>JAGIQG010000006.1:80940962-81583824 GCA_024679065.1 Sphyrna mokarran
AGAGAGAGAGAGACGAGGGGAGAGAGAGAGAGAGACGAGGGGATAGAGGAGAGAGAAAGAGAGATGGGGGATAGGTGAAGAGAGAGAGAGATGAGGGGATAGAGACAGAGAGAGACGAGGGGATGGAGAGAGAGACGAGAGGATAGAGAGAGAGAGAGAGACGAGGGGATAGAGAGAGAGAGAGACGAGGGGATAGAGAGAGACGAGGGGATAGAGAGAGAGAGAGAGAGCTGAGGGATGGGAGAGAGAGAGACGAGGGGATAGAGAGAGAGAGAGACGAGGGGATGGAGAGAGAGACGAGAGGATAGAGAGAGAGAGATGAGGGGATAGAGAGAGAGAGAGACGAGGGGATAGAGAGAGGGAGAGAGAGAGACGAGGGGATAGAGAGAGAGAGAGAGACGAGGGGATAGAGAGAGAGAGAGAGAGACGAGGGGATAGAGGAGAGACGAGGGGATAGAGAGAGAGAGAGACGAGGGGATAGAAAGAGAGAGACGAGGGGATAGAAGAGAGAGACGAGGGGATAGAAAGAGAGAGACGAGGGGATAGAGAGAGAGAGACGAGGGGATAGAAAGAGAGAGACGAGGGGTAGAGAGAGAGAGACGAGGGGATAGAGAGAGAGAGAGAGATGAGGGGATAGGAGAGAGAGAGAGAGACGAGGGGATAGAGAGAGAGAGATGGGGGATGAGGAGAGAGGAGAGAGGGGATAGAGAGAGAGAGAGGGACGAGGGGTAGAGAGAAAGAGAGGGACGAGGGGAGAGAGAGAAAGAGAGGGACGAGGGGATAGAGAGACAGACGAGAGGATAGAGAGAGAAAGAGAGACAAGAGGATAGAGAGAGAGAGATGAGGGGCTAGAGAGAGAGAGATGAGGGGCTAGAGAGAGCGAGAGAGAGATGAGGGGTAGAGAGAGGAGAGAGAGACAAGGAGATAGAGAGAGAGAGAGAGAGAGAGAGAGATGAGGAGAGAGAGAGAGAGACGAGGGGAGAGAGAGAGAGAGAGGGAGAGATGAGGGGATAGAGAGAGAGAGAGACGAGGGGATAGAGAGAAGAGAGAGAGAGACGAGGGGATAGAGAGAGAGGGAGAGACGAGGGGAGAGAGAGAGAGACGAGGGGATAGAGAGTGAGAGAGAGACGAGGGGATAGAGAGAGACGAGGGGTTTGAGAGAGAGAGAGACAAGGGGATAGAGAGAGAGAGGGACGAGGGGATAGAGAAAAAGGCGAGGGAATAGAGAGAGGTATGAGGGGAGAGAGAGATGAGAAGATAGAGAGAGAGATGAGGGAATAGAGAGAGGAGAGGTGAGGGAATAGAGAGAGAGAGAGGGGGGATAGAGAGAAAGAGAGACGAGGGGATGGAGAGAGAGAGACGAGGGGATGGAGAGAGAGAGACTCGAGGGGATAGAGAGAGAGACTGAGGGGATAGAGAGAGAGAGTCGAGGGATGAGAGAAGAGAGAGAGACGAGGGGAGAGAGAGAGAGACGAGGGATAGAGAGAGAGGACGAGGGATAGAGAGAGAGACGAGGGGATAGAGAGAGAGCGAGGGGATAGAGAGAAGAGAGAGACGAGGGGATAGAGAGAGAGAGAGAGAGACGAGGGGATAGAGAGAGAGAGAGACGAGGGGATAGAGAGAGAGAGAGAGACGAGGGGATAGAGAGAGGAGAGACGAGGGGTAGAGAGAGAGAGACGAGGGTAGAAAGAGAGAGACGAGGGATAGAGAGGAGACGAGGGGATAGAGAGAGAGAGAGGACGAGGGATAGAAAGAGAGAGACGAGGGGATAGAAAGAGAGAGACGAGGGGTAGAGAGAGAGAGCGAGGGGATAGAGAGGAGAGACGAGGGGATAGAGAGAGAGAGACAGGGGATAGAGAAGAGAGAGACAAGGCTAGAGAGAGGAGAGACGAGGGGATAGAGAGAGAGAGAGAGAGGAGGGATAGAGAGAGAGAGAGACGAGGGGATAGAGAGAGAGAGAGACGAGGGGATAGAGAGAGAGAGAGACGAGGGGATAGAGAGAGAGAGAGACGAGGGGATAGAGAGAGAGAGAAAGAGAGAGACGAGGGGATAGAGAGAGAGAGAGAGAGACGAGGGATAGAGAGAGAGAGAGGAGGATAGGAGAGAGGAGACGAGGGGAAGAGAGAGAGAGAGACGAGGGGATAGAGAGAGAGAGAGACGAGGGGAGAGAGAGAGAGAGAGACGAGGGGATAGAGAGAGAGAGAGATGAGGGGATAGAGAGAGAGACGAGGGGATAGAGAAAAAGGCGAGGGAATAGAGAGAGAGATGAGGGGATAGAGAGAGAGAGAGAGATGAGGGGATAGAGAGAGAGAGAGAGATGAGGGAATAGAGAGAGAGAGAGGATGAGGGAATAGAGAGAGGAGAGAGATGGGGGAATAGAGAGAGAGAGAAGAGGAGATGAGGGGATAGAGAGAGAGAGAGAGACGAGGGAATAGAGAGAGAGAGAGAGACGAGGGGAATAGAGAGAGAGAGATAGAGAGAGAGGGATAGAGAGAGAGAGAGAGACGAGGGGATAGAGAGAGAGAAGAGGGGATAGAGAGAGAAGAGGGGATAGAGAGAGAGAGAGATGAGGGAATAGAGAGAGAGAGAGAGACAAGGGGATAGAGAGAGAGAGAGAGAGAGAAGAGGGATAGAGAGAGAGTGAGAGAGAGAGAGAGACGAGGCGATAGAGAGAGAGAGAGAGAGAGAGACGAGGGAGAGCAAGAGAGAGAGAGACAGAGGGGATAGTGAGAGAGAGACACGAGGGGATAGAGAGAGAGAGAGACGAGGGGATAGAGAGAGAGAGAGACGAGGGGCTAGAGAGAGAGAGACGAGGGGCTGGAGAGAGAGGTGAGGGGATAGAAAGAGAGAGACGAGGTCGATAGAGAGAGAGAGACAGAGAGAGAGACGAGGGGATAGAGGAGAGAGGGACGAGGGGATATGAAAAAGGCGAGGGATAGAGAGAGAGATGAGGGGATAGAAGAGAGGAAAAGATAGAGAGAGAGAGATGAGGATAGAGAGAGAGGAGACGAGGGATAGAGAGGGAGGAAGAGGGATAGAGAGAGGAGAGAGAGAGACGAGGGGATAGAGAGAGAGAGAGACGAGGGGATAGAGAGAGAGAGAGACGAGGGGATGGAGAGAGAGAGACACGAGGGGATAGAGAGAAGGAGACGAGGGGATAGAGAGAGAGATGAGGGGATAGAGAAAGATAGAGAGAAGGACAAGGGGATATATAGAGAGAGAGACGAGGGGATAAAGAGAAAGAGACGAGGGGATAGAGAGAGAGATTAGGGGATAGAGAGAAAGAGAGACGAGGGGATAGAGAGAGAGAACAGGGGATATAGAGAGAGTGAGAGAGTGACGAGGGGATAGAGAGAGAGAGAGACGATGGGATAGAGAGAGACAGAGACGAGGGGATAGAGAGAGAGATGGACGAGGGATATAGAGAGAGAGAGAGAGACGAGGGGATAGAGAGAGAGAGAGATACGTGGGAATAGAGAAAGAGAGAGAGAGAGACGAAGGATAGAGAGGGTGAAATGGCGGATAGAAAGGGCGGAACAGGAGGATAGGTAGGGTGTGATGGGGCGTGTGCTTGCGTGATTTTCCTCCCACATCCCAAAGATGTGCTGTTCGGCTAATTGGCAAAACAATTTCTCCCTAAATTGTCTCAAATTTGGTTTTTTAATCCATAGATCTATAAACGTGGAGAGGCATCGCGGGTAGAGGTGGGAACATCGGAGTGGCGGTGCAGGCTGGTTGGGCCGAAGGGCATGTTTCCCGTGCTGTTTTGTTCTTTGATAGAGAGGGAGAGATGAGGGGATAGAGAGAGAAAGAGAGATGGGGAACAGAGAGGGAGAGACAGAAATGATGGGATAGAAAGAGAGAAGAGGGGATAAAAACAGAGAGAGGGATGAGGTGATAGAGAGAGGGAGAGACAGCAGTGGAGAGTGAGATACACAGCGTTGGGGGGAGAGAGAGTGACAGCAGTGGGGAGAGGGAGAGAGAAACGAGGGGGGCAGGATGAGCAGTGTCGGAACAAGGACCTGGGGGGGCGAGGACGAAGGGCTGGGGGTGGAGACAGATCACAGGGAGTGACTTGATGAGAGCGGGAAGGAGCTTCAGGGTGAGAGAGACAGAGAAACATGATGAGAGGGAGGGAGGAAGAGGGATACAGGATGAGTGGGAAGAAGATAGAGGGATATGGGATGGGAGGTAGAGGGATATTGGATGGGAGAAAGGAAGAGAAAGAAAGGTAGAGGGATGTGGGATGGCAGGGAGAGGGATATGGGGAGAGAGGGATACGCGATGAGATGGGTCAGATGTGGGACGAGGAGGAGAAATGGGAAAATGACAAGCTGAGATACAGGATGAGAGAAAGATCAGGATTAGCGAGAGATGCAGGATGAGAGGGAGAGAGAGATACAGGATGGGGAAGGAGAGACGTAGATTGAGAGACTGAGATACCGCATGAGAAAAAGATACAGGATGAGAGAGGGAGATACAAGATGAAAGAGATACATGATGGAAGAGGGATAGAGGATGTGAGCGAGACATTCAGGAAATGAGCAAGAGATACAGAATGACAGCAATAGAGACAAAATGAAAGATAGAGACGGAATGAGGACAAGAGGGAGAGGGACAGATGCAGGATGAAAGAGAGAGGGATGCAGGACGAGAGAGATACAGGTCAGAGCAAGAGATACAGGGTGAGAGAGAGATATGAGATGAGAGACAGATACATATAGAATGAGAGGGTGAGAGATACAGGATAAGAGGAAGAGATACAGGATGAGAACAAGAGAAAGATACAGGATGGGGGAGTGATATACGGTGGGAGAGTAATACAGGATGAGGGGAGTAAGAGATGCAGGATGAGAGGGAGGGGGAGAGGAACGAGACGAGATGGAGGGAGAATGATATGAGATTGGGGAGAGAGATACAGGATGAGAGGAAGAGAGAGAGAGATACAGGATGAAAGGTATGAATGGGAGGCAGAATGAGGTATAGGATTCAGGGGAGAGAGGTAAGGGATGAGGGAGAAAGATACTGGATGAATGGGAAAGTGATAGAGGATGAGAAAAAGCAAGATATATGAATGAGAGGGAGATACAGGATGGGAGCGAGATACAGGATGAGACAGAGAGAAATTCAGCATGAGAAAAAGAGACACAGGATGGGAAGAACAGTGAGGATGAAGGAGAGAGAGTTATAAGTCAGGGGGAGAGGTATGGAGGAGAGAGAGACATGGGGGAGAGATTGGCTCAGAATATGCATGTATGAGAGTGATGCAGGAGATAGATAGAAGGGTGTAACCGAAGTGGTACTTGGAGAGAAATAGAGATGCAGAAGAGAGAAACAGATAGAAATTTAGGGGAAGAACATATGAAATAGCTGGAGTAGACCGTATGGCCCATTATGGCTGTACTGCCATTGAAAACAATCATTGCTTATCTTGGGTTTCAACTCCACTTAACTTCTTGCTCATAGATTTTTGATCTCTGAGGGAATCAATCTATCAATATTAAATGTATTCAGCGATGAAGCATCCAGAATCCTCCGGGATAGAAGTTCCAAAAATATACAAATCTTTGAGTGAAGTAATTTCTAGACTTTAAAATTCTAATTCTAGATTCTGTCTCAGTGGACTGAAAAATTACTAATGTAAATGTCTACTGAACAATGTAGGGAGACAGAAAGCAGGAATCCATTGTTAAGGAGGTATAACTAAGATATTTAGAAAGTCTTAGTAGATTCCAGCAGAGTCAACATGTTATTTTGTGAAAGAGAAGTGATACTTAACTAATTTATTACATTTCTTTGAGGAAATAATAGGAAGGTGAATGAAGCAGAGCATGTCAATTTAATGTACTTGAATTTACCAGAGGCCACATTAAATGTTACTGCATGGTGAAATGGGGGAACATGTTAACATGGATAGAGGATTGTTTAGCTAACAGGAAGCAGAGAGCAGAGATAAATGGATAATTTTCAGTTTAGCAAGCAGTTATCAATGGAGTGCCACAGGGATCAGACTGGGGTCTCAACTATTTACAATCTATATCAATGATCTGGATGAAGTGATTAAATTTACTGGGAAGTGCACTTTAAGTCCTTTAAAGCTCTGTACTTCCTCACATCGAATTCTAGCTTCTTCAAGAATTTTGCCAGCAATTTTCATCCGCCAGCAGCTCCCCTCCAATCGAGCTTTTATGGGCATGATATAATACAATTCTGCAAGCCTCCTCAGATCAAGTCACTATAGTTTTGATTATGTCGATCTACCAAAAACACCTTTATTTGAACTTATGGAAGCAGCCCAATGCACTGCATGGCCATTCTGCTCAATCAGTTTTTACAATTAACTAAATCAGCAACAGTAATCTTATTTTTCTTATTTTCCAATCTCAAATCCAGGTTCCAGTTCATATTTTTTAAAAAATGCGCCTCAACATCTACTCTCAGGACTGGTCTGATGTTTCAGTTTATGTGCTAGCTGGGATCATATGTTACTGTTTTCACAATCTGAAAAGATTGGACAGGCTAGACTTGTATCAGCTTGAGTTTAGAAGAATGAAAGGGCAACTTGTGTGAAACCCATAAGATCCTGAGTTTCCTGACAGGGTGGATGTGGAGAGAATGTTTCCTGTTATGGGAGAATCAAAAACTCTTTGAAAATGGAGATAAATATTTTCTCTGAAAGTTGTGAGTCTTTGGAATTCTATGGTGGAAGTAGAGTCTTTGAGTGTTTTTAAGGCAGAAATGGACAGATTCTTGGGAAGCAAGGGGGTGATAGATTATCTGGGATAGGTGGGTTGTAGATTTGAGATTACTATCGGATTAGCCACAATCATGAACATGGCAGCAGCTGGCCCAAAGTTTAACAAAGGGCAAGACAAGAGTGCAGACAATATGAAATCAAAAATGATGATGTAAATTTCAGAAAAAGCCCCTAAAGGGTAAACAACATTAAAGAGTTATGACTTTAAGTGGGGCCACTTAAATACATAGGAAGGAGAGAGATAGAGAACGATAAGGAAGAGATACAAAGAGGGTGGGAGGGAAACACAGGGAAGAAAGAGAGGCTTTGATTAGTGAGATCGAAGAAGAAGTAGAGAAAAACATGTGTTAGAGAGTTGCAACTGTAACTATCATGCTCACTCAGATGAACCTGTAGATGTATGAAAAATGAACACTTATGAAGTAAAATGGACAAGTTGGAGTGAAGGAAGTCAGGTAACCTTCTTCTTTTGTCCTCAAATGTGCATGAAACTGCCCCAGCATGGAAACATCCTGTTTGTCTCATCAGAAGATTAAAATGTAAATGGCCTTTCTTGTAGTTTTAGGGATGTGAGAGACAAAGTACTCTGAGAACGAAGAGGATGATGAGCATGTGTGACTTGGTGAGGAATGAAATATACAGAGCAGAATGCTGTATTAATCTGGGTTATAATGGATAGAGGAGAGGAGAACAGATAGTATTCTTTTGGAGTAATCAAGCCTGGAAGTGCCTCAAGTATGATGGCTTCAGTGGCTATGGGCTGCAGTTGGAGTACAGCAAGGTCATTTTATAGAGATGGATGCAGGAAATCTTTGGATCCCAATCCCACAATGCATTACAATTTGAAATTCATTTCCTTGTATTTAAATCTTTTCGTTGCATTGCCCCTCTCTATCCTCACAACGTCCTCCAGTCCTACAATCCTCTTCTCCAAACTCATTCCTGTGATTCTAGCTTTGGATCGGTGAACATGGCCATCTGTGATTAATGTGGGAGCTGCACAGGAATCAAGAATGGAAATTAGGTGGTTAGGAATGAATGCTGTCATAAGTCTTTATGTCAGTTGTTTGAACATTTTTTTCCATCAAAACATTGTCCCAGTGACAATGTTTTAACCTTGGGATGAAGAGGAGGATTTAAGGAGAGGTGCCATACAGGTTACATCCATATGATAGGCTCTCTGCCCTGCCACTGAATATACCTTACTTTGGCACCAAATTAAAAGAGTATGGGGAAACGACATAGCCATTGGATTAAATGGATACTTCTTTAGGAAGCTGACACAGGTATAAAAGTGGACAGCCTCCTTCTTTGTTGTGGAACTCTATACTTATGTTATTAATTCAAATGGAAACTACCTTGAGAAACTAGAATAACAATCCTGATGGTAATATTGAGATATGTCCAGCAAAATACTGTGGAATGTTACACTTTTAGTAGCTTTGCATCATCTACATCCGTTGATATATGAAAATAATATGTCACATGCTTCTGTCTGTGAATCCTGGGTAGTTGTTTTGAGTTTAAAGAGTATAGTGCTTCTGATTCAATGGACAGAATTTTATGAGAATGACTCTAGGTGTCCAGCTGGTGTAAAAATAGGAGAGTTGCAGATCCGTTTTTTGGGCGGGTTTGTGCGCTCAATCTGATGCACATAGTGCATGGAAAAATGATCTAGAAGTTTCTAGCTGCTACAGACAGTGGGTGGGACTTAACTCACTGGCCAGGCTGCAGAGTGAGCTATTGTGCATGTGCAGACCTCTATGTCTGCAGGCAGCCTTAATAAATAGCACCCCCTGCAACTGAGGAGCCTGCAGCCAATCAAGAGGCTCACACTGCTCAAAATGCAACCTCCATAGTCCCCTCACTGGCCAGGCCAATTGAGTCTCTTCCCCAACGATTCAGCGCATAGGGCCCCCCCCCCACCCCCCCCATCACTGCACAAGGGGCACCCTCTCTCACCCTCGATCTCCCTGCGGGATCTCAATAGCCTCTGTTTCTATCAGCAAGGCCAACATGACTTCCCCTGTTCATGGGAGCAGGCTGGAGAGAACCCCTCCCAGTGAGATCATAAAGGCAAGTGAGCCCAGGTGATTACGCACTGGGCTTGCTAATGTCATGTAAATTAAAATTGGAATCTTACCCAGCCCACCCATGCCCTATCCCTGTACCCCAAACGTTTATGCTGCTAATACCCCTAACCTATACATCTTGGGAAATTAAAGGGCAATTTAGCATGGCCAATCCACCTAAGCTACACACTTTTGGACTGTGGGAGGAAACCAGAGCACTCAGAGGAAATCCACACAGGCATGGGAAGAACATGCAAACTCTACACAGGTAGTCACCCAAGCCTGGAATTGAATCCGGATTCCTGGTACTGTGTCACCCTGCCACCCTTCATGACTCTATTTCCTTTATTGACAAGATGTAACCTTGAGCTATTAATTTACCTCCACATGTCTCAAATGTTCTTGTGACCCTTGATGCTCTCAGGCCATCCTTTTATCACTACTACTTACAGCACTTGGAGATTTGCATCTTGTTAAGTAGTTCACTTGATTTGAGCAAAATATTTGTCTGTCAGATTCAATGTTTCTGTAGGTTAATGACTTCCAGAACATATTGAGCCATAGCTTCGCATTGAATCTGGAAAATTTCACATTCTGATTTAGTATTCTCAACTTCCTTCATAAGGAATGCTGCTCTTGACAGTACGGCAGTGACATACAGCTGTTTCCCTTGCTTGCATGTAATGTCCAGATGATATCTCTGTAAGCAAATCTCTTTTTTGCATTGCTCCTCTCTATCCCCACTTCTTTATAGACACTTTGGAGCAGATAGTAGCAATTTGAGGAAAGTGCTTTGAAATGGCTTGTGGTCATTCTGTTCTCTCAAGCAGGTGTTGATGAAAATGCTCATAAGCAAAAATAATCACCAGGCATAATGGTGCACACTTAAACAACAAATTAGACAAATATTTCACTAATTTTCTCATGATTCCAACAAATCCTTGCACTGCATTTATGTCTGTTGGTCTCTGCATCACTGCCACAGCTTTTACCTTTTCAGGATCTAGACAAAGAGCTTTTGCTGTTAGTATATGACCAATGTACTGGCCATGAGGTATCTACAGATATACTGTTCAGCTTCATGTCCATCAAATCATCTCTCTTCAGCAGTTGCACTAGATTCTGATTGTGATCAGCAATGGCTTCTATTGTGTTTCCACATCCATAGACAAGAGATGAGCCACTATAGCTTCTCTTTGAGAATGTCACTGACTATTTCAAACTATCTGTGATGAGACCTTTCTGGAGCCATAGCAATATCAAATGACACATGCAATCACCTGTATCCTCCAAATGTCATTCGAAACTTTCATCCAGCTTCCCTTGCCAAAAACCACCCTTTGCATCTGGGATAGTAAAAATCTTTGTGTTGACAAGTTGTGGCAAAATTCCTTCATTGACTGACATGGGGAAAGTGAGATCTCTTCAGCACTTTGTTTAGATCTTTAGGTTTATGCATCCTCTAAGCTTTCCCAATTATTTCATTGCTATCATGCTCTTAATTCAGTCTGTAGGTTTTTTCAATTTCTTAATTACTTCCTTTTTTTCCAGCTCTTCTTCTCTTTTAGGATTGACTTGAGGGCAGCTGGACCCTTCTCGGCAGATTGAATTGCTCTTACATTCTAAAGTACTTTGAGATGATGTTTACCAGGAATATATTCAAACCCTGTAAACACATTTTTGTTCTCTTCTAGGATTTGTTCAGTGGTCCATGGTTTAGTGTGCTGTGACATATTGTAAATCCCTGGCATGTTTAGGATTCAGTAAAGTTTTGCAACACCAATTTAAAATCCAACCAATTTATTTGATAGTAAATCCACGAGCTTTCGACACTATGTTGTGCCTTCGTCAGGCAAATGCTTCGTCAGACGAAGGCACAACATAGTGTCGAAAGCTCGTGGATTTACTATCAAATAAATTGGTTGGATTTTAAATTGGTGTTGCAAAACTTTACTGAGTTTACCCCTGTCCAACGCCGGCATCTCTACATCATGTTTAGGATTGCCAATCTAAGTTTTAGACTTGCTTCAGCTGAGATGAGTGGCTTTTGCAACTCCAGATCTTCATTTTTGCCATTCAACTGGGGTCTTGGACTAATCTGGCTTTTCAGTTTGCATATTATGCAATCATACAGCCTCAATTCATTTTTGAGGGCTTCATTTTTGAATCACCATGTTGAGCCACTTTGCACAGATCTAGAAGGTCATGATGTTGCATAACCCACTAGTGTCTATCTAACACTTCATTTTTACTTGATGTTCTCCTTCTGTGGTCATCATTCTAACAGTCACATACCATTCATCACCTGTAGAACTGACAGAGCCAACCTGTTGTATGGTGTGTAGTGATCCATGAGACTTGTTGGCTAATATATCTCCAGTGGCCAGCAGTATAAATTTGTCTTGCCTCTTTGTAGCCAAACGCTTGTACATGAAATGATTCGGCTTCTTGCATTTTGAACTTTGCTTTTTCACCCTGGACAAGTTTTCTTCTCATTTATGTGATGTCCTCCACAGTATTTGCATCCTGCCCTTTTTCCAGATTGTTCTACTCTTTTGATGTGGAATAATACAAGCCTAGTTTGTTCTGCCATACATGTGCTCTACCTGATTATTGAGAAGTTGGTGTTTGTAAAATTATAAAAAATTGTAAAATGCTAAGAGTTGTAAAATTTCATGGTCTGTTTAAAAGATAGTTTTTGAATTTAAAACAACATTGCAGGTGCACATGCAGTACACAGATTGACACATTGAGGGTGATTCTCCCATTCTGACTCACTAATTTTTTGGCAGGTCAAATCGGGAAATGTGCATGTGCACTGATTCGAGGATTTGCCCATGTGTTCCTGATGCACGCGTGTCTTGCACTACCACAAATCCAGCAAGGTTGGGACCACACAGGAAACTGGCTGGAAGACAACGGAAGTAGTTTTAATCTACTTTTAATGTTATTTGAATGTCATTATCGGGCCTGGGATTGAATTCTCCATGCCCCATAGCATCTTCCATCCTGCCATTACAAAGTCACTCCAGTGGGGTTAAGAGTAGCTCCCCACTTTTAGGGAACTAGCGGGAGACCCTGCTGGAGTGAAGGGGGGGCAATTGCAGTCCCCTAGGAAGTTGGGTGCAGGGGTATGCTGCCCCCTGGGCATGGCATCCTGGCAATGCCAGCCTATGTCCTAGGGGCAAAGTGCCAATACCCAGGGAGCACCTTGGCACTGATTACCTGTCATTTGTGAGGCATGAATGTTACTTGTCACTGATCAGTGAAAGCCTGAAGGAGAGCAGCATGGTGGCACAGTGGTTAGCACTGCTGCCTCACAGCAGCAGTGACCCAAGTTTAATTCTGGCCTCGGGTCACTGTCTGTGTAGAGTTTGCACATTTTCCATGTGTCCACGTGGGTTTCCTCCCACAGTTCAAAGATGTGCAGGTTAGGTTGATTGGCCATGCTAAATGAATCCAAGTGTGAAGGGGATTAGCAGGGTAAATATGAAGAGTTATGGTATTGTGATGTCGGTGGAATTGTGGTCGGTGCAGACTCAGTGGGCTGAATAGCTCCTTCTGTACTTTAGGGATTCTATAATATTGTTCAGAGCTGTCTGCAACTAGATGTGGACTGCTTCAGGATTTAAGGAGTAGTGAATGGTACTGAACATAAGCATCGGCCAACACCTCCACTTTTGATTTTATGGTGGTGAGAAGATCTTTGATGAAGCAGTTAAAAATTGTTGAGCTTAGGACACTACCCTGAGGAACTCACATAACTATACTCACATATAAGTGTCTTCAATGTAAAATATCCCAACAAACTTCATCACTCTTTGTAAAGCAAAATTGGATACTCAATGACATGAGGCTATATTGGGGCAGGTGTCCTAAATCTTGGTCAATGAGGTAAGTTTTTAGAAATATCTTAAAGAAAGACTGAGAGGTTTGTTTGATTTTTTTTTGTCTTCATGCACACCTTTTCCCTTTAGGAAATAGAGGGCAAGTATTGGAAAGAATAACAGAATGATTATCATGATTGATTCTTCTATAGCCAACAAGTCCTGGAGTGCAACTTGAACCCACAGATTCTGGTTCCAAGGCAGAGACACTATCAACTTAGTCACACTCTAGATGTACAGGTTTAGGGAGGGAATTCTAGAGGTTTGGTCTTAGGCAGCTGACAGCACAGTCACCAATGTTATAACACTTTAAATTGGATTTACTCAAAAAGCCATACTTGCATAAAAACATATGTGTCTGAGCTTGTGGAGCTAGAGGAGTTTACAGAGATATGAAGGAGTCAGTCATGGATAATTTGATCTGGTGCTAATTTAGGTTAGTGAGCACAGGGGAATGTGAGTTAAGATGTGTACAGCAGAGTTTTGAATTTTAAAGGGTAGAATTTGGATGGCCAGCCCAGGGTGCTTTGGAATAGTGAAGTCTGGAGGTACAAAGGTATGAACAAAGGTCGTGGTAGCAAATGAGCTGAGGAAGGGACAGAGTCAGGTGACTGTTACCAAAAATTTTGATCTTTATGATGGCACACTTACACGGTCAAACATGACACCAAGTTTGTGAACAGTCTGGTATAGTATTAGACAGTTGTCAGGGAGAGGGATGGAGTTGTTACTTAGGGAATAGAGTTTGGAGTAAGTGCTGAAGACAGTGGCTTCAGTCTTCCCAGTATTTAAATAGAGGAAATTTTTGCTCATCCAATACTGGATGTCAGCTAAGTAGGCTGATAATTTAGCAATAATGCAGAAGGTGAAGGAGGTGGTAATGAGGAAACGCTTTGTGTCATCAGTGTATGTGTGAAAACGAATGTTGTGCTTTAGTTGTTGCTGAGCGGTGATTTATAGATGAGAAATAGAAGTGGACCAGGGATAGACTTTGGGGGTCACCAGAGATAGTGGTATAGAAGCAGGATAAGAAGCCATTGGATAAGAATACTACCGGGGAGAGATTTTCCAGCCAGCTGGAAAACAGTAGAGAGGAGGATGGTATGGTCAATTGTGTCAAAAATTGCAGACAAGTCAAGAAGAATTAGGAAGGTAAGTTTACTATAGTCACAGTCATTTGTGACTTTGAAAAGAGTTGCTTTGATTCTATGATAGGGTGGAAACCTGTCTGAAGAGATTTAAACATGTAGGTTTTGGAAAGATGGGCCAGGATTTGGGAGATATCAAAGGGGTAATAAAAGCAAATTTAAAGAGAGGAACCTTAGCAGAAAAAAGAGAACCATTTTTAATATCAGCCGATTAAGAAGAGAAGAGAAGATTTAATCCTGGGGATTAAGAAGAGAAGCTGGGTGGTCAGCAATTTACTGGAAATAAAATTGAGAGAGCAAGGAGTGGCTCTCATGGGCAAGATTATCTTTAAGAAAATAGGTAGTGATGAATTTAAGGTTGGGAAACAGCTAGGGAGGTAGATTTGAGACTAGGGAGAGATCAGCCATGAAATGATTTGATGGTGATGCAGGCTTGAAGGGCTGTATTTGCTTAATTCTGCTCCTAATTCCTATGTTCCTATGCATAGCACAATGAATGATGCTGCCACGAGCTCCATAAGTAAAAGATAAAGGATGATTTGAAGTGTGATTATAGCCCTGAGTCCCAGACTATGGAATATTTCATATCAAATTGCCCAGTAAGATCTATTCTGGATCCCCCTTATTTCTCCATTCAACAGCTGAGGAGATCATTAAATGGATAGTCAAACTAGACTTCCCATTACAAACTTTTCTCATCATATGAAAGTGGTAGTAGTAACGCATCAACGTCTTTAATTGGCTATCTAAACTTGCGCAAAATGATTGTTTAAGTCTAAAATAAACAATAAGAATTTGAGAATGAATGAAGAATAAAGTTGAGCAGTTTTCACATGTAGCTTTTGCGATCCACTTTGCTAACAGGTTATGAAGGTGACGGAAGAGAAGCATGATGAGGCTGCAGCTGGCAGCTTCAAACCTCCCTTTATCTAGTTATCTCTTCAGGTATTCCAATGCTTCCTTCTTGTATGAAATGAACAGTTTTAATTTTAAGATACAATGCAGTTATGGTCAATCTCCCTTTAATATTAAGAGCTATTGTCTATTCTAAGAAGAATAAAAATAACTGTGAATGGCTCTGGTTAGCATTTAATGCAATCCAATCCAGGTATCAATTGGTAATATGTAGTAGAAGGGAACTGCTTTTATTATACAAATGGCTTTTATTAGGGTGAATGCGTACTATGTTTTAATGCAAGTGAAGAATAAAAACAGTGTACCTGCTTCCTGGGCATCATGGTAGGTTCTTATGTTATTTCAACACAGTGTGAGGTGGTAACTGACAAACATGTTTAGTGCATAACATTTCTGGAAGGTATTTGTGGAACATTGCAGTGCACAGATCTGCTGCCATATTTGCCTGCAAAACAACAGTCACTACATTACCAAAATAATTCATCGATTGTGAAGCATTTTTCCATCTCTCAACTATTTATTTCTGCAACTGGTATTTGAGGATGAAAGTGAATTTATTCATTTATTTATCTATCTGCAATACATACGTAAAACAGCATGGCTTCCAAACCCTTGTGGCTGGGAGGACAGAAACAGAGTGGAAGTACTAATGGAAAGCAAGAGAGGTGTTGGTTGGGTGGGGTGAAGTGCAAATTTTGAGGCATAATTACCTTGTAATGCAAATGAAAGCCTGATAAGCATTTGGGACTCTGCTCATTGAATTTTTTTTCAAATTACTCTGAACAATTCATTGTCATTATCTGATAAATGAATTTGGCATTCTTTCAGAACCTTGGATTAATAAGAGCATGGTTTTGTTCCAAAGAAATATTTGCATATCAGTATAAATCCCTTCAAATAATGCTCTATAGGATTAAATACTTTGAGATGATAGTATCATCAAATAATAATACTGCAAATTTGAATTATGGTCCTTTAAAATATCATTTTACAGATTTTTCTAGAGGCAATAATTGGTACCCTCTCATTGACAATATTGTTATATTAAATGATTTATTTGGTTGTCTGTCTCTGGGTTTCCAGATGTAATATTTGTAAAACTACAGGAGGATTTTTGCCACAACTAAAAGTCATTTCCTTATGGAGAAAATGGCTGAAATGTCCAAAAATTATAAGTTCTGCTCCCAAACACTGTACATCCTATTTTAGTGGGACAGATATGGGGGCGATTTGTGTTTTGCTGGTTTACAGAGATAGCTAGCCATCATCAGCTTCCTCCACTGCAAGCAGTTTTTGGTAGCCCAGAAGTGTGAAATTCAAAGGTGCAGAGTAGAGCTGATAAGAACAGGTCTGAACTTTGTGGATTTGTTTGACTGGGAGGGTATCTCTTTGAAATGGTAAGATACATCTTTGGATCTGGTCCTGGAACACCTTTTTTCGGCAGTCAGGTGCCCATTGAAAGTGTTAAAAGAAAGCGTGAATATGCATAGCCAGTGTGTAAACTAATTAGCTGTCAAGCTCATTGGGACCTACAATTGATTGGCCAAACTCATCTGTTAAAACTGCATAATATCTGGCAAGAGGATCTCGCAAAACTGTCCAGAGGATTTATCAAGAGGACCTGCCAAGAATGTCAAGTTCTAAAGTATCTAATGCAGATGCCTCTGTATTAAAAATAAAATACACTCCCCTTCATATCATTTACTACATTTACATTCCTTCAACTACATAAGCCAGGTAACATATTTCATTCAGGTGCATTATCCCTGAAGACAACATGCTTTGGAATTCATTGTCTCACTTCAAAAGATCTATATAAACACTTGTAGCTATTAATGAAACTGTGAAATGGTAGGCACTCTATTGTGAGAATGAATGATTGTGATATTAATCATACAGAAATGACCCAATAATGAAACTCTGTCAGATAGATCTTTATAAAGTATAAAGAAGAACTGTTAAGAGCATCTGTCAAATGACACTGTCAAAACATTTAAAAGGCCTGCCTTTTAAATCTTTATAAAAAATGTCAGGAGTGTTTTTTTAAAAAAAATCATTGCTTGCTATTTCACTCTGTCTATGGACCTAAATTTCAGCAGGAGGATATGGTAGGGTGTCTCATCTTAGAGTATTATTCCAGTTTAAACATTTAACCAAATCAGTGTAAGAAAAGAAAGCAGATTTTCTATTTATAAAAAAACAATGTCCTGGCTCATTGGAGAAGAAGGACAGAAATTCCTCTAATTCTAAAAAGCCTAACCTTTTGTCTATTCAGCCATCTATGCCCTGACCATCTGGTTCTCTCAAATCTTTTTTAATGAAAAGTTAATTAATTGAAGTAAGTTGACCTCAGTGGATTGAAAATGTATATACTCTGAAAATGTTGACACCATTCTAGAACAATATTTGGAAGATTGTGACTTGTAGATTGAAAAATTGCACTAACATAGAAAATACTATTATCAGTATACTACAGCAGAAATAATAACAAAAACTGAATTTGATATCAAAGTAAGTGACATTTGATGACCTTAGTTTGAAAACGTACCTTTATATTGGGAAAATAGGGCATGGGACCTGAGGGGGGAGGAAAAGTAATCTGTTGTTTTAGAACATAAACATAATTTTCAGCCAATTCAGTTTCCTTTTAAAACAAAAATTGAGTGATTTAGTGAAACTTTCTGGAATATGATATATTGTAATGAGAAAAATTGAACTGCAGGCTTGATTCTGCTTCTATTTTAAATTAAGGGGCATTACAGAAGAAAGTAATGGAAAATTCAGGTGGTGAGATCTCTTTCTGCCTCATTCCCTGATTTTTTTTGTCCCTTCTTTGCCCCTGATAGTACTGCTACTGGTCATATCTTTTTAGCCTACTATGAACAGATGGCAATTGCAGAGGTTGGGGGAGGTCCAGGGCCCCAGTCGATTTTTGTTTTATCCAACATGCTTTATGAGGCAACATGGGAAAGGTGGTGGTCAGTCCACAGAAGTGGAGATAACTCGGTTCCACCAAAGGTGATATAGATCCTCTTGAAGCCTCCTTTCCTTTATCCTAACACCCACTTACATTGCTTTGCAAACCTCAATCTCAATGATGTTTCTGTCTGTGGGGTGTATTTGCTGCTTTAATTACTAAATCAGCTTTTCTGGTGGTGCAGCAGTGATTTTACCTCAATAGCACTGGAATTGTGTCGCCAGCCAATGAGCAATCTTTTCCAGCATGGGAAGCCCACCCAGGAGATCACCCTGAATACCTGGTAAACTCTGGTCCATAAAATTATATAGAAGTTACAGTGTTGTTAAGGGGTCAGTTGGAAGATCTGCTTCACTAGAAATCATAGCTTAGCATTGTGGCCATTCAGCCCATCAAATTTACAACTTTATAATTGGTTGTAAATAAGAAAGTCTTTTACTCCATTAATTATACAACATAGATCTTATATTAACCTTAACTGTGACCGATGGAATGTTGTCTCTCTGGCATGTTCTGAAATAAGCCTGGTAATATTATATTAATTCATTAAAGAAAAATGAATCTATCTCACTTTCAGTAAATTTAGAGAAATGGTTTTAGAGACCATGTTTATCATAACAAAATGGTAAAGGAACATTTACTATGCAACTTTCAACAAAAAAAATCAACACCACCCAAACTATTAGTGATTGTTTGTGGGGCTTTGCTGTGGACAAGTTGCTGCTGTATTTCCTACAAAACAACATTAGCTGTATCTCAAAAATAAAATAAATTGGTTGTAATATGTTTTGGGACATTCTGATGATATAAAAGATACTTTCTAAATACAAATTCTTTCTTCTATTGAGCAAATATAATTAATTTTTGAATGGTTAATAACTGTTAACTGAAGCATATTTCATTACCTTAATTAGCCGAAAATACTAATCATAATTCACCAGAAGCAACAGAAACTTGTTAGTTGAGAAAAACTCCTTCAATAGAATATTAAATCATTATTTTCCTCACTAATTTCTCTCCACCATTTTTTTTCTTTTTCCTTTACTGAAGGCATCAGTTCCTTGATGTGGTATAGTTCCTTGGATGGTTTTGTTTTCTGCCTAAGTTACAGCTCTTTGGATGGAATTTTTCACTGTTAGGATTTTACAGTCCCACTGAAGTCAATTGAATTTTGAATGGCTTGCTGCATATTATAGCCTCAGGAAATTTTGTCTCTAATTTGTGAATTTTGACAATGGGTACTAACAGGTTTGAGTGGATGTGGGTAATATGGTCAAGACCAACTGTGTTCTCATCCACAAATTTACATTTCCATTAGGGCTTGATAGATCACAGTTTGGAGTGGAGCTGTGAACCTGATTAACTTATTCCTTCAATATAAAAATGGCCTGCTTCTACTGCCTGAGGTCAGGTAACTCAGTACAGACTAGGAAGCAAAACTTTCTGTGCATTCGGTCATTTACTAACTTATGAAAGGATAGCTAACATAAAAAATTTCACTTTTAAATCATTTTCAGTACTAAGGCTCTCACCCCTGACTTAGAATATTGTGGGTTCAATTGGTTTCAGAACAGAAACCGAGTTAACACTACAGTACAGTACTGAGAGAAAGATATATTATTGGAGGTGCCATTTTGTGGATGACACATTAATCCTTGGTTCTCTTTCTGCTCCAGTGTATGTAAGAGATCCCATGGTCCTGTTCTATGGAAAGGAGATGATCCCTACACAATGTGTTCGCCAATATTTGAATCTCAATTAACATAACGAAAAGCAGATTATCTGGTCATTCAATCTGTTTATGGGATCTTGTTGGATGGAAACTGATTACCACTTTTTCTTACATTACAATAGTGCTGTAAAGCAAGTTGGGACTTCCTGATGTTATGAAAGGTTCTTTATAGTTGCAAGTCTCTCTAGAATCCAGACATTGTTATGAATATATTTGTAGACTATGGCACCCTCACTATGCAGATTTATATCCACAGCATGACACTGTTAGTGTTGTTATTATTGACTTATTTTAACTTGTACATAAATGTAGCAAGAGAAATTCATTCACAAAAAAACTGTGCCATATAAACTTATATTGAATCCCTGAGGACACAGTACAATCCCCACTGCATTCCTCATTGATGTCATTAATATGTTGGTGTCTACTTTGATAGAAGCAATAACAAGCAGACTTTTAAATGATGGGAGACTGGAAAATGTTGGTATTCAGGAGGCTAGGTGTTATTGTGCACAAATCACTGAAAGTTAGCATTGCAAGTACATCAAGCAATAAGGAAAAGATATGGTACATTAGCCTTAATTATAAAATGATGGGAGTACTACAGTTGTATTGGGTTTTTGTGAGGCCATACCAATAGTACTGCGTATATTTATTTTCATAAGGAAGGATATACTTGCCTTAGGAGTGCAAAGCACATTAACTAGAATGATTCCTGGAATAAGG
The DNA here is from genome assembly GCA_024679065.1 of Sphyrna mokarran. NCBI lineage: Eukaryota > Metazoa > Chordata > Chondrichthyes > Carcharhiniformes > Carcharhinidae > Sphyrna > Sphyrna mokarran. The sequence goes on from JAGIQG010000006.1 coordinate 80,961,177, forward strand.
AATTATTCAATGAGGAGAGATTTTTAAAAAAATCATTTTTAAAAAGGGACAGCAGAGTGGTTAGCCCTGCTGTCTCAGGCACCAGGTACCTGGATTCAGTTGTGGCATAGAATGACTGTGCAGAGTTTGCACATTCTCCCCATGTCTGCATGAGTTTTCTCCGTGTGCTCTGATTTCCTCTCATAGTCCAAAGATGTGCATGTTCGGTTGATGGCCATGCTAAATTGTCCCTTGTGTCAGGGGATTAGCAGAATAAATAAATGGGGTTATGAGAATAGGGCCTGGATGGGATTGTGGTTAGTGCAGACTCAATGGGCCAAATGGCCTCCTTCTGCCATGTAGGAATTTTATAATTCTATTAAATTGAATAAATGAGTTTTATATTCCCATGAATTCAGAAGAAAGACATGATTTAATTGAAACGTGGTTTGACAGTGTAGAATCTGGGCTGATGTTTCTTTTGGCTGAGAACTCAAGAGCTCAGAGCGACAGACACTGCACAAGGATTCAACAGTGTAAGACTCAGATGAGAAGGAATATTTTCATTGAAAGGATTGTGAACTTTTGGAATTCACTATCCCAGACATTTGTAGATACCTGAAGATTGATAGATTATTGGATAGTAAAGGAATAACAGATCTGGAAATAGTGCAGAAAAGTATAGCTGAGGTAGATAATCAGCCATGATCTTATTGACTGGCAAAGCAGGCTTGAAGAGCTGGATGGGCAACAGAGCTTACTTCATGTACCTCTGCTGTACCATAAGGCACAATCTCTGCCCTGTTGTGCCATTGATCAGTTCTTTGCAGGTTAAATTCTCTATCCTATACACTCCAGCTAAAATGCATTTCTCTTTAAGGATCCAGGCTGGCTTTAACTAGCACGGGCTAGTTTTAATCAGTGCTACTTTTGCACAAGTTCAGACCTTCTGCTAAGATGTGCAACCACTCAACAACACATTTAACATTGGATTTTATGTCACAATTCTTTAAATTACCAGACAGTTTGCAAACAAAAATGCTACTTGTGTCGGAGGAAAGGGTGTTATTAAACATACATGCTAATGCCCCCACCATTTCGGGCACTTTCAATGGTCTAAGCCTGTTCCTATTTCTTACGTTCAGTATTTTACCAAATAGTGATACTGGTGTGAGCCTGTCACTATATAGCAAAGGTTTTTTTTACATTTGGTAGTCAGCTGAGAAACTGTAGAAAATACCTAATTGAGTCAGTGCCTAGATGTGAGGCAGAATTTGAAAGTGCCTGAAATGGTGGGGGCATTAGCATGTATGTTTAATAACACCCTTTCCTCCGACACAAGTAGCATTTTTGTTTGCAAACTGTCTGGTAATTTAAAGAATTGTGACATAAAATCCAATGTTAAATGTGTTGTTGAGTGGTTGCACATCTTAGCAGAAGGTCTGAACTTGTGCAAAAGTAGCACTGATTAAAACTAGCCCGTGCTAGTTAAAGCCAGCCTGGATCCTTAAAGAGAAATGCATTTTAGCTGGAGTGTATAGGATAGAGAATTTAACCTGCAAAGAACTGATCAATGGCACAACAGGGCAGAGATTGTGCCTTATGGTACAGCAGAGGTACATGAAGTAAGCTCTGTTGCCCATCCAGCCTGCTTCATCATGCAATACTATAACGTCTGAGCTGACCTTCATCTTTAACTCCACTTTCTCCCCTTCTCCCCATTTCCTTTCTTCCGTCAGATCAAAACTCTATCTATTTCAGCCTTAAAAATACTGTAAAGTCTCAGCGTTTACAAGGACAACATACCCGCAAAACTTTGTAAATGACAAAATTGTGAACACAGTAAGAGTCTGGCAACACCTATTTTAAATCCAACTGATTTATTTGATAGTAAATCTGCAAGCTTTCAGCCTTTGTAGCCTTCGTCAGGCGAATGAGATGTTCTGGTCTCCAAAAGCACACACATCAGCACTGACAGTTTACAGATTGCTGATTAGAATGCGAATCCTTACACCTAACCTGCTATTCAAGTCTTAAAGTGGCTAACAATGTGGGTGGGAGGAATATTGAGCAAGGTTAGAGAGATGTGTATAGTCTCCAGACAGCACAGTAAGTGAGGTCTTTTTGCTAACCCAGGCAAGTCATGGGGGTTACAGATAGTGTGACATGAAGCCAAGATCCCTGTTAAGACCGTCCTCATGTGTGCGGAACTTGGCTATCAGTCTCTGCTCAGCGACTCTGTGCTGTCGTGTGTCATGAAGGCCCCCTTGAAGAACATTTACCCGAAGGTCAGAGGCCAAATACCCATGACTGCTGAAGTGTTCGCCCACAGGAAGGGAACTATTTTGCCTGGTGATTGTTGAGCGATGATCATTTATCCGCTGTCGTAGTGTCTGCATGGTCTCCCCAACGTACCATGCTTCGGGACATCCTTTCTTGCAACGTATTAGGTAGACAACGTTGGCCGAGTTGCAAGAGTATGTACTGTGTACCTGGTGAATGGTATTCTCATGTTTGATGATGTCGTCCATGTTGATGATTAGGCATGTCTTGCAGAGGTTGCTGTGGCAGGGTTGTGTGGTATTGTGGTCACTGTTCTCCTGAAGGTTGGGTAGTTTGCTGCGAACAATGATCTATTTGAGGTTGTGCGGTTGTCTGAAAGCAAGAAGTGGGGGGGTGGGGATGGCCCTAGCGAGATGTTCATCATCATCAATGATATGTTGAAGACTCCGGTCGACAGTTCTGGCGTGACACAGCGATAAACTGCGCTGACCTTCTCAGAAGACAAACACGGGACACGGTGGACAGAGTACCCTTTGTTGTCCAGTACTTCCCCGGAGCGGAGAAGCTACGACATCTTCTCCGGAGTCTTCAACACATCATTGATGAAATCTTGACCACCTGACCAGGCTCATTTCCCAGAACTAGGTCCAGTATAGCCCCGTCTCTAGTTGGGCTGTCTACATACTGCTCCAAAGAACCTTTCAGTACGCATTTTACAAATTCCTCCCTGTCCAAACCCCTAGCTCTAAGCCCCTTCCAATCCACACGAGGGAAATTCATGTCTCCCATGACAACAATCCTATTTTTTCTGCACCTATCCAAAATTTCCTTACATATACATTCTTCCACTTCCCATAGGCTGTTGGGTAGCTTACAGTATACCCCAGCATAGTGATTGCACCCTTCCTGTTCCTGAGCTCCACCCACAGCGACACATTGCATGACTCCTCAAAATTATCCACCTTCTGCACTGCTGTAATATGCTCCGTAACTAATAATGCTACTCCCCCACCTCTTTTAGACTCTCCTCTGTCATGCCTAAAACACTTACATCCTGGAATATTTAGCTGCCAGTCCTGTCCTTCTTTTAACCAAGTCTCTGTCACCGCAACCACATCCAAATACCATGTAAGCAATAAGGCCTTAAGTTCGTCTGTCTTACCCGTTATGCTTCTCGCATTGAAGCAGATGCACTCCAGACATCCAAGCCCATTCAGATCCTCCTTCTCCAGAATGATCCTCTTCTCATCTAACCTTACCCCAGCAACCAACTCGTCCCAACCTCAGTGCCTCCTGAGCTATTGGTTTCATCCCCACCCTCCCTCCACATTAGTTTAAACCCTGCCAAAACACTCCAGCTAAATTCCCAGCTAAGATATTTGTACTCTTCCTATTTAAGTGTACCCCATTCTTCCTACACAGGTGCCATTTTCTCATGAAAAGTTCCCAATGATCAACAAATATAAAACCCTCCTTCTTGCACCAATCTTTCAGCCATGCATTCAATTGAAGGATTTCGCTGTTCCTAGCCCCATTAGCACTGGGCACTGGGAGCAGTTCAAAGATTGCTACCCTAGAGGCCTTACTCTTTAGTCTAGCACCCATCTCCCTGAATTGCTCATGTATTATCCCCCTGCTCTTCCTACTTATATCCTTCTCACCAATATGTACGATCACACCTGTTTGATTCCCTTCGCCCTTTAATATATTCCTACCCTCTCCGAGACATCCAAGACCCCGGCACCAGGGAGGCAGACTACTATCCTGGAGTCTCGCTTGTATCCACAGAACCACCCGGCTATGTCTCTAACCATCACATGCCCCACCACTGTTTCTCTTCTAGTCCCCTTCTTTCCCTTCTGGGCCACAGAGCGATCTGGTCCTCATGACCTACTCCTGGAAGGTCATCTCCCTCCACAGAATCCAAAACAACATACCTATTTTGAAGGGGCATACCCACAGAGGATTCCATCACTGATTGATCGCTCCCTTCCCCTCTGCCATTTGTCACCCATCCATTGCTATTTTGGGAGACTGCCACTGGGGTCCTCTCTGGGACATCACCCTTTTGATTTTTGCCCTTTCTGACTGTTACCTACGTGTCCTCCTTCCAAGGCCTTGGTGTGATCACCTGCCTATAACTTCTATCTATTATTTTCCTGTTCTCCCTGACTAAAATTAGATCATTGAGCTGCAGTTCTAGCTCCCTGACACAGTCCCTTAGAAGCTGCAGCTCCATACTCCATACAAGTTATCTCCAGGAACTCCCATATCTGACACCGAATGCAACAAAATGGTCTCTCAATCATACCTGCCATTTGCTTTATTGGGAGATCAAACAAGAAGAGAGGAAAAAAAGACAACAACAGCAAACAACCATCTCGCCTCAGCCTGCTTTTGCCTAAGCCCAGTGAGCCAAAGCCCTTACAGCTCACACTCTGCTCCCTGCTCACTCCACTGCCCGCTGTCTACTGCGGCTTTCTTTTTATATTTTGCGTGACCTTCCAACTTTCTCTGTGCCTAACTTCCATTTTTTTTAAAAAAGTCCCGTGGACTGGAAAAGGACAAAAACCCCACAAAAAATAAATAGAGAATCAGTGTCTTACCACTAGCCACAAGCACTCCTCCACTTCAATTGCTCCAAAGGACAATCAGAAGCCACCAAATGTTTGGGTGCTGCAGTGCAAGCTCAGACTTAAGTTATGCAAGCTTATCTTGCTGCTACTGAAGGTTCAGGCTGTTGCTATACTCTTACCAAAATGGTGCCTGGTGTTGTCTGTATCAGCCGTGTGTGAGCATGCTATGGATATGCTTTTGGAACCCTTAATACTGAAAATATAATGCTGTCCTGCCACATTTTGTGATCTTTCTGGGTTATAGAATACAGTTATTGTTTGTCACCATTATCAGTATCACCAAGATATTGTGGAGGAAAAACAACTCAACATAGTACTATGAAGTAATATTTAATCATATATTACTACTTATGGATAAGATGTGATACATAGTTATTTGTCTCTTAATGTGAACAATCAGCTTTGGTACATTGAATATAGATTTCTACACACAACATTTAAGATATTGGAGAGCTAAAGGTTAATAATCAAACTGACTTGTATCATGGAGTAATAGGCTTTCTAAGATAAACAGGTTAGCAGCAGGGTGCCATGAGAAGGAAGGATGAATTATGCTATGTTCCAACTGTCTGATTATTATCTGTAAGAAATGCTTACACAAGGAAATATGTGGCAAGGACAAAATCAACCATGAATGATTACTATATAAATGTAACTAGTGTAATAAATAAAGGCCAAGACTGCCATTAACCATGGTATAACGCTGCTGTTTAAGTAAATAAGCTGTCAATAAAAAGTACTTCAAAGATTCCAAGAGAAAGATAGATGATATTGTCTTGCTTAAGGGAAGTATCTTTGGAGTAGACAACAACGACTATTTACTTAAATAGACTGTTCTTAAAAGGATCGAAGAAAGGACCTGGCACAGACAAGTATAGCATATCAAGACTGCAGAGCTCTGAATAGGAGTAGCCACATGTGGCAGCAGCAAAAAAAATCTACAAACAGATAAATTGTAAGATCTTCTCTGTGAAATGTGCCATTGAAGTCACTAAACTAAGATGTATAAAAGGGGATGTGTTTCTAGAATTTATTGAAGAGGGAGAGAAAGACTTGCATTTCTGGCATCTTTTTGACTAACCAATACCCTAAAACAGTTGTTGAAGTATGACCTATTGTAATGTAGAAAAAATGGCAGTTAGTTTGCTCATAGCAAACATTCACAACAATATGATAATGACTGGGAAGTTTAATTTGTGTTATTACTTGAAGAATAAATATGGGCCAGGACACACTCCTTCAAAATAGTTCCATGGGATTTTTTAAATCCAAGCCAAGAGCCTTAGTTTAACATCTCATCTAAAAGATGGCATCTCTGATGGTGCAGCACTCATTTGGTACCGCACTAGATGTCAATTAGATCATTGTGCTCAGGTTGTGGAGAGCTTGAAAGAGAGAGAAACTGAAGCCACTATTTATATTATACAGACTGATTACCTATACTTGTTATGAAAATATACTTCATGCGCTATCATCAGATATCTTATGCTGTCGCAATGCATGTTGTAAACTTCGAAAAGGAGACTGACTAATCACTGACTCAGTAAGTAGATATTATTTATATTCTTCAAAACCTTGAGTGTCAGAGCCACTGTGGGATTCTGTTCAATTTAGTAGTTTTCCTGCTGATTATTTGAATAGATTTATTTTCAGCAGCAAAAAAAGTTTGCATCTTTATAATAAGAAAACATCCTAAGGCATAGGATCTCATTTTGAAAGTTGAATTGTAATTCCACTGCCCATAGGCCAGGTAATTTTATAGATTAAAAAAGCCCAAAATAATCATTAATGCTTCAGAATTGAATTCATGTTTAAGGGACTGTACATTTTGAAAGCAATTTCAAAAGGTAATTTTTATATCAAAAGTCAAGTGTCAATCTGGAATGGACCCTGTTTCATTTTTTTAATTTGCAGATTTGGAGCCAGGATTTTCAATGTACAGTTAATTTATGTCCATTCACAAAATCCAAATTATCTGTCAGTTTGTTAGATATTGTTGCATGAGATCAAATCATGATGTAGATATTTAGCAGGTAATGTTTGATCTGTGAATGCACTTGGGAATGGGCATTCCTAAACCCCAATTCTTCCTGTCTGGAAGTAGTAAGTGTGTACTTTCAAATTTGTAATAATATTAAGTGTGGATGCTGCAGACAGATAAACCTTGGGTAGACTCAGTCCTTATCTGCCTTTAGATCAAGATTAAAAAGGTACAGTGTTAGATAAATATTCCTAATGATTAGCCTTTTTAGATACTGTGATAAATGTTATGCTGTAATCTAAGGTTAACTCATTGTGATAAATAAATACCTGCTTGATTGGTACTCCCTCCAGTACCAACAAATCGTGGCAGCCATGTGTACCGACTGCAGGAACTGCAAGTTCCTTAGGAATCACCTTCCAAACCTATGACCACCACCATCTGAAAGTTATGGGGTAGAAGGTACCAGGAACACCATCACTTGGAGGGTCTTCTCAAGTCACTCACCACCCCGACTTGGAAATATATTGCTGTTCCTTCATTGTCACTGGGTTAAAATCCTGGAATTCCTTCCCTAACAGCACTCTGGCTGTCTCTACACTTCAGGGACTGCAGCCATTCAAGAAAGCAGTTCACCATCACCTTCTCAAGAGCAACTAGGAATGGGCAATAAATGCTGGCCTTGCCAATGACACCCACACCCTTAAGTAAATTTTAAAATCCATTGCTGGCTTGGGGAGAGACATGAGCTTAAAGACGTGGATTATTACGTACCAAGGACAATTAAAGGACTGCTAGTTCCCCTGCACTACAATTTAAAGTATGATGTGTTGGAATCAGACAAGAGAGAGGGAGGACTGCTCTATGTAGGATTGAGTTTTGGAGTCCTATATGTGAGCAGCTTTCTTCTGAAGATGAAGATTGTTCAGCAATAAAAAACAGTACTAGAAAAACATAAAGTGATAAAAGAATCTCACCTGTGTCTGCACTTGGCATATAGTTACTTGCTGGGCAAAATGAAAAATGGTATTACCTGGCTTCATTTTGCAATGCTCATTTACCAAACTTTTCAGAATTTAGTGCTCATCACAGTAGAAGAGTGTACTGCGGATTGACAATTGATCATTCCTACTTCATGTGCAGGTTTTCCTTAGGTATAGCCACATGCTAACTGTGTCACCCTTACACATGGCAAACAACAAACTAGACCACAGATAATAAGTAATAATACTAGGAGGTTTCAACTTTCCCAATATTAATTGGGATAGTCAAAACATGAACGGCTTTGAGGGAGCAGATTTCTTAAAATGCACCCAAAGCTTTGTGAGCCAGCACATTGAAAATCCTACCAGAGAATGGTATTTGACCTAATTTTAGGGAATGAAATCAGGCACGTGGTGAAAGTGTTGTTGAGGGAGCATTTCAGTGATAGTAACCATACCTCACTCAACAAGTTTAAGATAGTTATGAAAATGGATAAAGATAGACTGGAAGTAAGATTTCTGATTTGGAGAGAGGGTAATTTAATGGGGTAAGAGCATATGTGGCCAAACTGGACTAGGAGCAGCTAATTGCAGAAGATCTGCATCAGAGCAGTGAGAGTTATTCAAAAAAGAAATAGAGTATAATGCTAAATGTTCCTGTAAAGGGTGGAACCATCAATTCTAGTGAACTCAGGTGGTCAAGGGATATACAGCATTGGATAAGGAAAAAAAGAGTTTAGAAAGTGCAGGAAGTACTTAGAAAATAAATGAGGAGAGTGAAAAGGGGGCATGGAAAGACACTGGCAGGCAAAATAAAGGAAATTCCAAAATGTTTTATAAGTATAATAAGGGCAAGAGAGTAACCAGAGAAAGAATAGGGTCCATTAGGTACCAAAGAGACAGTCTGTGTGTGGAGCTGAAAGATGTAATGAGGTATTAAATTAGTATTTTGCATTTGTATTCACGATGGAGAAGGACAATGTGGTTATCAAAGAGAAACTGCAATATAATTGAACAGCTGGGCACAGATGTGTTAGTGGAAGTGTTAGTGCTAATGAGCTTAAAAGTGGATAAATCCACAGGCCCAGATCAAATGTATCCTAGGCTGCTGTATAGGGCAAGGGAGGAGATTGCAGAGGCTCTGATACTAATTTTCAAACTCTCTCTGGTCACAGGAGACATCGAGAGGATAGGAAGGCAGCTAATGTGGTAACATTATTGAAAAAGGGAAGTAGGGAAAAAACAGAAAATTGTAGGCAAGTGTGTCTAACATCAGTGGTAGGGAAATTATTAGAAGAATACCCGAGGGACAGAATTAATCTCCACGGTGATGCAAGAATTAATTGAAGATAGTCAGTATAGCTTTGTCAGGGGCGATCATGTCCAGCAAATTTGATTGAATATTTCAAGGAGGTAATTAGGAAGGTAAATGAGGGCAATGTAGTTGATGTTGTTTACATGGCCTTCAGTAAGGCTTTTGACAAGATCCCACTTGGGAGACTAATTAACAAGTAAGAACTGATGGGATCCAGGGCAATTTGGCAAATTTTCTCCAAAATTGACTTAATGGTAGGAGGCAGAGGGTAATGATTGTCTTGTGATTGGAAGCCTATGTCCAGTGGTGCACTGAAGGGTTCAGTTGGGTTCCTTGCTGTTTGTGGTGTACATTAATGATCTAGATGTGAATGTGGGGGTATGATCAGATGACACACAAAATTGATGGTGTGGTAAATAGTGAAGAGGAAAGGCTTTGATTACAAATTGATAAGGATGGGCTGGTCAGATAGGCAGAACTGTGGCAAATGAAAAAGATGAGACAATGCATTTGGGAAGACTAATAAAGCAAAGGAAATGAATAATGGATAGGATGCGAGGAAGTACAAAGGACCAGAGGGAGTTTGTGCTGCATAAAGAACCCTGAAGACAGCAGGACAGGTAGATACAATGTTTAAGATGGCATATGGGATACTAGACTTTTTTAGCCAAGGCATAAAATATAAGAACAGGGAGCTTTATGAAGCACTCATTAGGTCATAGCTAGAGTATGTGCAGTTGTGGTCACCTCACTGTAGAAAGAATGTGATTGCACTAGAAAGGTTGCACAGGACATTCACCAAGATGCTGCCGGTTTGGCACATTTCAGCTATGGAGAGAGCCTAGGGGCTAGAAGGCGTAGGAGACTGAGGTTGTTTTCCTCGGAGCAGAGAAGGCAGAGGGTGGAACCTCATTGATGTGTACAAAACAATGAGAGATACAGATAGGAATAAAGGAAGATGTTGTTCCTTTTAGTAGAGGGGTCAATAATCAGGGTTACAGATTTAAAGTAAGAGGCAAGAGATTTAGAGGGAATTTAAGGAAAAATGTTTTCATGTAGAGCTTGGTGAGAATCTGGAATTCATTGTCTGAAAGGGTGATAGAGGCAGGAACTCATAACATTTAAGAAGCATACAAGGCTTTGGACAAGTGCTGGAAAATGAGATTGGAATAAACACATGTTGAGGATTGGGCTGAAGGGCCTCTTTCTGCACTGTAAAACTCTATGTGATAACAAAAAAAACTGACCACATTAGAATGCCCTCATTAACTTGAGATTACATATAAATTTGATTCCATTTACTATGAAGGCATTAGAAAGAATTGTAAAGAGAGATATTTAAGGCAACTTCTTGCCATCAGATGGATGCTGTAGTGCAGTGTAAAAATATTTTGCTCTTGCTACTTTTTTGTGCCAAAAATAGGCAGTGCCAACATTTAAGAAAAGGCCTTCAGCAACTCACCAAGTCCTGTGCTATCTCACAGATATATCTATTTCAGGCATGTAGTTAGTAGAAAGATGCACTTGGTGATTCATGGAGTGTGACTGAAGAAGAGCAAAGGCAGGTGGCTTAAAGCCCAAATTTCAGTTTCAGATTCTGAACAACAGAATGGATTTGAATTCCGTAAACGCTGGAGCTTTACCTCACATCTACTCTATTTAAATGACTCCTGCCATGTAGCTGAACATGCAAATTTATTTTTAATTAAAACCTTACTGCAATTGAATGCTATATTGTACTGTTCCTCAGATTATATCCTTTTGCAGTGGTGTCACCACCGTGGTCACAATATATAATTCTCTGGTTGTCCAACAATCACTCCTGCAGTTTTTATAGCCATTCAAACAATACTGACTGCTGTGGAATGAAATAATTATGGAGCTGCCGGAGTAATGAGCATTCACATGCAATCTTTCATTCCTATGGTTGCAGACTAGCTGCAAATTCATAGGCAGGTACACCTGTTCATGAACATATTAGTTAGTAGGGATATTTGTGGCAAAAATTGTACAGTAACTTATGCTGTCAGCCTTGCCATGTGGTAGAAATAAAAACTTTCTCCCTTCTTCTTGATGGGAGTAATGATGATAAGACTCATTTGGCATTGACCTCAGCTGAAGTTTCCTTTGCGTGGCCACAAATGTCTGGTGGGTAGCATTATTCAGTTACTGGTTCATGAGAGCTTTGCTCACGAGTCACAATGAATTGTTCCCACCTTGAACTGTGGATGGAGAAGCTTAGATACCTGCTAACAAGCATTAAAAGCCATCTCCTATGTCTTGCCACTTGCCATTTATGGTAGTTCTTCTGATCTTCCCCTTCAAAGCAAGAGACTTACAGGGTATTCTTATTGGTTCATTTGATCAGGTCGACACAATTTACTTCAAAAACACTGCTGAATTACTTTGAAGTCCATAATAATATCACAAATATACTTTAAAAAAACTTTAAGAAAATGTAGACACTCAAGAAAATGTCTTAAAAAAGTTACATTTTCTGTAAAAATAATAGAAACTTTCCCCAGGCTCCTTGTGATCTTTAACCTTGGAGCATTATGGCCTGCATCACGTTGACCTGGTACTCACTTTGTTAAAGTGTTGATTCTCATTGGCAGTCACTGGATGGGAAGGAAGTGGAATGAAGCCCCACAGCAAACCTTGCCTTTACACTGTCTGTTGCATGTTATGAGATGAAGATGCAGTAGGCATTGATGTCCATCACTAAATATATGTCCCCTGTTTATTGACCTCTCTGCTAACAGAAATACATTCTTCCTACCCATGCTATCTAGACCATACACCTTAATTTTATCCTCTCCAGCCTTTTCTGTTCCACAGAAACAACTCCAGTCTCTTCAATCTTTTTTCTTAGCTAAATTCTCCATTCCTGACATTCTTGTAAATCTCTTCTGTATCCTCTCAAGTGCAATCATATCTTTTCTGTAATGTGCCATACTGTAGCTGTGACCTCACTAGTGTTTTATTCTCTTCCAGTATAAACAACCTGCTCTTGCATTCTATGCCTTGCTAGTAAAAGAACGTATCCCTTATTCCTCCCTAATCACATCATCTATCTGCCCTGATACCTTCAGAGGTCTATGGAAATGCACTCTAAGATCCTTCTAATACTTCTTAGTATCCTACCATTTATTGTGTATTCCTCTGCCTTGTTCGCCCTCCCCAAATACATCCCCTCACACTTCTCTGGATTGAATCACATTTGGCCTTCTCTGCTCACTTTACAAGTCCATTAAAACTCGTTAACAGGATATAGCTTTCTTTCTCACTCACAGATGATCAGCAAATTTTTGCTTCAAGTGGGGATTTCCTAATTATGCCTTTTTATTCCAGTCTAAATCATTGATAAATGCCACAACAAACAGTGACTGAGCATTGAACCCTGTGGAATCCCACTTGGAAATAGCCTTCCTGTTACAAAAACACCATCAACCATTGCCCCTTGTTTTCTGTTACTGAGCTAATTTTGGATCCAGTTTCCAATTGACCAGTCTTCCTTATGGGACCTAATCAAAAGCCTGGCTAAAAGCATGGAGGCTACATCAAATACACAGTCCTTATCCATGCCTTTGTCATTCCTAAAAATGTTCAGTAACTTTTAATAGTACCTCTAAAGTATAGGGATGAAATCAAAATAATGAGAGAGTTCATTCAATTCAGCATTTTTTTTAGCTGCAAGTGTTATTTCTGATTATTATAACAATTAATTTTTAATTACTTCATCTGACATAGAGTTATTAGTTAGGGAACTTTTTAGATCCTTGGAGATCAACCTAAAATGCAATTACATTTTATACATAATTTAAAAACTGACAGAGAGGCTGATAAAATGAAGGCATTTGCAGCACTTTTTACCTCAGGGCAAATCATAGATGTGCCCATTAACATTCTGACACACTTGTGAAAAATTTGGCAGACTCTCTATGTTACAAAATTATTAATAATTCAGTTTGATTGCAATAACAAGGCTGGATTTTAATGATAATGTTGAATCAGTTTCCATCAACAATATGGGCTTGAAAATGATTCATCCTGCTTTTTGTTTTAAGCACATGACAGGAAAAATATAATTAAAGCCATCTTATCAGTCAAGCTGATATTCAGGAGGTAGCTTCTCAAATAACCAACAATGACCTCATTTTACAAAGAAATAGACTGTGTTACTTTGTTTCTCCCAGTATCCACATAATATAAAGACAATCAAATCATATTTCACTCATTATTGTGTACTGTAGGTGGTATCAAAGGTAGACTATTTTAATGTATTTATCTTGAAACCAATAAATTTGAAAACAATTTACTTGCTGCTGAACTAAGGCATTTGATATTTAGTATTGTACTCATGCATATAGTGGGAGGCGATATGATGCTGCCCAAGTCAAACTTCTATTGCAAAGTATTAAAATTTCTATCCCTGTTGGTCAGTAATACTTTTGTGACTTACTTCCAAAAGAACTACAGCCTAGAAACTCCTGGGATCTCATTTCATCACTGTAACTGCAGCAGCTCAAAATCTTCACTCAGTCGTAGAGCTGGAACGTGCACTTTGGGTGCAATCAAGAAACTGCATTCAAAATGTGCATAGAATTGTGCTGGTTAGGTTACAATTAGAATTTCAGGTAAAATAAATTTTTGCATAATCAGGAATGTAAATTCTCCCACGAAGCAATGTAATTGGTCAATGATGGACTGTTGCTCCAGCGACAGGATGGATGAACATTGCAAATTGCTATTAACTTCCCTGGAACTGGCAGATTCTGCCTGTGGCCACTGATGAGCCTGTCTCCATTGTGTTAAATTCACTTGGTGGGGTGGAGTTGGAAAATTCTGGCAATAGAATGATTACAGAACAGAAGGAAGTCCATTTGGCTCAGGGTGTTCATGCTAGCACTTTGTAAGAGCAACTCAATTATTTCCACTCTAGTGCACATTGCTTATAGCCCTGCAATTTTCTTCTCTTCAGATAGTGATCCATTTCCTTTTTGAAAGCCATGACTGACCCTGCCTCCATCACACTCTCAGGTAGTGCATCCCAGATCCTAAACACAAGCTGTGTAAAATGTTGTCCCCCATGTTACCTTCAGTGCTTTTGTCAATCAATCACCTTGAATTTGTTTCTTTTGTCAACAGTTTCTCCCTATCTAAAGTGACAATACTCAATAATGAACACTTTTATTAAAATCACTTCCTAACCTTCCCTTTTCTAAAGAGAACAGCCCCAATTACAGTAATTAAAGTCCTTCATCCCTGGAAGTATTCTCATATTTTTTTCTGCATCCTCTCTGATCCTTTCTAAAGTATGTGTCAAGAGTTGGGCACAATTGACTGAATCTTCAGCCTCGCTGATATCAGGAACAGAGGGGCAGAGACCTGAAAATACAGGAGCTGGCTGATACCTTGGTTTTGAGAAGCACTTCCTGGCACTTGAAATACTCACCAGAACTGGAGGCAGCTGGACGGCGATCCAACTCAATCCCCAATTTTGTGCGCGTCCACAAATACTTGTTTTCACACACTATCTGGGCCTGACCAGCTGCAGGAAGTGAGTACAAAGTGAAAATTGGCCCAGGAAATTATTCTAGCCCCATAAAAGGATAATGGCACAGAGGGGGAAAATCGACCATTTAGGTCACAGGTGTCCTTGGCACTGTGCAGGTGGTGGGAAGAGTGAGTACTGAATGCATGGGCATTGAATGGAGTTATCATTCTCCTGGTACAGCAGAAAAAAGGAGCAGGGATAGCTACACAATCACAAGAAAGCGAGCAATAGATGTTGATTTTTATATTTTGGACCCATTGATGATGTGGAGGAACAATCTCCATAGGAAGGGTGGAACGTGAACATCCAGAGAGCATAGCTGAGAAAAGAGGAACAGGAAAACAATGGAGGTCAAACTCTCAACATAGATCTTTACACAGAGTTATCTAGAGGATCTGTCTGTGACTCTCCAGACAGATAATCATAGATATTGGTATCCTTGTTGTTGAAGACCTTCCACCTCACATTCTGGTTGCCAAGTTCTGCCGTTTGCTATCATTGTCATTGGAAGTGAACATCTTCACTTCCAGCCTCTTCAAAGGTGGAATTTCACAAATGACAGTACAACTCTTGCTTATGTTCCCTTTTCAGGAGCTGGACAATATTTTCATTTCATGACAGATGTGGCCTTAATGCAGAGAGAGCAGTAAATTTGCTGCCATTTCTGGACTTCCCCAGAACTTGGAATCATTGATTGCACACGTATGGAGAAAACACCAAGTGGCCAATCAATCAGATCCATCAATAGATAAGACTTCCACTCCCTCAACATTCAACTAATCTATAACCACAAGAGTATGTTTCATGCGTATGTTCACTTTCCTGATGGCTGCCATGATTCTTTTGTCCTCTGCAAATCCAGGCTGTCTCAAATCTTCACTTCTATCCCCAGAATCTGTAGGTAAATCCTAGAAAATATGGTTATTCTGTCCTGAAGAGAAGCCTCAGAGAGATGTATAGAGACAATACAGCCAATGCCAACTGCCCACATGGACAGTTGAGTTTCTGAAGATGTGATTCTGGTGTCTAGATTGGTCAGGTGGTCCTCTCTGATACGCACCCTACTGCAAGTATTAACACGATGGCTTACCATGTCTCCATAACATGATCACAGAAGAGGTAGAGGCCTTGAGGACAGTGAGACATCTTGCATCCTGTCCAAAGATCTATACCACCAATGTCAGGCCATACTACACTGCCTCCCATGTGTTCTGTGAATGTGTGCAATTCCCTAATACATTCCGAGTGCATTTGGTTTTTTCCGCTGTCGTGACGGAGGAGATAGTGTGCTCAAAGTCCTGAGTTATTGTGGTGCGCATAAACTGGATGGATCCATCTTCTTCCTGTGACCCCTGCACTTGCCAGAGAACTCTGAGCACATCTATTGCTCCTGTTCCAGATGGATCATCCATCCCAGTACTGCCTGAGATCCTGCACTCGCTTTCAGTTGAGCATAGATGCACTCTGAGGCAAAACGCCCACAGCCCCCTCTGCCTTTGGCACCACCCCCAGTACAGCTGTGCCATCATTACCACTCAGTGCCATCCTATCGCCATGAGGTGAATGTGTCTGCACTGGTGAACGGTGTGCTTGTGAGGTGTAAAATGTTCAAAGTGGGATAATGTGATAGAGAAACAGGGGGTCAAACCAAGGAATGATTTATTGATAAGGGCCCCACTGCTACCCCAGGTGGTGGAAATAAATAGTAAAATAATTGCAAAAGTGTCAAGAGTTCAGATAATATGCAGCTAGTCTCAGATCTATTAAAATAGCTCCCTTTATTTCAGCAGTTGTGGGTGGACTGGATTGTTGTGACATAAATTTGCTTTACTCCTGCACCTTCACTTAACATGAATTATTCATAGATGAATAGCTCTGAAGATTCCTGTCACCAAAGCTGACCTCAGAGTGTGCACTTAGCAGGAAGATGAAAAATATTTTAAAAGCCTGATGCATTGTCTTCACTCTCCATCCAATAAGACATGGTTAAAAAAAGCAGCAAAGAAAGATAAGATTGGACAACACACACAGTGTGTTAGAAAATACTAATTTTAAATTTTGTATCATGAATCACTCCACTTAATGGGAAATAGCTGAAACCAATTGAAGCAATCATGGTTCACTAGCTGGGGGTCAGTGCAAGTATACAGCACATTGAAAGAAGGCTTGGAAATGGTGAAAGAACTGGGCTTATTAAAGATAGTACATGCATCAAAGACATTTGTGATAACCATGTACAATACCTGTCATTTTGAAGACATCGTCCCTTTCATTTAAGACTTTGTGGCAGGCTGACATGTTAACTTGTTAAATTTCTCTGTTGCACATTTTGTGCAGTACTGACTAATTCAAGTTCTGGTACTGAAACAATGACCTTCAAAACCATGGAAAAGCTGAAAATATTCATTGACAGCACAGCTAGAGAATTGCAGCACATAAAGAGGCCCTTTGGCCCATCACGCCTATACCAGTTATCAAACACCAATTCATTTTAATCCCATTTTCCAGCACTTGGTCCATAGCTTTGTATACTATGATATTTTTAAGTTGTCCTCTAAATGCTTCGTAAATATTAAATCCTACCAGTTGCCATGGTGGGATTTGAACCCATGTCTCCAGAGCAGTAACTGAGTTTTGAGATTACTTGTCTAGTGAAATTGCCACTACACCATAGTCTCCCCTGCAAAATAAAGTAGAGAAGTGGAAGAAAGAGTATCAATCTGAGAATGTTTTTTAAAAGTACATACAATTTTGATTGATTGAGATCTTTCTGTTATATATGATATTATTTATATACTGAACTGCATCATAGCAAAAATAGAATATTTCTGTTCAATTTTGCTTCCTTCAGTTCTGAGATAAGCTATTTTTGTTTTTCTTGTACAAAATGATTATGCTAACTATATTTATGGCTTGATATACTTTGAGCCAAGACAAATCCTTTTTATTCAACACCATTACATTTGAAACCATTCTCTAATTCAAAGGAATCTAGGTGTCCTAGTACATGAATCACAAAAGACTAGTTTGCAGGTACAGCAAGTAATTGGGAAAGCTAACAGAATGTTGTCATTCATTGTGAAGAGCATTGATTAGAAAAGGAGGGACGTTATGCTTCAGTTATACAGGATGCTAGTACGACCACATTTGGAATATTGTGTACAATAGTGGTCAACTTACTTAAAGAAGGGTATAAATATTTTAGAAATAGTTCAGGAAAGGCTTATTAGATGATCCTGGGCATGGGTGTGCTGTCCTGTAAGGGAAGGTTGGACAGACTAGGCTTGTATCCACTGGAGTTCACAGGAGTAAGAGATAACTTGATGGGAACATATAAGATCCTGAGGGGTCTTGAAGGGTAGATGTGAAACGGATGCTTCTTCTTGTCAGAGAACCTGGAAGTAGGGGTCATTATTTAAAACTAAGGGATCACTCATATAAGACAGAGATAAGAAGTTGTTTCTCTCAGAGGGTCATGAATCTCAGGAACTTTCTTCTTTAAAAGACAGCGGAAGCAGAGTCTTTGAATATTTTTAAGCAGAACTAAATAGATTCTTGATTAACAATGGGGTGAAGGGTTATTGGAGATAGACAAAACATAGAACATAGAACATAGAACACTACAGGTCCTTTGGCCCTCGATGTTGTGTCGAGCTATGTCCAAACCCAAGATCAAGCTATCCCACTCCCTATTATTCTGATGCACTCCACATGCCTATCCAATAACTGCTTGAAAGTACTTAAAGTGTCCGATTCCTCTATCACAGCAGACAGTGCATTCTACATCTCAACCACTCTCTTAGAAAAGAATCTACCTCAGACACCCCTCCTGTATTTCCCACCATGAACCTTATAGCTATGCCCCCTAGTAACAGCTACATCCACTGAAGGAAATAGTTTCTGTACATCCACTCTATGTATCCCCCTCATCACCTTATGAACCTTTATTAAGTCGCCTCTCATCCTCCTCTGCTCTACAGAGAAAAGCCCCGGCTCCCTCAACCTTTCCTCATAAGACCTACCCTCCAAACCAGGCAGCACCTTGGTAAATCTCCTCTGCACTCTCTCCAATTCTTCCACATCCTTCTTATAGTGAGGTGACCAGAACTGCACACAATATTCCAGATGTGGTCTCTCCAAGGTCCTGTATAGTTGCAGTATAACCCCACGATTCTTAAACTCAAACTCACTGTTAATAAACGCTAACACACTATAAGCTTTCTTCACGGCTCTATTCACTTGAGTGGCAACCTTCAGAGATCTGTGGACATGGTGGCGGCGCGGGCTCGTTCGGCCGAAGGGCCTGTTTCCCGTGCTGTTTTGTTCTTTGTTCTTTATTCCTCAGGATGCTGCCATTAACCCTGTAATCTGCATTCAAGTTTGTCCTACCAAAATGAATCACCTCACACTTAACAGATTTAAACTCCATCTGCCAGTTTTCTGCCCAGCTCTGCATCCTATCAATATCTCTGCAGCCTACAAGAGCCCTCCACCTCATCCGCTACTCCACCAACCTTGCTGTCATCAGCAAATTTACTAACTCACCCTTCAGCCCCCTCTTCAAAGTCATGGGTAAAAATCACAAATAGCAAAGGACTCAGCATTGATCTCTATGGTACACAGTTGGCAACTGGCCTCCAGTCTGAAAATTTTCCCTTCACCACCATTCTCTGCCTTCTATGAGACAGCCAGTTACTTATCCAATCGGCCAAATTTCCTTTCATCCCACACCTCCTTACTTTCTTCATGAGCCTTTCATGGGTACTTTATCAAATGCCTTACTAAAATCCTTAGGAACACTAAGGGACAATTTAGCATGGCCAATTCACCTAATCTGCACAGGAAAGGGAGGAAACTGAAACACCCGGCAGAAACCTATGCAAACACGTGAAGAATGTGTAAATTCCACATAGGCAGTTGCCCAAGGCTGAAATTGAATCCCAGTCCCTGGCTTTGTGAGGCAGCAGTGCTTTAAAGTACAAATTATACGCCTGCAGCTACAATAATAAACAACAGCAAGATATTGTTATTTGAACTTTTTTAGAGGGGATAATATGATGAGATTCTCCTAAAAAAAATTCCCAAGTTATAATTCTAGAACAAGCAAATAGCATATTCTGACTCTAAAATTCTATAAGTATTCGATCAGTCTCATGTTAGAGTTATGGAATATTACATACACACTGGGCTGCTGTATAATTAATTTATCTGCAAAAATGCAAGATTGAGTCTAGTACTCAATCCAAACAGTTTAATTACAGAACTTAAAATGTCTCAAAACTTACAGGAGATTCAACACACATGATTTCCACAGTGAACCTCAGTCTTCCTGGAATATTCTCAGATTTTTTAAATCTCTAGCTCCACCCACAGGCTTAAGCAATCAAGTACATTTAAAAGAATCAGAAAACAGAAAAACATAATCAAGCAGACAACAATCAAACCATTGAACACTTCAAGGAACTCCTTAGAATTTCATAGTTTACTAATGCAATACAAGATTCCAATTTGTACATTGACACCTATAGTGAAATCATTGGGAGTGGCTGCTCTAATTTTATCTGATTTATTAGTACCTGAAGGTTCTAATTTGTACCTATATGAAGAAGATGATGGCATAGTGATGTCACCGGACTACTCAGCCTGAGGTCCAGTCTGATGCCCTGGGAACATAGGTTCAAGTCCTACTGCAGGTGGAATTTAAAGTAAATTAATAAAATATAGAATTGAAAGCTAGTCAGTTGTGTGAATCATAAAACATCTCTATTGTTGTCCATTTGGTTCACTAAAGTTTTTTAGGAAAGAAAATCAGCCATCCTTATCTGGTTTATATGTAACTCTACACCCACAGTAATGTGGTTGATTCTTAAGTGCTCTCTGAAATGGCTCAGAAAACCATGTAGTTCAAGGGCAAATAGGGATGGGCAACAAATATTAGCCTTGCCAGCAACCCCACATCCTATCAACATGAAAATATCTATTGTGTCCACATTCCTTTAGAGTTACACCCAGAAATTAGAAAAGGCTCATTTGGTAAATTCTGATAATGGGCTGGGAAAAATGATGTTTAACCCACCTGCAGCAATGGTGGGCTCCCAGGTTTTACTGTTAGGCACTTTGAAGAAACAAGTTCAGTCACAGGATTCACAGTTGCCACGTGTGGATGGCAAATGAGAGTAGAGAGATGATGAGGAGATGACTTGTGATGAAGATGAAGATGTGTATGGGAGAGCAAGTGATGGTATCCCTTGAGTTGGCAGTGAATGAGATTTCTCTAATGGGTAATGTGTGATGTGTGGTGCATGATCTGAAATTTGAGAATGATGGGAAGAGGCTCTTATCCTGGCAGAATGGAGGAGTGATGTGGAGTTGCCTGCGTTGGACTGGGGTAAAAACAGTAAGATGTTTCACAACACCAGGTTAAAGTCCAACAGACTTGTTTGGTAGCAAATGCCACTAGCTTTGAGAGCACTGCTTCTTCATCAGGTGAGTGGGAGATCGATCCACAAATAGAACATAGAACATAGAACATTACAGCGCAGAACAGGCCCTTCGGCCTTCGATGTTGCGCCGACCAATTATGAAAAAAGCAATGACCCTCCAAACTAAACCATTCCCTTCTCTTCCCTAAACTTATCAACTAACCTCTTAAACGCCACCAAACTTGGCGCATCTACAACTGCTGCAGGCAGGGCATTCCATTCCCTTACCACCCTCTGGGTAAAGAACCTACCTCTGATATCCATCCTATAACTATCACCCCTTAATTTAAAGCTGTGTCCCCTCGTGCTAGCTTTCTCCATCCTAGGAAAAAGGCTATCACTGTCCACCCTATCTAACCCTCTAATCATCTTATATGTTTCAATAAGGTCTCCTCTTAGCCGCCTTCTTTCTAACGAAAACAACTCAAATCCCTCAGCCTCTCTTCATAAGACCTGCCCTCCATACCAGGCAACATCCTGGTAAACCTCCTCTGTACCCTCTCCAATGACTCCACATCTTTCTTATAATGTGGGGACCAGAACTGCACACAATACTCCAAGTGCGGCCGCACTAGAGTTTTGTACAGTGGCAACATGACGTTGCGGCTCCGAAATTCAATCCCTCTACCAATAAAAGCCAAGACTCCATATGCCTTCCTAACAACCTTCTCGACCTGACTGCCTACTTTCAGGGATCTGTGCACATACACACCAAGATCCCTGTGTTCATCTAGACTACTAAGAATCCTACCATTTGCCCTATACTCTACACATTTATTATTTCTGCCATAGTGCATTAACTCACACTTTTCCACATTAAACTCCATTTGCCACCTCTCGGCCCAGCTCTGCAACTTGTCCAAGTCCCTCTTCAAACTATAACACCCCTCTTCACTATCTACCACTCCACCGACTTTAGTGTCATCTGCAAATTTACTAATCCATCCTTCAATACCCTCATCCAGATCATTTATAAAAATTTACAAACAGCAGGGGCCCCAAAACAGACCCCTGAGGTACACCACTTGTCACCGAACTCCACGATGAATATCTCCCATCAACCACCACCTTCTGTCTTCTATCTGCTAGCCAATTCCTAATCCAATTAGCTAAATCACCCTCTATCCCATACATCTGCATTTCTGCAGAAGTCTTCCATGGGCCACCTTATCAAACGCCTTACTAAAGTCCATATATACCACATCAACCGCCTTACCCCCATCCACCTCTTTGGTCACTTTTTCAAAAAACTCAATAAGGTTAGTAAAGCACGACCTACCCTTCACAAAACCATGCTGACTATCCCCAATCAATTCATTCCTCTCTAAATAACTATAAATCCGATCCCTAATTATTCTCTCCAATACTTTGCCCACAACAGAAGTAAGACTCACTGGCCTATAATTCCCTGGAAGGTCTCTCTTCCCCTTCTTGAACAATGGGACCACATTCGCTATCCTCCAGTCCTCCGGAACCACACCCGTAACCAACGACGACCTGAAGATCAGAGCCAGATGCTCTGCAATCGCCTCTCTTGCCTCCCAGAGAATCCTAGGGTAAATCCCGTCCGGCCCAGGGGACTTATCTAACTTCAAATCCTCAAGAATATCTAGCACATCCTCCCTATCTACTTCAATACTTTCCAGTTTGCAACCCTGTACCTCAGTGTTCTCCACAACTACATTTACATCTCCCTGCGTGAATACCGAAGAGAAATATTTGTTCAGTGCCTCTCCAATCTCTTCAGGCTTCACGCACAACTTCCCACTGCTGTCTATGACTGGCCCTAATCTTGACCTAACCAATCTTCTATTCTTAACATAACTAAAGAAAGCTTTAGGATTCTCCTTAATCCTATCAGCCAAAGTCTTCTCGTGTTCCCTCTTAGCTCTCCTCAACTTACTCTTTAGCTCCCTCCTGGCTAATCTATAGCTATCCATTGCACTAACTGAGCCTTCAAGCCTCATCCTGACATAAGCCTCTTTTTCTCTTTTAACCAGCGAATTAACTTTTTTAGTACACCATGGCTCCCTTACTTGACCATTTCCTCCTTGCCTGACAGGGACATACTTATCAAGGACTCACAGCAGCTGCTCCTTGAATAAGCTCCACATTTCAGATGTTCCCAGTCCCTGTAGTTTACTCCTCCAACCTATGCACCCTAATTCTCTCCTTATGGCCTCATAATTACCATTCCCCCAGCTATAACTACTGCCCCCAGTTTCATGCCTATCCCTATCCATCACTAAGGTGAACGTAACCGAATTGTGGTCACTTTCACCAAAATGTTCACCAACTTCCAAGCCTAACACCTGGTCTGGCTCATTGCCCAGCACCAAATCCAATGTAGCCTCACCCCTAGTTGGCCTATCTACATACTGAGTCAAAAAACCTTCCTGCATACTTTGTACAAAAACTGACCCCTGTAACGTACTAGAGCTATAGCTATTCCAATCAATATTAGTAAAGTTAAAGTCCCCCATAACAATTACCCTATTACTTTCACTCCTGTCCAGGATTGACTTTGCAATCCTTTCCTCTACCTCTCTAGAACTTTTAGGAGGTCTATAAAAGACTCCCAACAGGGTGACCTCTCCTTTCCTGTTTCTAATCTCAGCCCAGACTACCTCAACAGACAAGTCCTCATCAAACTTCTTTTCTGTCACTGTGACACAGTCTTTGACTAATAATGCCACTCTTCCCCCCCTTCTACCTCCTTCTCTACTCCGACTAAAGCATTTGAACCCCGGAACCTGCAACATCCATTCTTGTCCCTGCTCTACCCACGTCTCTGAAATGGCCACAACATCGAAGTTCCAGGTACTGGTCCAAGCTGCAAGTTCCTCCACCTTATTGCGAATACTTCTTGCATTAAAGTATATGCATTTCAAACCATGTCCCACTCCACCCGTACGCTGCTGTGTTTTACAGTTCTCCTCTATGAACCCCCTATTCTTGCCCCTCTTGCACCCCAACTACTCAGGATCCCACCACCCCTCTGAATCAGTTTAAAGCCCCCTGCATAGCCTTAGAAAATTTTCCCCCCAAGATATTGGTTCCCCTCTGGTTCAGGTGTAGACCATCTCTCTTGTAGAGGTCCCACCTATCCCAGAATGAGTCCCAATTGTTCAGGAAATAGAGTATATAAAGACACAAACTCATGACTCTCCACTCACATTGTCTGTACCTTTAAGACTTGATTACCTGTAAAGATTCATATTCCAATCATTATTCAGTAAATTGAGTTTGTGTCTTTATATGCCCTGTTTGAGAACTGAGCTCCCAGTCACCTGACGAAGGAGCAGTGCTCCGAAAGCTAGTGGTATTTACTATTAGATAAAGCTGTTGGGCTTTAACCTGATGTTGTGAGATTTCTTACTTGTAGAATGGAGGAGACCATTCCTCCTTTTCCAGCACTGAATGCCTGCCCTCCTCTAAAATGTATTGGTGCTGTCCACTCTGCTATTGCCTCCCATGCTGGGTTGGTGTCCCTACCAGCTGGTCTCTCCCCTGTGCAAGGGTACAGGATGTCACGTCATACCTTCACAGCATCCAGCAGTCTGATGAGGAAGGATTTGAGAACTTGGGACAGATCTACTTTGCAGTCACTAGTAGCCGTGGATCAAGACAAAGTGGCTGGTGAGCGGTGAGACAGCCTTTAAATGGCATACCCCAATATTAAAGCACTCAGGTGATGATGAATTGAGCGAATCAGAAGCCACTCGACATGGATCTGGTGTGAACCCTGTGGCTGAACTTATTTCTTCAAAGTGCCTAACAATACACGGTGGGAACCCACCATTGCTGCCGGTGGGTTAAACATCGTTTTTCCCAGCCCGCTATCAGAATTTGCCAAATATAGAGACAATTCCACCTAGTGTCATCGGTGTACATCATATTATTAAAATTATTATCTCAAATTAATAATCCAGGAAAATCTTATATTAAGAATATTTTATTATATGAACTGAATAAATCTGTCTGACCACTCTATTAATCATCACAAATCTTTTACCAATAGTTCTCAACTTTTACAACGGCAGTTTGTTCACAACAAAGTTTTCCTATCGTTCTGAGATCTTTGCCATCGAGGTCAAGAGACTCTGACATGTTCATCAGCCCTTCATGTTTTACCTCATCAAATCCCTTCCTATGATCAATAAAACACATGAATACAGTTTTGTGTCTGTATTGCTCTGTGTAATAGCATACATACCATAAAGGTAGCATTACTCATTCCTCTATCTTCTACAAAACCACACAGAAGAGATGAAATTTCTTGCTCCTGACACAATGCATTAGCATTCAAAGAAGGAACTTAGTAATGTGACTGATCAGATTGAGGGATGGAGTACATGGAGTTCACATTCAGTTGCTTTGGAGTTTTTAGGGAGCACAATAAATATTGATTAATCCAAGTTTTCTGGATTTTCTCTCATGTCATAAAACCCATTAAAGCTGAGAGTCAGTTTGTCTATTCCAAAGTCTTCAAAACTTTTAATTTGTTTGGGGACCACCTCATCTGGGCCTTTGACTTTTTGTTTTGCATTGTATTTATTGCTGATCTTACTTCATCTTTCATGACCTTTGGACCGTGCATGTTTTCCTTAATTGTTGGCTTTTACCCTTGTTCTATTTTCTTCTGACTTCCTTTCCAAAGATATGCTCCAGAAATTTCCTTTAAATATGAATTTGCCACACTGTGTGGCATTTTGGACAGCTTTTTAAAAATAATTGTGAAATTTCCAGCATCCTCCACACATTTCCTGGAATGCAGACCAATGAAGCGGAATGTTGCTTCATTATAATTTTGATTATTTGAAACATTTCTTTTTTTTAAGACTGATGGAAGAGATAATGCCAACTGTTGCATTTTTTGGGAGTGGAAATTCAGGTCAGAAATAGTTTTTATTTTAAAGAGAATATTCGCCAAGTCCAAGAGAAAATAAATGGATGAACTGATTTCATAAAGCTAGATGTTTTATTACATTGCCTTGAGTTGTAGAGAGTATAACTGCAGATAAGAAATACAGGAGGAACTTGGCCTTGTATAAGGAATTTAGATAGTAGAAGAAATACATTGCAAAGCAAAACATGACACCAAAATTAAAGGGAAATACTTTATTTACTGACATTCAGGTTCTTAAATCAGTGTTTCTGCAAACATGTTTTTCATTGTGTCGAGTACAGTTAATTCAACTTATTAGCTATTGCTGTTAAGTCTGCAGCTTGGCAAACAAACAACAATCACCTGGTGTGCAAATGACATTTTGGCACAGTTTTAAACCATGACTGCGGAGGTTTGCAGATTTCAGCAAAATGTGAGAAGAACAGCAAGCAATGCCTGCCAAAATTCAGTTCAGATAGCTGAAGATACTATTAAATGACCTGGTCCCCAATAGGAACCGATATTGTAGATGTGACTAAATAAGGATTTTTTTTCTCTAAGAGACAGCAATAAAATGTCAGCATATAATTCTGTGGAACCAGCTGGTATTTTAGTTCAAGTACAAAGACCATTATGATTCATTGTGGATAATGTTGTTACCATGGTGCAGAAAAAATGTGGGTGATAGGGTATTTAAATCTATAAATTATGTAGAAATACCAAATATTGTAGACATCTCACTTTGGGAGGAATCTTAAACATTTCTTTATGCAGATTGATGCATTATCCTGCAGTAATTAAATATTTTGAGGAGAAATTTTTGTCTCTTCTTTGGACACAGGTGAGGTCCCAGAGGACTGGAAGAAAGCAAATGTGATACCGTTGTTTAAAAAGGGTAGTAGGGATAACCAGGGTAATTGTAGGCCGGTGGGTTTGACGTCAGTGGTAGGGAAGTTGTTGGAGAGGATTCTTAAAGAGAGAATGTATATACATTTACAGTATGGCAATCTGATTAGTGATAGGCAACATGGCTTTGTAAAGAAGAGGTCGTGCCTTATGATCTGGTAGAATTTTTTGAGAAGGTGACAAAAACGGTTGATGATGGACAAGCCATGGATGTCGTCTATATGGATTTCAGTAAGGCGTTTGACAAAGTCCCTCATGGTAGGTTGGTGGAAAAGGTTAAGGCTCATTGGATACAAGATCGGGTGTCTAGATGGATTGAGAACTGGCTTGGTAACAGGTGACAGAGAGTAGTAGTGAAAGGGTCTTTTTCTAGCTGGAGGTCTGTGACTAGTGGTGTGCCGCAGGGCTCAGTACTGGGACCTTAGTTATTTATAATATACACAAATGACTTGGAAGAGGGAATAACCAGTTTGATCAGCAAGTTTGCAGATGACACAAAGATAGCTGGGATTGCTAATAGTGATGAGCAGTGTCACGCAATACAGCAAGATATAGACAGGCTGTTATATTGAGCAGAGAACTGGCAGATGGAATTTAATCCAGATAAATGTAAGGTGCTGTATTTTGGAAGAAATAATGTAGGGGGGAATTATACGATAAATGGTAGGACTATTAAGAGTATAGTAACGCAGAGGGATCTAGGGGTGCAAGTACACAAGCCCTTGAAGGTAGCAGTACAGGTAGAGAAGGTGGTGAAGAAGGCTTATGGTATGCTAGTCTTTATAGGAAGGGGTATAGAGTATAAAAGCTGGTGTCTAATATTGCAGTTATATAGAGTGTTGTTAAGACCGCATTTGGAGTACTGCATCCAGTTTTGGTCACCGTACTACTGGAAGACGTGGAGACCCTGGAGAAAGTGCAGAGGAGGTTTACCAGGATGCTGCCTGGTATGGAAGGACAGAGCTATGAGAAGAGATTGTGCAAATTGTGGCTGTTCTCCTTAGAAAGATGGAGAATGACGGGAGGTCTAACGGAGGTGTATAAGATTATGAAGGGTATAGATAGAGTGAACAGTGGTAAGCTTTTTCCTAGGTTGGATACAAAAATTACGAGGGGCCATGGGTTTAGGGTGAGAGGGCTGAGGTATAATTCTGATGTTAGAGGTAAATTTTTCACACAGAAGGTTGTGGGCGCCTGGAATACCCTGCCAAGTAGGGTGGTGGAGGCAGGCACACTAGCGTTGTTTAAGGTTTACTTAGATTGGCACATGATGATAGAGATGGAGGGATACAAAAGATTGTTCTAAATAAGGATCAAGAGCCTTAGAATGTTCCTGGGAATCAAGTGATTCCTATGGACCATCCAACATATTTTATGGCTCATTTGTCTTATATCTGAGCTTCTGGGGATTCCGTGAATGTCTTATAAGTTGTGCATGTTGATTAATGTTTTTTTTTAATCCACTGGTGATTCAGTCCACCTTGTTGTCAACAAGGGGCATACACGCGGTGGGTCGTGCGAGGGCTGCTCTTGCATGTTGCTTCGAGAGTTGCCTAGTGCTTCACGTTGTTAGCATATGCTTAAACTGGACCATCTGACGGGCCACACGACAACTCAGTGACTATCACTGTTTGCTGTCAGATACATAGATTTGGGTCAGTGTCAGTGGGAGTTTGCACATTCTCCCTGTGCTTGCGTGGGTTTTCTCCGGATGCTCTGGTTTCCTCCCACATCCCAAAAACATGCTCTTAGGCTGATTGATGTTAACAAATTGTCCCTAAATAAGTCGTCCCTCAATCTGGTTATGCTTCCTTTATTGTGGAGTCCAATAGTGCAGACAAAGGTCATAGGTAGAAGAGAGCACTCACAATGTTAAAATGGGGGTGCGGGCTTGTTGGGCCGAAGGGCCTATTTCCTGTGCTGTGTTGTTCTTTGTTTAAGTCTTTGATGAATACCAACAATATGACAAACAATCCTCAACATTTTTCCACATAGGTGGAACTTTGATTTGGTTTAATTTGATTTATTATTGTCACATGTATTAGTATACAGTGAAAAGTATTGCTTCTTGTGCGCTATAAGAAGCATGCCATTCAGAGAGAAGGAAACAAAAGAGTGCAGAATGTAGTGTTACAGTCATAGCTAGGGTGTAGAGAAAGATCAACTTAGTGTGAGATAGGATCATTCAAAAGTCTGATGGCAGCAGGAAAGAAGTTGTTCTTGAGTCAGTTGGTACTTGACCTCAGACTTCCATATCTTTTTCCCGACAGAAGAAGATGGGAGTATGTCTGGTGCGCATGGGGTCTTAATTATGCTGGCTGCTTTTCTGAGGCAGCAGGAAATATAGACAATGTCAATAGATGGAAGGCTGGTTAGCAAGAATGACCATTTGAAGAGATCCATCTCACACTTAACGGCCAAGGGCATAAACAATATGGTATTTATCTCTGGTGGATCTGCCAATACCTGGAGGTGTGTTGTTTCATTGAGGGAAAATTATACAGTAGCTAAAAAAAAAGATGCAATTTAAAAGGCATCTAATGGTAATTGGAAACAAGCAATTTTGGGAGAATTCCCAGAGGATTTTGTAGATTAATACAGGTGAGGATTTATAGGTAAGTTATAACATGGCTCATAAAACACATCTGGTGCCTATAAGTATGCAAGTAAGATGAGTCAGAACACTAAAGTGAAGTAAATTTGCACACCCAAATCTTATTCAAAATGTAATCAATGTTGCAGTAACATTTTCAGCAGGCTGCTTTGAAATTTTGCAGGCTCACAGATGAATGGAACCCATCTTCAGCCTCTCATTCAAGGTCCCAAATCCTCACTGCCAAGACCTATCAGGTTGCAAATTTGGGGGTGTCTTTGTCGTAGTAATATCCTGAGACATTTGATAAAAGAATAATCAAGACCAACACATGGAAGTGAGTCAAAATAGAGTTGAGTGAATTGAACTCAACTTGGTCAAAACTTACCTTGTATATTTTCACATATCAATTTAATAAAAGTATTGAACCTGTGATTAAACAACTTGTGCTTGTGGCACAGTCTTGAAATGACAGCTGCTTGTCCCTGTCCATCATGATGATGGAATTTCTTGCTGAAGTAGAATGAAGAGTGATGTCCACATGTATACAGATGAGTATCAGAGGGTACATTTTCCATAGCTCTGCCTCCACTTCTTTTGAATGTCTCCATGTGGATTAAAGACTGAGATGTGGATGTCAATCCACCAAATTCAAAATATTCCTGATTTATTAGTGATTAAAAAAAAGTCGTGAAAGATCAGGAGCACCGAACTCTTGCTCATGTTGAGTAAGACTTTATGCTAGGATGCAACCACACAGAATATATCTTTCTCTAAATTTGTTTGACTGTTTAGGGAAAAAAAACAAGCATTAGAGGATAATGATAATAGAGGATAATAAGGATAGTAATTGGAAAGCCCAATTTTATTGGGGTCATCTGTCTGCACTGGTGTGAAATTAGTGAAAAACACATAAAATTGCCACGTCTGTGATTGTAGTGAGGTCCTGAATAACTCCCATACTGAACTGATCTCTGCTGCTGCCAGCTAGGGCCGGGTAGCATTCTGAACTAACCTTTCCAGCTAATCCAGCTAGCTTTTTCCTTTCAGAGGCACAGTCCCTGCAAAAGAGTGGCTACAGAAATACACTGCAGTCTGCTGGATAATCACCTTGGACACTCGAGGGAAACGAGCACGCCACCCCATGCCATGGGGAAAAAGCTCCCTGCTTGGTGATGCTGTCTTGCAGGCACTGGTCAGTCAGGTGAAGGCCAAGAGGACAGGAAGCCCTCATGAATGAGTCTTAGGAGGAAATAGCAGAAGATAACAAGGGCAGAGTGCGGACGAAGGCCATGGCTGCAATGTCAAAAGAAGTTTAATGATCCTCACTTGGGTGGTGAAGGGGAGTGAATGCATAAGTACATCACATCTCCCACTCCATCACCCACACTGCTCAATGCACCACTCTCCCATCACTCAGCTAGCTTCACATTGTAGCAGTCATCCTTATACCATTTAAAGAAAATAATGCAGCTGCTGAAACCAGAAAATACTGGAAATACTCTGCCATTCAGGCAAAAACTGTGGAGAAAGAAACAGAGTTAACTTCAATAGGATTATATTTTGTAAGTCTACCCTTTGTATTTTGGATCAACCCATGATTACAGCTATCTCCAAGACATTCTGAATTGCTCAACCTGCTGTTCTTGCTACATCCTTAGATCCAACTTCAACTGCCAGACAGAGATTCTCGATCTCTTTCTTACACAGAACTCTATCTACGGTTTAATTTCATCCTTTGCCTCGAAGTTTAAAAAACTTTTCATCTTCCTTTCAGGTATGAACGATAACAAGCTGTAATAACTCATGGGGTGGGATTTTCCATCTCCCTTGTCTCCCCACAGGATGTTTTCCGGTGACAAAAGAAGTCGCCATTTGTTGGCAGCGAGATCTTCCTGTTCCGTTGCTCTCAGTGGGTTTCCCTATTGTTCGCACCCTCCACTGTGGCGGGGGCTGTCAGCGGGACTGGAAGATCCCACCAGCAGGAATAGCCAGGTAATTTTGACTGTGGATACCAATACAACTTGCTGTCCTTCCCTACGTTTCCCTACCCTCTGATGCCATCTTCTTTTCAAATTTCATCCCTTGCTGTCTATTCCCAATACCTGTTGACCTTTCCAATTCTGATTCTAATGATCTGACCTCAGCAAAGGCCTTAGCTTCATTTCCCTAAACACCCACTTTAGTGAATTTTGACTTTGGGATGAACCTGACTTCTTCTTTCACTCCGCCTCCGCATCTGTTTCTTTGTAAGAAGTTTCACAACACCAGTTTAAAGCCCAACAGGTTTATTTGGTAGCAAATGCCACTGCTACCAAATAAACCTGTTGAACTTTAACCTGGTGTTGTGAGACTTCTTACTGTGTTTACCCCAGTCGAACACCGGCATCTCTGCATCTCTGCTTCTTTGGCTAGTAGTCTTTCCTACGGTACTCATTGATCCAGTCTTGAAATGCAGTCTGATTTTTCAGCATGTCTTGCCCTCTGTATGATACCAGATCCCTTTATATCTGGGACTTTTTATTTTGAAATGCCTCTGATAACCACAGTAATTAATTTTCAGTGTCTGATTTCCCTCTATAGATGACGAGCTCAATACTTTGCCCACCACGACTGATGAATTGTGGCCTAAACTTGTCTCAGTGCCTGGATCATCTCTTAACCCTGGTCTCAGCATCAGTCACTATATCACCACCACCTCTGCCATCACCAAACCCACTCAGAGAGAAGCTGCAAAGCACCCTGTCACAAGATTCGTCTAAGACCATTTACATTGTGGGGCAGAGTAAAGATTAAGTCTCTTAATCTTAAAGAGGCTACATTCTGGGAGAGAGACAGCATTGGCAGGGTAGTGCCTGGCATCCTGGAAGTTCATCAGAAGCCACCCTGGTCTTTCCCATTTAGTGGATACATTTATCTTTCTCTAATATTTCCCTCCATTGGTCCTTGCTCTGCCCTCTTACCCCATCTAGATATTTAAATTGAAAATTGCATGACATTGACCACCTCAATTTTTCTGTTTTGCTCACTAACTCTAACCTATCACCATCTGAACTTGCTGCACTCATTCTCTCAGTTTCAATCCACCCATTTGGTGACAAAGTGTTGCTGCCGTTGCTGTCCGGTATAGTGACTCTGCCTAGCAGATGCCAAACTCTCCTACACTTCCTCCTACTTCTGTAGGACCATGACCTCACCATCTAATATCAAGCCATCATCTCCAGCCTGTCACTGGCATCATCTATTCTGGAGATTTTTGCTCCATGGCCTCCAATGTCTGAAGTGGCAGAGATAGAAATTGGAACAGACGGGAAACAGAAAACAATGTAAATTTAGCTTTTAGAAAGCTCAAAGAAAAATGTATTACCTACCAGTGTGAGACTCCATAGCTTTCAGTTGTTGCCTTGGTCAGGTAGAGAGGCTGCAAGAACAGCATAAGATCCTTTATTAACCCTAATTTACTGTGGCAAATTTTAATTTGTAATTATAGCACAAATGGCAAAAATTTCATGAAACCAATGGAGAATTAGGGATTAAAGGTGAACTATCATTTTTCCAAGGCTAATGGCAGAGCATTGCAAATTATTTTACAGTGATGTGCAACTGACAGGAAATCTAACACTTGCAAGTTGCTGAATGATTTACACATTGATAAATTAATTAAACGCACATTATTTTGCCAGAAGATTCTGGCCTATTAAGAATTACGAACAGTCTACAACTCCCTCCATTTTAAATGATTACAAGAATTGTGTTTCTGATTCTGTCCCACCAACCACCACTCTACCTCAACTAAGAGGGGCAAGTTCTATGTCTCCAGGGACATAAATGGTACATATGACCATGAAATCATATTAATTGTCATAAAAACCCATCTGGTTCACTAATATCCTTTAGGGAAGGAAATCTGCTGTCCATACCTGGGCTGGACCAATGTGATTCCAGATCCACAGCAAAGTGGTTGACACTTAAATGCCCTTGAAATTGGTCTAGGAAGTCACTCAGTTGTACCAAACCAGTATGAAGCCTGTAAGGAATGAAATTGGATGGTCCATCTGGCATCAATCTAAGGGCTGGAAATGGCAATCGCAAACTCAGCTCTGGCGATTCTGAAAATTCCTCCTTCCTAGTATCTGGGAGCTTGTCCCAAAATTGGGAGAACTGTCTCACAGACTAGTTAAGAACAGCCAGTCGTAGTCATATTAATGGATACATATCTTAAAGAGATTGTTCCAGATATCATCACCATCCCACTGGCAGGACAGGCTGAGCAGATCTTGCAGAACAGTGGTATATAGTCAGGGGAGATTTGCCCTGGGAGTCCTCAACATTGACCCCAGACCTCTGGAAGTCTCATGGGCAACATGACAAGGGCAATCTCCTACTGATTATTATGTACCAGTCCACCTTAGCTAATGAATCGATACACTTCCATTTTGAACACTACTTGGTGGAAGCACTGAGGGTGACAAGAGTTCAAAATGTACTCTGCGTGGAAGATTTCGATGTCCATCACCAGAGTGCCTCACCATAGACAGATTTGGGCGAGTCTTAAAGGATATAATTAATAGACTGGACTGTGAAGGAACGAACAAGAGGAAAAAAAATACTTAACTCATCCTCAGCAACCTGCCTGCCACATATCCATCTGTCCATGACAGGATTAGTGAAAGTGACCACCGCATAGTCCTTGTGAAGATAACATTCCATCTTCACAGTGAGGATACCCTCTGTTGTGTTGTGTGACATTACCACCATGCTAAATGGGATAGATTTTGAACAGATCTAGCAACATAAAAATGGACATCCATGAAGCATCATGGGCATGAGCAGCAGAAGAATTGTACACGATCACAATTTTTAATTTCAGGGCATATCCCCCACTCTACCATATTATTAAGCCGGGGATAAACTCTGGTTCAATGAAGAATGCAGAAGCACACGCCAGGAGCAGCACCAGGCATACCTAAAACATGGTGAAGTTACAATTCAGGACTACTTGTGTACCAAACAATGTAACCAGCTGATTCCCCAAAGCCTGTCCACCATTTACAAGACACAAGTCAAGTGATGATCTATCTCCATTTGCCTGGATGAGTGCAGTTCCAACAACACTAAAGAAGCTTGACATCATTCAGCACAAAGCAGTCTGCTTGATTGACAATCCATCAAATAACATCCACTCCTTCCATCTCCTATGCACAGTGATAGTGGTACGTACCATCTACAAGAGGCACAACCGTAACTCATCAAGGCTCCTTAATAGCACTGTGAATTTGTCTATTCTTTATGGGTTGCAGCAGTTCGAAAAAACAGCTTACCAACATCTTCTTAAGGACAATTTAAGAATGGGCTTAGCCAGTGATGCCCACATCCCATGAATTAAATTAAAAAGTCCCAGACTACCACATATAGACATCTAAAAGAAGTAATCAATACTCTGTTTTGAAGGGCCAATGGGTTTGAAAACCATCAGGTTTTTTATGTGCAGAAAGTCAGGCCACAAGAACAGTTGCTTTCTGGACCATCGGTCAGTTCCCATGAATGCTGGGGGTAGGATTGCACTCATGTGGCCATCAGATCCCCCTGTGGCACATGTCAATCACAAAAATGTTTAAACTCCTTTAAAATTCAACTGCATGGTGACCACACAATGAATTATGCAGGTTTGTGCTCGCTTTCTGGGATGCTGTCACGATTCCAATATATTTAGCCACTCATAGCTCACAGGACCTTTTGAAACTCTTGCCCAAATCAGCAGTTGGATTCTGGGTGACAAGAGCTATCTCCTCAAAATGTGGCTCGTCACACAGAAAGGCATCCCAACAGCCTCACAGAGGAACGGTACAATGCAACTCTTCCTTCAGCCAGAGCAATAATACAGCAGACCACTAGGATGTTGAAAATGCATTCCAGCAAAGCATTACAATACATTCCATAGACAGCATGACAGATTGTCCTGGTCAACTGTGCATTGCATAACTTAGCATTGCAATGACATTGTCTTGCAAAAACATCGAGGATCTGCATTCTGGTGAGGATTCTGATGAAGAGGCTAAGGATGTTGTGATACTATTCCAAGCTGTGAAAGCCATGGAGAGATGTGGCTGGGATGCCAGAGTCAACTTGATTCTACCTCAATTTATGTAGGCATAAGGCACCAAAGTGTACAGTATTCCATGCCTGGAAACTATTGGCTGCTCAGGATAGGTGCCCACTTCCATCAGCCTAACCACCAATACCTCACCCTCTGCAGAGAAAGCTTCAAACCTTCATCCTCTGCCACCGAAAAGGGAAAAATACAGACTTTTCCCTTTTGCAAGTGAAGGCTACCTGAAGAAAAGTGGTGAGCACATGAACATATATTGTGAAGCTACTGTGGCCAAGATTTTCAATCCTGGCCCACTGTAAGAAGGATATAAGTACCCATATGGCAGTTTATTTGTGTGAGGGGTGAGTAACCTTGGCCTCTCTTCTTATCACTACATATAAGGAAAGGCCACCAGAGACTGAATGTTCAGCCATGTCCCACAGATCATGTTTACAAATCTTGCCATACATTGACTATCCGATAAAATTGAACACAAACACACAATAACATTGTTGTCTATGCAAGTGATGAGATGTGGCTCCAGCTCCTGCAGCTATCAATGATTGTCAACTACGAGGCAGGTCAATTCAATATGCCTCTGACTAAGTGAGATTCAATAAATGCTATGACATACTTGAATAAAGTGAATTGAATATAATGTGACATATTTACATGTGAATAAACATGCAATGGTTGGAAATTCATGTCACCATTGCCCTCAAAGTCGAATGTTTCCTTTGCGCCAAAATATGTCTTGGTGTGACCCTGACATCAGCAATCAAGCTAGGGACAGGTTGTTAAGTATGATGTCCCATTGCCAGTGATGATTCTGACAGTTTTCTGGAGGTCTAGGGTACTAGCCTATTGGGGGTTTCCTGCATGGGCACCAGGGCACACTCCTCGGCCTTGCCTATTGAGGGAACGAGGAGTGGTCACACTCTTGAGAGGAAGACTACATACTGATAGGCACTTGCTACTCCAATTTGTATGTGCTGGCATTTCCCTTTCTCCCTGAGGGTAGGCGGTAGCTGAAGAAAGGTTCAGATGTTTTGCTCCCGTTTTGCCTTGGCACTGTTGTGTGGTACCAATGGTTATGATGATGGAATGCAAGTATGGGTCATCTGCTGAATATAGATCTCCGTGGCAGTTGGCAACCTCTCCACGGGGAGTAATGCACTTATATATCTGAGAAATGGCAAAACCCATGCTTTGAATAGACTCTGCCATCCTTTATGCAATGGAGTGCAAAGTTTCTGGCATCACTGTCAGATGTTCCCCTGCTTGGCTCTGCATCTCCAGCAGGCTTCTTGTGGCTGAGATCAGAGACTCATTATCAGCCTGGGGTGCAGCATGAGACAACTCCCCAATAATTCTCTGAGTGTTAAGGACCCTTGCTGTCACAGCCTCCATCAGCTTCTGGGATGTGTGCGTGACTTGCTAACCAGTAGATGTCCCAGATTCTACAGGCAATCTCAACATGATCCATGTTGGTGTCATCATGGTGCTGGAGGATATGTGAGAGCTAGGTGACAGTGTGTCCTCTGGGTCAGGATATCATTGTCCTCAGAGATGATGACATCCCTATCATGAGGTGCTTGTGGCATATGCTCCTCATTGTAAAGATCTGTATAATGAAACACAAAAAACGCAATAAAATTCAGCATAGTCTGTAAGCACACCACATTTTGACCTGCATTTCTTGTGTGCCCATGTTTTGATAAGAAGTTGATGATATTCTCACTCACACGTGACCACTTAGACCTTGTCACATATGAGTGAGAATACCACTCAGATTGGGTCAGGATCTTTTAGTCTGGCACAATTCCATCAGTCTTGACCATTTCTATGGCATTGCAGGTCTGTTTCTGCTGCAGGATAAAATGGAGATTTAATGAGTTGTCAAGTAAGACCTAACACCTCCTTGCCTGCGTGCATCCATGTGATACCTAGTGACCATCGCTGGTAAACCATGCCCGTTCTCTCTCTCAAGCAAAGCTCTCAAACAATTTGACATCAAGTGCCTTGTGATTATGAAGCTTCACATGCCTTTACCCATTGGCCTTGCTCTCTACTAAACATTGCTTAATGTCCCCCATGTCCTCCTTGTCAGACCCCACTTGGAGTATTGTGTGCAGTTCTGGTCGCCTCACTATAGGAAGGATGTGGAAGTTATTGAGAGGGTGCAGAGGAGATTTACAAGGCTGTTGCCTGGATTGGGGGACATGCCTTATGAAGATAGGTTGAGAGAGCTAGGTCTCTTCTCTCTGGAGAGACAAATGTTGAGAGGCGACCTGATAGAGGTTTATAAGATGTTGAGGGGAATACATAGAGTGGATTCTCGGCGGCTATTTCCCAGGGCTGAAATGGTCGCTACGAGAGGACACAGGTTTAAGGTGCTGGGGGGCAAGTACAGAGGAAATGTTGAAGGTAAGTTTTTCACTCAGAGGGTGGTGAGTGAATGGAATCGGTTGCCGTCAGTGGTGGTAGAGGCGAACTTGCTGGGGTCTTTTAAGAAACTTCTGGATGAGTTTATGGGATTTAATGGGATTGGGAGTTGTAGATAGTTCTATGGCCTGGTAGGTATAGATATGATCAGCATAACTTGTGGGCTGAAGGGCCTGTTTGTGCTGTAGTGTTCTATGTTCTATAAGAGATCCGTAGATGGAACACCAATGTGCCATTTTTCTGACTGATTGAAAGACATCAATGACCCACATGTGGCACTGGCCACCAAAATCTTGGTTGATCCCCAAGACTGCTCACCCTCTTGACGAATTCTACCTTGGCCACCTTGGTCAGGTTTGAAGGTCATTTTACTGCCATGGATGTGGCAGAAAATTTCCTACCATCCCAGGATGGTCGGACAGAGAAACAGTAGGGAGGCATTGCTGAACTATAGTGCCATTTGTTGCCTAACATCAGAATTTCACAGCTTGAGAGAGTCCCTTTGGATTATTGAATGGTAGAAGAGGAGATAATGTGGGTGGGGCAGGGGGGTATGGAGGAGGAGAGTGGTTTCCAGAAAATTAAGTAAAAATGTGAGATGGGAGTGTGGGAATGTTGAGGATAGAAGTGTGACAGCTCCAAAGGGAGATGAAGATTTGATTTTAAACTTTTTCAACTCTTCAATTTTTAGCACCCAGGTGCCCTGCTCCCTGTCAGCAATGCTTGTTTATCTATCCAGAAGGCCCAACCGTTGCTGCAAATTAGTCACTGTATGGCATTGCGGGCATTTCCACTTTTATTTTGGGTATTATTAATTTCCTTAAATTTGCCTTTTACTTTCATGCTGCTGGCTCCCAATATGTAAATAAAATTGTTGTCCACTTCTGTTTCTGCCACTCGGACCTGTGCCTCACAGATTAAATTGCACTCCTGAAATGCAGCAAGGTATATCTGAGAGCCATGTTGTGTGGCATGTGTCCTGGCAAGGAAACCAGATAAGTAGCACATATGTATTCAAATAACTTTCTCTTGTTTGTACCAACACTGTCTGGCACTGGCATCCAAGAGTCGGTGGCGGGGTTTTGGGGGGTGGGGGGGGAGTGGAATACGGTGAGCACAAAGGTGAGCTTTCTCTACATTCCTTATGACTGACAGAAAACGTATTTCTAATGCCAGCTGCTTTGCTTAAAAGGAACATTCATGAACAACAAAAAGGAACATTTTCACTGAAAGAGAGGTATTAGCATGGATGGTCATGCAGATTCAATTTTACATTTCTCATACAATTTTAGATGGCTGTTTAAAATAATGACAATACTGGTGAGAGATATGTTCAAAATATGGTGCTGACTTGTTGTCTTGAATATATTCAAAAAGGGGCTTTTAATCATATGTATCACCATCTTCTATTTCTTACATAAGATAAGAAAAAGCATCCCTGCTGCTACCTTATTTTGACAGTCTGAGATAAACCTTCTTCCTCATCATGTTTGCTGACGTATGAATTGTCTGACAGGTTCATTCACGAGTCTTTGTGTATTTATGAGAAAACAGAGATTGTCCTTTGAGAATCCAGCGATTTTTATTTAAAATAACGTAGAAACTATCTTCCCTTACTTCTGGATTCAGGAAGCTGTGCATTGAGGTGAAATGGGGAAAATAAAATCTTTTGTACATGTTGAAAGTGTTCTGCACTGCCCTCTACTGATGCTGGATTTATGAACACAAAACATGTTCATAGCCTCGGGGCTCTTATTTTGAAAGAATAATTTCAGAAGATTATCTGGCTTAAACTGGGAACAGCAGCGATTTACTTATGATTGCTTCCCACATGGATAATGTTTCCGGAGTATTTGCTGGGCCAAAGCTGTCTCCAAATTTTAATTTGTTTCACAATTCGAAGCAAATCTTGGAATAAAATAACATTGAAATTTTCAGAATGTTCTAATTAAAATGATCAGATATTGGTCTTAATGAATAGTCATTGAAACAGATCATAGATCTCTTATATTTTAATCAAAAGAATGGTAATGTTTTATCTTGTTATAGGTATCTTTGGCTTCTACCTGTCTGTATGTAAATGAAATGTGCATACATTGTCTAGGCTGACATTTCAGAACATTATTGAGGAAATGCTGCACTGTCAGAGGAGATGTAAAACTATGCCCCCATCTGCTTGCTCAAATAAGTGTGAAGGATTTCATGGCATTCTTTGACAAAATAGCAGGGAGTGTTTTCTGGGTCCTGGCAAAGTCTCAAAATGTAACATAAGGTATAGACAAGAATGGACATGCCACCTGGAAGTTCCATTGGACATGTAGATTTTGTTCCCTCGTGAGCTCCCCCTATACAGCCAGTACTTCAGAAACAGTCAAAGGAATTCTTCTTGGCTTTAGAAAAAAAAACTAAAATGAACAGGGGAGAAGAAAATACGCCAACATACACAATGTCAATGTCAAATACTATAAATACATGCTCAGAAATCAATTACAATTATTGCATAGTTACATTGGATCTTGTCTAGATTAGATCTGAATATGATCCCAGTGCTCAAACAAAAATGAATAAATCAATAATTATTATATAGAGATAAATCAGAGAAATCACTGTCATAATTTCCACTTTAATGGCAAACTGCAATGCTTTAAGAGCCTGACAAAATTTTTATCTCATTTCTGTGCTACAATGCGCTATATTACAAACTTACTACAAGCTAAATATCTATTGAGATAAGGAACTGGATTTAGTCCAAATCTCTTGAACTGCAGCAGAGTCATTGCCCAGCTCAACCCTTGTTTTCTTTGCAAAATTGAGACCGAAATAAAAATAAAGTCAACAATGCCCGAAAAGTGTGGAAATAGAGGTCAAATGGGATGAAGGAGTATAGTATCAAAGAGTAAGACTCTTAGGTTCAGAGGGAAATTGGGGTCCGGGTCCATAGGATTCCCACACCCCAAAGATGTGCTCTTAGGCTGATTGGCCAAACAAATTCTCCCTAAATTGTCTTGCAAATTTGGTTCCAATGCAGATTTCTATAAACATAGACAGGGATCATGGGTGGAAGTGGGAACATCGAGGTGGCAGCGCGGGCTCGTTGGGCTGAAAGGCCTGTTTCCCGTGCTGTTTTGTTCTTTGTTCTTTGTTCTTTAAATCAACCTCGCAGTTAGAGGATGCAGTTAAGAAGGCATATAGTGTACTGGCCTTCATCAATCAAGGGATTGAGTTTAGGGGTCGGGAGATAATGTTGCAGCTGTATAAGACCCGAGTCAGATCTCTCTTGGAATATTGTGCTCAGTTCTGGTTGCTTCATTACAGGAAGGATGTGGAAGCTATTGAAAGAGTGCAGAGGAGATTTACTAGGATGTTGCCTGGATTGGTTGGCATGTCTTATGAGGATAGGTTGAGGGAGCTCGGTCTTTTCTACTTAGAGAGACGAAGGATGAGAGGTGACCTGACAGAAGTGTATAAGATGTTGAGAGGTATAGTTTGGATTCTCAGAGGCTTTTTCCCAGGGCTGGAATGGTTGCTACGAGAGGATACAGGTTTACAGTGCTGGGGAATAGGTACAGAGGAGGTATCAGGGTTAAGTTTTTCACTCAGAGGATGGTGGGTGAGTGGAATCGCTGCCATCAGTGGTGGTGGAGGCAAATTCGATAGGGTCTTTCAAGAGACTTCTGGATGAGTACATGGGACTTAACAGAATTGAGAGTTATAGGTAAGCCTGTAGGTATGGATATCATTGGAGCAACTTGTGGGCCGAAGGGCCTGTTTGTGCTGTACTTTATCTATGTTCTATGTTCTAAGTTGCCAGAGACAATAGTGGAAGTAGATACAATTCAGTCTTTTAAAAAGCATTTAGACAGTTACATGGTTAAGATTGGTACAGAAGGATATGGGCCTTCTTTTATTCAAGAAGGGGAAGAGAGACCTTCCAGGGAATTATAGGCCAGTGAGTCTTACTTCCGTTGTGGGCAAAGTATTGGAGAGAATAATTAGGGATAGGATTTATAGTTATTTAGAGAGAAATGAATTGATTGGGGATAGTCAGCATGGTTTTGTGAAGGGTAGGTCGTGCCTTACTAACCTCATTGAGTTTTTTGAAAAAGTGACTAAAGAGGTGGATGGGAGTAAGGCGGTTGATGTGGTATATATGGACTTTAGTAAGGCGTTTGATAAGGTGGCCCATGGAAGACTTCTGCAGAAAATGCAGATGTATGGGATAGAGGGTGATTTAGCTAATTGGATTAGGAATTGGCTAGCAGATAGAAGACAGAAGGTGGTGGTTGATGGGAGATATTCATCGTGGAGTTCGGTGACAAGTGGTGTACCTCAGGGGTCTGTTTTGGGGCCCCTGCTGTTTGTAATTTTTATAAATGATCTGGATGAGGGTATTGAAGGATGGATTAGTAAATTTGCAGATGACACTAAAGTCGGTGGAGTGGTAGATAGTGAAGAGGGGTGTTATAGTTTGCAGAGAGACTTGGACAAGTTGCAGAGCTGGGCCGAGAGGTGGCAAATGGAGTTTAATGTGGAAAAGTGTGAGGTAATGCACTATGGCAGAAATAATAAATGTGTAGAGTATAGGGCAAATGGTAGGA
Organism: Sphyrna mokarran; assembly: GCA_024679065.1. NCBI lineage: Eukaryota > Metazoa > Chordata > Chondrichthyes > Carcharhiniformes > Carcharhinidae > Sphyrna > Sphyrna mokarran. The sequence continues at coordinate 81,003,914 of JAGIQG010000006.1, forward strand.
TTCTTAGTAGTCTAGATGAACAGAGGGATCTTGGTGTGTATGTGCATAGATCCCTGAAAGTAGGCAGTCAAGTCGAGAAGGTTGTTAAGAAGGCATATGGAGTCTTAGCTTTTATTGGTAGGGGTATTGAATTTCGGAGCCGCAACGTCATGTTGCAACTGTACAAAACTCTAGTGCGGCCGCACTTGGAGTATTGTGTGCAGTTCTGGTCCCCGCATTATAAGAAAGATGTGGAGGCATTGGAGAGGGTACAGAGGAGGTTTACCAGGATGTTGCCTGGTATGGAGGGCAGGTCTTATGAAGAGAGGCTGAGGGATTTGAGGTTGTTTTCGTTAGAAAGGAGGCGGCTAAGAGGGGACCTAATCGAAACATATAAGATGATTAGAGGTTTAGATAGGGTGGACAGTGATAGCCTTTTTCCTAGGATGGAGAAAGCTAGCACGAGGGGACACAGCTTTAAATTAAGGGGTGATAGTTATAGGACGGATATCAGAGGTAGGTTCTTTACCCAAAGGGTGGTTCGGGAGTGGAATGCCCTGCCTGCAGCAGTTGTAGATGCGCCAAGTTTGGTGGCGTTTAAGAGGTTAGTTGATAAGTATATGGAAGAGAAGGGAATGGTTTAGTTTGGAGGGGCATTGCTTTTTATATTGGTCGGTGCAACATCGAAGGCCGAAGGGCCTGTTCTGTGCTGTAATGTTCTAAATGTAGGCAATTGGGACTGGCACGATTGTTTAAAGAAGGGTGGCATGGACAAGTTGGGCAGAAGGGCCTGTTTCCATATTGCAAACATCTATGACTCTAGAGGTATCGAATCGACAAATGGCAAGCAACAGCAGTCTATTTAGCCTGGTTCTTTGCGCACACGAACATCTGAGTCAAGAGATATGTAATGTTTTATTCAAATTAATGAGAAGTTGACTTGGAAAATTTCCACTTAATCTTTCCTTAATTGTCATCAACAAATGGCGATTGTCATGCAACAAGATTATGAAATCACGTCTGTGATTTGACAGCTTGTAAGCAATATACCATCTGTAGTTAGATTATTGTTAAGTTTGTGCATTTAACAAAGACTCCTAACATCAATTCTTTTCAATTTTTACTGGCCATCAATTGTTTGTTCTTAATGCTTATAATTAAGGTTTTTATTCTTCATCTTTACTTCTTATTTTACCCATGATGAATAGGGTAAAATCTGAGAACAGCCAACAATGCAAAAAATCCTGGAAACAAAACTTTTTAATACACAATGAGAGGTTACAACAGGTCCATTATTTTCAATGGGAACTAACCCCACCCAGTTTGGGCTCCTCCACTGAGAAATAGTGATAGGGCAAAGGAAAGACTTATTAATATAGGAGAGGAAAGGCTTTGCAATTTAACACACAGTACTGAATAATGTGCAGCTGATACCAGAGTATTACAGTTCAATAAATGTTACTTTTATTTTTCTGTTTTATCAGCCCATGCATCCCAAGAGTAGCCATTAAATTATGGAAACCTGGCCTGATTAGCACAGGCTGAATTGTGTTAAGAAGATTGAATATGTGGGTTGAAAGGTAAGAGTTATTTTCTTAATGATTCATTCCCTATGAGCAGTGACGTGATAAGGACATATGGGCAAAACTACATCGATGATGATATTGATGGATTATCATGCAATACACAATGCTACCCAATCTGATCCTCTGCATCACGGATTTTCATATTACAATCAAATGAGTTGTCAACTATGGTTCAGTTCAGAGCACTCTTGCATTGAGTCAAAAGGTCGTGGGTTCAAGATGCTCTCCAGAGACTGCAGAGACAAAAATCAAGACTGACATTACAGTGCAGAAGTGAGTGCTGCACTGATGAAGTGTCACCTTTCAGGTAAAGCATTAAACCAAGGCCCTCATGGGCAGATTGGAAAAGATCCCATGGCTGTATTTCAAATGAAAGTAGGACAGTTATCCCTGGTGTCCTGGCCAATACTTATTCCTCAATCAATCTCATAAAAGCAGATGATCACATTGCTGTTTGTGTCAGCTTGCATGCGTGAACATTAGTTGCTGTTTTTTTCCCTGAACAACAGCAGTGATTGTACTTCAAAAAGTATTTCATTGGCTCAAGTGCCCTAGGATGTCCTGGGATGGAAGGTAAATGGAAATCTTTCTTTAAAAAAATAGATGGATTGTAAATATTTACAATGCATTTTATGTTAAATTAATTGTTTAAATTAATTAATTTTAATTATTTAACATTCTAAAATGTATTTTGACTATATCAAATCTAAATGTAACATATTAATGGAAATAACATTTCCAATCATTTTAAAAAGAAGTCATATTTATCTATAAGTGAATTGCAAAATGCAAATCCCAAGTTTGAATACTATTATAGTTTAAGAGAGCAAAATTTCTAGTGGCTTCTGATTGCCATCTGAACTCCAAGTGGATTTGTATACAACTTTAATTCTGACATTATCTGAAGATGAAAATTTGATACAGGACAAAGAGCATCATTAATTTTATAACTTGGAACATGAACAACGTTGAAATGCATGGTGGGAATTACAGCAGTTCTAGTTTTATTCTCATGGTAGATTCAAAAGGCATTGCTATCTAAAATATATTCCAATACAACAAAAATCATTTTAAGCAGTTAACAAACACACAAATTCGAAAGGACACTCAGTATTTATCTGGGATTAATCTGCTCTGTTTCATTTATAGTGATGCTTGCTCGTGGCAAAACCTATTTGGCTGCTTTTCTTTGATTGCACTTCAATCAAAGAAGTGATTTGATTGTGACTAGTTTACTTAATGAACATTTCTTTTTCTCTCGGAATCTAATTGCATGTTAGTAAATCAAGAAGTTGAACCTATATTCCTTAAACTTACTCTTTACTCTCTCCAAAGACTCTAAATTTGAAACAAAGAGTTGGAGTAGTAAAATGAGATCATATGCAATATGTTCAAGACTGTTACTTCTGATGTGCAGGGACCAAGTTAAATTTAGTTTTGTATGGCCTTTTGACATTTATTTCTACCAACACAGATTGCAAATGAAAGATATTCCAAACTCTGTGGCCTAGGGCTTGGCTCCTCCCTCTGTGACTGGATCCCAGACTTCCTAAACCATGGACTACAATCAGTATGGTAATGACACGTCCTTCATGATTAACCTCAACATGGGTGCACCGCAAGGCCATGTCCTCAGCTCCTTATTACACACCTTTCACATTTATGACTGCGTGGCCAAATTCTGCTCCAGCTCCATTTACAAGTTTGTTGATGACACCACCATTATGGGTTGGATCTCAACTAATGATGAGACAGAGTACAGGAAAGAGATAGAGAATCTGGTGAAACAGTGTGACAATAATCTCTCCCTCAATGTCAGTAAAATGAAAGAGATAGTTATCAACTTCAGGAAGCATAATGGGGAACATACCCTGATCTACATTAGCAAGGATGAAGTGGAAATTGTCAAGAGCTTCATTTTTCTAGGTGTTCAAATAATCAAAAACCTGTCCTGGTCCCTCCATCCCAAACACTACAGTTAAGAAAGCCCACAATGCCTCTACTTTAAAGTTTATTTATTAGTCACAAGAAGGCTTACATTTACACTGCAATGAAGTTACTTTGAAAATCCTCTGGTCACCACAGCCTGGCATCTGTTAGGGTACATTGAGGGAGAATTTAACATAGCCAGTTCACCTAACCTGCACATCTTTGGACTGTGGGAGAAAATCGGAGCATCCAGAGGGAACACATGCAGACACAAAGAAAACGTACAAACTCCACACAGACAGTAACCCAAGCCAGAAATAGAACTTGAATCCTTGGTGCTGTGTGGCAGCAGTGCTAACCGATGTGCCACCAATGCCTTTTTCAGGGCATTAAGAAACTTTGGCATGTCCGTTGTGACTCTTACCAACTTTTGCAGAGGCACCACAGAAAACATTCTTTCTGGTTATATCACAGCTTGGTATGGCTCTTGCTCTGTGTAAGACCACAAAAATCTACAAATGGTCATGAACGAAGCCCAGCCCTTTTCGCAAACCAGCCTTCCATCCATTGATTTTATATATATTTTCCACTGCCTCAGAAAAGCAGCTAGCATGATCAAGGAATCCATATACCCTGTACACTTCCTCTTCCACCTTCTTCTGTTGGGAAAAAGATATAAAAGTCTGAGGGCATGTATCAACCAACTCTTCACTGCTACCATCAAAATTTTAAATAGACCTACCTCATATTAATTTGATCTTTCTCTACACCCTAGCTCAGACTATAACACTACATTCTGCACTTTTTCTTTTCCTTCTCTATATATAGTATGCTTTGTCTGTATTGCGCAAGAAACAATACTTGTCACTGTATATTAATACATGCAACAATAATAAATCAAATCAAATCAAAAGAAGAGCTTTTTTTCCTTGCTGCCATCAGACTATTGAAGGACTACCTTATATTAAATTAATCTTTCGCTACACCCTAGCTTGGCACTACATTCTGTACTCTCCCCTCTTCTTCCCCCCTATGTACTCTATGAGTAGTTTACTTTGTATAATGCACAAAAAACAATACTTTTCATTGTATACTAATACATGTGACAATAAACCGTCAAATGGTCTATCCAGCATGGACCAGCCTCATACTCAGTCATTTTTCTGGAGTGGTGAGTTGCGCAGTGCTGCAGGGAGAGGAAAGGTCTAGACACACCGGTGTGCATGGCGGCAAAGCATCCGAGGACCATTTTGAAAATGCACCCCAATCTCACAGTGCATTGAGAGACCTCCCATCCCTCCCCCGCCACGGACATCAGAATCTCCCTGCCCCCCCTTCCCATAATCAGAAACAACCACAAAATCCCAACCACACCCTGATACGATCACCAGCGCTGGGACATAAGGCCCTGTCACTAGGTCTCACTTCATGAACTGTCTGAGTGGAGCTTGCACCTTCTCCCAGTGTCTGCGTGGGTTTCCTCCTAGTGCTTTGGTTGCCTCCCACAGTCCAAAGGTATGCAGGTTAGGTAGATCAGCCTTGCTAAATTACATCTCAGTGTTCTTACTGGATTAGCCATGTTAAATGTGTGGGGTTACAGGAATGAGGCTGGGGGAGGGGGTCTGGGTAAGATCCTTCATCAGAGTTGATGCAGACTTGATGGGTTGAATGGCCTTTTTGCACTGCAGGATTCTATGATTCTATGACTGTTGACGTGCCTCCCACCCTTTATGACTCCTGAAGTTCTGCCCTTCATGTTCCACTCCTTCACAACACCTCCTGCATAGCACTCCTATGTATCGAAGGCCCTGTCATAAAGCCCCCACTCAGGTCCCGCCCCCACTCAGGTCTCACCCCCACTCAGGCCCACCCACTTGGTACTACCCCAGGCACATTAGCAATGCCTAACTGGGCACCGTCCAATTGTGCCCCTGATCACCTGGGAGCATCAATGACCCCTGGCATGGCCATCATGCCTGGTCTCTGCTAGTGGAGATCAGTTGTAATTCTCGCCAGGCTCATGCTGTGCCTGGAGGTTAGAGGATCCTGGGAACTGGGAGAATCCAGTGTCAAATGGGCTAAGCAAATTTAAATGTTAATTAAAATATACCCTTTCTGGGCACAATTATGTTCACACTAATGAAAGAGACTGGTTGATTGCGTTTTTAAGTTCACACACAATTTCCCAGGATTAGTGCAATCTGTGCCAGTCATGGCAAGACTAGAAAATTTCCTTGAAATGTCTGTGGCAAACCACCATTTCAGAGATCTGCCCTTACATGTATGTATGCACGTACGTATATATTTATGTGTGTCTGTATGTACGTGTCTCTGTCGGATTAGTTGAAACCCTCTTTTATATTAATCAACTTCAATATGAGATTTAAGAGATTTGGGATTTGAGTTGCAGCATGACATCGACAGGATGCAAGACTGGGCAGAGAAGTGGCAGATGGACTTCAACGTGGATAAATGTGTTGTGGTCCATTTTGGCAGATCCAACGGGATGAATGAGTACACCATCAAAGGTAGGAGTCTTAGCTATGTGGAAGAGCAGAGGGATCTTGGCGTCCGGGTCCATAAGACTCTCAAATCGGCCTCCCAGGTGGAGGATGTGGTTAAGAAAGCTTACGGTGTACTGGCCTTCATTCATCGAGGGATTGAGTTCAGGAGTCAGGAGGTAATGCTGCAGCTTTATAGGACCCTTGTCAGACCACACTTGGAGTACTGTGCGCAGTTCTGGTCGCCTCACTATAGGAAGGACGTGGAAGCTATTGAAAGGGTGCAGAGGAGATTTACAAGGATGTTGCCTGGATTGGGAGGCATGCCTTATGAAGACAGGTTGAGGGAGCTGGGACTGTTCTCCCTGGAGAGACGAAGGTTGAGAGGCGACCTGATAGAGGTTTACAAGATGTTGAGAGGAATAGATAGGGTGGACTCTCAGAGACTATTTCCCAGGGCTGAAATGGTCGCGACGAGAGGGCACAGATTTAAGGTGCAGGGAAGCAAGTACAGAGGGGATGCTAGGGGAAAGTTTTTCACTCAGAGGGTGGTGAGTGAATGGAATCGGCTGCCGTCGGTGGTGGTCGAGGGGAACTCGCTGGGGTCTTTTAAAAGACTTCTGGATGAGTATATGGGATCCAATGGGATTGGGGGTTATAGATAGGTCTATGGCTGGGTAGGTTTTAGATGTGTTCGGCACAACTTGTGGGCCGAAGGGCCTGTTTGTGCTGTAGTGTTCTATGTTCTATGTTCTTAACAATGTATTCAATCAAACCATTTCTCCATAGCTCCACTTTCTTACCACTTTGAGACAAACATTGCTCAGAGGGCTCCACCACAACTGGTATTTCTCATTTCGCAACAATGCCTTGGGCTTTCCTCTATTACATCTGACAGCCGATTACTCCTACTCTCCAGTAGAACTGTTCCAATCTTCCACCTCCACACTACCATCGAACCATCCCCCACCTCCACCCTCAACAGTTGCTTACACTGCTTGACTAATAGGAACAAATTGTACAGCTTCACGCCATCCTCTGCTTCCACCCAACACCAGATACTGCATTATGTTATCGTTCAGGCAAGATTTCAATGAAAGCTATTGTAAAGTGACTTGATTGTCAAGATCCATGTTTCCAGATTTCCAAAGTGCACTAGCTTCTTCGAGGCTCAGGTGCACTGTGCCCGTACACCGGCCTGCCAGCTCCCTCTGCCCCTGTTAAATTAGGGACCAATGAGAGAACATCTAGTACATTATTTCCACCCTATTTTCCAGCCATGACTGAACCATTGAAAGTCCTGCAGTTTGGCTTACCAAACTTTGCATTCTATTCTCTAATCACAGAATTTACCTAAATTTACTTAGTAGTGATTGAATATCCAAGGATTAATCACAGCAGAAAGATCAAGTCACATGCAATAACTGGAAAATAGTAATTGTAAGTGGATAGATTAATCTATTTTGAGTTAAGATTAAGAAATCAATGACAGAAAGTGGCAGTTGTGTAACCTCTTGGGAGCTGTTGATAATATAATTAGTTATTAAGTGCATTGCTAAGTGGCAGAGAGATTAACGTATTTGTGCAATCTTAAATGTACGTTGGCACTTGGAACAGTTGATAACAGATTTACCCAATGGAAAAAGTGAACTGGATTTACTAGAGAGACCTTTCTTAAGAAAATTGCAAGAAAATTAATAGTTGATATATTTCAAACCATTGTCAGTTTTTCTTTTAAAGATGTACTGTCTTTCCAGGTATTTAGAAAAAAAAATCAGGATTGTGCAATTCCTTGGAATGTTCAGAAGGGCAATTGAAACTCCGGAAAATGGCAAATATCCAGTTACATTGCACCGCTGCAATTTCAGGGAAGGGACAGAATATTCACCTCCCTCTAACAAGGTAAAGGGCAGACTCAGAAACAGCACAAAATGAACTTTCTGCAAATATTTTGGTTTGCTTACAAAAGTTTTCTTTTCTCTAAGGCAATCCCTCAGGGTTATAGAACATAGAACATAGAACACTACAGCACAGAACAGGCCCTTCGGCCTTCGATGTTGCGCCGACCAATATAAAAAGCAATGCCCCTCCAAACTAAACCATTCCCTTCTCTTCCATATACTTATCAACTAACCTCTTAAACGCCACCAAACTTGGCGCATCTACAACTGCTGCAGGCAGGGCATTCCACTCCCGAACCACACTTTGGGTAAAGAACCTACCTCTGATATCCGTCCTATAACTATCACCCCTTAATTTAAAGCTGTGTCCCCTCGTGCTAGCTTTCTCCATCCTAGGAAAAAGGCTATCACTGTCCACCCTATCTAAACCTCTAATCATCTTATATGTTTCGATTAGGTCCCCTCTTAGCCGCCTCCTTTCTAACGAAAACAACCTCAAATCCCTCAGCCTCTCTTCATAAGACCTGCCCTCCATACCAGGCAACATCCTGGTAAACCTCCTCTGTACCCTCTCCAATGCCTCCACATCTTTCTTATAATGCGGGGACCAGAACTGCACACAATACTCCAAGTGCGGCCGCACTAGAGTTTTGTACAGTTGCAACATGACGTTGCGGCTCCGAAATTCAATCCCCCTACCAATAAAAGCTAGACTCCATATGCCTTCTTAACAACCTTCTCGACTTGACTGCCTACTTTCAGGGATCTATGCACATACACACCAAGATCCCTCTGTTCATCAAGACTACTAAGAATCCTACCATTAGCCCTATACTCTACACATTTATTATTTCTGCCATAGTGCATTACCTCACACTTTTCCACATTAAACTCCATTTGCCACCTCTCGGCCCAGCTCTGCAACTTGTCCAAGTCCCTCTGCAAACTATAACACCCCTCTTCACTATCTACCACTCCACCGACTTTAGTGTCATCTGCAAATTTACTAATCCATCCTTCAATACCCTCATCCAGATCATTTATAAAAATTACAAACAGCAGGGGCCCCAAAACAGACCCCTGAGGTACACCACTTGTCACCGAACTCCACGATGAATATCTCCCATCAACCACCACCCTCTGTCTTCTATCTGCTAGCCAATTCCTAACCCAATTAGCTAAATCACCCTCTATCCCATACATCTGCATTTTCTGCAGAAGTCTTCCATGGGCCACCTTATCAAACGCCTTACTAAAGTCCATATATACCACATCAACCGCCTTACCCCCATCCACCTCTTTGGTCACTTTTTCAAAAAACTCAATGAGGTTAGTAAGGCACGACCTACCCTTCACAAAACCATGCTGACTATCCCCAATCAATTCATTTCTCTCTAAATAACTATAAATCCGATCCCTAATTATTCTCTCCAGGTTTAGAAAGGTTTGCTTCCACTCTGGTTCGATGGCTTCTGAAATGGTTGATGAGTCTAATGCATGATCTGTGGAGGGATCCCAGATAAACTTTTCCTTTCTGGTGGATCACAAGCCAGCATCTTCCAGGACACGGCAAGTATATATTATCCCTTCAGGAATGCTTTGAGGACATCCCAAAGTATTTCTACTGTATTTCTGGGAGTCTACTGCCTCAGCTGAGTTCCAAGGAGAGCAATTGCTTCAGGAATCCGGTGTCAAGCATACATGTGACATATTTGATTTATTATTGTCACAAGTATTGGAATTCAGTGAAAAGTGTTGTTTCTTGTGTGTTATACAGCCAAAACATTCTGTTCATAGGGAAGGGAAGGAGAGAATGTAGAATGTAGTGTTACAGTCACTCTGAGTCATTCCACTCAGCAAAGTTGATTATAAGTAATTAGCTCCTTGATACTCAGCAAGTTGGTTTCGGAGAAGATGCTGTTGATAGACACCTTTTTTATCAATAGAATTGGAAGACCTTGAGAAAGTAGTAGTGGCAATACTTCCTACTCTGAGCTGCATGCCGTGGGATATCCAAGTCTCTGAATGATACAGGAGTATGAAGATCATTGCTGTCTGATACATCATTATCTTAAACAATTTGAGATCCCCGTAGTCAAATATTTGTTTTCCTCAATCAGCTGAACATTGCAGGCAATGATGAATTCTGCTTTCCTTGTTGAAAGGGAGATTCTAAGATACAGAATATGCTCCGCATTTTCCAGGGTTTTTCCATTGATCTTAATGGATGAGGAGGTGTTTTGCTTTGGGAACTGGTTTGAAGAGGATCTTCCAGTTGGTTAGTGAAAGGTGCATTTTCCATAAACTTTGGAGAAGAGCTGACAATGAGCTGGAACTCAGTTTCTGCGTGATTGCACACACAGCCATTGCTTGTATACTGAAATGCAATGGCTGAGGTTGAGGTGATATTGATTTAAGATGTGAGGCTGTGTAGGTTCAATAGTTTCCTGTCTGTTCTGTAGAATGTCATATGCGTAATTTGCTAGAGAAGAGGTGCAATGTTACAGTGAGGAATATGGAGCAAGTCGAATGGCATAGCTATCTATCTGTTATTTTATGTTGAATATATCATTGGTATACACAACATTAGACATCCCAATTGAGTGCATCTCAGAAGTTACTTTAGGATGCAGCCGTCACAAGGACATTTCATTAACAGAATCTGGAATGTCCGGACTCTACTGAAGGAAAGTGACACAACAAGATCTGAACGGGGAATTGCTTTTACAATCCAAAGAACTTGCACACTATTATATTGACATTGCAGCACTGAATAAGACAAGGCTCGCTAATGAAACCTCACTAAAGGAAGATGGAAGTCGCTACATTTTTTCTGGAAGGTAAAATTGGAGAATGAGAATAGAGTTGATGGAGAGTGAGGATTGGATGGTGTAGGATTCATGATCTTTGATGAAAGAATTACTACACTTCCTTTTGGGATCAATGAACGCCTCATAAAGTTGTGTTTCCATTTGACCAAACACATCACATGACAATCATCATTGCCTATGTATCAACTTTCAACAGCTCTGAGGACAGGAGGGAACAGTTCTCGGAGGATCTGGATCAACGAATTTAACCCATGTCTTTTAACAATAAGTTCAAAGTCCTTGGAGACATCAATATTTGTGTGGGAAAAGTTAGAGATAATGGACGTAATTCAAAAGGAGTTCTCAGTAATAATGCAGTTGGACATCTTAGCAGCAATAGCCAGTTATTCCTGAGTTATTGCTGAGCATTAATTACTAACTCAAAGTTCAGACAAGCTGATAAATACAAGATCATTTGGGTGCATCCAAGGTCAAAGCAGTGGCACATGATCAACTCAACAATATGTTTCAGAGGGGATCACCAGGATGTGTAAATAACCTGTGCAATGCCATTTGCAGAAATATTGGATTGATCATAGAAAAATCAGAGCAATTCTCATTCAACACAAGTGATTAAAAATTACCAGCCTTTTGATGTGGTTAAATTGAATAACATTGCTTGCTACAAGCAGTTTCAGAACACGCTTGATTACAAGCTGAAAGCTAGCATACTCTTAGCTAGAGACTACGTCATAAAGTGGAAAAAATTTAAAGATAATTATCAGTGAAACAACTAGCACCATCTTTGAACTAAAGAAGCAAATGCATCAGGATTGTTCAGTGAAAATGACAAAGACATCTTTCAAATCCTGCAAGTCCAAAAATGGAGCAGATATGGAGTGGCAAAACAATCTAACTTCCATCTCCAAAAGAAACAAGTTTACACACATGAAGAATATAGTTTGGAGAGAGTGTCTATGATTTACCAGAATGATAGGGAATGGGATAGCTTGATCTTGGGTTTGGACACAGCTCGGTGCAACATTGAGGGCCAAAGGGCCTGTACCGTACTGTGCTGTTCTATGTTCTATGTTCCATGCCAAAGAAGCTGGTGGGAAAGCTGATGAATTACAACATTATGCTCATCCCTGCAACTCAGGAAAATTCTTCAGTTCTGTGAAATCTGTATAGTCAGGCTCCACACTTTTACTCTCGCCTGATGGGTGGTCCCTGATCAAAAATCAGGCAAAAAGAAGAGACAGAAAGGCGAAAACTTCAGTGGCCTCCTAAACAAACCGTTAACCCTACAGCTTTCAAACAGATTTCTCAGCGACCAGTCTTTGACAAGCTTGGCTGTTGCATGGCAGGAACCAGAAGAGGCATAGATAGTAAGGGAATTAGTGTGAGCTGCCACTTTATTCCTTATTGATTTCACATGTTCACTGTTCCATTAATTCACTGGTCCTGCTGTTCTTATTTCTTGTTGTGCACACAGACATTAATTCAATGGTGTAGTTGTTCTATTCATTTATTGACTTGTTGATATACTCTCTGAAAGTAGGAATTATTGATGTCCTTTGTTCCACTGGTGTGCCCTTGCCTCTATGAATTTATGCATTTATGTCCACTACTGCATTCAATTATTAGCTTATTGGTGTGTGCATTGTGGTGTAAGGGACAGGAGGTTTTATACAATATACATACAGCTATGATTGCCTTAAAGCAGTGTGCAGACAATTTGTCATTTGCCAGATTTTCTAAAGTTGGGCCAATGTCTGCTTTATAGACTTTACAAGCTTTAGCAGATATGTCAACAATTCAATGGGGTGTACACCAACAAGTCAATAAATTAATACAGCCAGTGACAGAATACTGTGAAGAAAGAGCTAACAATCACGGCTATACAGTAAGTATCAATAATTATTCAGAGCTGGGACATCAGCTGATAAACATTAATGATGCTTCACAGATATAAGTTCTTTGGTGCGACAGCAAAAAGAATACTTTTCTTCCATTTGTGTTTTATTTTGTCAATATATTGGCAAATAAGGAGAATATTGGCTACATGTTCTGATGGTTACATTGACCTCGTCCTTTGTCAACCATTTTGTACACCTCTCCAAGATCTGATTGATACCAATGTTGTATTTTGAGAAAAGAAGAAATTTTGATTGCCAGAAACCAGTCTCAATTGTTATTGCACCTATCTAATCTCAGCAGGAAAATGACACTTAACATAACTTACTGAAATAATTGGGCTTCCTGTAAAGTGATAATTGACCTGATGCCACTCTGTTTGTACTTACTGACCTTTTCACTTATCCAGCCACTTGTATCTATTTTGCGATTCAGGCTGGGTAAGATCTGAGTAGTGCAATGGATTCCCATGGTCTACAGTTGAGGGCAACTCAGTTGAAGGTAAGTAAGCCATACCCTCCTTTTTTACAGTACTTACTGCCATAAAGCATGTATGTGTAAAGGTCCAACTGCTTTGACAAACCAAAAGAAAGTAAGTGTAAAAGAAAAATGAGTACAATTTGGGGAGTGGGGTTGGTTGGACTAGTGGGTTTCTGGCAGGGGATTATGCTGGCAGGAGGAGGGTGATCAGAAGCAGTAAGTGGGAGGTGTTGGAGTGGATCAGTAATCAGTTATCCAAAAGCTCAAAGTAGTTTTAATTTCAATTATTGCTGAATAACTATTGCTCTATGACAGTGGGAACCGTCCAATGTTTGTGATTTAAAGTTTGAATTTCCTGAGTAATTGACAAGCAAACCTTACCAGGGGGTATGGGATGTATCTCACATCTCTTCAGCCTTTGATTGCAGCTTTTGATTTTATTTGATTTGACTTATTATTGTCAAATGTATTTGTATACAGTAAAAAATATTGTTTCTTGCACACTATACAGACGGAGCAAACTATACATATAGAAGGAAATGAGAGTGTAGAATGTGGTTTTACAGTCAGAGCCATGGTGTAGAGAAAGATTAACTTAATACAAGGTAGGGCCATTCAAAAGTCTGACAGCAGCCGGGAAGAAGCTGTTCTTGAGTGGTATTTGTCTTCAGACTTTGTATTTTTTTTCCAATCGAAGGAAGTGAAGGGAGAATGTCTAGGGTGCGTGGCATCCTTGATTATGCTGGTTGCTTTTCTGAGGCAGCAGAAGTGTAGACGGGCTTAATGAATGGGAGGCTGGTTTAAGGCATGGATTGGACTGCATTCATGACTCTTTATAGTTTCTTGCAGTCTTAGGCAGAGCAGGAGCCATACCAAGCTGTGATACATCCAGAAAGAATGCTTTCAATGGTGCATCTGTAAAAGTTGGTGAGAGTCATAGCAGACATGCCAAATGTCCTTAGAAAGTAGATGCATTGGTGGGCTTTCTTAACCATAGCATCATAGAGGAACCAGGATCAGGACACCGAAAGACTTGAAGGTCTCAGCAATTTCTACTTCATCCCCAGTGATGTAGACAGAGGCATGTTCCCCACTATGCTTCCTGAAATTGATGACAATCTCCTTCATTTTGTTGATATTGAGGGAGAGATTATAGTTGCCATACCAGTTCACCAGATTCTCCCTCTCTTTCCTGTACACCGAATCATCATTGTTCAAGATCTGACCCACTGTCAGCAAACTTGAAAATTGAGTTGAAGGGAAGTTTGGCCATACAGTCAGAGGTGTACAAGGAGTATAACACTGCTCCAGAGAGCTCTGAAATTAAGGGCTAAGATGTTTGTAAAGTTGACTAAGAAGCAGTTACCCAACACTTAATATATTGAGATGATTTGTAAAAAAATTCTGGATTTCAAAGAAACTTAAAATATCAAGATAATAAATTATCTCGATTATTATCAAAATAATAAAATACTGGATTAAAGTATTCTGGTATTTTAAAATATTGCTTGATTATTGATGCAATATGCAAGCATTCTAAAAGCCTATTGCATCATATTTGATGGAATATTTGTGTTAATAAATTGGGTCAGGGGAGTTTCTTTGGGCTACAAGAAGGGTCTTGTGTTCTTTATGACTGGTCTTGGTCTAACTTTGCATCTTGTGACTGTACCTTTCTAAATCCAATTTGTTACAGAGTAAAATTTTGACAAGAATAAACCGAAAGAATTACCAGCAGGTTTAGATCCCCAAAATGAAAAGTTGCATTTCTACTCAAAACAATGGATGCTGCATCATAACGTTGAGTGCAGTGGGCCAAATGTTTCCAATAGTTGGAGAGACTAGGACCCAAGGACACAGTCTCAGAGTAAAGGGACGACCCTTTAGAACTGAGATGAGGAATTTCTTCATCCAGTTGGTGAATCTGTTGCTACAGAAGGCTGTGAAGGCCAGATCATTGAGTATATTTAAGACAGAAATAGGTTCAAACTTTAAAACACAAACATGACTCCATGATTACATGTATACAAAACATATAAATTGTTAGCTGGCCTCTCTAACATGATATTAACGTTAATAACAACTCACTATCTATATATGCTGCATACCATTTTCTGTAAAATTTAACTCTTTTGCATGATTAAAATTTGCACCTGGTGTAACAGTAACAGTAACAGTTTTAACGCATTACAAGAGTCAGCAATGCTGATGTTTAAACCTTGCTAACTCGAAGGCTGTCAGGGTGGTTAGTACATCACGTCGTTTCCTGATGAGCAGAATACAAATAAACTCTCGTTCCACTGCTTGTGGTTGTGTTAAGTCTGAGAGCACCTGCTGTCAGAACTGATATGTGCATGTCTCTGATTAATTATGCAAGAGGTTAACCAGGCATATGTAACGCTCACAGGCAGTAGATTGCAGTTGCTATGGAAATAACTTGTACTGTAACAGGACAATGTGAACAAACCTATGCTTTTAATATTATTGGGTCATGTGGAATTTACTTGATTGATTCTGTTTATTTTCAGTTTCAAAAGGTGCAATTTTCCACATATACATACAGGTGCATTTTATTATCAGCATCAGTATTTTTATGACCAATTAACTGTACTGTGGATATTGTTAAATACTGAAGTGATAATTAAGTGCTAGGTAACAATGCAGCAATTAAATGCCTGTGCTTAAATCAAATTATCATACAGACTGTTTAATGCCAGCAAACCTTTGCAAGATTGAGTGATGAATAGAATTTTTACTTGTGAATAAAATAGGAGGTGATATCTGAATATAAGCAAACTGATAAGACTAAATTCTGGGAATGGAAACTTGACCTATGAGGAGTGTTTGAGGACTCTGGGTCCCTACTCAGTGGGGTTCAGAGGTATGAAAGGTGATCTCATTGAAGCTTCCATGAAGTTTCCATGGAGTGGACTTGGGAAGATTAATAGGAGAGACTAGGATCTGAGGGCACAGCCTCGGAGTAAAAGGATGACACTTCAGAACCGAGATGAGGAGGAATTTCTTCAGCCAGAGGATGGTGAATCTATCGAACTCATTGCCACAGAAGGCTATGGAGGTCAGGTCATCAAGTGTCTTTAAGACAGAGGTAGATAGGTTCTTGGTTGGTAGGGAGATCAAAGGTTATGGTGGGAGAATGGGGTTGAGAAACTTATTAGTCATGATTGAATGACGGAACAGACTCGATGCGATCAATGGCCTAATCCTACTCCTATGTCTTATAGTCTTATAATCTAAACTGGCATCAGCATAAACACCTTTGGTTACTGCAAAACATTTCACCCTACCTTTACATAGGACAGGTATCCCTTCTGTCCACTTGGGCCTTCCCATTGCCAGGTTTCTCTGTAATTTACCTATCTCCTACAATAAATCACAATGCATAACTTTTCTATTTGTCTGTAAGTTGAGAAAAAGACTGCCAATCCACTAAAAATCTCCTGAAGTCTCCAGGCATTGGGCCTCAATCTCCAAGACACTGCTGAAGTAGCCTAGGAGAAAAATCATAGGGTAATAAAAAGAATAATGTTGTTCTTATTTACTTTGAACATTTTCATTCATTACTTATATAAAAAAATTGAGGTGGAGATGAAAGGCTGTTTCGGTAACAGTCAGGATTAATTCAATTGGGTAAAAATTATGCCCATTTTCATGTGGTGTGGAAAGGTAGTGTGTCTGGAGGATGGACAAATGAAAAAGCAGGTGGGAGGTCATGTGATGAAACTTCCTGGAATTCTTCCAACCAGAGTTTCCAATTCAAGGGAGGCGATGGGCTCATGGCATTATTGTTCGATCATTAATCCAGAAACTCAGCGGAATTTGAATTCAATAAAAAGATCTGGAATTGCAAATCTACTGATGACCACGAAGCCATTGTCAATTGTTGGAAAAATTCATCTGCCTCACAAATGTCTTTTAGGGAAGGAAATCTGCGATATTTACCCGGTTTGGCTTACACCTGGCTCCAGAGCCACTACAATGTGATGGAATCTCAACTGCTCTCCAAGGGCAACTAGCGATGGACAATAAATGCTGACCAGTCAGTGATGCCCATGTCCCATGAATGAGTAAACAGAAAAAAGGTTGGAAGTGAGAGGAAGATGGTAATGTGTGTATTTTTTTTAGATGTTTCAAAAAATTGCATGTTAAATATGAACTGTATATTGCTGGGAATGGGCTTGTTTCCTGTCCAGCCTTTTCTTTTCAGATTGTGTGAAGGAGTTCTGGGGAATGGGGAATTAGGTTCAGGCCTCGAGTGGGAGGGATGGTTGGGCACTTCTATCAGCGAGCCCCTTTTAACATCAGGCACTGTCCTTAATGTCTGATAATCACAGGACCTCCCTCTCCCACCCTGGACTCTTCACTGACACCCCACTTTGTCCACCCTCTCTGTTCTTCCCTACCTTCCCCAGTGGATATGTAACGGCTATGAATTGTAGCCTTTGCACTAGTTTAGATTGAGGTGAATGAGGCTTAAAATTCAGCTATCAACCTCATCTGAATTATTTCTTTCAAGTATCTGCTCTTCCTCTTCGCCATGCCACTGGAAATCTCTGCAGACAGCAGGAGGCCCCAGCAGACTAGGTGGCTAATGGTAGCCATACTTTTATTAACCTCAGGATTGCTGCAATGGAAATTTGAATGTCAGGGTTGGCAGAGTGATCCAAAATAACAAAGGCAGCAGTGGAGATATCAGTAATGCAGATAGTGTGTTGTTAGTGTACCTTTAAGAGTTTTTATTTAAATTCATGCTCACAGCCTTAAACGATGTCATTGTTGGGAGAAGAGAAACAAATTGTGGGAAAGTCAGGTGACGGGGATTTCATTTTCAGTTTCAGTTTGGAGCTGCAGTTTGAGTTTTAGTTTTAGAAGGGACAGCAAGCTAAAAAGAAGTGTTTTCCCTCTCTTCCTGTTGTTTTGAAAATTCTGTTGGTTTGCTGAAAACACGATCTTGTTTTTCTAAAGGGTGAAAATCTGTTGTTGTTGGGGACTGGACTAGAGTCTCTCTGGTGTTTTGGGAATCTGCCTTATCTTCAACCTATACTGAGTCTCAAGACCATTTGACAGCAGAATTCAATGTCCTCAATCCTATTAACTTGTGAGCAATAGACTTTGTTGTTTTGAACCTGCTTGAAGGGTTTTGACTATGGCAAGTGTTTTGGTTTGATTGGAACACACTAAGTATTTTTGCTAATCATGATTGTTTGTTTCTTGTTCATAATTGAAAAAAAGGTTTTGCTATTTTTCTTACTATACATGTTAACTATATTCTTAAATGAACTTGTTTGATAGAAGCTCCCTAGTGGGTCACTTGAATTGTACCTGAAGTGAAACATTTCATCCTTATCCCAGCCAAATTCAAGATGCGGGGGGCTTCATAAAAATCTTTGGACTTTCTAACATGAACCCTAACAATGGGAAGGAGGATGGTTGCTGTTGTTCTGTGGACAATCAATAGACCTTCAAGAACCACTCTCAAAAGGGATGAATGCAGGTGGCTCCTGGATCTGGACCTGAGGTTCTGGCAACAGTGTGCCAAGAGATCTATTGGCCTGATACAGGTGGTCAGAGTCAGTGAATTCATCTTTGACACTACATCTCCTATCCACTGTGACATCACCCTTTCTCATTGCTCAATACACAACTCACGGATCACTCCCTCAGCAGCACTTAGCATCCAGATGCTTCATCTCATCTTCTCACATCTATTAATGCTGACAGCCTTACATCGATGTCTCACTGCTTCCAATGTGAGCAAGGACATTGACTCTTCACAGCACCATACACTACAGGTATTATTTTGCAGACTAACATGTCACACTATAGAAAAGAATAGAGCAGAGCCAATGGATGACAAGGTCACCTGCAGTTTCTGAAGCCTATACTGGAGATGGTTTTCTGTACCAATGTGGCTGGCTGCAATGAGGCTGGATGCAAATGGGGGCTGCTGCAATGGTGGCTGGCTGCAATGTGGCTCGTAGCATTCAACATCACTGAGATCACTGAAGATGATGACATCTTCCTCTTCTCAAAACCCAACGCACATTCATCCTGTTATCTGGTCTACCTTGGAGTCTGACATAGAGTTGGATTCACCTCATGATGAGCCATGTGGGCAGGAGGGGTTGGTATTAGGCCAGAAAAGGTTCATTTGCCAGCTCACTTAGGGCAAGGTGGCAAACAAGCAATGCTGCAGAGGATGTCAATGGATCTGCATACAGGAGAGTGTTGAACAGGCACGAACATCAAGCTGCTTGGTCTCCTGTCATTGTAAAGGAGCATGGAGGACACTAATTCCAAGTTGTCAAAGATGGCAAAGCCCTTTGCTCTCATCCACCTCGATTCGATCTTCAGGATATCCTGCAGATCCAACAGTACTATCTCTTCTGCCCTGTATCTGCTGTGACATCTGTGTGGACAGATTGTCTGCTTCTCTGCCTGAATGCAGCAACATTCTCTAATGAAACCATACACATCCACAAACTCTCCAGAATACTTTCAGAGACTGTCCAATATGAAAAGTTCCATAGATTTTACATTGCAATGTGTGTGATAGGGATAAAGAGTACCAATCCTTTTGGTAAATCAAACAAACGGTGGGACAAAGGGGCAGCCCCTTAAATGGGGGCTGGGAGGACCGCCCAGAACCAAAAACAAAATGTAAAGGAACTTAAAAATTCAACCAAAATGTGATTGAAGGGGATCAATAATACACCCAGTCCCTATAGATCCAAAGGAACCCAGAAGGCGCCCATGGACGCTGCATGCTCCTGTGCTCCCATGATCCCAAATGTAGTCACAGTAGAGGGGCAGACAGTCGGGTTGGACAACCCCCTTGGTCTCTCATTGCCTGGTCCTTTTATGGCAAGTTTGGCCAAGCTTACAAGGAAGTCCTCCTCCTTTCCTCCACACCAGATGGCCATAGATCAGGAACGTGGCTGAATGCAATGCAATTCTGAAATGCAAACAAAACCCAATAAAGGATTTTTGTAAGTAACTAAAAAAGGAATGCAACCTAAGACATTTCCTGGGCCTTTGAAATCATTTGATCACATTGCATCATGCTTCTTTGTTCAGGATTGGACAAGACGAGTGTTGCTTGCATTTATGTTGCCCAAATTTGGAATCTAGGTGTCACTTGTATTGATTAGAAAAATGATAACAGAATGTGTTTAGGTGTATGCAGAGGATACAGCATATGCAGCCATATTATTGAATCTTGGGCTACACAAGTAGTTATCTATAGTGCTGTCTGCATCTAGTGAAGGGAGGTAGGCCAACAAGGCATTAATAGAAGCAATGCTGCATGAATTGAATTCTTATCCTGAGAGTTGACCCCTCTGGCCAACTGTTCCTACTCTCTTCTGGAGGGGAGAGGGCTAATCCTTGAAAGCTTCTAGGCTCCCTCAAGAATGGCATCACTCCTCCTATCACCCCCACCACTAATGTCTCTAGCAGTATATCATTCACTCTGGAACCCTCTCTCTGCCCTGGCATTCACTTTGTTAAGATTTAAATTACAGTATTATTCTTCAATGCAGCTTCTCTTTAAGAGGGACAGCTGCCTTTAGGAAGAACTAGCTGGCTGCACCACATGATCTGAAAACAAGCATGTAGGTTTCTCCTAATGAGTGCCCAGGTAGCCAACAGTGTTAAGAATAAGATAGCAGCAGGGCACACTTTTGACCAGATGCTGCAATCATTCAGGTTGGCGCTGTCAAGCTGCCAATGCCCAGGGGTCAACCCACCCTTACCCCCAACCTCCAGAGAGGCCTCCATGGCCTCCCTTCATTCCAGTAGGGTCGGGCCACCAGCTTCTCCTTAATGGAGAGCTGTTGTAAACCCCACTACAGTGAACCATTCCTGCCAGGATGAGAAGTGGGGTGGTTGTGGAGAAGCTAGTGGGCCTGGAGACTTCTAGGCCTATTAATGGGATGAATTTTAATATTAAAACTAGCTCTGTGTCAACTTCAGGCCTGGCGCTGATCACATCAAAAATCTGGGATGCAGAGACCATAGCACCCAGTGGGGATCCTGCTAAACAGCCTCTGCCGACATCTTCCAACATGGGAGCTGGAGAATCACCTCCAGTGGCCTTTGCACCAGTAATAGGGGTTACTCAATATCTAGTACAGCTAGTTTATTTTCCTGTTGATTTGAAGTTATAAGCAGGCCCAACACAGTTAATAGGGCTGAGACATCAAAGGAAGTGTGACAAAATGATCATCCAAGAAGAAAGGTTATTTGAGAAGAACAAGGAAGTAGAACTAATTGCGTAGCTTTTTCTGACCTGTCGCAGGAAAATGGAACAAATGACCTTATTCAATAGTATCAGATTCAACGGTTCCAGGTGTGATAAGAGGAAATGTATGCAGCCACAGAACCTGTTCAATATTATAAATTGATAGATGGATGTAATAGTTAAAAAAACAATTTAAATTGTCACTCCGGTGTGTCCAAGCTAGAATGGCAACTTGTTATTTCTAATAAGTTTCACCAGGGCACTCAATTTTATATTTCTTCGTGATATGCAGAAAACTAGTAACAAATCGTAGGATTGTGGACACTGAGTTATAGATGCCACATAGGAGAAGCAAGGTAACTTGCTTCTCTATAGAGTTCTGCTGCTCAGTTCAATTCATGAGACCATGCGAGCCTCAGATTATCTAACGTTTAATCTAAAAACATAATTAACAAAGCAGCCAGCACTTAGCAATGCGTACAGATATTTTAATCGAGTCATTTAGGAATAAATTGAAAACAATCTTCTAGTTTATTGCTCACAGAATGATTACCAAATGCTAACTGATTTTTTTATTTCTCCTGCAGGAGATAGCGTGTCTTTAAGCTGACAGAAACTCGCAGATCTCCATCTAATTAGTCATTTCAGAACACAGAAATATTTGACGTGGATTAGAAGCAGTTAGCAAAAGTGCCCAATGCCAGCAGTTCATTGCAATCCAGCTTGTTGCATTCATTCAGATATGGTCTAAGAATTTACAAATATTACAGAGGTTGTGCACATCATTAAACATTGCAAAATAGAAATTATAAATCAACAATATAGTTTATATAGTTATATACTGTTATATACTGTTATATAGTTCAACAATATAACAGTATAGTAACAATTATAGTTAATAAAAATTGCTTCTTGTTTTAAGCTTTAATGTTCAACAACATATGTGGTGCATTTAAAAATATACAGTCGTGGGACCTACCCCGCTGACCAAAACAATTCTTAGTAGAATTAATGTCCTCTTGTATTTTTAGTTTATGATTAGAATCTGCTGGATTGTTGTTTCACTTTTGTTGGACTTGGATTGTTCAATGCCTGGTTTTCAGGCAAAAAAGAATAACATTCAATGATTCTCATAGTTTGGATGTGGCTGAGAAGGATTGATAAAAATAAGTATCATAAAAGGAACGCAAGAAAGGGGCACAGTGGTTATCACTGCTGTCTCACAGTGCCAGGGACCCGGGTTTGATTCCCAGCTTGGATTAGTGTCTGTTTGGAGTTTGTACATTCTCCCTGCGTTTCTGTGGGTTTTCTCTGGGTACTTTGGTCTCCTTCCACATTCCAAAGATGTGTGGGTTATGTGTGTTGGCCATGCTAAATTTCCCCTTAATGTCAGGGGGACTAGCTAGAGTAAATGCATGGGTTATGGGGTATAGGCCCTGGGTGGGATTGTGGTTGGTACAGACTCGATGGTCCAACAGCCTCCTTCTGCATTGTAGGAATTCTATTCTATAAATAGAGTGCAGAAGTTAGGTATTTGCAGAGTAGGATATGGGTGCAGAGAGGAAGATCTTTTGCCTCCAATGCTTTGAGCCGTTCAAGTAAACTTGAAGCAATAAGTATTGAACATTTTGGTCTTGGTTTTGTGCTCAGTGTAAGTTAGTGAATAGAAAAAGTAATAGAAATAAATTAACTTAGATTATTCGAAAATGTGACTGAACACATTGACGAAGGAAGATCTGTGGACGTGGTGTACATGGACTTTAGCAAGGTGTTTGATAAGGTCCCCCATGCAAGGCTTCTTGAGAAGATGAAAGGGCATGGGATCCAAGGGGCTTTGGCCTTGTGGATCCAAGGGGCTGTGGCTTGCCGGCAGAAGGCAGAGAGTGGTTGTGAATGGGTCTTTTTCTGCATGGAGGTCAGTCACCAGTGGAGTGCCCCAGGGATCTGTTCTGGGACCCTTGCTGTTTGTCATTTTCATAAATGACCTGGATGAGGAAGTGGAGGGATGGGTTAGTAAGTTCGCCGACGATACAAAGATCAGTGGTGTTGTGGATGGTCTGGAGGGATGTCAAAAGTTGCAGCGGGACATAGACAGGATGCAAGACTGGGCGGAGAAGTGGCAGATGGACTTCAATGCGGATAAATGTGTAGTGGTCCATTTTGGCAAGAATAATGGGATGAAGGAGTACAATATCAAGGGTAGGAGTCTTAGCTGTGTTGTAGAGCAGAAGGATCTTGGGGTCCGGGTCCATAGGACTCTTAAATCGGCCTCGCAGGTGGAGGAAGTGGTCAAGAAGGCGTACGGTGTACTGGCCTTCATTAATCGAGGAATAGAGTTTAGGAGTCATGAGGTAATGATGCAGCTCTATAAGACTCTTGTCAGACCCCAGTTGGAGTATTGTGCGCAGTTCTGGTCGCCTCATTATAGGAAGGATGTAGAGGCTATTGAGAGGGTTCAGAGGAGATTTACAAGGATGATGCCTGGATTGGGAGGCAGGCCTTATGAAGATAGGTTGAGGGAGCTGGGACTCTTCTCACTGGAGAGACGTAGGTTGAGAGGCGACCTGATAGAGGTTTATAAAATGTTGAGAGGAATAGATAGGGTGAACTCTCAGAGGCTATTTCCCGAGCTGAAATGGTCGCTACGAGAGGACACAGATTTAAGGTGCAGGGAAGCAAATACAGAGGGGATGTTAGGGGTAAGTTTTTCACTCAGAGGGTGGTGAGTGAATGGAATCGGCTGCCATCGGTGGTGGTAGAGGCGAACTCGCTGGGGTCTTTTAAAAGACTTCTGGATGAGTATATGGGAACTAATGGGATAGGGGGTTATAGATAGGTCTGTGACTTGGTAGGTATAGATGTGATCGGCACAACTCGTGGGCCGAAGGGCCTGTTTGTGCTGTTGTGTTCTATGTTCTATGTTCTAAAATATTGTAAAATAGGTTGTATGCCTGGACTTGTGTGTATGATTGTTAGTTGTCAATGAAACTTGGTCAGACAAACACATCTGCTGTAGGTGTCTCTGCCTTGAATATCTCCGATGTGGAGATGCTGGCATTGGACTAGGGTGGGCACAGTAAGAAGTCTCACAATGCCAGGTTAAAGTCCTACAGGTTTATTTGAATATCTCAACGTTAGTTATTGGACTGGAATTGGAGACACTTTAAAACTTACAGGAGGGAGGCAACATCCAGTTTGCTTCAGACTTCAGTCATGTCTCAGAGTACCACAGCTTCAGAATGGGATAAGTGAGACTGATCTTGTGTAGAGCAAGGGAAATTTGCAGATCTACAGAAACTGATTCTATCTAACAGTTGTAGCCAATTGTGACCTAAGAGATAAGGATCAAGACTGTCAGAATGACCATCTTAGACCATTGGGCAGTCCAGTGTCAGGTAGTAGGGGAGAGGGAGAATGTTGGGGAACAGGGGGGGTAGCCAGAGTGATAGTTAAAGGTGATTCATGAATTAAGGGGGCTGATTATGTGCAGAATTGAGAGTCCCACACAGAATGCAAGGGTGAGGGACACTTCGAACTGACTTGAAAAAGGTGTTGGAGAGAGAGGGAAGATCCAGTTTTTGTGATGCTTGCTGGGACCAACAAGTTTGGGAAGACTAGACAATAGCCCTGGTTGGAAAGTACCAGGAACTAATAGCCAGTTCCCAGCGCCATTCTGCCTGGATTTACTCTATTCTCAGTGCCAGCACTACACCCACTCCCTGGATCCTCTGCATTCCATTGCTGTAATTACACCTCTCCCCCTGGATCCACTGCATTCCCAGTACCGGTGTTATAAGCTCTCCTCAGATCCACTGCATTCCCAGTGCTACAGTTATATCTCTCTCCCCGGATCCACTGCATTCCCAGTGCTACAATATATCTCTCTCCCCGGATCCAGTGCATTCCCAGTGCAGACAGTACACTCTCTGTTCGGACTCACTACATTGCCAGTGTCAAAGTTACATCCCGTTTCTTTGACTGCTGCAATAGTTAGAATTAAAGATTAACAAAAATTTCCTGGAAGCTCTGTTCATTTTCCACTTTTTGCAGCAGCCACCACCAGAGATATAAATAGCTTCTTTTCAACCTTGATGCGGTCCTGTGTTATAAGCTCTGCTTTGATCCAAGGTTTCGCAATAAAGTACAAATGTAATCAGGAGTCTGCAATACGACAGGTGGATAAATCAGTCCCCTCGGCATCCATTTATAATCTTATGGCAGGATTACCTGTTAGCAAGGACAGTGCTATTTCTATACCATAAATCCTCTAACTGTAGAGTTACAAGGCCTGCATCCTCTGAAGATCACAAACCCATTTCCTTGACTGGTTTCATTTACACATTTCCTGCAATCGATCCTTCACTTGGCCATATTAAGAGAGAAATATGATCATTGGTCTAAAAATCCAAGGTCCCAATACCACAAAATAAATGTAATGTAATCTCGGGTGGAACTTAGGTTATGGCAAATCCTTGCCACTGATTCAGTCATCAGAAGTAATTTATTTCCTTTATTAATTTAGTAACTAACAAATAACCAAATAAATAAATAGGGTTCGACAGGAATAACAGGGCTGGTCGTGCATAACTGTAGTGTGCAGTAATCTGTGGAGACCATTGTGATTCTGGAAAACTATTTCTGCTGTGAGTTTCTGTGGTTTGAGGAACTTTGGCTTAGAATTGTTGACTTGATTTTCAAGGTGTAGATGCTGCAGGCCATTTGCAATGGGAGAATTACCTGGATGCTTTGCTCTAACAGGCTGTCATACCCCTTAGGCTAAATAAAACTTTCAAAGAGTGGTAGGGGCAAAGTGGTATGGTTGCAGGTCAGGCAGATATGGAGATTCAGGATGCAGTGATGGCAGAGCTTCTATCCTTGATTTTGTTCAACAAGTACGAGTTATTTGTTACAGCATGGATGAGAATAAGAACTGCGGGGCAATAGGCAAACTGACTTTTGCACCATATGGCATTAGCCCTTTCAAATAGAAATGTGTAAAAGAATGTGGCAGTTGAGAGTTTAAAGGATTGGCTTATAAGGAGAGACTGAGTAGACTGAGGATAAACTCATTGGAATTCAGAAAAATGAATGGAGATTTTACAGAAACATATAAAATTATGAAGGGAATAGAAGCAGGGAGGTTGTTTCCACTGGCAGGCTAACTTGAACTAGGTGGCCTGGCCTCACAATAAGGGGGAGCAGATTTAGTACTGAGTTGGGGAGGAACTTCTTCACTCAAAGAGTTGTGAATCTGTGGAATTCCCTGCCAGTGAAGCAGTTGAGGCTACCTCATTGAATATTTTTAAGGCAAGGATAGATAACATTTTGAACACTAAAGGAATTAAGGGTTATGGTAAGCGGGTGGGTAAGTGGAGCTGAGTCCACAAAAAGTTCAGTCATGATTTTATTGAATGGCAGAGCAAGCTTGAGGGGCCAGATGGCCTACTCCCGCTCCTAGTTCTTATGTTCTTAAGTTTTTATGTAACAGCCAGTGGAATAGGTACTGTTCTCTGTGTAATGTATTAGTGTTTTGGAAGCAAAATGTACATTCTGTTCAGTTGAACTTTTACCATTGAACGAGCAAAAGGAGTCTACAAAGCAGAAGTAGGGATTTTGAAGGAACTGTTTGAGTAGAAGAAGCCACAATGCTCGTGCACTTTTAATTCTGGCTGATTCTAGTCTTAAGAACCTACTCTGCAGTCATGGCAGGAATTCTGAAGCTTGTGTTGCTGGCCTAGTGCTTGGGGTTAAAGGCAACTCCTCACAGCCAGAGATGAACTTGGAGTGGGAGCCATCTAAGTAGGAACCAATAACCTAACTAGAAACCAAAGACATAACTAGAATAAGGAATGGCATTCTGCTGAGAGATTTTGTGGAGTTGGATTCAAAATTAAAACAGAGAACCTCAAAATACTTCCTGGATTGTTACCTGAACCATGCATCAATCAGTACAGAGATAAGCTGATTGGAGATCAAAAAACATGGCTCAAAGAGTAGTTTGGAAAGAAGGGGTTTTTGGTTTATTGATCTGGCTGTCACTATCCAAAATATTACCCTGCACTATTATCTTGACCTTTTTCTTTAATATTCTAAATTGATCCCAGCTTAAATCCTCCTCCCTGCTACTTAGTTTGGATTCCTGTCTGCAACCCTAATTACGGACACTCTTCTAGCACCGTTCAGGTGAAGTCCATTCCAATGTAAGAGTCGCCTCTTTCCCCATTACCATTGCCCTCAACTGAAGCCCATTTCTCCCACATCAACCTTTGAGTCATATGTTCAACTTTCTGATTTTATTGAGCTTATGCTACTTTGCCCTTGGCTAAGGTAATCCAGAAGATATTAGCTTTGGGGTTTGATTTTCGAGTCTCTATCTGCTCATATCCCTTCAGATTGAGGCACTACCACTGTGACTCAAAGTCTGCACAGATCCTTGGTGAATCTAGCTCAAGGAATACTGGGATTGTAGATAGGATTTTATCGGGAGTGGGTAGTGGTCAGCTGAAGAGAGATCTAAAAATCTGAAGAGAAGAGCTGAGATGATGATGCAGTTAGAGATTTGACAGACAAAAGTGGGAGAGGAATGAACAGAATATTTAACAGGAATGCATCAGCAAATAAAGTCCATGCAAGGATTAGTGATAAAAAAAATTAAATGCTCCTTATTTGAATGCAAGAAGCATTGTAAAGGTAGATGGATAATTGGCACAAATGGAAAGAAATGGATTTGACATAATCTCTATTACAAGAAAATGAGCAATGGCTGGATTTTGACTGAGGAGGTGGGATTCGATGGCAGGTTCACTCTGGGTATGCACATCCAATGGGAAGTAGTTGGCTTCCCATTTTATTCAAAATAAATGATTAATTGGTGAGGGGTCAGGAGTAGCAGCCAATGACCTGTGGCAGGGATGGACTCTGGGGGTAGTGTGCGTGCACAGGAATGGAGGTGAGACATTGGGAAAGGAGGCCACATTCTAATTTGGTAACAGTTGCTACAATTGCTCTCTGTGTGTGGTGTTGAAAAAAAATGAAAGCATCTTCAACGTGGCCAGGCAGGTGGAGGGCTGGAACAAAGGATTGGACAGTGAAACGTTAGTGCCATTAAAGTTTCAATGCTGCAAATTGTTTTCTATTAAACTTATACTCTTTTCAATCAAACAAAAGATTTTCCATGGTGCTGACCCTGTTCCCAATGGGCTGGAACTGTTCAACATTACAGAGCTCCCAAATACTGCCCATCTCTGTGAAAATTCCAAAATCAATCTGTTAAAGAGCTGCTTAATTAGCAGCTCTGAATTAACAGTGGGGTGACTTCACTTTCTTGCTTTTGCTGCACTCTTCTCCTCTCCTCTCACAAAGCCAGAACAGAAGCAGAAATTTGTGATGCATGATGTTACCAAATGTATTGGTCCAATTAGCTGCATGCAATTCTTCCCTGCTTTAGGGAAATAAATATCTCAGGACTCACGATGAGCAGAATCTTCCTCAGATAGGTTTGGAACTGGTACTGGGAGATAAATGTGGAAGTGTTGCTTCAGGGCAATTTCTCAAGTGTGCCTGCTAGAAGTGGTCTCAACTCAGCATTGGTTAACTATCTAATCAGCACAATTAAGAGCCTACCCGGGCAAGGGGGTGGGGGGGGGGGGGGGGGGGGGGCAGGGGGGGGGGGGGGGGGGGGGGTAAGAGGTGAGGGGGTGGAATTGATGCAGCTATTGGAATGCAGTGTCGGTTTGGCACTCTGCTAACTCAGGAGATTGGCAGCTGCTTTTAGGCAACATCAGGAAGCCATTGTGTCTTTTCAGTAATGCATGTACAGACCAGGAAAGTGAAATGTCGGCAGCCTTGGACATAAACATTCCTCTGGACGGTTTTCTCTCCATGCTAACAACCCTACCAGATGTAGCCTTCAGTTTCCAAGGTTCCCTCATGCTTCAGCAATGCCTACCATGTGCTCCTGTTATTTTTTGGTGACTTCCTCAAAGTATGAACACCACTACCTCCAATTTCCCTCCCCTTGACTTATAATCCCCTGCCCACTCCATCCATTCACCATGTGCCCAACCCTCCCTACTGCGCACCCCTTGTCAGGGCCTCCCATACTGGGCCTGACAAGATTATGGATTCACCTTTCATCCATAAGCTTCATTGAAGTGTATGTTTCTTGGAGACTTTTGTAGTTCCAGCAGCAACCATGGCTCCTGGTGGTGCTGTTGGGACAGTTAATTACCAACCATTTGACTGGAAGGAGACAGAAGACGAGTCTCAAGCCAGTTAATGGCCTGACACGTATATGGGACAAGCTGGCCAAGTGGGGAGCTGAGCTCACCCCTGACCTTTACATCATTAAATGTATCTGCTTTAACTCTACCACACTTCCCGAGGGTACAAAGTGTTGGATCAATTGTATTACTTATGAAATCAATCACTGTAGTTCGGGGCTGGCTTGGGATGGGGGGAAATTGGGCTGTCCCAGTGAGGGTTGGTAAAGGCCAGTGATCGGGGGGATTCCGGGGAAGGCCAGCGATTGGCTGCCGGCCATTGTGCACGTGCTGATCTCCACATTGACAGATTGGCAGATGCGCAATGACCCATCAGCGCTATGCTACTGGCCTCTTGGGTGGAAATAGGCCCAGACCACTACTTTTCAGTGTATATCATGCTGAGGAACTCTGCAATTCTGGTAAGTCTGCTGAAAGAACAGTGGGCACTTAGTATTGTTTTAGAAGAATCCTGGCCGATATTTAGAAGTGTAAAAACAGATAGTAAGAGTTTTTACAGATATTTAAAAAGAAAACGATTAGATGAAGTGATTGTTGGTTCTCTACAGAATGACAATGGCCATTTAATAGTAGATAATAAGAAATGGTGGATGGTACAAACAAATATTTTGCTTCTGTCCTCACTATCAAGGATACAAAAACATTCCGGTGATAGCAATAAATTGAGAGGTGAAAAGGAGAGACGGATTTAGTGAAATTACAATTACAAGGGAAGTGTTATCGAGCATACTGAAGTTGGGCTTGATGTCCTGATGGATGACATACTAGGTTCTTAAAGCTGACTGAAGAGGTAGTAGGTGTTAAGTATCCAAATTTTGCTAGGTTCTGGAAAAGTTCCATCAGATTAGAAAGTAGCAAATGTAAACCCTCTATTCAAGAAGGGGGGGAACAAAAAACAGGAGACGATACTCCAGTCGGCTTGACATCTGTCATAGAGAAGGTGTTACAATCAATTATTAAGAAGGTTATAGCCAGGCACTTCGAAAAGCTCAAGTTAATCAGGAAGTGTCAGCATGATTTTATGAAAGGAAAATCAATTTATTGAAGATCTTTGGAGGAGTAACATGTGCTGTGGATAAAAGGGAGCCCCTTTAGATGTGCTCTACTTGGATTTCCAGAAGGCATGTGAAAAGATGCCACATCAAAGATTATTGCGGAAAATAAAAGGTCATGATGTAAGGAATAACATATTAGCATGAATGAATGCACCCCATAATTATTGGCTGAATTAGTGATATTGCTGAAATTTTGGAAGTATAACTTATTTCTTGTTTAAAGTTAGCAGAGGATGTCTCAACACAGCTAGATGAAAGTACAGACATTACAGATTGTGTAACCTTGCTAATTTATGTGAGTTATGTTTAGCACATTGAATTTTTGAGGATGCGATGCGCTGTTTGACATTACCAACCAATACGACTGGCACACAGATCTTTGAAGAACTGAATGGTTATATGATTGGAAAGTATGGGCCCGACTGGGCTAATTGCAGAGGAATTAAAGTGATGGGCAGCCAACATGACTGGGAGAAACAGCAGAGTTATAAAGATTAAGGAAACAGCTGGCCAGGACATTGTCTAGAATCATTGTTTCATTTACTGTGAGGCATTGGCACCAAAAGGAATTCCATCTGATCTTGAAATAGTATTGAAACGAACTGTGAACGACATGAATTTCATTAAATGCCTTGCACTCAATACCAGGTTTTTGAGTCTGTATGTTCCAAAATGGGAATCAAGGACATGCACTTAGACTGGGATTCTCCCCAAAAAATTCTACGTCCCCAACTTGCAGAAAAATGGGAGTAATTCCCACTTTTTTTTTGCGTGATTTCCAGATTGAATCTCCAATACTCTGTGCACTGCACAGTGGAATTCATTCTGAAAATCTGTGAGTGGGGCGTATTTCCATCTGAGTGGCTGGCATCATAGCGTTGAGCGAGTCACTGTACATTTGATGATTTGTCAGTGCAGAGATCGGCGCATGCGCAGTGACCTTACATTGCCGGCATCCCAATTACTCAGCACTAGCCAGCCCCACACCCCGCCATCACTGGCCTCTTAGACCTCCTTGGGCAAGCCCCAATATCTCCCCTCCACCCCCCACTTCCAGCTCAAGCCTCCCTCGCTCTCCCAGTCATCCCAAGAGCAGATTGACAGCAGATGCCCCTCAACAGGTCCCGCCCTCTCTTCCCTAGAGGCACCCCTTTACTCTCAACCCCCCCGGAGGGCCTCAATAGCCTCTCTTCCCTCTAGCAGAGTCAAGTAACCTGTTCCATGTTGGTGGGGAGCAGGAGTAAACCCTGCTGGAGGGTGGGTGCTAGCAGGCCTGGAGTCTTCAATCCTGGGCTCACTCATGAAACGGAAATCACGATTTCCATATGTAATCAGCTCCGAGCTGATTTCTGGTACAGAGCTGATTATGCCGGAAATCTTAGGCTGGGAGACAAGAGCTCCTGCTGTTGTCTCCTGGCCCACCGCTCAAGCGACACAGCAGGCAAGGAGAATCGCCTCCTTAATGCTTCACACCAGGTCCACTGGCTGTCAGCACATCGGATGCTTGGCAGATTTTATGAACTGAGGTATGAAATCCACGTTTCCTCCTTGAGAAATTGTTCACTCTGGCTGATTTAGTGATGAGACTGGCTGCTAACTCTGTCTTACCTTGCAAACATCATTTATTTCTAAACAAGCTGAACCTGAAACTGCAAGGAAAGGATGATCGTTTTCGGCACTGGGAATA
This sequence comes from Sphyrna mokarran, assembly GCA_024679065.1. Lineage (NCBI taxonomy): Eukaryota > Metazoa > Chordata > Chondrichthyes > Carcharhiniformes > Carcharhinidae > Sphyrna > Sphyrna mokarran. The sequence continues at coordinate 81,036,301 of JAGIQG010000006.1, forward strand.
GATAATTCCCAATGTCGTTGACAGTTTGGCAAGTGCGAGTAAAAAGCCAAAACTACTATGCGTTCCCCACACTACTGCAACACATCAAAGAAAACAGTGTTAGTGAGAGAACTGTCAATTGACTGACAAGTCGTATTCAGTCACATCTGGCTGCGCTGATGGACAGTGTTTATCTCTGCTTTTCAGAGGAAAGGTTTCAGATTCTGAAAGAAGAAAGGTGAGTGAAAATTCCTTTTGAGTTTGAGAGCTCAGAGTCAGTTATTAATTTATAGCTGTATCCAAATGAGGAGACTGAGCTGCTGCACCTGAGCTGTGATAGCACCTCAAAAACACACCTTACGTCCATGAGGTTGTCATCATTCTGGATTAGCATCTCCCAGGATTATCAGTGCTGAGTAATACAAGTATTTTCTTGCTATTGCCCTTCATAATGACCTACATATGGTGGGAGGTGGGATTTTCAGTTCTTACAAAAGGTAAAACCTACACAAATGAACTGGCTGAACTCTACACCTGATATGTGTGATGCCCTGATTGGATTGAGATCACGAGGACCATGCAGCTCACCTGATGCATTAAAAGGTAGGTGAGTGTGGCATGAATCCTGAATGTCAGCCAGTTAACAAATTTTGAGAAACATTGATTTAACTAGTTGATGCCTAAATACAGTGTCTACATTTTCTGGTCCACAGTTACCAAGATGTGGAGTTGCCAGCATTGGACTGGAGTGGGAACAGTAAGAAGTCTCACAACACCAAATTAGTGGTCAACAAGACCAACAAGAACTCAGCGAAAGTACGCCCCCCACTGTGGGAGCCCTGGATGAATCTGGGGTCACCATTGCAGATGTCAGAGCAGCTTTCTTGAAGGTCAACCCATGGAAAGCAGTTGACCCAGATGAGCACTTGGATCCCGCGCAGATCAGCTGGCGGGGTATTCACAGACATCTTCAACTTCTTTTTACAAATATCTGCTTCAAGAAGACGACTATCATTCAGATACCAAAGAAAAACCAAGCAGTATGCCTTAATGACTATAGGCCGGTGGCTCTGACATCCATCATTATGGAGTGCTTCGAAAGGCTAGTCATGGCACAAGTCAATTCCACCCTCCCAGAGATCTAGATCCACTACAGTTTGCTCACTGCTGCAGCTGGTCAACAGCAGATGCCATCTCCCTGGCTCTGCGTTCAACCCTGGAATACTTAGATAACAAGGACTCCTATGTCAGACTACTATTTACTGACTATAGCTCAGCTTTCAGCACTATTATTCCCGCAAAACTCATTTCCAAACTCTGTGGCCTGAACGTTGGCACGTCCTTCTGTGACTGAATCTTGAACTTCCAAACTCATAGACCACAATCAGTAAGGATAGGCAACAACACCTCCAGGATCATCCTCAACATCAGTGCCCCAGAAGGCTGTGTTCTCAGCCCCCTACTCCTTATACATCCAGGACTGTGTGGGCAAGCTCCTCTCCAAATCACATTTCAAGTTTGCTGATGACACCACCATAGTGGGTCAGATCTCAAACAAATGACGAGACAGAGGTAGAGAATCTGATGAACTGGTGCGGCAACAATAATCTCTCAATTTCAACAAAATGAAGGAGATTGCCATCAACTTCAGGAAGCGTAAAGGAGAGCATGCACCTGTGTACATCAATGGGGTGAAGTAGAAAGTGTTGAGAGTTTTAAGTTTTTAGGTGTTCAGATCACCAACAACCTGCCCTGGTCCCCCCATGCCGACACTATAGTTAAGAAAATCCACCACACCTCTAATTTCTCGGAGGACTAAGAAAATTTGGCGTGTCAGTGACGAATCTCACCAACTTTTACAGATGCACCATAGAAAACATTTTTTCTGGTTGTATCTCAGGTTGGCATGCCTCCTGCTCTGCCCAAGACTGCAAGGAACAGAAAAGCTCGTGAAAATAGCCCAATCCATCACGCAAACCATCCTCCCCTCATTGACTCTGTCTACACATCCTGCTGCCTTGTCAAGCAGCCTGCATAATTAAGGATCCCACGCACCCCGGACATTTTCTCTTCATACAAAAGTCTGAAGTCATGTGCCAACTGACTCAAGGACAGCTTCTTTCCTGTTGCTGTCAGACTTTTGAATGAACTTACCTTGCATTAAGTTGATCTTTGTTTACACCCTAGCTATGTCTGTAACAATACATTCTGTATTCTCTTGTTTTCTTCTCTATGAACAGTATGTTTGGTCTGTATAGCAAGCAAAAACAGTATGTTTCACTATATGTTAATACGTGTGACAGTAGTAAATCAAATCAAATCAAGCCCAATACATTTATTTGGAATCACGAACTTTTGGAGCAATGCTCTTTCATCAAGTGAACTTTAACCTAGTGTTGTGAGATGTCTTACTGTGCCAACAGTTACCAAGACTAGGCTGAATGGTAGCAGGAGAGACTCCAGATAATCACTGGGTCATAAGTGCTTGATAATGATCAAATGATGCTGCTGCTGAAGCTTCAACAGTTCACAGAAAGTTAACCTAACTCACAGGCCATTACTGTGAGTTACAGTGACTGTATCGTAATGAATAATCACATGCTGGGGATTTTGTATGAAGATGAGGTCTGACACCCTGCACCTTTGGGAATCTTAACATTGCAGCAAATCCCACTGCTCTGGCAAGCAGGTTGGTTTTATCCAGGGAAAACTGGATATAACTGTGTGGATTACTAATTAAGCTGTCTATACCTTTCAGAGCAGATTTGAGCAGACGTTTGAGATAATTTGTAGAGGTCCCCATTGGAGCACTGGAACAAGTCACTTGGAAAAAGGCCTAGTGCAGCTGTCACCTTTGAAAGTCATTGCTGATAGACAGCCTACCAGTCAATGAGAGATCAACTTGTGCTGAAGAATGTGGCAGATGAGAGTCACTACATCCTTTGGAGCATGAGATATATGCAGTTTGGATATGGCACATTTGCTTTATGCTTGGCCTAAAGACGGCTGAAGGGTCATTAGAATCCAATTCAATAATGTCTCCAATTCTGATTTGGTTCTCGCAAGATTGCGCATCATGAGTTCAAACAAATGCTCAGATCTTTCAATTGGCTTTAGGGCCTTCCCAACATGTCTCAACTCAGCCCTACTCTACAATAACTAAAGTCAAAATTATACGAATGCATGCCCCTTCAATCCACACAGAAATGCAGTAGTTGACTCCTCCCACAACCCCTATGAGAATTCCCCTGGTAAAATTTTTTATATCTTATTTTTCAACTGTGTAGTTAGATGAACTTGGACTTGACTATGGGGTTTACCATGGTTTTACTATGAAATCAGCTTCAAACTCCTCCTACCACCTCATGAACTTGGAAGATCTCCCATCCTGCTGAAGGTTGGTCTTCTTCTGATTACTCTTCTTCCTTTCCTGTTGATTCTGTTGTTAGTATTGTTGATGTCCCTGTTCTTCTACTGAATGGGAGCAGCTCTCTGAAAGCTTGTGATTCGAATTAACCTATTGGACTTTAACCTATTATTGTGAGACTTCTTACTGTACCCACCCCAGTTCAATGCTGGCGTCTCCATATTGTAACACTTTCCCAGTCACACCTCCAAGTCATGTGGCTCTGTGCATTCTTCCACTCATTCCTCTCATTGTTTTCCCGTTTGTCTTCCCTGAGCAGTCCTGACATGGGGACAGAGCAGCAGTGAATATAACAATGAACAGTATGCAGTGCTGCGTATGCAAACCTTGAGGATGCAAGTGATGTGCAGTTCATGGCGACCGTCAGTTATACTGATCAGACTGGCCGAATTATCTACGAGTGTGGCCATTTGATCTGGAGTGAAAATGTATTTCTGTGTGCTGGGTTTAATGAATATTTGTGATGAGCAAACTGACCCACCATGACCGTCGGAAGTAAAAACTTTTAAACTATACTCACAGCGTGGAAAACATTGGGGCTGAATTGAGCTCGCCTTCACTAACCATGCAAAGGCCAGCAGGGGCTCAAGATCTGGAAGTCGCAGATCTCGCCAGTGAGATTGCAAACTCAGATCTTCCTCATCCCTCGCCAGCGACATCATAAGGTTCATGTCCGTAATGGAGAGAAGCACACTGGTTTTCTCACCAGATAGAACACTCTCCCAATTTTTGCCCTAATGTTTGGCTGCAATCTGAATTTCCTGGTCCTGCCTGCCATGATAACCATCACTGGCAGGAACAGATAATTCTATCCTTACTTATAACATCACTTCTAAATAATGATACCATTGACAATGAAATAGTCCTTCAGCATAGATTCCTCTCAGAATCCCTCCAATGCAGAAAGGCTATTTGGCCCACTGGATCTGCACCTATTCTCTATCCCTGTAACCTGATGCATTTACCCCACTAATCGCCCTAACCTACACAACTTGGAACACTACTTGGGGCAATTTAGCATAGCCAATCCATCTAATCTGCATATCTTTAGACTTTGAGAGGAAACCAGAGATCTGAAGGAAACCCAGGCAACTGCATGAAAATATCAACCTGAATTATGATTCAGAAGTTATATTGCAACCTTTAGCTAATTTGACACGTTAATTACTTAATTATAAGTCAATCGTAGTTAGATTTGAAGCAATTAATTTTTAGAGCTTAATGTTTTTCTGAGTCCTGTCTTCTCATCAATTTTACTGAATAATTGGGTGTAAAAATGGACAAAAACTACAAGATATTGGGGCAAATATCTGAGATACTAGCTCTCCACAACAACAATCACATGAATTTAGACAGCATCTTTGCTATAGAAAAATATCCCAAGGCTTTGCACAGAAATAATTAGACAAAATCTAACATTGGTGAATAGAAGGAGAGATTGGGAGGAGTGACTTAAAGTTTGGTTAAAGTTTGCAATTGCAGACCAGAACACCTCATTCACCTGACGAAGGCTACAAAGGCCAAAAGCTTGCAAGTTTACTATCAAATAAATCGGTTGGATTTAAAATTGGTGTTGTCAGACCTCTTACTGAGTTTACCCCAGTCCAATGCTGGCATCCCTACATCATGGCCTGTAATGTGAGCAAGTGTAAGTCAAACAACTGTTATTAATGTGTAAAGCAATTAACTGAGGCTGTATCTATTTAAGCAAACAATTCCATCTCCCTCCTGATTGATAAACCAATAGTGGCATGAGACTTCAGAACATACTTGCAAAGTGACAAAATTGCCAAATATTCAAGTTTCAGAGACACTGGGACCATCTGATAAAGATGTCTAAAATTTGCAGCTATAGGATAGAGGGCATAGAAGCGGAAATAATCCAAAACATGTGAACATCAATGTAAAAGATCTTCAGTGGAGAGCAAGATAATTTCTTTACATGGAAGATCATGAGGCTATGGGATATGTCAACACTTACCAATAGGTTAGATTGGGTGGTTGAAGGAAGTGGAAATAAAGCGATAAGGGAACAAGTGAAGCACAGAATTACTGATGGAGAGACAACACTAACACAGGTTGGATGGGTGAAATGATTTGCTTCTGCGTTGTAATTTCTTTGTACATACTGTAATTCTATATGGCTCCACACTGATCTTGATCTTTGCGTAAAAGTATGACAGACGAAAGTAAGAAAATCTCATTCCCTGGATCTTCATCTTATTTTAAATCAGACTACTTAAGTCAATACTTAATTCTGACACTGCTGTAACGAGGAGGAGGAAGAAGATAAGTTACCATACATATGCATCTGAGCAGTATTCGGGAATGGTTTTCAGAAGATAACACTATTTTGGTACATTCTTTGTTACCAGTGAATAAATAAGAGATTAGCAGCAGTTTATCAGAGCTGTGAGATGATTGCAGTCTGCTGACTTCTGCTACTCCAGCATCTCTATAACATTCCCTCCCAGAATTTGTTCACCTTCATTATCACGTGAGGTTAGATGATGATCTGTCTTTTCCTGCAACAGGATTAAGTAAATTTGAGATGTAATACCCCATGTGTTGGCATGCAGATCATGTTAAATACAACAAAGAATAGTCAGTTATTAATGGAGAGTGGTTTGTTGAATGTGGTGGAGGGTATGCATCAAAAGGATACCAGCAAAGGAATATTTCCCAGATTAAAGCTGTTGCTGTATCATGGGTGGAATTCTCCCAAGCCCCCACTGCCGTGTTTAATGCTGGGCACAGCGGGAGGAAAGGCGGGAGGCCCAGAAATCTTTCAGACTGGTGTGAATTCTGCACATCCCAGCCATGTTAGGTTAGAAAATCTATTCGATTTCGGCGTGAACCTCATTCGTATCCTGCTAATGCAGATGAAGGCCCCATCTTTCACGTCAGATTCTCCACATGCCAATGGGAAAACCCGCCAGCATGAAACACTTCCAGAACAATGAGTGCCCAGGTATCGGGACTCACCTGAACAATGCCTGGGAGCACCTCTGGATTCAGGATGGAGGCCACCTGTAATTGCAGACGCTAGAACACTGTGGGTGAAGGGAGCATTTGTGGGTGGACCTGTGGCATTTAACCTCAATGCCACATTCCTGCCTACCCTCTTCCAGCCTCAGAATGTTCCTGGAGCTCCAGCTTTGTTCTCAGGAGGTCCACACTTTTTCTTCAATAGTGGGTCAATGATGTTGGGCGCCTTTTCAATATAGCACCCAGACAGTATGGCAGACTGCATGCCATCCTGACCAGTCCTGCACTGCCACAGGATATGGCATGAAACACTCAGGTGCATAATTAATGAGGTGAGGGCCTGAAAATTTAGCATGTTTTCCTACTGGAAAACTCTTCATATTTCCACACTTGTCATTTCTCAAAATAGGAGAATTCTGCCCACAGACTCCAACATTTTTACCTGACAAATAATCTGATTTTGTAGAATCAAAAACAAAATCATAGAATTCCTACAGTGCAAAAGGAGGCCATTCGGTCCATCAAATCTGCATCGACAACAATCACATCCAGGCTCTATCTCTGTAACCCCATGTATTTATCCTGCTAATCCCACTAAGGGGCAACATAGAATGGTTAATCAACCTAACCTGCACATTTGGGCTATGGGAGAAAGCTGGAACACCCAGGGCAAACCCATGCAGGCATGCTAACGACGTGTAAACTCTACACAAACAGTCACTTGAGGCTGGAATTGAACTCAGGTCCCTGGCACTGTGAGGTACTAGTACTAACTACAATGCCACCGTGATTTGAAAGTGCATTAAGGCAATGTGTTGAGGAGGTGATGTTTGTGCTGTATATTAGTATACTGCTTTATGGAAATTTCTGATTCCTGATAGAATATTCACAAAGGGGTTATAGAATTGGAATGGTATTGCAGAGGTCTCGCAATCAAAGTGTACTAAGTTCAGGAATTCAATAATTTTAGTGAATGGTATTATAAAAACTGCTAGATTAGTCTCTAATCCAATTGTTGAATTTCTCCAGTGAAAGACAGCTCTGATGGTTTATGTGTGACTCCAGCACTACTTTAGATGACTGATTTACTGGAATTAGATTAAACATTTACAAACATTTGAATTATGGTCACTCGACCCCTCAAGCCTGCTCGACTATTCAATAAGATCAGGAATGATCCAGTAGTAACCTCAATACCACATTCCTGCCTACCCTCAATAACCTCTCACCACCCCGTTAATCAAGAATCTATCTGGCACTGCCTTAGAAAATATTCAAAGGCTCTGTTTCCACTGTCATTTGCGGAAGAGAATTTCAGAAACTCATATCTCTCAGAGAAAAAATTCTCCTAATCTCTGTCTAAAATCCTTATTTTTAAGCAGTGACCCCCCAGTTCTAGACAAGTCCTAGACAACATTCTCTCCACATCCGTCCTGTCAATACCTCTTAGGATCTTAAAGATTTTGATCAGGTTGCTTCTTACTCTTCTAAACTCTAGTGGCTCCAAGCCTAACCTCTCCAACCTGTCTTTATTGGACAACCCACCTATTCCTGATATCAGTCTAATAAATATTTTCAAAACTGCTTCTAACACATTGACATCTTTTCTTAATTAAATAAACACTATACACAGTACTCCAGATATGACCCCACTAACGCTCTGTATAGCTGAAGCATAACTTGCCTACTTCTGTAATCAATTCACCCCATAATAACTAATAACATTCTATTACCTTTCCTCATACCTTTCTGTACCTCTATACCAGCCTTTTGTGATTCATGCACTAGGACACCCAGATTCTTCTGCAACTCAGCACCAAGAAATCTCTTACCATTTAGCTAATTAGCTTTTTTATACTTCCTGCCAAAAAGGATAATATCATATTTGTCCATATGATATTCCAACAGCAGAGTTACAGAAACCCTAGAAAATTGGGATTTTTCAAGGATTATGCTGAAGTTGCAGCAAATATACAGTCAGTGGAAGCCATCCTCTTAATACTCTCAGGATAGCTACAGATGAATACTAAACTAAAGACAGACATTAAACCATAGATGGACAATAGACCAGAGATGGACAATAGGCTAGAAATTGGCAACAGACTAAAGGTGGGCAATAGTCAAGTGATGGGCAATAAGCTAGAGATGGTTGAACACACTGGGTCATTGGGTCAATCAAACTCCATCCCTAGGAGGCGAGTCCTGGCGAGCGTAATGCATTCAGTTAGGACTCCTGTGTGAAAGAAAAAAGATCAGCACTGGAAAGAAGAGGATGGGAGAATTAAAAAGTGTAAAAAATTGAGAATACATATATTCAATTTAAAATAGCATGGAAATTTTAATTTACCTAAAAATAAAACTATAGGCTGACATATTTGATTGGTTATGGTGCTTTGTCAGGAGTACCCATGAATTGAAAAGTGTCTCTTTTTCACAGATCAATGGATCATGGTGTCTCACTACTACAAGCTGACAGATCAAAGTGCCTTGCTTTAACTGAGACACATACATTGAGAAGTTAAAATGCAATAGCTTTATTCTAGCAGTCTGGCAGATCATTATTACCTGACAGATTATTAAAAAAGTGCTACTGAATAAAACTATAAATCCACTCGATGTATCCACAGATTGGCAGGTCAATAGCGAACTGATGGAATAAATGAATTTCATTTTGATTGCCCTTCCTGTCCTGAGATCAAACAATGAAAACACATTTAATCATTAATCTTTCTTGGCAACAGAATGGGTAGCTTTATGAACTGATTATTATTTTCATGGAAAAGCATTTTGCAAACCCGTTTGAAAATACACAATACAGTACGTAGAATTAGATCGAAATATTACTGAGAAATTTGCACTTGATTTTTTTTTCTGAAGCAGAAAATGTTTTATTTATGAAATTGCTGACACTGAAATAATAGTATTAATCATTGGTGATTATAACTTAAGGTTTTGTCTAAACAGTAACATTTAAAATTGCAATCTTTATTGATGTCTTCCCCAAAAACACAACAGAAAATTGGGCAGCACAGTAACACAGTGATTAGCATTGCTGCCTCAGAACTCCAGAGACTGGGTTTGATTCCCAACTTGGTTCACTGTCTGTGTGGAGTTTGCACATTCTCCCGTATCTGCATGGATTTTCTCCAGGTGCTCTGGTTTCCTCCCATTGTCCAAAGATGTGTGGGTTAGCTGCATGCTAAATTGTCCCTTACTGTTCTAGGATGCATACGTGAGAGGGATTAGAGGGTTAAATATGTGGGATTTCAGGGATAGGTGAGATTCTTGTCAATGCAGACATGATGGGCTGAATGGTCTCCTTGTGCACTGTGGGGATTCTATGAGGTGTGGTGCTGAACTCTACAACTTAGAAGAGTTTCTAGTTTGACTTCTGCTCTGAATAAGCCAAAATTAACTAAGAGCCTGTATATGGCTGCAGCATCTGCATCTTGAGGGGGACAGAGGGAAAACATTCCCTTTCCCAATCCCATCCAATCATCAGTCTAATTGTAGCAATAGGTGGACAGTTTTTGGAGCGTTCAAGCACTGGATGAAAAGACCGAGCCCCTCTCTGATGAATCATGGTTGATTAAGCTGCCAAATGCTCCAACTACTCAGATGCAGACATGAAGAATGGTCATGTGGAAGCAGTAGTGGAGAAAAACTGATGCCTGCAGAACCAACTCAAGCATGAACCACCAGCTTCAGGGAAAAAAAGGAGGAAATTGAAAGAGCAAAATGAATCAAAGAAGATCTGATATTGATTCTTATTAAATAGTGAAAATCATGTCATTCAAATATAAATTATACTGGAAATATGACAATTAGAAAATTTACATCCACAGCTAAGAAATACATTATTTAGATTATTGCACGAAAGTGCTTAAATAATGATAGATTTAAGTTATCTCGGTAACTTCACTTGCCTGGATCGGTTCAACTCCAACAACATTCAAGATGCTCGACACAATCTTGGACAATTCAGCCTGCTTAATGGTTACTCCTTCCACAAACAAACATTTACCCCGCCCACTAATGAACAGTGGCAGCAGAGTGTACCATCTCCAGAATGCCCTGCAGGAACTCAACAAGGTTCTGAGGCAGCATCTTCCAAACCCATAACCCCTACCGTCTAGAAGGACTAGGATGGTGGCATGGTGATTAGCATTACTTCACAGCTCCAGGGGACCCGGGTTTGATTCCGGTTGTGGGTGACTGTCTGTGTGGAGTTTGCATGTCCCCCCCATGTCTGTGTCTGTTCCTCCTGGTGCTCCGGTTTCCTCCCTTAGTCCAGATATGTGCAGGTTAGCTTGATTTGCCATGCTAAATTATCCCTTACTGTGAGAGAGATTAGACAAAGAACAAAGAAAACACAGCACAGGAAACAGGCCTTTCGGCCCTATAAGCCTGCGCCATCCATTTTAACACTCAGTGAGTGCTTTGTTCCAATCCTTCTTCTACCTACGACTTTTGTCTACATTTAGTGGACTCCACAATAAAGGGTGCAAATTTAGGGAATTATATATGCACCAGATTAAGGGAGATTCAATTTAGGGACCATTTATTAACACCAATCAGCCTAAAAGCACATTTTTGGGGTGTGGGAGAAAACTGGAGCACACAGAGAAAACCCACACAAGCACGGGGACAATGTACAAACTCCCACAGACACTGACCCAAGCCGGAGATCCGCCCTGAGTCTCTGTAACTGCAGAGCAAACAGTGATAGTCACTGAGCTGTTGTGTTGTCCATCATTGGTCCAGTTTAAGCATACACTAATGACGTGAAGCACTAGGCAACTCTCAATGCAACATACAAGATCAGCCCTTGCATGACCCACTGTGTGTATGCCCCTTGTTGGCCAATAAGGTGGATCGAATCGCCTGTGGATGTAAAAAGAGACATCAATAAACATACAACAGCCTATACAGGCTGTTAACGGAAGATCCCCAATAGCTCCAACGTTAGAGACAGGTGAGCCATAAAATTTGTTGCATGGCCGATAGAAATCTATTAATTCCCAGGGACGTCCTGAGGCTCTTGATCCTCAACTAAAATATTCTTTTGTATCCCTCCATCTCTAGTCTGCTCATGTGCCTATCTAGGTAAGCCTTAAACAACTCTAGCATGCCTGCCTCCACCACCATACTTGGCAGTGCATTCCAGGCTCCCACAACCCTCTGTGTGAAAAACCTCCCCCTAGCATCTGAATTATACCTCACCCTTTCACCCTAAACCCGTGACCCCTCGTGATTTTCTATCCAACTTGGGAAAAAGCTTCCCTCTGTTAATGCTATCTATACCCTTCATAATCTTATACACCTCTATTAGGCCTCCCTTCATTCTCCATCTTTCGAAGGAGAACAACCCCAATTTGCCCAAACTCTCCTCATAGCTAAGACCTTCCATACCAGGCAGCATCCTGGTAAACCTCCTCTGCACTCTCTCAAGGCTTCCATGTCCCTTCAGTAATGTGGCGATCAGAACTGGATGCAGTATTCCAAATGTAGTCTAACCAATGTTCTATACAACTGCAACATTAGACACCAGCTTTTATACTCTGTACCTTTCCTATAAAGGCAAGCATACCATATGCCTTCTTCACCACCTTCTCCACTTGTGTATCACCTTCAAGGGCTTGTGAACTTTCACATCTAGATCCTTCTGTGTTTCTGTACTCTTAACAGTCCTACTATTTATTGTATAACTCCCCCGTACATTATTTCTTCCAAAATGCATCACCTCGCATTTATCTAGATTAAATTCCATCTGTCATTTCACCGCCCAATTTATCAGCCTATCTATATCCTGCTGTATTGTCCAACATTATTCATTATTATCAGCAAATCCAGTCATCTTCGTGTCATCCGCAAACTTGCTGATCACACCAGTTACTCACTCTTCCAAATCATTTATATATATATCACAAATAGCAGAAGTCCCAGTACGGAGCCCTGTGGAACATCACTAGTCACACTCCTCCAGCTAGAAAAAGACCCTTCCACTGCTCCCCTCTGTCTCCTGTTGCCAAGCCAATTCTCAATCCATCTAGCCACCTGTCCTTGTATGCCATGACCCTTAATCTTTTTCACCAACCTGCCATGACAGATTTTGCCAAATGCCTTAACTGAAATCCATATAGACAACATCCATAGCTCTTCCTTCGTCAACCGTTTTTGTCACCTCCCCAAAAAATTCCACTGTACAGCTGACGTGTTGCCCATTGATCATTCCAGAGTTAGCACATACTAATGGACGTGAAGTACTGGGCAACTCTCAAATTGACACCCAAGAGCCACCCAAACATGACCACCGAACACACACCCCTTGTCAATCGACAAGGCGGACTGAAGCACCTGTAGATGGAATAGGTGACGTTAATGAACATAAATTGACATACAAAGACAGTACAGACAATTATTAGTCCACCATACGAGTTCATATGGCCTCATTATGGGCTATAAGCCCTAGGGTCTGACAAGTGGCCAACTTGTCTTGCTGTTTCTGTTATCTCTCACCTGGAGATCCCCAGTAGCTCCAAAGTGAGTGACAGGGTGAGCCTTGAAATTTGTTGGGCGAAATGATCGGAATCTCTTTGTACCCAGGAAGGTCATGAGGCTGTTATTCTTCTCTAGCCACTTGCCCCTGGCGCCAACAACAAATCCAAAGAATTGGGGATTCAGGCATCCAGTTAACTTCACAATTTCCAGTCTGAGCTGCTGATACTTCTGGCACTTTTCCCGCCACGCCTTTTCCAGACTGCTGCAATTGTCTTCAAAATGAACCGTCACATCCACCACTGCAACCTGTTGATCTTTCTCCCTCTTGATGATGATGTCTGGCTTCCAGAGGATACTGTCTTTTGCAATAATTTGCGGTTCAAGGTAGGATGTCCAGCCATACTTTCCAACATAATTGCGCAGCTATTCCAGGATATTATTATGGAGCTTAATCCGGCAATTCTTAACAAATGGCCAAAAACCAGAAATATGTCCGAGAGAGTCTTAATTACTCCCACCGTTTACTATTACAAGAGTAATAGATAGAGGGGAACACCTAGAAGTTCCCCTCTAAGTCACTCATCATCCTGACCTGGAAATATATTGCTGTTCTTTCACTGTTGCTGGGTCAAAATCCTTGAATTCTCTCCATTACAACACCGTGGGTGCACCCACACCACAGGGACTGCAGTGATTCAAGACAGCTCACTACCACCTTCTGAAGGACAACTAGGAATGGACAACAAATGCTGGCCTAGCTAATAATGCCCAAATTAATAAAAAAATGAAATGATTTTACAATTAGATACCAGTAGTAATAATATTTTTGACATAACCGCCTTGGATGCGAATCATTGATTAACAGAGCACAGAAGGATGCCATTTGGCTCATTATAAAGTATGAAAGATAGAGTTGATTGTATGATAGTAAAGCGTCTATTGTTCCTGTTGCTTTCTCCATGAGAATACCTTGACTAGAGTGACTTGCTAATCAATCAATACTCTTTCCTCCTGTGAGCTTTTGAAATTTGATATTCTTGCATTTGTTCTGATGAACACATGATGAAAAGCTTCAGCCACATATCTGTCAATACACGAAGAAAGAATTATCCAATTAGTCCAAAAAAGAGTTATCCAATTAGTTCCAGTATCTTGCTTTTTGCCTTAGCTCTGCATGTTTTTTCTTTTTCAAGTACTTATCAAATTCCTTTTTGAAAGGTACTACTGAAATTACTTTCACCACCCTTTCAGGCATGCTTTGTAAGGTCAGAAAAAGTCACAAATGAATGCAGGTAGCAATTACATTAAAAAATCAAATTTGATCTTTCAAATCAATTTAACATTAGGAAGCTGATTCTGAACAGTTTAGAAATCTCACAATTTCAATTAAGGCAAGGGACATTTTAAAGTTGGTTGACATCTTCTAAAACAAAAATTAGGTCATAGAGTTAGAAATAAAAATGCAAAAGCTGGAAATCTGAAATAACACAGAAATGCAGATAGTTCCACAACTGAAAGAGATGGGAGACATTAATATGTTGGTTTGTGATACCCGTCAATTAGGAGTTAGATTGAAACCGTCCAACTCGTTTCACACAGAGCTAACTGATACCTTTTATTTAGCAATGTTGGCTAGATTCAAAGTCAAAAGGAAATGTTCGTGGCAGAAACCAGATAGACATGGAGTTAAAAAGAGCAGGTCAATTTCCTGTTGCATTCCAATTCCACAGCAACTTAAATGCTGTTGGTTTCTCATCGGCCAAAGAGCCCGCTTGAATCAAATAGCAGTCTCATACATTTATGCAGATCAGAGTCCTTTGAGCTACTGTATATCCCAAAACTATTACAGCCATTGACGAGTGAGATGTCCATAGTATTTGCAATACTTTTGCTCTGGGCTCTTCCCTGGCGAGACCCGTTTTGAATCATGCATTCCCCCCCACCCCAATAATTTAATTGATGCTGCTTGATCTAAAATTGTGGCTAAAGAGCCAAATGCCTTTTTCCATTGGATTCATGTGGATAGTTGCATGGCAAGATATATATGAATCCCAATCATTAAAATCATCTGGATCACCCACTGCATTCCTGGATGAACCAGTTGCCTGCCCATTCAGTTACCCACATGGTTCCTAAAGGTTAAAACTTATCATAATTGCCAGTTGCCCTGTTAGCTTCAATGGCATTAATCAGGTGACTGTTTTCTACTAGTGTGTTCTGCATGTGCATGATATGAATATCATCTGTCAAATTTGCCTGAAGCATCCTTCACATTATTGTAGGAGTCACTTGCAGAACAAACTAGTGAACAGCTCATAGAAGAACCTGAAGGTTGCTACTTTATTGGTGTAAAAATTGAAATTGTGCTGTGTATAATCTGCTGATATATTTTAAATAAAACTGTCTTGGTAAATAGGTTTGTTTCAAACACAGGATGAAAATTGATGTGAAACATCCTACGTTTACTAGATACTTGTTCCGAGTGGCAAAGGAGTAGTTTTCAATGCGCAGTTGCCCTCAGACTTGCAGTGATCTTGTCTGTGGAAGCTTCCAGTCATCTGCTTTCTGTTTAAATTCAATGAGCAGTGTAGAGTTGCTAGTGGACAAGTGGCAAAGAGGCTTTTCAACAAATCAGATTGAATTATCCCCATGAAACACACAGACAACAAAACATGAAATAAAAAGCAGAAAATATGAATTACATTTAAATCTTTGCACAGGAATATAGAATCCCTACAGTGCAGAAAGAGGCCATTGGCCCATTGAGTCTGCATCAGCTCTTACCCAGAATATCTTACCCAGGTCCATCCAATGCCTTATCCCCATAACACCATTCATTTTCCTCACTAATCCCTCTAATCTGCATATCTTCTTACACTAAGGGGTAATTTAGCATGGCCAATCCACCTAACCTGCCATCTTTGGACTGTGGAAGGAAGCCCACAAAGACATGGGGAGAATGTGCAAACTCCATACTGACTCTATGTTGTCCATGGTCGAAATTGAATTTCAGATCCCTGGTACTGTGAGACCAGAATGCTACCACTGTACTACCATGCTGCCCACTATGCCATCATGCTGAACAAAATAAGGATTGAACATACAAATGTGTTTATGTAAAAAATATAAAAGAGTAAAGCAGAAAATTATGAGGGGGTTTCTCCATGCCAGCTAGCTGTCAGTGAGGGTCACAATGACCCAGAGAAGACGCTACATCTGCTGTGATGCTTACATCCTGACTCTGCAGCCACTTCTGGGGGGCTTGTCTGAGGAGCATTAAATGACCTCATTAGCATGGGTGGATCCCCCATGACAGATGCTGCTAACGCTGGAGGGAAATACTCCTGTTTTCCCATCACTTAGTCCCAGTTTGGGAGATTCACAGCCTATATAAATTAAACATATTTCTAAAATTTGAAATGTTAATTTTTAGCAAAGGGAGGCAGATTCCACACTTCTAAATGATTTTTTTTCTGAATCAGAAAAGTGCACTAGTATTAACACTGTTAAAACACAATTATTGTTGATGGCACAAAGACTATTTTTCACTGGTCTTTAGAGCAAGAATAGCATTTGGCCTAAGTTTATCCCATCACAGTGATTCTTATACAGATTCTATGAGTGACGACTGCAAAAACACAGGAGTGGAGGAATAAGGGATCATTGACAATAACTCCTAGGTTTCCATATTTAACCACATGTGTGCAGATACCTGAGGTTGTCATCTGTTCTATACAACATAATTAGTGCACGATGAATAGTTCAGCATTATTAGCCCAGTAAAATCCAAGCCACGATCGTCAGAGTAATGTAAATCTGTAAGATGCATCATTTATTTGCTTCGCTTGGAGTAGTAAAGCTAATATCTAATTCTGCATTTCCATTGACCCATTGGATTAAAAGATACATCATGAACAGTTGGTTGATTTGCTGCCCAGAAAAATTGTCCAAAGCCTGACACAGCAGGCTGGGTTTTATGACCTCGCTCAGGCAAGACTGCCTGAGATCAATGGAGATTTCTGTTTTCAGACCCTTGCCCGTGCTGATTCTGTGGTGGTTGAGATGGTAGAATTCTGCCATTTGCTTCATTTGTCATGAAATGGATGTTGGTCAGTTGTGTCAAAATTGAATATATAACATTCCAATAGCCTTACTTCATCTTAATGCATCTTAAACTGCAAAAGTGCTATCGTGTTTTGATCTCCTTTCCATTTCGTGTTAGATATATTTCACTGACAGGCTCTGGTGCGCTATTAGACTAGTGCAGTATCAGGTTGACAATGCCTTCTGTACTCTTGTTGAAAGTATATATGACGCTGATCTTTGCACAATATTCAATGTTCCTTCAATTTGATGTTGCTGAAAACCTTGAAATTAGAGACTGTGCTGGGAAAACTATCATATTTATAAAGGTTTATTAGTACAAAAGGGTCATAAATTTGAATGAGTCATTAAGTCATCCTGTGAATGCAGAATGAGCTGTACCTGGAAATAGTCATCAGAAACTAATTAAATACAGCAAGCAAATGTTGCTCAGCAAATATAACTAGTACAGGCAGGTGCATGGTATACGTGGAAATAGGGTTAGAACAAATACGTTCAAACAAACATTTTAAATGTATCCTTTCATAAGATATAGCCATCACTGGCGACACCAGTAATTTATATCCTATGTTAATTGTCGTTGAACTGAGTGGCTTCATAGACCATTTTGGGGGCAGTTAAGTCAACCACATTGCTGTGGATCTGGGTTCACATGGCCACACTAGGGAAGGATAGTAGATTTCTTCCTCTAAAGGACATTAGTGAATCAAGTGGATTTTTATGACCGTCAGTGGTAGTTTCATGGTCACTAATCCTGAGAGTTGCTTTCAATTCCAAATTTTGGATTTGGAGATACAAAGCAAAAGATTACCTGGGTTTCTGATTGAAAAGTCATTGACCTGCAGTGTGAATTTCTTCCTCCCACAGATTTTGCTGACCTGAAATATTTCAGACATCTTCCGTTTTTATCCAAAGAGAACACGATTCTCAGCATTGCAAACAGCAAAATGGCATTATTGTACAACTATTGCATGCATGTATGGCTTTTCCTTCAGGGAAACAATATTCAAGATTCTTAACAGAATAGATAAACTGAAACATTCAGGATTATCACAAACTCAAAATGCCAGAAGACAGGTACTCAAGGTTCAGAGAAAAGAGAAACACCAACAGTTTTGATCGAACCACTTCAAGTGGAGGAGTAACCATGCGACCAGCATGCCCAGACAGATAGGGGTGGTGTCAGATAGTGTGGATTAAGAATGAATTGGAAAGATATTTAATGTACAGGTGAGTGAGATAGCCAAGAGATTTTCTACTCCTACGCTTTTAAGGTTTCACTGCCAGTTGTTATCTCACCTTTTTTGCAAAAAGCAGGAGCATAGAAGTTAATTTTCTGAGTAACCATTGACGATTCAGGATGGATGGAAAAGTGTGGCCTTCGGGTCTGCAACTATGTACTAATGGACTTTTGCCATGTTTCTTTATGATGTGGAGATGCCAGTGTTAGACTGGGGTGAACACAGTAAAAAGTCTGACAACACCATTTGGTAAGATGTCTGACAACACCAATTTTAAATCCAACCAATTTATTTGATAGTAAACCTGCTAGTTTTCGGCCTTTGTGCCTTTGTCAGGCGAACACCTCATTCGCCTGATGAAGGCACGAAGGCCGAAAGCTAGCAGGTTTACTATCAAATAAATTGGTTGGATTTAAAATTGGTGTTGTCAGACATCTTACTGAGTTTATCCCAGTCCAATGACAGCATCTCTACATCATGAACACCATTTGGAACAGGAGCAACTTCAAGAAAATTCCCAACATGTGTTAATTCTACTAAGATTTTCTTAAGAATTTTGTCTGAGGGCGGCATAATCTTGAAATCACCATTTTCTTTAACTTTTACTTTATGAAATTGATTAGATTTTCTGTGCAGATTACATTGTACATTAACAGATAAATAACAACCCCACACAGTGTAAAGTGCAGTGTATTATTCTGCTGCAATGCTACATCAGTGTAACCTGTTCTGTCCCTTAAGGCTGCAAGATCTGATTGCTGAAAAGAGGCACTCCTCAAAGTCAATTCAAGGATTGACAGCAACATCAAATTAATTATTTTTAAAACATGTTTTGTGTACATTGAATTACTGAAAGTTACAGCACCGAAATAAGCCATTTTACTTGGCAAATCTGTATTGATATTTATGTTTAATCTTAGATTCATTCACGAACATAAGCCTACCTGATAAAATATGCTTCCTTCTTTTTCTACTATGTATCTATCTCACTTTCCCTTAAATGTTAATCACCTCAAACACTGAGGGAATCTTACCAAAAATTGGCAGACTATTATTTCCAGTGAGAAAACCAACCTGTTTCACTTCAGATTTTGCTAACTCTGCTAAAAGAATAAAGGGGGTGTGATTCACACTGTCATGCAGAGTGGTGGGGATGGCAAAACTTGGCATCACCAAGAGTGGGACATCATCTTTAACAGGCACAGCAATCATAACAGGAATAAACCAATTCCCCCACAGCCCATTATGGAGGTCTCAGGAGCTCCCCTGCCCACCCCCAACTGGAGTCAACAGTTCTCTCCCCCACTGCTCCGATCATCAGCCTTTCCCTCCCTACCCCACCCCACGACACCTAATCTCCCCAGCCCTCTCCTCTACTAACAGCCAATGCTAGCATCCCATGCTTCTCCATCTACTCCCAATGCACAGCCAAATATGAATGAATCATTATCTCTATGAGGCTGTCACTGGGGCTGGCCCTTGGCACATGTTGGCACAGCCAGTTTGACAAAATGCCCATGCCAATCTGGCAATGCCAAACTGTGCCAAGGGGCAGTGCCTAGGGCATTGCCAGGCCACTGCCTGGCTATGTCCCTCTCCCCTGGGGCTATACTCACCTTTATGCCCCTGGGGAGACTCCTAGATATGAACCAGTTGTAAACCATGCCAATGTGTCAATGTACGGTGAGAGGTCAATATATGGCAAAGAAGCGGGTTAATGATATTAAAATCCATTCAAATTCATAACAGGATGAACTTGGAAATGTCGCCAACAAGGGACGGGGTAAATCCAAATAATGATCACACCAGCGAGATCTGCAACTTTTGGATCTTGAGTTTCCATTGGCATTCGTCCTTTTTAGGCCTCCTACCAAAAATTAACTCCTTCCACAGACTGATATCAAAATTCATTTGGCATTTGAAAGCCTATGTTGCACATTTTTTTAACAGATTCTAGCAACTTGCCCACAACAGATGTTAGACCTTTATTCTATAAGTGATTTATCTTTACGTTTTTGAATCTGAAATAAAATGAAATTGAATCAGAAATAAAGTGTTGTCTTACCAAGGCTCTGTGGACAATAAAACCTTTTACTTTTGTATGCTAATTCTTTTGTTTTCATTCCAATTCAATCAAATCAAATCCAATACAGAGTCTCAACAAGTTGGGATATTCCTGATCCAAGCTGACAAGATAGAATCTCACCTCCTGTCTTGGGTTGATCTACATGATCCAAGCTGATTGGAGTAGGCACAGCTCCTCCTCCATGGCTTGATCTCATTTGCATCTTAGCCAAAAGGCCGAGATGCTGCTTTTAAAAATTGCTTCAAACGAAGCTAAAATATAATCTAATGACTTCAACCAAGCACAGCATGTCGATACTACACTTGATCTTAGCCAAAAGGCCGAGAAACAATAAGGTCAACTTTGCTTTCCTAATTGCTTGTTGCACTTGTATGTTAACTTCCTGTGATTTGTATGCAGAAACCCAAATCCCCCTGAATGGGAATATTTCCCAGGTTCTCATCATTCAAAAAAAATCTGTTTTTTTATTTTTCTTATGAAAGTGGTCACCTTGTATTCCATCTGCTTTGTTCGGCCTACTCAACCAATCTGTCTGTATTTCTCTGCCAGTTCTTTGCATACTTCTCACTGCTTATGTTCCCATCTAATTTTGCATCATCAGCAAACCTGGATATGACCTCTCATCCAAATTATTATTTATAGATTATAAATATCTGAGGCCCAGGTATTAATCCTTTCAGTTCCCTTGTTACAGCCTGCCAACCCAAATATGTTCTATTTATTCTTACTTTCTGCTTTGTGTCCATTAACCAATCCTCAGTCCTTATGAATATAATATATCCTCATCCCCTGAGTCCAAATATTTTGTAATAACTATGTATGGCACCTTATTGAATGTTTTTGCATTACACTGTCTGCTTTTTTCACTTATCCAACCTACTAGATACTTCATTAAAAAATTTGAACAGATTTGTCAAACATAATTCCGTTTTCTTGAATCTGAAATGACTTTGCTTAATATTAATTGTAAAAATGATAAGATTTTCTAAGCGCCCTGTTATCACAATTCTAACATCTCAGAATTTGCCTGTCGTGTTGATATATGATATGAAGGCATATCATATATCATATGATATGACAGGCATATATGATATGTATGCCTGTCGTATGATATGAACGCATGAATCTGTAATAGGAATTTGGGTGAACACAATATGCCTTCATTTATTTAGATGAGGCACTTAGAAGTATTTATATAAAGGTAGAAAGCTTGACATCAGCAACAGAGCTGTGCGTGCTGTGTTCTGCTGATAAGCCAAAGTGAAACTGAGACTAGGTCACATGACACCCTTACCTTCTATTGATGACATGCAACTATCATTTAAAGGCATACTGCAAAATCGTCGACAACTAATATTAGATTAAATGGCTTGTAATTTCCCATTTACTTTCTTTTTCATTTCTTAAATATTAGTGTTACATATTTAATCTTCCAATCCTGGGGAACTATGATGAAGTAGAGATGCCGGCGTTGGACTGGGACAGTAAGAACTCAGTAAGAATCTAGCAACACCATTTTTAAATCCAACCGATTTATTTGATAGTAAATTTGCAAGCTTTCGACCTTTTCGTCTTCGTCAGGCAAATGCAGTGTACTGGTCTGCAATAGCACACATATCAGCACAGACAGTCACAGGTTGCTTATTAGAATGCGAATCCTTACATCTAACCTGCTATTCAAGTGTTAAAGTGGCTAACAATGTGTGTGAAGGGAATCCTGAGCATTGGTTAGAGAATTGTGTATTTTCTCCAGACAGCACAGGAAGTGAGGTTTTTTGCTAACCCAGGCAAGTCACGGGGGTTACAGATAGTGTGACGTGGAGCCAAGATCCCTGTTAAGACCGTCCCCACGCCCTCACTTCTTGCTTTCAGACAACCGCACAACCTCAAACAGATCATTGTTCGCAGCAAACTACCCAACCTTCAGGAGAACAGTGACCACAATACCACACAACCCTGCCACAACAACCTCTGCAAGACATGCCGGATCATAGACATGGACGACATCATCAAACGTGAGGATACCATTCACCAGGTGCACGGTACATACTCTTGCAACTCGGCCAACGTTGTCTACCCAATACGTTGCAAGAAAGGATGTCCCGAAGCATGGTACGTTGGGGAGACCATGCAGACACTACAACAGCGGATAAATGAGCATTGCTCAACAATCGCCAGGCAAAACAGTTCCCTTCCTGTGGGCGAACAATTCAGCAGTCATGGGCATTCGGCCTCCAACCTTTGGGTAAATGTTCTTCAAAGGAGCCTTCATGACACACGACAGCACAGAGTCGCTGAGCAGAGACTGATAGCCAAGTTCCGCACACGAGGACGGTTTTAACAGGGATCTTGGCTTCATGTAACACTATCTGTAACCCCCGTGACTTGCCTGGGTTAGCAAAAAACCTCACTTACTGTGCTGTCTGGAGAAAATACACAATTCTCAAACCAATGCTCAAGATTCCCTTCACACACATTGTTAGCCACTTTAACACTTGAATAGCAGGTTAGGTGTAAGGATTCGCATTCTAATCAGCAATCTGTGACTGTCTGTGCTGATATGTGTGCTACTGCAGACCAGAATACTGCATTTGCCTGACGAAGATGAAAAGGTTGAAAGCTCGCAAATTTACTGTTGAATAAATTGGTTGGATTTAAAATTGGTGTTGCTAGATTCTTACTGAGTTTGAACTATGATGAAGACCAATGCATCCAATATCTTTATAGTTACCTTTTTTAAAATTCTGAGATGCAGACTATCAGGTTGAAGAGATTGTTCCCACCTAGCCTCATTAATTTCTCCAGTACGAGTTCTTTACTTAATTGTATTGATTTCTTTCAGTTATTTATTCAAGTTAGACCCACGGTTGTTCACTATGGGATTTTTTTGTATCTTATAGTTTGAAGAAGTGTAAAAAAAAGTTGAATTTTCCTGGTCCTGTAATGGCAGACTTGGAGGGGTAGGGAAGGGGTTCCAGGAACTGAGCTGGTCAGGATGGCTTCCTGACACGTTCCTGTCATTTGGGAAATCTCCCAGGAATGGGATGGGAATCAGATTGGCTGCCAGTGGCAAGAAGGCAAACTGCAACTGTGATGGTTAAAGGCCCAACAAGGGGCAATTTTATGACTTCACCAGCAATTTGTTGCCTGCAATGAGGCCACTTTACCATATCTGGAGGTCCCAGTTCAGTGGAAGCAGCCTCCCTTCCAAAGACTACAGGGCAATCAGAGCTGAAAACTCCATACCGTATTGATGGGGCTGAGAGCACAAGAGATCACAAACACAATCAATTATTTTGTTTATTTACCCACTTCTCCCAACATGGGTGCTTCCACATTGAGGTGTTCTTGTGATTCTGAAGCCACTTTAGCAGCACCTGTCTCTTCTGGGGATCTGCCAATGCTCCAGACTTTCCAAGCATCTGATTGGGCTGGCAGCATCGAAAACCTGTCTATTGTCCTTAATCACATTCCTTGAAGTTTTCTAGCTGATCTTGCTGTCAGAAAGTGTGAACTCCAGCATCCAATTTGGCTTTGACGTCAGGGTCCTGAAGCAGGAAAGTCCAGTCCCAGGTATTTAATGCCGTTGCCATTTCCTTGCACCTCCTTATGATTCCACCTGTCTCTGCCTCTAATTGACCACATTAATTTTCACTATAGACTCTACCTGTTTAGATAGCTATTAGGAGCGTGCTCATTTGGTTGGATGAACAGCTGATTCATGATGCAGTGATGTCAACAGTGTGGGTTCCATATTTGTACCGGCTGAAGTTATTCATGAAGGCCCTGCCTTCTCAGCCTCGCCTTTTGCTTGACATGTGGTGACCTTCAGGTTAAATCACAGCCAGCCTTTGGTCACCTGGGACTATTGTGAATTTATATTGCTATAGAAACATTTACAGTTTGTTTTTATGTCTCTTTCTTCCCTTACGAATTTCTTGGTCTTTATTGATTCTGATATCCTCTCAGCAGTCCTCATGCTTATTCCTCTTAGTGAAATTAAAGGCCTCTTCACTTGATTGAATAAGATCTTTAACATCTCTTGTTGGCCACGTTTGGGCCATTTGGTCTCCGGGATTTTTATGCCATAAAGCCATAATGGCTCGGTGAAATAAGATGGATGGAGCAGGAGCAATTCTGAGAGTTTTCCTATCTATATACAAAATTCATACCATGTGAATTATTTATATGAAAAAAGCTGTTAATGCATATCCAAAAGAAAAGTTAAAATATAATTGTGTTGCAATAGTCCTTGAGAAAATCCTTCCTGCATGTAGTCAGGGTAGCTTTATGGCAATTTGGAGCAATGTTATATGAAAATTGTGTATTGAACAATATTGGAATGATCCAATTACTTGAATTATCAAGAGGCGAGATGCTTATGTACATCTCAAATTCAATTACATTGTCATTTCCAAATTTGTAATGCGTTTTGTATTGCACCTTAGTGTGGCATCACTGGTAAACAGCAAGCAAGGAATTTTAGGATAAAAATATATATGACTCCATGGCACATACTGATTTTCATTATTGCATCTTACTTAAAAAATAGGTTGATGTGCATCACATCACAAGTATAAAACATGAAGGTCAAAAATATAAAGATAACCAAATTTCTTAACGCATAATACATATAGACATATTTAAGCATGGACAATAATGCAATATTTAAATTCATGCTCAAGTTATTGTGATTAGTGTACAAATTCTGAAAATATGTTGTGGATTTGCTGGGACTTCAGAATTTTATTTAACTGCATGGAATTCTAACTTTTTTATTGTGTTTATATTGCATCTGGTTCACTAATGTCCTATCAGGATTACTAATGTCCCATTTGGTTCACTAATGTCCTTTAGGGAAGGAAATCTGTCATCCTTACCTGGTCTGGCCTACATATGGCTCCAGAGCCACAGTTATCTCTCAGCTGCCCTTAGACAACTAGTGATGGGCAATGAATGCTGGCCAGCTAGTGGCTTCCATGCCCCATGACGCATGAAAAAATAATCGCCTTCAAATGCAATGAAGGAGTATAGAACTTTGCTGTCACTTTCATGTCTCTGGAATCAGTTTTTCATTTATATGCAACACTGTATTAATGTGCAGGAAGAAAAATCTGCTCTCGTTGCCTCCTGTGCTTATCTTTCTGTGTTTTTAGTCGGTCTGTTTCTGTCACCACGTGATTGCTGTTGCACAGACTTTGTAACTCTTCATCGTCTTCTGCTTAACAACTTTCAGCATGATGTCTGCAAGGAACTGTCATGCAGATCAGTGAAGTGGAAGAAGTTACCTGATGAAATTGCTGGCAGCTTGCTTCATAATGGTGTGACAAGTTTCCTTGACTTATCTCCAGGCAGTGCTTGCTGAAGATCCAGAAACTATTTATCTCTTCACTTTTTATGAAGCGTGCATACATTAAAGGGATGCGTGCATTAATTAACCATAAACTATCTCCGTTTAGGTGAAATAAATACATTCTGATGAAAGGTTAGTGACCTGACACGTTAGGTTGAATTTCTCAGCCCCAGCTCCCCAATGCATTCCCATCTCTGTAGGCTTTCTCAGGGACCGGGAACCAAGTCAGCCTTCGCACAATGTAGGAGGACTCACTTAGCGACCATTTTGTGATGCTATTTTCCTGGCTTTGGAATGGCTCTTCATTTTGAATGGAGGCTACCAAGGTCAATCAGGGTAGCTTCCTAATGGCAGGCTCTCCAAATGTTCCATATCCAGTGATGGGGCCATAGGGCTGAAAGGCTGAAACCCGTCCATCACAACTCCTGCCGCAAGGTTTTCCCTCAATCTTGAAGATCCACGGACTTCAGGCCTATAATAACCTTTAAGACTTCAAGTTATGAAGGGTTTATTATCAACAATATTTATATATACACTAGTGATGATCTACAGAAATCCAACCATATCTACTCTCTTTTCCTCACTGGCTTCAACTGAGGTTCCTCCCCAACCCAGCTCTTGCGCCCTTGCACGCAATTGGCTTGGCTTTCCGCATTACCTCTTCATAGGGTCCTGCCCAATCACATGGCACTCGGGGATTGCCCCCTTTAGGGGCCATGCTATCAGAGGGCCACTTTATTTGATGATTCCAATGCAGATAAACTGAGGGCATCTCCATGTTGAGGTCCCTTTATATTCTCTCGTCTGCCTGCTTCAGCATTCATTTCCTCCGATGACTCTGATGCTTTGATGTTCCTGTGAGCCCCTGACTGAGCCTGCAGCACTGGCAGGCTTGGAACTCTCACATGGGCCTAACTTTGGGATCCCAGCATACGCCTGAAAATCCAACCAACTGTTACTCTCTCCACTACAATTTGTCTACTGCTACAACAGGTCCACAGAAGAGCGCCATTTCCCTGGCCCTGCACTCAACCCTGCAATATCGAAAGGACCTATATCAGATTCCTATTTATTGACTACAGCTCAGTCTTCAATTCTATTATTCCCATGAAACTCATCTCCAAACTCCATTCCCTAGACCTCGGCATTTCCCTCTGCGACTGAATTCTGAACTTCCTAACTCATAGACCACAATCAGTAAGGATAGGCAACAACACCTGCTCCACAATCATCCTCAAAACTGATACCCCATAAGGCTGTGTTCTCAACACTCTATTATACTCCTTATACATCCATGACTGCGTGGCCAAATTCCTCCCCAATTTGATTGTTAAGTTTGCTGATGAAACCACTGTAATGGGTTGGATCTCAAACACTGACGAGACAGAGTACAGGAATGAGATAGAGAATTTGGTGAATTGGTGCGGCAACAATAATCTCTTCCTCAATGTCAACAAAACAAAAAAGAGATTGTCATCGACTCCAGGAAGCATAAAGGAGAACATGCCCCTTTCTACACCAATGGGGATGAAGTAGAAAGAGTCAAGAACTTCAAATTTTTAGGTGTCCAGATCACCAACAACCTGTCCCAGTACTCCATGCCAATACTATAGTTAAGAAATTTCACCAATGCCACTACTTTCTCAGAAGACTAAGGAAATTTGGCATGTCAGCTATGACTCTCACTAACTTTTACAGATGCACCATAGAAAGCATTCTTTTTGGTTGTATCACAGCTTGGTATGGATCCTGCTCTGCCCAAGACTGCAAGGAACTACAAAAAGTCGTGAATGTAGCTCAATCCATCAGCAAACCAACCTCCCATCCATTGACTCTGTCTATACTTCCCAGTGGCTCAGCAAAGCAGCCAGCGTAATTAAAGACTCCACACACCCCCAGACATTCTCTCTTCCACTTTCTTCCTTTGGGAAAAAGATACAAAGATCTGAGGTCACATACCAACCAACTCAAGATCAGCTTCTTGCTTGATGCTGTCAGACTTTTGAATGGACCTACCTACCTTCCATTAAGTTGATCTTTCTCTACACTCTAGCTATGATTCTAACACTACATTCTGCACTTTCTTGTTTCCTTCCCTATGAGCAATATGTTTTGTCTGTACAGCACACAAGAAACAATACTTTTCCCTGTATGTTAATACTTGTGACAATAATAAACCAAATTAGAATATTTAGTGTCAAATGATAATAGATTGTGACTGAATAATTGGAAGTATGCGGACAATTCTGCTATTGATGCTGGAGATGTTAAATTGTGACTTTGAGTACATTTGGACTATTCTCAATATCAAGGGTTTTTAACTGTACTACTACATTACTGTGATAACCGTGCTCCTGTGATAGTTTTAGCCAAGAATCTTGAAGGAATGAAAGAAAGGTTAAGTGTGACTTCGAGAGGAACTTGAAGTTGATGATACTTCTCCAAAATTGCTGCTGTTACACTTTGAGCACAGGGTAGAGAGACGTTTCAAGTAATTCATGTGGAATTATAGGTCATAGATAAAAAGATAAATAGGAAGAGATTTAGAATAGAAAGCAAGAAAATATTCTTTACAGAGAATTGTGAGATTGTAAAATTGACTTCAAGGGTATAGTGGTTGAGGTAAAAATGGGAGAAGTTTTTTACCTCACCTGGGTGGACAACTGTAAATCACTCAAATTACTCGCTTGCCCTTCAACTGGGCTAAATCATACTCAACATCATAACATTCAAACAGATGGAACAAATGCAGGAAAATGGGTTTAGCGTACCTTACTGGTGTTATACTATCAGTGCAACTTAATGGTTCAAAGGGCCTGTTCTGTGCTGTAAGATTCTATGGCTAAATCTACTGATCATGAATATTGCACAGGTTTCTGGCTGCCAGCTAAGCTAGCCACACAAAAATTAGTGGGGTCCATCATATGCAGATGAGGGCTCACATGTTCAGGAGGTTGAGGCCCACAGCTGAAATAGTCCGGGCAAGCTTTTTGCAGCAGCAGGCAGCATTTTATGGTTGCAGTGGTGGGCCCATCAACCAGATGGAGAACTTGTGGCCATCCTGCCGTGGCTATTCTGGGCACCCCTGACCCAGCTTAATGCCAATTAGGCACTTACCCATCAGGGTCTATGTTGTGTCCAGGGGAGTTTCCAACTTCCCAGAGCTACTGGCGAAAGGTTGGCACTTCTCCAGTGCCAGCACCACTACTAGGAGTGGTGGTCACTGCTGGTACTACTGGATGCCCGTGTTGCAGATCATTGCTGGAGCTTGGAGTGAAAGTACATAAGGTGGGAGTGCCAGGGCCAAAGAGGCCTCGGAGAGAGGATGGATGGGGATCAAAGGGCAGCTAGACTCTTCACACATGGGCAGCTCTTGCGCCCAATGGTTCTCTCCCTTGGCTATGGGCTGCCTAGGCAGAAGGGATTCCTCCACCAGGCCACAGCCATGCCCACCAGGATTTACCTGGTGGTTTTCCCACATGGCATGGTTTTGCCCTGCCACTGATAAAATATCAGCACTGATGGAATGGAACACTCATGTGGCCTTGCAATGACCGTGAGTTCCTCCAGGTCTTGAGTTTCTAACCAAGATGGAAAATCCGCCCCTATTTGTTCAGATAGTACTTCCATTATTCATGTCTACTAAGTCAGTCTTCATTCACCCAAATCTTGAAGCCTTCCCCTTACTAGTTTCTGATCCAGCTTCAATCCTGACTTCTGCAACTTCACCTCATTCATTCTTTAGCTCCCGCATTCCCAACTCTGCTCCACTCAATTCCTGGCCATTCAAATTTCCTCCCTGATGATCTTCCAGACAAAGTTCAGCTGTTCTCTCGGTGGCTATGAGCTCTGCTTCTGGTTGTTTACTCTGCTTAGATGTGATCCTAGAGCTTTTATCACTGAACGTCCTATATCCAACTATACCCCACAAAACCAAACAGGTAAAATCATTCAAAGAAAATGAAAGAAGGTCATCATTTGCTTTAAAGTCACTCTGACTTATTTTCCTGGGTTGGTTGCAATTTTGAATTGCAGATTAATCTTTAAAATTTTGGAGATTTCATGGTAATCCTGCAGAGTTTTCAACTCTGGTTACACAAACAGGCAAAATTCCCACTGAAAATCCTGGGAATTCTAAAGACTGAAAAGTTAGCAGAGTTTTACAGTGCAGAAAGAGATCTTCTATCCATCCTGCCAGCCACCAAGCTCTCATCCCATTTTCGAGCATATGGTCAGTAGCCTGATGTACTATGGCATTTCAAATGCTCATACCATCAGAAAATGATTGTATGGAAAATGCACAGCAGAATCCCTGCAGAACCATATTTTCTGGGCTCCAGTTGAGAAATCTGCCCCAGCTCTGCCCAGCTAGACCAACATTTCGGAATAACACTTTTATTCTCTGTATTTATGATTGATATGAGGAAACTTCCACTTACATGAATCAAGAATTTAGCTCCTCCTTCAACTTTACCATATCTGCTGCAAATTGAGATATTTAAATCTCTTCAAATATTGAGCAAACACTGAGCAGGGGAAAACTGTTGAATCACAAAAGTGAAAGCTGAATGCAACTGTGAGGAAAATTATATCGGCATATGGTTAGAAGTATCATACAAAAGTTCATTGCACATTTCAAGCCCTAAAATACTAATGTGTGAAAGTAATGTGGAGATTTCAAATTAACCATGTGATAATTTCTGAATTTATCTGCTGCTTTCATAAAATGTGTAAATTGGCAGGATTGCTAAATCAAAAATGTGTTGATTAACGCAAAACTCAGCCTAAATATATCAGGCCTGTTTCTGATGGCAATGTGAGCATGACTCAATCTCATTGGCTGCCTCAAATCAGTTAGGCCTTTACAGGTGACCTCATATATAGGTAACATCATAACATTTATTTGCTGATTTAATTACCGAGGTTCTCAATAGTGGCACGGATCCAGAAGCACTTAAAAGCCTCCCAAAATAACTTGCATCAACTATTCACATTGTGTCTCTTAGCGATTTTATTTATCATGAGGTGATGGTAAAACATAGCAAAAGGGATAAAAATAGAATGTTGAATGTATTGTAACAATGACTGCTGCTTCCAGCCTAGAAAATATAGATGCACACATCACTGAAACATCTCTGATAATATTCTTGGCAACAACACATCAAAAATCCCTTGCTGCTAACTCTCGACATCTGCTTGCTCAGATTGATCAGGCTGCATACAACCTACTCGTACTATTCAGCTGAGAACCTGAGCTTCAAACGCAATAATTCAGGCACGACCAAACCATTAAAATTAATGGCCAGAAAATTGTGAAGTGGATGATTCAGAAATCGAGAGCATAGAAGAGCAAGTAGAAATGACAGGGATAGAAGAGGGAACAACTAGCCAGGCTTCTGATCATCATGTATGTCTAATGTACAGCTCTTTCTCAGCTGGCACTGACACAATGGGCTAAATGGCATCCTGCTGTGCAGTATATTTCTGCATGGATATGAGATTGGTATAGTGCTAGGCCTGTCTGTCTTCAGAAAATTGACGCAAGAACAGAAGCATCTCCTTATCCTTTCAGACTTTCAGAAGTCCCTAGAAGGAGCAAAAAAGGCCCTGAGTTATCCCTGTACAAGATGATATGAGCCTCTTCTCCCAGGTTGGGCTCCACAGTTCTGAAAAGGATGACATGGATGTGAACTGTTAACTCTGTTTTACTCTCCACAGATGCTGTCAGACCTGCTGGGTTTATCTAGCATTTTCTGTTTTTAATTGGGTCCCACACTTATCTGTTGAATGTCTTTGTCTTGGCTGACACCTTCAGTGGGAACCATG
Source organism: Sphyrna mokarran (assembly GCA_024679065.1). Lineage (NCBI taxonomy): Eukaryota > Metazoa > Chordata > Chondrichthyes > Carcharhiniformes > Carcharhinidae > Sphyrna > Sphyrna mokarran. Next base: position 81,067,806 of record JAGIQG010000006.1, read on the forward strand.
CTGAAAAATTAAAGTATTTCTGGCTATTTGAAGTCTCTTGCCACTACTGCTGATGCTGCTTTGGCATCTTTGTTGTGGAATCATAAACCCACTTCTAATACATCAAGGAAAATGTGGCCAGGTTTTGTGAGATTACATGGGCAGGCAGAAACCCATGTAATTAAAAATATCAGGAAAGTCCAAGCCTAGGTGCCTGGATGTCATGATTAGTAATAACTGTTGAGAATAACTGAAGTTGCCCTCTAAACGCGATTTGACTGTGCATTCCACAGATCTCAGAGCAATACCTGTGATGACAAAAGATGAAACATTCAGCAAGATTTCTTGGCAGCTCTTGTAATGAAAGAAAAATGTCCATGACTGCTGAGGCAGCTACAAGAAATGTTGATTTAGATGCAAATTGATAGCATGCAACCGGGTAAGTGTGACTGATGAACTCCACAATGCCACAGGTTGTTAACGCAGTGCTGGACTGACGGCAGGAATAAATATAAATAGCAAGGTACACAAAGGCTGTACGTCTGAGGTGCTGGCCCAGTGAATGATCGTCAAAGAAACCAGTGACATCTCAGCATTCATTCAGATGAGTAGAAGCAATGCAAGAATTACTCTGCACAGTACTATATAAGGAAGAAGGAATCCACCTTTGGCTGATGTTTCAAGTTAGGTATAGCATGTTCATTTAACAACAACCAACAAATCAAGGAAACCTTTTTCACTGCCTTGACCTTCACCAAGAACATGATATGACAAAAAGCGAAATTATACATATCTCCCAACTGTCTACCGTCTTATTGCCTGATAAGATTTTGAACTGGGTCTTGCAGTTAGTGTCCTGTGCCCTTGCATGATGGATTCTTTTTGGAACTTTGTTGGAATTCTTTGAGAACATTACATGCACAGTCAACAGTGGAGAACCTGGATTTCCAGAAGACATTTGACAAGGTGCCACAGTAAAGACAACTACATAAGATAAAGGTGCACAGTGTTATGGGTAATGTATAAGCATGGATAGAGGATTTGTTAACTAACAGATAGCAAAGAGTGGGGGTAAAATGGGTGTTTTTTTGATTGACAGTCAGTGACTAGTGGTGTGCCTCAGGGATCAGTTTTGAGATTGCAACTTGATACGATTTACAAAGGTGATTTGGAGTTGGGAACCAAATGTAGTGTGTCAAAGTTCACAGATGATATTAAGATGAATGGCAGAGCAAAGTGTGCAGAGGATGCTGAAAGTTTGCAAAGGGATATTGATAGTTTAAGTGAGTGAGCATAAGTCTGACAGGTGGAGTACAATGTTGGTAAATGTTGAGGTCATCCACATTTGGTAGGAATAACAGCAAAATGGATGATTACTTAAATGGTAAAAAAATGCAGCATGTTGCTGTGCAGAGGGATCTGGGTATCCTTGTGCAAGAATCACAAGGAGTTGGTTCACAGGTGCAGCAGGTAATAAAAAAGGCAAATGGAATTTTGTTCTTCATTGCAGGGAGATGGAATTTAAAAACAGCGAAGTTATGTTGTAGCTGTACAAGGTGCTGGTGAGGCCACACCTGGAGTATTGTGTATAGCTTTGGTCTCCTTACTTGAGAAAGGGTATACTGGGACTGGAGGGGGTCAGAGGAGTTTCACCAGTTGATTCTGGAGTTGAAAGGATTGGCTTATGAGGAGAGACTGAGTAGACTGGGGCTTCACTCATTGGAATTCAAAAGAATGAAGGGAGATCTTATAGAAACATACAAGATTACAAAGGGGATAGATAAGATAAGGGAGGTTGTTTTCACTGGCGGGTGAAAACTCGAACTTAGGGGACATGGCCTCAAGATAAGGGGGAGCAGATTTAGAACTGAGTTGAGGAGGTACTTATTCACTTATTGTGAATCTCTGGAATTCTCTGTTCAGTAAAGCAGTTGAGACTACCTCATTGAATGTTTTTAAGGCAACGATAGATACATTTTTGAACAGTAAAGGAATTAAAGGTTATGGTAGCGGACGGGTAAGTGGAGATGCGTCCACAAGAAGATCAGCATGATCTTATTGAATGGCAGAGCAGACTCAAGGGGCCAGATGGTTTACTCCTGCTCCTAGTTTTTATGTTCATGCCTGAAACAGGCAATAGTCTCAGAGGTATATTTAAATCAGTATCCCATGATGTATTTTAGAGTTTTGATTTGACCTTTCACCAGATACAGTTGAATGTAGAACAGACAAACCTGTAATTCTTAAGGCACTGTGAAGACTATTCCAAAAACATATGTTTTTTGTGGGATCATGAAAACCTTTCTCCTGCAATTGTCTTCCCACACTCATACTCCCAACATCCACCTTAACTTTCCCCCATTTTAAGGTGTCCTATCAGGCTATTTGATGAAATTGTCAAATTTCTCCCAGGCACATCCCTCATCTCCCCCCACTATTGACCACCACCCCCATACCATATGGCTGAGTTGCCTGCCAACTTTTGTTGGCAGTTCAGTGATTTTACAATGATAAATTCAGCTCATAGCGCATTCACCTCTAAATCACAAGAATCCCGGTTCAAATTCCACTCCAGGGCTTGAGCACAAAAATCAAGGTTGACACTCTGAGGGAGCACTACACTGCTGCACACTGTAATCCATTTTATTCTTTCTCTAAGAGCAGCACAGTGATACAGTGGATAGCACTGCTGCACCACAGTACCAGGGACCCGGATTTAATTCCTGGCTTGGATCACTGTGTGTGGAGTTTGTACATTCTCCCTGTATCCGGGTGAGTTTCCTCTTGTTTCCCGCCACAGTCCAAAGATGCTCAGGTTAGGTGAATTGGTCATGATAAATTCTCCCTCAGTGTACCAGAACAGGTGCTGGAGTGTGGCGACAAATAGATTTGTACAATGACTTCATTGCACTGTGAATGTAAGCCTACTTGTGACTAATAAACTTTAACTTTCTCAATAATTCTGCTCAATCAGCGTCCTGATTTTGACTCCTCTGTCTTACTGGGAGTCATAACCAAGTTCAAAAGGAATAGTCAAATTCCTATGGCAGCCACTGATTTGAACAATGGTGCTTTAAAGGATTAATATTAAATATATAATACACATCAGTACTGACATAAGGTCACATGATAACAAAGGTTGGTGAAAGAGATAGTTCCAGAGCTGCCTTGTAAATAGTTGACATAATGTTCAATTAGTTTGTTAACAACATTGCCACTAGAATTGTCTCCAAGTCCAGGACTGTGACCAACATACCTAATACCAAAAACAATAACAGAATAGCCATTTCCAGAATGCTTTGACAAAGGGTCATCTGGACTCAAAACATCAGCTCTTTTCTCTCCTTACAGATGCTGCCAGACCTACTGAGATTTTCCAGCATTTTCTCTTTTGGTTTCAGACTCTAGCATCCGCAGTAATTTGTTTTTATTCATTTTAAGCCTACTTGACGGATTAATAAATAAACTTAAATCTTAGATGAGAAGTGTATAAAGTAATGCAAAGAAATTGACATTTAACTGATAAAAGACAAAATTATGAGAGTGATGCGGCATTGATGAAAGAGAGCACACTATTATACAATATGGGTGAGTTGATGGGTTATGAAGTAATATGATGCTAACCCAGGAGGACATTCTAAGTAAAACATAAATGAGACTCCTTAATGTTCTACTCTGTTGGAACAGTCAAAATGATAAACTGATAGGCATTGTAGCAAGAAGGAAACTTTCTTGATAGAAAACTGTTTTGAAAGTCTTTATAGTTTTATGAAGAAGGAAGAAGCAAACATTTAAAATCCAATCTTTTACTGTAATGAGTTATTATTGAACAGAATTAATATTCTGGACTGCTTTAATTTTCAGCATTTAATCAGAACCGATGGTTGCCAAGAGATAAATCACCACTTTTAAATCTAATAAGTCGCTAAAAGCGCATGGCATACATTATGGAATGTCGCAGTTGCTAAAGCAGGGTGTTCGCCCTCAACATTTTCTTTTGTTAGCTGATATTTCCATGAAGGTTCAGTGGAAGTGGTTAGCATTGCTGCCCCACAGCTCCAGAAATCCAGGTTAATTCTGACTTTGGGTTTGCACTTTGTGTCTGTGTGGGTTTTCTCCAGGCACTCTGGTTTCCTTCCACACTCAAGATTTGTGGGTTATGTTGATTGGCCATGCTAAATTGTGTCTTAGTGTCAGGGGGATTAGCATGGTAAAGTGAGATTATGGGGATAGGGCCTGGGTGGGATTGTTATTGGTGCAGGCATGATGGACCAAATGGCCTCATCCTGTACTGTAGGGATTCTATGTCTGATCATAGTTATTAATGTGACTTGGTTAAACTGAGGAACTTCAGCAAGAATCAATTCTCTTTATGGAACCATTCCCAAGAAAGCCAAGTCTGATTGACACCTCAGTTTTCTGCATGGCATGAATTTAATGTTTGAAATTGGAGATCTGGTGACTCAGGAGATTTTGGCGACAGGTAAAGAAATTGAAAACTGTCTTGAGCTTTACTGTTGCTCATGGCTCCTTATCTAGTAAAGTTCTGCACTCATAGATCAGCATTTAGATTTTGTAAAACAGATTGTATTTATATAGCACATTCAATGTAGTAAAACAGAAGCATTTCATAGGAGCTTGTGAAACAAAATTTGATGCAAAGCTATATAATAATAAGTTACATAGATGACCGAAAACTTAGTCAAAGAAGTTGGGTCTAAGGAATATTTTAACAAAGGAAGAGAGGGAGAGAGATTGACGGTGGGAAGCGTAGTTTTTGACAACTAAAATCATAGTCACCAGTTAAAAATAGAGTACACTTGAAGTGTGTGAAGCTTGAGGAGATTGCGGGAAATAGGGAGGGTGAAACCATGTGGGGATTTGAAAACAAAGGTGAGATGTTTAAAGTCAAGGTGTGGGTTAATCAGGAACTGATGCAGTTGAGCAAGAACAGGGGTGATGGGCGACTGGATTCATTGTGAGGCAGGAGAAGGACAGCAGAATTTTTGGATGAGCTGAAGTTCACAGAGGGGAGAATGTGGGAGGCTGCCCAAGGGTACATGGGAATAGTCAGACACAGAGTAACAAAGGCAGGACCAGGGTTTCAGCAACAGGTAAGCTAAGGCAGATGATGTTAAGAAATGGAAAGTTGACAGTCTTAGCAGTGGCACACACAGGTGGCCAAAAACTCAACTTGGGACTAAATATAACACCAAGGTTGCAAGCAGTGAAATATGAACTTGGAGTCTGTGTATAAAGTGTTCTATGCATTGTTTTGAATGAAGGATACTGATTTGATTTATTGTTATCACACGTATTTGTATACAGTGAAAAGTATTGTTTCTTGTGTGCTATATAGACAAAGCATATCATACTTAGGGAAGGAAAGGAGAAAGTGCAGGATGTAGTCTTACAGTTGGAGCTGGGGTGGAGAAAAAGATTGACTTAATGTGAGATGGGTCCATTCAAAAGTCAGATGGCAGCAGGGAAGAAGCTGTTTTTGAGTCAGTTAGTACATGATCTCTGAATTTTGTACCTTTTTCACAATGGAAGGTAGAAGAGAGATGTCCGAGATACGTGGGGTACTTAATTATGCCAGCTTCTTTTCCAAGGCAGAGAAAGTTCAGACAGTGTCAATGGATGGGTGACTGGTTTGAGTGATGGACTAAGCTTCATTTACAACCCTTTGTAGTTTCTTGTGGTCTGGGGCAGAGTAGGAGCCATACCAAGCTGTGATACATTCAGAAAGAATACATTAAATGGTGCATCTGTAAAAGTTGGAAAGAGTCATACCCAACATGCCAAATTTCCTTAGTCTCAGAAAGTAACGTTGGTGGGTTTTCTTAACTATAGTGTTTGCATTAAGGGACCAGAACAGGTTGTTGTGATTTGGACACCTAAAAACTGTTATATATTTAAATAGTTGCATGATTGCTTTAAGAGCTAGTCACATGACTTGATAGTGATGTCACTGGTGTGTTTCACAGGCTCCCATTCAGTTTCAGCTTCTACTCTGTACATACAGCAGCTCCTACAATATATCTGTTGTTAATTTGAATCTATGGGTGGATTTTACCGCCACTTTACGCCCATTCTATGGCAGGAAAATGCTGTGAAGTGGCTAGCGTGAATGGTGCCAGCCTTTGTGACCAGCGGGATTTAGCGGCAGCCTGATTTCTGGTGGCATCAGCCTCTCACTGGAAATGGATGAGAGACTAGTTAATTTACTTAAGTTTATTTTAATACTCATTTTAATGTTTTTAGCGAGCCTGGCACCCAATCGTCAGGACAATATGGTGACTTTTATAGAAATTAGTGAATACAACAAAAATTAAGGAACTGCCTATCTGAATTCCTGAGGTGCACTGAAAAGCTTCAGACTGGAACATCAGACCAGGAGCAGACCATTCAGCCCATCAAGCCTCCTCTGCCATTCATGGCTCATCACCTACTTCAATGTTTTTTATCCACACTAGCCTCATCATTTCACATGGTTCATAATTGAAATCTGTCAATCACCATTTCAAACACTCAGTGACTGAGCTTCCATAACGCTTTGGAATAGAGAATCTCAAAGATTCACAATCCTCGGAATAAAAAAAACATCCTTATCTTGGTCCTACTTATAGTTCTAGATATTTATATGTAGAGGGTGAACAATTATATCATGGCTTTCAGAAAACATTTTAGTGCTTTTCACAATCATTGGATGTTTCAAAACATGTTATAGCCAGTGAGGTACTTTTTGAAGTGTATTCAAAATATACAAGTATATTTATGTAGGAAACACAGCCAATTTTAACACAGCGAACTCCCTCAAACAGCACTGGGATGATCAGAAGATCTGTTTCTTTGATGTCTACTGGTCAGCATACCAAGGAGAACACTCCTTTTCTTTGAAATAGTGCCAATGGATTGCTTTCATCCAGGCAGGTAGATGGAACCTTTGCTTAATATTTCACCTAAAAGTCAGAACCTCTAACTGTGCAGCACTGCCTCAGCACTGCACTGGAGCATTAGTCTTGATTTTAGTGCCTGAGCCCTAGAATCTGAAATCTGGTGACTCAGAAATGAGAGTGCTACCCAACTAACCAACTAACCCTTTTTTCATATTTTTTTCATTCATTTTAGGCCAGCATTTATTGCCCATTCTTAGTTGCCTTTTGGAAGGTGGTGGTGAGCTGCCTTCTTGAACCACTGCAGTCCCTGAAGTAGGTACACCCTCAGTGCTGTTAGAGAGGGAGTTGCATGATTTTGGTACAGTGACACTGAAGGGATGGCAGTACATTTCCAAGTCAGGATGGTGAGTGATTTAGAGGGGAACTTCCAGGTGATGGTATTCCCAGGTATCTGCTGCTCTTGTCTTAAATGGCAGTTTGGAAGGTGCTGCTTGAGAAGCCTCGGTGAGTTTGTATAGTGCAACTTGTAGGTGGTACTCACTGCTGCTACTGTGTCGGTGGTGGAGGGGGAGAATGTTTGTGCTATGGATACCAATCAAGTGGACTGAATTGTCTTGGATGGTGTCAAGCTTCTTGAATGCTGGCACAATAGATAAATACGGGAAACCTGCTTTTTTGATGCTAATATATTGGAAATCCAGGTGCTGATACGCTAAAGGAAGATAGTCTTATTTTGGAGTTAAGGCCATCTTAATTTAAAAAAAAATCATAGGAGTAAGTTGCAAGGGGAAAGTCATTTACAAATCAATGCAGTCACACAGCCCCTCATATTCATTTGCAGATAAGTAAAATTATTGATTTTAATCGAAAAAAGGCAAAGGTGAATGCATATTTCTTATAGGACCTATGAGGCTAGCATATGTCAGTAACTGCTCTAACCTCTGAGTGGCAATATTTAACCCAGTGCATACAACCACAGCCCTTCCCTAGCACTCTTCCTTCACTACGGCCGAAATTGAGTTTCACTCTCAAATTTTTTAATCCAAAAATCAAAAAGTGATGCCTTTCAGTGTAAGCTATAGATGACTTTAGAACTGGTTGTAAACGGTAGATAATATTGACAGGCAAGAGAGCTACAAAATTCAACAAGGCCCTGATGTGATTATTTTTGGAACTTCAGTAAAGTATATATTGTTCATCAGTACAGCCTCAGCAATGCAATCGTTTGTCCTAGCCATGGAAGAGGTCCATTGAGAATGTGTTCCATGCAACATAGAGAGCCTATAGCTGCCAGGGAAAAATTGGCACTCATATAAAGATGCAATCCAGCTCAACAAATATGACCCATAGTTGACTAGCCTGGCACTTCCTACCAAGACACACATGTGAATAATTTCCATTTGAATGAGACAGCAGGTGCTGCCTGCTGTAAAACACAGAGCCCAAGGAGGGAAAATAGAAGAATGTGTGTGGAGAAAGCTGAGAGAGAAATAAGAAGACATCCAAAATTACAGTTTCCCAGGCTTCCTATTGATTGGGTATCTTATTAAAATAAAATTGTCATGCAATAATGCAGTGTATACATTTCTAGGCAATTGTTTTTGCATAATTGAATAAGACTTGCTATTATGGCAAAGAGCCACACAGATTAAACAAGAACACATGTTCAGTGCCACTGTCACCAAGAAGAAGCAATTAGAGAGTTGCAGATCCCTGCTGATATTCAGATCTAAAGTAAACAGCGATTTCAATGTCTCTACCACTGAGAGGCCCTTGTAGATGACTTATGCTGTGTGTTCACAGAGGCATATCTTGAAGGGTTGTGAATAGTGAAGGTGAGATTATGCAAGAGATTCTCAGGGAGAAAGGCAACAGGAGATAGTTGTGCATTCTAAGAATTGATGCAACATCATTTCACGTATCTAGCAGCCATAGATTTCCCAACCCTCCCAGAATGATATTTAATTTCCCAAAATCAGTGGTTTCTTCCCTCAGTTGCACGTGGCTGAACTCAGGGGAGGGCCAATGAAATTGGGTGTTGATATTGAGAGAGAGGCTTGAAATTAGGAGCTCAAAAGTGGGGAAGAGAAAGAGACTGGTGAATTAAGGGAAGATTTAGGAATAGGGATCAGACAGAAAGAGATATTGGGGAAGGGGCGGCACTCAAATTAATGGGAAATTAAGGGATGGAATTATTGAAGCTGTTCCTTCACTGTCACTGGGATAAAATCCTAGAACTCCCTTTCTAATGGCACAGTGGGTGTACCTACACCATATGAACTGTTGTGCTTCAAGAAAGTGGCTTATTACCATCTTTCCAAGGATAATTAATGATGGACAATAAATGCTCGTCTAAGCAGAGACACCATATCCACTTCCTGTGAATGAATAAATATTGTGATTAGTCACCACACGGTCAGATGTCATGTGGTCGGAATGCCATGAGACTAAACTTGCAGGAACACCTCCAAGAGTTGGCAACCTCAGCAGTCATTAATAGCTGAGAACTGCTGTAACATTTCTAATTTATGTTGTGAATTAAATATGAAAGATTATTTACTAGATAGCTTACTGAATAGAACTGTACTTGGCCCAGGGGCTTACATTAAGCTAATAGAATTTTTTTGAATCTGTAAAGAACTTAAAATGAACCAAGAATAATCAACTAATCTCAAAGAACCAATTTATAGGAATGAGTCTGTGCTATTGATTCTTTTACAACATTATATTTTGTACAGATAGCAAACTGCACTTTTAATAGAATATTGTATTTTGGATCCTTGATGCTTTCCAATCTGTTCTGGTATGAATAATTAACTTGCATTCATTGAAGACACCATGGGAGCAATCTTGTGTTCACGCTCTCCACCCACAGGATCAGCCACGGGCTCAGGATCCAGCAAAACCCGGATATCTCAAGGATTGGCCGCGAGGTAGCGATTTCCAATTTTTGGAGTCCCTCATTGGTGACATAATTAGGTTCACACCAAAATGGGTGAGAACCTGATTTACATCAATTTAAATAAATTTTAATGTCATTAAACACCCCCTTTTGCTTGCTATTCACCCTTCACTAAATTTTTATACCTCACCAAGATGACACCATGTCAGCTAGGTTTATAAGTTCACCCAGACATGAGCTTGTCGTAGGAAACTCCCTGGAAGGTGTGAAGGTGAGTATAGTTCCTGGGGAAGAGACATAGGTATTGCCTTGGCAAAGTCCCTTGGCAAGGTTGGCACTGCTTGGTTGGCATCATGCCAACCTAAGTGCCAGTAGACAGTTGCAGTAAGAAGTTTTACAACACCAGGTTAAAGTCTAACAGGCTTATTTGTAGTGAAATCCACTAGTTTTCAGAGGGTTGTCCCTTCGTCAGGTGACTCAACTTCATGGCTTGCATGTGGCACCTGCAAGGCCAGTATTTACCACCAATTTCAAATGCCCTGAGAAAATGGTGGTGAGCTAGCTTCTTGAACTATGAGAGTCCTAAGGTGGAATTTTCCAGCTGCATTTGCCCCAAGACTGGAAATTCCTGACCAAGATCAATGGACTTTTGCATGGTCCAGCCCCACCCATTATGATTCCTATGGCCAGTGGGACGAGAAAGTTCCATGCCATATGGTGGTGTTTTGACACCACGTTAGGGAGGCTGTTCCAGGATTTTGATTCAGCAATGGTGAAGGAATGGCAATCTTTTTCCAAATCAGGATGTTGTGTGAGTTGGAGGTGGTGGTGTTTCCATGGTTTTGCTGTCCTTACCCTTTGAGATTGGAGGTTTGGGAAATCCTGATAAACCATAAAGGCAACTTGCTGCAATGGACCTTGTAGCTGGTACACACTGCATCACAGCTCAACAGTGGTGGAAGATGTGAATATTAAGAATGGGCTGCCGATCGAGCAGTTTGTGTTGTCCTGGATGGTGTCAAGCTTCTTGAATATTGCTAGAGCTGTTCTCATCCAGGCAAATTGGGAGAATTCCTTCACACTGCTGACTTACGCTGTAGCTGGTGGTCAGGCTATGGGATTCAGTAGATGACTGTCAAAATATCAACCAGTTAGCACTGAACTTTTTACACATCAATTGAGTGCCTTAACAACCTAACAATCATAATAAAAGCAGTTGTGTTTGCTGAAATAATTATAGATAGCAGAAGCAGAAACAAGGATTTGAATTTCTATAGCATCTTTCGCAATCTCAGAATCCCTTTCCAGCAAACCATTGAAATATAATCATTGCAACATAGAAAACTTCAGGCATTCTTCTTCTCTGATACCTTGGTATCATACCCTACCACCCCAGATACAAATACCATGCAAAAGATCACAATCTAATTAAATAAAACTAAATAACTATTATTGAAATAGTCTCCGAAGGAATTAGAATGAAGTGAGAGTTCAGCACTGTTGCTCTTTTTATATGTTTGCCATCCAAAATCTTCAAAAGATTGGAGTCTGAACTGTCTTTTTAAAGACTGCACAGAAATGCTTCGCACAAACTATGCAACAATAGGAATCCAAGTAAACAGGCTCAGAAAGTTTGTGCATAGCTCCCATTAGAGACCATTAAAGCCAGAACACATTTTTAAAGAGACAACCATAGTCTAACTCATTTCAAGACTAGTTTATTTTTAAACTCGGGTTACTAGCTCTCTGCTTGTCCGATTTTTTTACCCTTCTGTTTCCATCTTTGTGCTTGCATTTTAATTTTCTTTCTCTAACTCTCATACTTTCCATTACTTCCTCCAGATCTCTTGCTGTTCAATCTATCCATAGATTGAACTAATTAATATAATTCTCATAATGGTGTTTCTAAAACCTGTATCCTGCACAGATTCAATGTCACTTCTTTGTATTTCTATTCAATGATTGTATTTAGAAAATGGAGAACCTCAGTTGCCTTTTTACTATCAATGCTGCCACTTTTATAAACACCACCACTAATTGTTGGGTATTGTGTTTTCACTGTGTTCCTGTACTCTGTCTAGAACATCAGAACACACTTCATTTGTCCACTTTTTAAAGTTTATTTACTTCATACTTGCTGAATGTTGCAATGGAAATAGACAATACCATGACATGTTTGGTATGGAATAACACTGCATGGAAAAATAGTCAGCATTATGAGTTCTTTGGGCATTTAAGGCTGCCTTTGAGTGAGCAAGTTGAGGGTTTAATTTCTTACCTCTATAGTTGATGTACCCTTTCTTTATAAAGCTTCAAATTACACTTGCTATTATTTGTTGCATGTTAAATAAAAGATACTTTTTCTCTGCTCCTTTTGGTACATTTTCAGGAACAGAGATATACTCATGAAAACTGAACTTGGAATCATGGACAACTTTGGGTTGCACATTAATTAGTGCTTAGTAACATGCAAAATAAAATCTTTCTCTATGTGTTAATGTGCATTAGAAATATTTACATTCAGGAATAAATAAAAGACCGTGATGAAAATCTAAAACCTAAACGATCAATATCCTGTCACAAAATGACTGTACCTTTATTCATTCAAAGAATGAGAGCTTTGCTGGCTAGGCCAGCATCCATTGCTCATCACTAATTACTCTCGAGACATATATGCCCTTTATAGATAATTAGTTTACGTAATTGGTCTAATCCTTGGATGAAATTAAACTCCACATAGTGATCTTTACTTAAACTATGCATTTCCAGATGTGTCTCTGTGTAGGATTTATCACTGAACTGTCTTAATCTTTGTGTACTTTGCATCATACTGTTTGATCTTTGCTCAGTACTCATCTCTAATCATGAGTTCAAGGCCCACATGAGGAGAATAGGATGAGCAATACAGTGTCAGAGATGCCATCATTCTGATGACAGATTAAACTGAGAACCTATCGACCAACAAAAGTGTCTAATATAATAAAACACCCCAGTGTACTTTAAAGCAGCAATGATCAAACCAAACTTAATACTGAGCCACACAAGATAATATGTGGACAGGCGACCAAAGGCTTGGTCAATTAACTAGGTTTTAAATATCTTAGAGAGTGAAGAGGGAGATGGAAAGGTTGGGGTGGTGGTGGGTGGGTAGACGGAGAGGGAGGATGGATTAGATCAGCAGGGTCTAATTGAATGACAGAACAGCCATAAGAGGCAAAAATGATCTCCTTTCCTTGATCTTGCCTATTTCCTAATTGCCCTTGCGAAAATACAGAAACAATGCTGTGATGCTATCTAAAGATTAGCAAGGGAGTTCTCCTAGGTTAAGATCTATCCTTTAATCAGCATCACTGAAACCAAGGAACTGATTACTGGTTTTACTGCTATTTGTGGAACATTGCTGTATGCAAATTTCTATTTCCCCACATTTTAACATTGGCTGTGAAATATTTAGGAAGTCAGGAGATTATGAGAGATGCTATTTGAATGCCAGTTTTTGGGATGTTACATCCAGGGGATCTTTTTCTCCACTTATATTCCAGAAAGCCATGATGCAGCACGTAAATATATTCATTGACATTTTAGAAATTTGTAACATTCCGGAAATGACTTTGCTCTCATCATTCCCTAGAACGGATGATCTGCAGTTTGTTCATTAACTGGCAACACATGAGAAATCAAGAGTTAGCATTTCATTTAGTAAAAACATCTAAATTTTCTAGGGCTGATTTCTTGATGTGAGATTAATCTATTTGCATTCATTTTGCAATTCATTTTTAGATCTAACAAATTCATGGATTTGAGAATTTGTGTGATTTCATAGCAATTGTGCTGTTTTCTTTCTCCTAGTCTATTTATCTTCAAAATCAGGATGAATTCTCGAAACGATTCAACATTTATTGCAGGACCTGGACTGTCACAAACTTGTCCAATATCTGATCCATATATGTTACAAGTCAAAACAAACTTTACTTGATCTGCAATTTTTTTTGCTTAGTTCTTAAAACAGATGCTTGCACAAAAAACAGTCAGCAACTTGATAGTGTTAGTTGGGAGCAAGGGAGTCAGAATTAAGAGTAAGGGGATGTCTTTCAATTGCCCTGTCCTCTTTCCAGATGTTGTATTCCTTGATCAGGCACTGAGTGCCTGAAAACAAGACATCCACCTTCACCCTACAACATTCCAACTGTTAAGACACTGGCAATTCCAATAAAATTTTATGGGCAGCTTTGAAGTGATTGGGAAAGTTGTGTATCTCCATTATTGGGGAGGAGATAGCATTGTGGCATTGTCACTGGAATTGGAATAGTAATCCAGAGACCCAGGGTAACGTTCCAAGGATCCAGATTCAAAACTCACCACTGCAAATGGTGACATCTGAATTCAATAAAGATCTGGAATTAAAAGTCTAATGGCCAGGAAACCATCGTCAATGTAAAAACCCATACGGTTCACTAACGTCTTTAAGGAAAGGAAATCTGCCATCGCTTACTTGGTCTGGCTGACATGTGATTCCACACTCATAGCCTTGAATCTTAACTGCCTCCTCAAGGGCAATTAGGGACTGGCAATAAATACTGGCCTAGCCAGTAACGTCCTTGTCCCACAAAAGAATAAAATAATATTTAATCCCAAGTCCCACTGAATAGCAGTAGATGTCCTGCTGTAATGGCTGCGAATCCAGTGGCAGTCCTTTCTGCTCACTGCCTTAATCAGGGTAGATTTTACTGCTGCTGGGAAACTGATGCAGTGCCTTTCCCGCAAATAAGTGGTCTGTCCGCTATAATTCCTGTGAGGTGGGCAGCATTAAATCCAGCCCGTATTATAATAGGGTCAGAATTTACAGGAGATGGGTCCCTCATGACATAATTAATGGTGAGAATTTTCCTGCATTCTTTTTCTCAAATTTCTTTTATGCTGTAAGTTGTTGGAGGTACAAATCAATATTGGCAGTTGGAGAGCAGCAGGAACCTTAATGATGAACAGAACCAACAATGCTTTATTTTAACAAATGAAAGTAAGTGTTTGATAAGTAAAAAAAAATTAGTGTCAAATCAGGTACAGAAGAAGAAATAAAGAAGGAAAGAAAGATTGGATTAAGAGAGAGAAAAAAGATAGCAAGGAAAATATAAGAGAAAAGGATATTTTAAATTTAAAATCTCCTTTAACTCCCTTAGTCTTTTCTTGTAAGACCTACCCATCATACCAGGTAACATCTTGGTAAACCTCCTTTGCACCCTTTCCAATGCCTCCACATCTTTCTTATAATGTGGCGGCCAAAACTGTACACAATACTCCAAGTGCAGCGCACCAAAGTTTTGTACAGTTGCAACATGACATCTCGGCTCCAAAATTCAATCCCTCTACCAGTAAATGTTAACATGCTATATGCCTTCTTAACAACCTTATGAATTTGAGTACCAATTTTCAGGGATCTATGCGTCTGTACACCAAGATCTCTCTGCTCATTTTCACTACTAAGAGTCCTACCATTAGCCCTATTTTCTGCACACATATTACTCTTACCAATGTGAATCACCTCACACTTTTCCACATTAAACTCCATTTGCCACCTCTTGGCCCAGCTCTGCAACTTATCTATGTCCCCCTGCAAACTGTAACATCCATCCTCACTGTCTACAAACTCCTCTGACTTTGGAGTCGTCAGCAAATTTACTAACCCATCCCTCTACACCCTCATCCAGGTCATTTATAAAAATAACAAACAACAGTGGCCCCAAAACAGATCCCTGATGTGCATCACTAGTAACTAAACCCCAGGTTGAATATATCCCATCAACCACCACCCTCTGTCTTCTATCAGCTGGCCAATTCCTAATCCAATTAGCTACATCACCCTCAATCCCATGCATCTGCATTTTCTGCAGTAGTCTTCCATGGGGAACCTTATTAAATGCTTTGCTAAAATCCATATACACCATGTCAACTGCCTTACCCTTATCCACCTCTTTGTCACCTTTTCAAAAAACTCAATAAAGTTTGTGAGGCACGACCTTCCCTTTACAAATCCATGTTGACTATCCCTAATCAATTCATTTCTTTCTAAATGACTATAAATCCTATCCCTTATAATTCTTTCCAAAACTTTCCCCACAACAGATATAAAGCTTACTGGTCTATAATTTGCAGGATAGTCTCTACTCCCCTTCTTAAACAAGGGGACAACATTTACCATCCTCCAGTCTTCTGGGACTACACCCATAGCCAACGACGACATGAAGATCAAAGCCAAAGGCTCTGCAATCTCCTCTCTAGCCTCCTAGAGTAACCTGGGATAAATTCCATCCGGCCCAGGGGACTTATCTATTTTCATACATGATGAGCCAAATGGCCTCCTTTTGCACTGTCGGATTCTATGATTCTTTTCTTCTCTATGTAATATGCTTTATCTGTTTAGCACACAAGAAACAATGCTTGTATACAAATACATGTGACAATCATAAATCAAATCAACATACTATCAGGACTAAAATAAATCATATTAATGAATAACAATTTATTCAAATTACTTTGAGCAACTATTATTTAAGTAAGTCAGGTTTTTTTAATTACTCAATTTGTACAGCTTGCATAATTCGAGATTTGGATACAGGCCAGGGTACCCCTTGAAAAATAGATAGTTGGGTACAATTAATCAAACTAAGATCAAATAAAGTATAAATTTTTGGTTCAGCATGCTGTGTCCTCCTTATTTTTTATCATTAACACATGTTAATTTGAACATACAGTGCCTGTTAAATATTTTGTGATGTCATCCAAGAACTGTATCTTAATGGCAACAATATGTGAGCTACCTCTGTGCTACCTTCCTGGTTACTGCATGGCTAGGCATGCATACACCTTACAAGGCCTGTTATTTACCTCCACAGTGAAAATCTTCATCCATGAGTTTTGTTTTTGTTAAGGATGACAGATAATCAGCTGGGCTGGAAGTGCTATATTTTCTCTGGATCACAAGGAATTTGATGGCTGCATGACGTTACATGCTCTCCTCCTACTAGACTTCCAGGAGTCATACATTCATTAATTAATCCCTCAGCTAACATCACTGAAACAGATTATTTGCTCATTAGCATATTGCAGTTAGTCATGTGCAAGATGGTTGCTATGTTTCCTCTGTTACAACAGTGACCACACAAAAGTTCGATGGTTGCAGAATGCTAAAGAATTCGATTGTTACGAAAGACACTCTATAAATGACAGTACCAAATTTTAAATGTTCAACCATAAGACCAAAACAAGATTTGAAGGGACAGATGAAAAAAAGGTCAGTTGTCCCATCTACCTCAACAAAACTAATTGAAAAAAAATACAATCTTACTTAATAACCTAGTTCTGGGGAGGCAGGTTCTGTCTTCTAATCAACACCTCCAGATGCCTAGACTTAGCAACACTGGTGAATTTCTGCTCCGGCATCTCTACATCATGAGTTTCTGCTCCCCAGACCTCTGTTATCCTGACAGCATTTTATTTATCACTCCATGCAAATGTGAAGACCACATTAAACAAAACATACATCACCACAAGCAGTCCTGAGACAAAACATTCCAAGGCTTTGTTCATTCTGAGGCTGGGGACTTTAATCAACTAGTGACTTTTGCTACCAAATAAACTTGTTGGACTTTAGCCTGGTTTTGTGAAACTTCTTACTGTAACTTCAATCAGGCCAAGCTCAAGAGTGTTCTACCAAACTACCACCAACGCACCTCTTATTCCACCAGTGGCCCAAACATCCTACAGCACTGCTACATGAATATCAAACATGCCTATAGCTCTATCACCCACCCATACTTTGGTAAATCAGGCCATAAGGCTGTGCTCCAGCTCCCTGCTTACCAGCAAAAAAATGAAATAAGAGAATCCATTAAAGAAATGTGTACAATGTTGGTCTGAGGAATCGGATGATCTCCTACGTGACTGCTTTGAGTCAATAGACTGGTCAATATTTTAAAATTCAGTAACCAACCTGAACAAATATGAAACTATGGTAACTGACTTCATTAGTAAACATATAGAAGAAATGCCAAAAAAAAATGTGTGCTTCCTAACCAGAAACCATGGACGAATGGAGATATCCACCTCTGGCTGAAGTCCAGGTCTCAGGCATTCAAGTCAGGAGACCCTGACCTTTACAAAAAACTCCAGATATGATCTATGAAGATCCATCAGATATGCCAAAGATAGGACCAGACCAAGCTAGAGTTCCAGACTAGCGACACAGACTCTGATCAACTGTAGCAAAGTTTTTAAGATATGCAGGCTACAAGATGAAGGCATGCAAAATCAGCAGCACCAATGCACTTCTCCCTGATGAGCTGAATGCATTTTATGCCAGTTTTGACAAAGAGGTCAGCGAGAGCATGCCCTCCACCCCAGAAATCTTGGATGAATCTATCTGTGAGGTCACCATCGCCGATGTCAGTAAGTGGATGAGCTATCTGGATGAGCACTCAGATCCTGTGCCAGAAAAGCCAATGTGCCTTAATGACTATTGTCTGGTGGCTCTGACATCCATTATTATGAAGTGCTTCAAAAGGTTAGTCATGGCACAAATCAATTCCAGCTCCAGGATTGACTGGATCCACTACAGTTCACTTGCACTGCATCAAGAACACAGTAGATGCCATCTCTCTGGCCCTATACTCAACCATGAAACACACAGATAGACATGTCCGACTCCTATTTATTGACTACCGCTCAGCCTTTAACATCATTATTCCTACAAAACTCATCTCCCAAACTCTATGGCCTGAGGCTCGGTTCATCTTTTTGTGACTGGATCCTAGACTTCCTAACCCACAGACCACAATCAGTAAGGATAGGTAACAACATCTCTTCCACAATCATCCTCAACACTGGTACCTCACAGGTTGTGTCCTCAATCCCTTAATATACTCCTTATACACCTATGACTGTGTGGCCATCTGTCCCTCAATTTCAACAAAACAAAGAAGATATCATTGACTTCAGTAAGGGTTCTGGAGGACATGCCTCTGTCAATATCAATGGGGATGAAGTGGAAATGGTTGAGAGATTCAAGTTTCTAGGTGTCCAGATCACCAACAACATATCTTGGACTCTTCATGCCGATGCTACAGTTAAGAAAGGCCATCAATGTCTTTACGTTCTCAGGAGGCTAAGGAAATTTGGCATGTCAGCTACGACTCCTGCCAACTTTTACAGATGCACCATTAGAAAGCATTCTTTCAGATTGTATCACAACTTGTCCAAAAGCACAAGAAACTACAAAGGGTCATGAATAAAGCCCAGTCCACCACGCAAATCATCTTCCCATCCATTGACTGTCTATACATCCTACTGCCTTGGAAAAAGCAGCCAACAAAATTAGGGATCCCATATACCCTGGACAGACTCTTTTCCATCTTCTTACATCAAGAAAAAGATACAAAAGTCCAAGGACATGTACCAAGAACAGCTTCTTTCCGGTTGCCAGAAGACTTTGAATGGATCTATCTTGTGTTAAGTTGATCTTTCTATACACTTTGGGTTTTATTCTAACACCACATTCTGCACCATCTCCTTTCCTTCGCTGAGCATGGTATGCTTTATCTGTATAGCATGCAAGAAACAACACTTTTCACTGTACCCCAGTAATGTCCCAATAATAACTTAAATCAAAACATTCTCTGCACAACTGTGTATTGCTGGCCAAAATTGGGTTCAAACTCATGATGAGATCTAACCACTGTGCAATTGTAATATAATGCCCTCTGATTAATATTATATAATTTCAGCAATAGATGTCCTCATTTTATTTTTGTTGAAGATTATCTCTGTCCAGTAACTGCACATATTGAGCACTGTCTGCAAATACCTACACGTCTCTTTTAACTTCAATCTTAGATTTTCAGCACTATTCATATTCCTTATCCTGTAGTCTTATTGATTATTTGTATATAGCATTCTATGTTCCACCCTCCATACCCTTGAGGTCATTTAAAACATTGCTGTTCACAACCTAAATGGTACAATAAGCAGTTCATGCATCATTCATATGCAATTGCTGTTGGTTAGGCAACATCTTAATGTTAAAATTCTCATCCTTGTTTTCAAATTCCTCTTAGCCTCATCCCTCCCTATCTTTGCAGGTTCATCTAGGCATTTCCCTCTCTTTCATTAATTGAGGACCCTCCTTGAAACCTACCAAGTCAACCCCAATACCTCCATCTGACTCCAAATGAAATTTTATTTGACAATGCTCCTGTGAAACATCTTGCGATGTTACATACTACCTCAAGTATGGTAAAAATAGTAGGATCCAGTATTAATAATTCTTAGGATTTGGGGTCCAAAACAGCAAGATAACCTACTTCTCCCTAGTTTCCAGTAAACATCTGGGGGACTATTCTCTCAGAAAAGTTCTAAGTGTTTAATTTGCATAAAAACTGGAGTAAATCCCACTGCTTTTTCTCAGCAGGAGTTTCAAAATGGATCTCCCACATTCTATGCACTGCAGAATGCACCAGCATAAATCATGTAAAAAAAAAAATCAGTGGGCAAGGCCTATTCCCCCATGTGCAATAGTCTTGCATTGCCGGTCTCTCGATCATCGGCCAGCCCCATGACCCCCACCCACATCACTGACCCTCCAGCCCTACCAATGGCCTGATTGCTGACCACCTCCCCAAACACCTTCAGCCAACCTTGATCCCATCCCTGCTCCCCAGCCTACCTCAATGCCCCCCCATAGCCCCAATCTCCTGATTTCGTCCCCCCTTCGCAGTCCTGACCAGCTCCCAGCAGCCCTGACCTCACCCAACAGGCTGACCCTCCGTCCCCCCTCAGCACCCAAACCAATTGCTCCCCCTTCACTCCAACAGGGTTTGGCTGTCAGCTCCCTGCAAGTGGGGAGGTATAGTAAACCCTGCTGGAGGGAACCACTCCTAACAGGGGGGAGAGATTCGAGTGTGTCTAGAGATCTCAGTCCTGGACCTGCTAATGATCTTTACAGTGTAGGGAAATGAAGATTTAAATAAATTACACAGCTCCGAGCTGATTTCTGACGCTGATGATGCTGGAAATCTGGCTGCCAGAGACTCGCAGAGGCTGTGGTGCCAAGCGGGGAGCTGCAATACGGCCTCTGCTCGAGTGTCTTGGCCTGCTGCACTACAAAAGCATTGCAGCGAGATGGGAGAATCATCCTCATGCTGTTTAATAATCTTCAACCCAATCACAATTCGGTTTTAAGGTTTTAATTTTAATATTTGGTACTGAATATCTACCCAAATACAGCAGGGCATTTTCAACACTTCCCAAAATTAGTAGCGAGTTGGGAACCTGAATGTGAACAAGTGGACTTGGTTGAAGTGTCAGAATATTTTCATTCTGATCAGCTGGTGGGCAGGATTAAGTGCCAGATTAATTTCTAATTGAAGAGATTTTGGTAGGGGTCAGAAAGGCTTATCTTCCTCCGATCATCTCCTCGTAACCATGCTTCACTGTCATCAAAGAACAAAGAACAAAACAGCACGGGAAACAGGCCCTTCAGCCCAACGAGCCCGTACCGCCACCTTGATGTTCCCACTTCTACCCGTGATCCCTGTCTATGTTTATAGATCTATGCATTGAAACCATTTTTGAGACAATTTAGGGAGAATTTGTTCTGCCAATCAGCCTAAGAGCACATCTTTGGGATGTGAGAGGAAACCAGAGCACCCGGAGAAAACCCACGCAAGCACAGGGAGAATGCGCAAATTCCCACAGACACAGGCCCAAATCCACCTGCACAGCACAGCGATAGTCACAGATCTGTCGTGTTACCCATCAAATGGTCCAGGTCAAGCATACACTAATGACGTGAAGCACTAGGATACTCTCAAAAAAAATCCAAGAGCAGCCCTCTCATGACCTATTGCGTGTATGCCCCTTGTTAGGCAACAAGGCTGACCGAAGTACGTGTAGGATAAAACAAATACATCAATATCATCGACAATTTACACACTTCCCAGGGAACGCCTAAGGGCTCATGATCCCTATTTTAAATCAGTTTTCTATACCCCTCCATTCCCATTCTGTTCATGTGCCCATCTAAGTATCTCTTAAATAACTCCAGAGTGTCTGCCTCCACCACTTTACTTGGCAGCGTGTTCCATACCCCCACCACCCTCTGTGTGAAAAAACTCTCTCTAGCATCCAAATTATACCTTACCCCCCTCACCCTAAGCCCGTGACCCTTTGTGCTATTCGAGTCCATCCTAGGAAAAAGCTTAACCCTGTTTACTCTATCTATACCCCTCATAATCTTGTACACCTCAATTAGATCTCCTCTAAGTCTACGTCTTTCTAAGGAAAACAGCCCAATTTGCCTAACCTCTCCTCATAACTCAGACCTTCCATACTAGGCAGCATCCTGGTAAACCTCCTCTGCACTCTCTCCAGAGTCTCCACACCCTTCCGGTAGTAAGGCGACCAGAACAGGACGCAGTATATCAAATGAGGTCTAACCAACGTTTTATACAACTGCAACATTAAAGACCAGCCCTTGTACTCTATACCCCTTCCTATAAAGGCTAGCATACCATGTGCTTTCTTCACAACCTTCTCCACCTGCTCTGCCACCTTCAGAGTCTTGTGCACCTGCACCCCCAGGTCCCTCTGCGTTTCTATACTGTTAATAGGTCTACCCTTTATCATATACCTCCCCTCTACATTCTTTCTCCCAAAATGCATCACCTCGCATTTATCAGGATAGATCTGCCATCTATCTGCCCAAGCTACCAGCCTGTCTATGTCCTGCTGCATCACCTGACAATGCTCCTCACAATCCACAAGTCCAACTATCTTTGTATCATCTGCAAACTTGCTGGTCACTCCACTTACTCCCTTTCCAAGTCATTTATGTATATTACAAATAGAAGAGATCCCAGTACCAAGCCCTGTGACACACCACTAGTGACGGACTTCCAGCTAGAAAACACCCTTCACAAATTTTATCCTTTCTTCCTATCCATTCAAGACAGTCATAATTCTGCTTTCTCTCCTCGCAAGAGAAGGGAGCCAACAACTTCAGAAAGAGATGGAAACCCAGGGGAGGAATGTTATGGGGTGATTGGTGTGTGTGTTTTCTCCAATGATCAGCCTTACTGGCCACTAACAATACATGTCCACTGGCTCACTTGGGAGGTGCACTTGTTTCAGTGGTCTGCAGATGTCTGTAGCAACCTCCCTTGAAATTCTGCACAGTATGGGTGTTCAGAGATGTCAAGGAGACTGTATCTCCATATTGGGGGTTTTATATCCTTGCAGCTGGATTCTACCCTCTGGAGTGTTAGGTGGTTGAGAAGGCTGGAGCTCATTGTGCTACTATTAGTGCTACAAGTAATGGTGCTGCTTCATCAAAAATACAGAGTGGAGCAGCTTAACAGTTCAGATCCTACAGAGATGCCTAACAGGGGGCTGTAGCTGAAGATGAATGAAGTGCCTTCCAAGAAGTTGGCAATCGCCTTGTCAAATATTAAAAGCGAACTTTGAGGATGAGTGGTCTGAATAGCAGCCTCATCTGGACATGATTTCAGTTCTTTAGTTTCACTGATCAAATTTTCCCAACCAGTTAATTTCACTGAAGCAGCATTCCCTTCTGTGAATTTACCATGGTGACCTGACAAATTGCTGACAGCTTAAGAAATAAGCTAAAGCTAGCATCCTCAGTTAAAGCAGAATTTAATAACCTATCTATTTACTTACCAAAAGCTACACTGGAGTTCCACCCCGCCCCCACTTACTACCAAACCTCCCTGCTAAATCCTGGTAGAGGATATTGAACCATAGAATAGAATCCATAGAACCATAAAATTCCTATAGGAGGCCATTCAACCCATCGAGTCTGCATTGACTTTCCAAAAAGATTCTTACCCAGGCCCATTTCCAGCCCTATCTCCATAACCCTGTGTATTTACCATGGCCAATCCACCTAACCTATTCACCTTTGGACATCAAGAGGCAATTTGCCATGGCCAGTCTACCTAACCTGCATATCTTTGGACTGTGGGAGGAAACAGGAGCTCCTGGAGGAAATCTATGTGGGAAGAATGTGCAAACTCCTCGCAGGCAATCAAGGGTCCCTGGCACTGTGAGGCAGCAGTGTTTACCACTACGCCACCTTTAGAACCATACCATAGAAAATTACAGCTCAGAAACAGACCTTTGGCCCTTCTTGTTTATGCCAAACCATTTTTTGCCTAGTCCCACTGACCTGCACTTGGACCATATCCCTCCACACCCCTCTCATCCAAGATTTTCTTAAATGCTAAAAGTGACCCCACATTTACCATTTTACCCAGCAGCTCATTCCACACTCCCACCACTCTCTGCATGAAGAAGCCCCTCCTAATTTTCCCTTTAAACTTTATACTGGGACTTTGTGGTGGAAGTACATTGTGGCTTCTTCTGCATTTTTTTAAAAAAAGTGACAAATACATCAAATATTTGCATCGGCCCAAGGGTAACTGAACTCATTCAGGAGTTGTGTAGGAAATGGGTTGCTATATTATCATCTCTATGAATTACTGATTTAAATGTTCCATATGAATAGGCTTTGAAATAGCAGCATGAGGCTTTTCTCTTCATGTGACTTTTATTCTCATTCCACAGAGAATTCAACAAGCTGCATTTAGATTATTTAATACCAAGTTCTTTTAATATCTTATCTGGCCTCTGCAGCAGACTTTACTTTTGCCTTTTAATTTTAACAAGACCGGTATAAACCGGGATTAAGAGCAATGATAATCCGCAAAGAAAGAACTTGCATTTTTATAGCGGTTTTAACAGCTTTAGCACTACCAAAATGATTTCCAATGAAGTAAGTACAATTTTGAAGTTTGATTATTGCAATAGAAAGAAATGTAGGAGCCAGTCTGTGCCTGGCCAGAGGCCACAAATAACAATGTGACAACGACCAAATAATCTGAGCGAGGTTGGATGAAGGATAAATATTGTCTACATTGCTTGAGGAGACATTTTTCAAATACTATCACACATCAGATGAATTTCCAAACCTGGTTGTGAAGGAGACACTGGAACACTTTTGGTAGACACTGTTTAATGCAGGATTTACTTCTGCACTCTAATCTCTCTCAGTGCTGGCTAATTCTTCATTATATACGCATCTGAGTTTAATTAAGTAATCAATACCCAATTAGTAAAATCAAATTACTGCAGATGCTGGAATGTGAAAACAAAAGAGGAGAAAATACTGGAAAATCTCAGCAGATCTAGCAACATCTGTGAGGAGAGAATAGAGCTGATGTTTTGAGTCCAGATGATCCTTTGTCAAAGCTCAATCAATACCCAACACTTGTTAACGTTATTAATTTAAAATACAAGATATTTAACATCCTCAACAGAACCTACCAGATTCTCTTTTTCTTCCAAATTATATTGACGTGCAAACAAAATTCATCAGAAAGTTACAAAATGATAATACATTAGCTTATCATGCAGTCAATCTTTAACACACTCCATATTCCTCCTGTCTTAAAGAACAAATATATTTTATACGGCCACAACATGACAATTTCCATATTCTTATACTCGATTATAATTCTCTTTGATGATATCTAACAATTTTGTTTGGACAATAGATTTCTTTGGTAAAACAATCCAACAACTGATGACTTGCGTCGACCCATTTTATTTTTGGAATCTCCTTTCTTTCCAATGTATCTTTTAGAGATCCTTGATCTTTTTCTCCATAACACACTTCGTCAAATGGAGATTATCCGAGAGTGAAGAGTTAGTTATATAACATTTTATGCACACGCTTTTCCCCAGTTGCCCTGTTTATATAGGAGTTCCTTTTAAAATAATAAATGCATAACCATATCTGTTACTTTTTCCAGCACAAGTATCTCTGTAGCTAAATTGCTTTTAATACTCCCTATATTTCCTTAGATTTCCATGCTAATGGACAATATTTGTTGTTTCTTCAAGGTATACTGAATTCTGCTGAATTTGAATAACCATCTGGAAGGTTAAAGTGAGAGGTGTAACTAAAAATAGTTAATTTCATCCCTTCTAGGTCTAGAAAGCTGTGCAAACGTATTTCTAAACTTAATTAGTTCAATGTCTTATTTGCTTTTAGCACTTCACCAACAGCAACATATTTCAGCACGGTGCTCAATTCTAATACATTGAAGCATGCATCTGGTCTACTTTGTACAGCCAGTTTAATTACACAATTAAGGTTTTAATTATTTCTGCTTCTTCCTCAATTGTAGAATCTTCTTTTGTGAGGATCTGGCTTGATTTATCAGAATACTGTTCTCACTTTCGAGGTAAGACTGTTGTCATGTGAACTCATGAACAGGTCTAAGGTCATCACTTACAGCCCTTAAATGTGCCCAGTCTACCTCAGATTACCCTGGAGGGAAAGATATCTTAAAACATTCGAGCAATAGGTAAGGGAAGGTGAGCTTAGCATTGCATCCCACTGGCTAATGAACGGGGTGAGCCGGTAAAATCGGGTGAGAGCTAAAATATTAGGTTAACGTCTAATTTCTCACCATCTTACCAGCACCAGATATCCAGCAAGTTTGGGTGCGAGGCTGAGTATATTACTTAAATTTATTTCAATGCTCATTTAAATGGAATTAATAAGTCCACTACAGAATCATCTGGGCTCACTTGCCTGTATGGCCTTGCTGGGGAAGGCTCTCTCCGGTGAGGAGAATGTATGGTCTTCCATCAAAGGGACCAGAAGTGATGGCCTTGCCAGTACAATTGGAGGCCATTGAGACCTTCCCTGGGATTTGAGTAGTAAGGGGATGGTGCTTCTTGGCAGTACCAGTCTGGCACTGCCAGTCTGATACCCTGGAACTGCCAGGCTGGTGGAAATGCCAAAGAAGTGGGTCTTGAGGGGACTGGACCTACCGGGGGTGCAGCCAGTTTAGAGGTTATCTAGTTGGTGGGGATAAAATGCTCTGCATTCTGCACAGTAACTGGTGAGGGGAAAGTGACTGCTGCCACTCTGCACAGCAATTGGTGGCAACAGTGAGGAGGAATGGCTGTCACGCTGCATAGCAATCAGTGGGAAGGGAGCAAGGTGGTTCCAACTAACAGAGGCAGTAACAGATCTCTGCTGATCTCAGCACACCGTAATGGCACTCTCTGCTGCTCTCAGTCAGCTTTTGGGTGATTTAGGCTCCACCCACTCCCCCACAGGCAGAAATTCAATTGAAGGATTTTTATTGCACAGAATGTATAAAATTCAACTGATAGCCTCGTTTGAAAAAAAAGATCTGGAACTTTCCTGTTATCATGCCCATTCTAGACTTATCTTGGTAAGCTTGCCCCCAAGCTATCTGTTTCATGCTGCTACTATGCAAAAGCAGCACAACTGGTATTCATCACTAATAGGATGCTGCCATTAAGCCAAAAAGCTGTTCTGCCTATCATTCTAATAAGTAATATAGTCTATGAATTTCAGTGCCAGTTTGATGTTAGATACACAGACTGTTTATCCCAAAGATTAGCAGATAGTATCAAACAGCATGTCCCTTCTGCTGTT
Source organism: Sphyrna mokarran (assembly GCA_024679065.1). Classification (NCBI taxonomy): domain Eukaryota; kingdom Metazoa; phylum Chordata; class Chondrichthyes; order Carcharhiniformes; family Carcharhinidae; genus Sphyrna; species Sphyrna mokarran. The sequence goes on from JAGIQG010000006.1 coordinate 81,095,131, forward strand.
TAAAACAGTCAAAATACAGACCATACCCAGCAAGCCTGTGCCTTCAAAACTCAAAACGTAATGTTGAAAATTAAATGTAATTCCACAACTGGACAGTATTTGCCTAATAATCCTTAGTGTGCAAAGGTTTATGCTGACAACCAATTTAAGATGGTCAGTCAGGCTCATGGTATAGACATTTGTGTGTATGGGTGGCTTCTTATTAATATACAGGATCCTGTCTTTGCAGACAGGAAGGACAGATACACACATTGCACTTGTTTCAGCTAAACAAAATAAGTGACAGCAATTTGCTGGTTTAATCAAAACTGCCTGGCTTAAATTTCAAACAATCCTTGGCAAGTAACTAACCATCACTATTCGTAATGTATCCTCCATGAAAATGTCTCACCAGAGTACACTTGCCAACTAATTAGCACATATACAGTAGAAATTGTTATTCCCTTTCATTTGGTATTCTAGCGAATTTTCTTGGTAAGTACAAAACAAACAGTCTCAACGAGAAAGTGTCTCTGTTTCAGCAACACTTAAGATTGTTGAGGTCTAACTTCCAATCCTATATACCTGAAAGCTCCAACAGTCTGACTACCCATTTTGAATTCCTTTACAATTTCATCCATCACAATTTCTGAAATGTTGTTGATCTCCCCTTCCCCACAGAAAAATCATCTACATGCCTTACCTGCTAGTTTTCCTTCATCGTCACAAGACAAATTGCCATCTGATTTTAGTTGATAATAAGAAACTTTTAGTTATAAGGACCTAACTGAAAGATACCATACCCTGGATTGGTAAAGACACTCATTCAGTCTTCCTAATTTCCCAAAGCCAGGGATGGTCCCATATTGAGCTGACCAATCAAATTGTAAATTGACAAGTACTCTAGCATGGCCAGTACATGCAAAAAACATCTCCAGATGGTTGGGCATTCCAGCTTCAGTCAATTAGTTGATAGCAGGACTCCAATGACACCTTCCATAATGGGTCAATGAATTTGTCACTTTGCAGTAGCTTTTGCCCCTGGCAGGAAGTGAAGTGCCCGATCTATCCTCTCTTTTCTTTTATTAAAGACATAACCTGCATTCATGCCTCCGTTTCATTTTTCCATTGGTCATAAGGTTCCATGTCACAACAACAGTGGTGGAAACCTTACCACCTTATATATGGTTTCAATCATCTTTCTTCAATCAACACCTATATCCCATTGTGGTTGTTTGAAATTTGGTATTCTTGCATTTGTCTTGATGAGTGTAAAGCGAAAAGCTTCAGCAGAATGGCTCTCTTTACAACAATGAGCAAGAGGACAAAATGAGAAAAATATCAGAATTATAGAGAGATGAATAAAGCAATTTAATCTTTCAGAAAGTGCATCAATTTTAATAAAATTCTAGCTCCTGGCGAATACTCCCAAGTCACAGGGTAACAGCAGAATCTATTTTTTAAAAAGCCTTCAAGCAGCTCATCCCTCTTCCCAACAAATTGAGATACATATTAATCCAAATTGAGCAACTTTCATACCAGATCTTGTTGAGTTGACAGTTCTGAAAAACCTAGTATTATAGATCATATAACCCTACATTGCAGAAAGAGGTCCTTTGGCCCATCGAGTCTGGACCGACCATAGTCAGACCCAGGCTCTACCCCCCCATATCCCTACATATTATTACCCCTCTAACCTAAGCATCTTAGGACACTAAGGGGCAATTTTAGCATGGCGAATCAACCTAACCCACACATCTTTGATTGTGGGAGGAAACCGGAGCACCCAGAGGAAACCCACGTAGACATGAGAATGTGCAAACTCCACACAGACAGTGACCTGAGCCCGGAATCAAACCCAGGTCCCTGGGGCTGTGAACCAGCAGTGCTAACCACTGTGGTGCCATGCTGTCCTATTTTATTAATATTGTTTTCTGCTATCAGGTACATTAGCTGTGGATATGAACTTATATTTCCTGATATTACTCCGTTATGGTACTGCTCCAGTTTCAGCCATATCAGGAGCTGAGCAGAGACAGGAAGATTCCTCATCTTTGTATGGACTCTGTTTAAATTTTAATAAAGCTCAATATTCCAGAAAGGAGTAGTACAATAGAAGTGGAAATATTTGTAATAATAGTTAATGATTTGTTAAAGCATCTGTCCATTAGAATTTGATTTATATCTAAAGTTAAAGTTTATTTATTAGTCACAAGTAAGGCTTACATTAACACTGCAATGAAGCTACTGCAAAATTTCTCCAGCCACCTCAGTTCAGCACCTGTTCGGATCAATGCATCTAATCAGCACATCGTTCAGTATGTGGGAGGAAACCGGAACACCTGGAGGAAACTCACGCAGACACAGGGAGAACATGCAAACTCCACACAGACAGGGAACCTGAGTCCCTGGCGCAGTGAGACTGCAGTGCTACCATGCCCTGTCTGTGAACAATCATATAAATAAAATTGACATTTGTACCATGTTTTTCTTCTCAGCATTTGTTGCTGTTTGTACTTGCTGTTTGTATGCGGTGAGGAATCTTGTCAAGGTGACTAGGGTCTTGGCCACTGACTGCAGTACTATCAAGACTCCCACCTTGTCACTGTTTGAGAAAGCCTGATATATCTTGCGCCACTCAGGTAATTAATGGGCCAGCAGGATCTTGCTCTGAAGATTAAGGATCTGGCAGGCAGGGGGGGTTGGGGATGTGTGGGGTCGGGGGGGGGGGGGGGGTGGAATGCTGGAGGCCTACATGCTGAGAGTTGCCAGTCAATTAGAGACCAGCAGCCTTCCTGTACTCAGCGGTATCACGGGGAGTGCTGGCTGTGGTAACTACACTCTCTTGAGGAGGATTGAGGAGGAACCCAGGCACAGGGAAGCGATGGTGGGCAGGAAGAAGGTTGTAGAGGGTGGGGGAGGCACAAATGCAACAGGAATGGCTTCCAGCAGGCATCCCTCTCCACTGCCAAGACCTTCAATCAGTCACTGAATACCTTTGAAGTTGGGAACAATATAAAATAACAACAATATAATAACTTATACTACATGAGAAGAAGTGCTGTTTGGTTTTCTAATCAGCTCTGCTTGTCACATTGCCAGAGCAAACGCATGGGGAAGCTATTGTCCCTCATTCGGCGTCCCTTTATTCACACAGTATAAATTATTGTTTCCTTTGAAATTTGGCAATCTTGCATTTGTCCTGATGAGTGAAAGGCATAGAGTTTCGACAATATGTTTCTTTTCAGCAGTCCTCAATTTCTTTTGAAAATATTCAAAAGGTTTGCTTTATTCTGATGAATTTACATTAATGCTGAGCCCCACCATGATCACAAAGGTGAAAATACAAAATGAAAGAACTTGCTCAGCAGTAGGTGCAGCTGTTTAACATATTTACCAGAATTTCAAAGCAAAATAATGAGAAAATGAGGCTTAGACGACCTAATGACTAAATTGTCTTCCCAACTATGTTCGCTTAGTACTTAGAAAATATACTAAGTAAAATTACAGAGTTCCTTGAAGATGACTTGTCAATTTTTAGCTCAAAATGAAGACAAAAAGCTGCATTTGAATCAGTCTGTCAGTTCCCCATGATGATTATAAACAGAGCGCTATCACTTGTTAAATTGTAAGTATGTGAGGATAGGTATGTGTGAAATGCAGACAGAAAAGCTTTTGGCATTCTGCCAAAACGCGTTTTCTCTCTTGGTGGTTTTCTTTTCTATTATCTGCACTTCATCAGACCTCTCTAGAATAGCTAATTGTTCACAGCTAAAAAAAATACAGCACCTTCCTCTGTTTAATTGGTCTGGGTATAATTGTATCTTAACGAAGCAGTCTAGTGGAAGAAAAGAGACGTTGGCAGGTTTGTTCTCACTTAAATAGTGCTTTTTGAATTGTATATATGAACTTACATAAATATGGCAAAACATAGTGATTGTAGGATAGAAGGAAGACAACAGTTAGGAAGAAGTCATGCTATTGAAAAGGAAATATAATTTGTGCATATTAAATTCATATTAGAATACTTGGCTGAAGAATTAGTTTGCATTGGTGAGCTGGCATGGATTGAGCACAGGAAATAATCCTTGTGTTTGAAACACCCAGATCCCAGGTGCCTCCAATATTAGGTCCCTACCTCATTTAAATGAAATTGGCAAGCTGCAGATACTTGCTGAGCTTCCCGAGGCAGCTCACTGGTGAGCTGGACTTCATTTTGAGGTGTACGTCATGCTTCAAGTAGTTTCTGGGGAGATAGGGGGGCACCAGTAAAAATAAGGAAACAAAATGGGGCCGGGGTTATAGTCAAAGATTGTTAAATTTACCGAGTCCGGAGATCATAAAATTTCCAGTTAAAATTTGCGGTGCAGTTCTTTCAGCTTTCTTAGAACTTCATCGAAATACTGCAGGAAGTGGAGAACAGAAAATTCCGACTTGGAACAAGGTGGAAAATTAAAGTGACAGGTGGTCCGAAGCTCGGTTTCTGCTTGTAGGCTGAAAGGAGCTGTTCCACAAAGCAGCTGCCCAGTATGAGCCTGGTTTCCCCATTGTAAAAGACAGGACATTGGAGAAGTAAATACAAAATGCTAAATTGAAATCAGTACAAGGAGATCGCTGGATGGCACAACGAGAGCCTTAAAAGTTGGGAAGGGAGGAAATAAAAAGGGCTAATATTATATCTCTCACGCTTGCATAAGAAGATGCTTTGGGAAGGAGAAGAGTTGTTGAGGGTGACTGAGGAGTAGAGAAAGATGTCCACAGAGGAAACAGGAAGCTGAACGGAGAAGGGAGCGGACGATGTGTTTTGTGTTATGTGTGTATTATGGGGCTGGTGGGAAGGAAGGAGAGGCCAAGCTGAATCTTACTGTGATTTTGGAAGAGATGGAAAGGGGTGAGAGTTGAAGTGGTTGAAATAGAATGGACATGGTCCAGGATCCCGTCAACTACAGTTGTGGAGCGTCTTTGCTTGTTGAAAAAGGAAGTAAGAAGCATGAGAATAAAAGGTTCCATCATTGGAACAGATCCAGTGGAGGAACTGAAATAGTGCCTTCACAGGAAGCAGGGTGTGAGGGAGTGTAGTCAATGTAGCTGTACGAATCAGTGGGCTTGGAATGAATATTGGGTTGATGGCCTACCCCCAAAAATGAAGATAGAGGAGTCAAGGAAGGGAAGAGTCCAAGATAAATCATCTGAAGGCAAGAGAAAGATGAAATTGGATGCAAAGTTGACGAAATTTTCCACTTCAAGACGAAAGCAGGAAACATCACTGATATAGTCATCAGGGAGGGAGGGATTGAGTAAGGCTGGGACTATGGATGGTCTACAATTCCCACAAAAAGGCAGGCATAGTTAGAACACATGTAGGTATCCACATCAACACTTTTTATTTGGAGGAGTGAGCAGGAGTTAAAGGAAAAGTTGTTCAATGTGAGAGCAAGTTTAAACAATGAGTTGTGAACAGTTGGGTTTCTATTTATGTGTGGAGTTTACATGTTTGTCCCGTGTCTGCATGGGTTTCCTCTGAATGCTCCAGTTTCCTTTCACACTTCAAAGATGTGTAGATTAGGTAGATAGGCTGTGCTAAATTGCCTCTTAGTGTCCAATGATGTGCAGGTTAAGAGGATGAGGCAGAGGGGAGGGTTGCTCTTTTGGGGAGTCGATACAGAATCAAAGGGGTTTCTGCATTGCAGGATTCTATGGTTCTATAGTTTTTATAAATCTATTGTGTGCCCAATATAAACCAGTAATATGATTCAACTATTTTCTTCTTTCCCTTTGATTTCAAAGTCATTAATATATTCCAAATCTTGTGCTGTGACAATTTGCTCCATCTCATAACAACAAAGTAAAATAAACAGGACGTAAGGGTTCTCAGAATTCTTACTGTAGCAATGAAAGCCTCAAGGTGATTTAAGGTGCTGGCAAAGTTGAATTGTTATGTAACACTCATTCTCAACACTGAGACAAAGTATGTACTGTGCCATATTGTCATTTATTGCTGTTATCATAGAAATGAAGCGAAAAATATTATTTTAGAACATACTGTTCATCTGAAGTAAGGATTGCAATTTTGCCTCAGCCTTTAAAAGAAACTTGGGTGCTAGTAAAATCTAACTGCACACCCATTTTCTGCTCATTAAATGCAGTATTGCTGGAAAGCGAAAATCATAACATTGGTTCAGCAAATCTATTAAGTGATTAGCTGAGGTATGTATAATAGACAGATCTAAGATTTATTCCCATCTATACTAAACTATCTGATCTCACTCCAAGCACTAGGGCTAATTTCAGCACCCAGGATTCAGTATAGAAAATTGGCCAACTTCTGATTGCCATCTGCTGACCCCTGCTGAAAGTATCTATTTATTGATACCAGATAAGAACAGGATAGAGTCCAGATGCAGTGTCCCTTGGTGTTGAAAATTCTGCCAACAGTCACTGTTAAAATTCACACATGAATAATAGTTAGTTGGGCAAGGTGTCAAAGAATGATTGCCACCTGGAGTATTCTGGCTAATGCCACTTAAAGGCAGCCACTTTAAGGGGAGCTGCACTCTGGCTGCAGTGAAACTCTGCAAGATTAAAAAACATGGTTGGAAGATGAAGCATCATTTGATGAAATGTTGAAGGCCTTAGTCCAGGCAGTGGACATGAAAAGTAAGATCCAAAAGAGAAAAAGCTAGAAAATCTCAGCAGGCCTGGCAGCATCTGTAAGGAGAGAAAAGAGCTGATGTTTTGAGTCCAGATTATCCTTTGTCAAAGTCAAAGTTATCTGGACTCGAAACATCAGCTCTTTTCTCTCCAGATATTGCCAGACCTGCTGAGGTTTTCCAGCATTTTATCTTTTGGTTTCAGATTACAGCATTTGCAGTAACTTGCTTTTATCCAGAAGAAAAATCCAGTTCCCCTGAAGTCAGAAAACACTCCAAACCACACTTCCCTCGGAAGTAGAAAGAAGTTGCAGAGAAGATCCACAGTGGGAGCTTAGCTCCCAGGGTATAGCTGCAATATCAAAACAAATTCACTGACCCTGACTTGCTTCTCTTCACTTTCCCACCACACTTCATTCCATCTCCTTCTATCATCACTGTCATATTATGTACATATTATGGATTCTTTATGTTGCAAGAATGGTGAATCATTGATGAAATCTGGAAGCTTGCTGCTTAAACATAAACACTTTTATTGGTAGGCTTTAGCTATTTATAGTTCCAGGTATGGTCTTGCATGGTATAATTTCCACCATGCAGACTAACTGCTTATGGAGTTCTTCTGAACTACCCTCTGACCATATGATTACATACATTATGGTGGGTGGTGCCCTTCTTCAAACACCTTTGGCAAACTTACATTATAATACATGCAGGCACTTATCTTGACAATCACCACTATTGCAAGCTCACGTCTGACAGCTCACACACTGCTCCACCATAATAGGTACATTCTTCAAATGTTTCACAAGAATGTTACTGAAGAATTGATTTTCTTTCTTTCAGGAAAAGATCATGCACAATCTGTACAATGTGACTATCACTAGCAAATACCTCATCTTGGTAGAGGCTTCACAGTTTCTAGGAGTTTCCTCAAAGCCTTGGTGAGGGGCAGAACTTCCAGCTTATACTCCAATTAAGTGGAGAAGTGTTGGTTTCCACAGTGGCACCTACTGACCCCATCAATGTGATCCAGGCAATGGGGGAACATCACTAATGTCATCAGTTTAAAAATAAACAACCAGATCAGTTTTCTGTTCAGGAAAGCAATGGTTATGAAACAAGACAGCTCAGCCATGAAAAGAGAAGACATAATAGAATAACATGAAGTAAAAAATTGTGCAAAAAAAGCAAATCTAGGGCTGATGTCAAAAAACATTTCTTCAGACAATATGTAATTACCAGTAGAATAGAATTCTAGTTGGTCTGCAGAGATGAAAATTTTGAAATCATTGAAACCATTGGATATTATGATGATTTGATTTGATTTATTATTGTCACATATATTTACATAAGTATTGTTTCTTGCGCTCTATGCAGGCAAAACATACCGTTCATAGTGATGGAAGTGAGAGAATGCAGAATCTAATGTTGCAATCATAGTTAGGATGTAGAGAAAGATCAACTGAATTCAAGCTAAGTCCATTCAAAAGTCTGAAAGCAGCAGGGAAGAAGCTATTCCTGATTTGGTTGATATGTGACTTCAGTCTTTTGTATCTTTTTCCCGACGAAAGAAGGTGGAAGCGAAAATGTCCAGAATGCTTAAGGTCTGTAATTATGCAGGCTGCTTTGCCGAGGCAGTGGGAAGTGTAGACAGAGTCAATGGATGGGAGGCTGGTTTGTGTAATGGATTGGGCTACATTCATAAGTTTTTGTAGACCTTGGCGGATGAGGGGGATAATAGATTGTGTTTGGCTGATGGAGAAAAGATGAGCAGAAGGATTTTTTCTTCCCTCCACTATGAATATTGACACTATTGTGTCAACCAATGACTTGGAAGTGGAGTCTTTCTCTGCCTCTTGCAAGGCTGTCAAAAGAAGAGGTGCTGTAGGCAAGAGCAGTTTCTGAGCTAGTAGATTCCACTTCCTTCACCAACACAGAACACAACGTAAGATTTAAGGCATTATAAACTGTGTTCAATGAGATATTCTTGTCTCTTGAAGGTCGCGAGAGAATGTCCAGGTCAATAAATTCAAATAAATGCAATTAGTGCAGAATTTGAATTGAGATGCTGGCTACTGCAAGCTTTTAAGTGGATGTCTGATTAAGTGTTTTCATCCCTCATCTCAGAAACATCAAGCTAGAGTAAAACAAAAAGCAGGAATGCTGCTGTGCAAATTATTATTCTTTAACAGTGTGTACACACCTCCCAAATTACTACTGTTCACTAAATAACATCATTGTACCACTGCAGACAGTTAGAAAATCCCCTTTTATTTGAGCAGGATAGAAACATGCAATTGTTTTATTCATTTGTTTTCACCACAATCACTATAATTTCTGAAGCTTGAGAGCTAAGCAGCTATTTCTTCGTCATTCATGTTGGCTCAAACAAATGCCCTCATAAATAATATTCGGGGAATGTAATGCCAGGGGCTGCAAACTTGTTGGATTCTTGTATGGAATGATGTGTGTCCTTAATTTGAGGGACCTAGGTTTTTTTGAATAATTAATCTCATTTTATTTATTTTGTTTGTAAAATATTTGTTTTGCTCAAGTACAAACAAATATTTCACAGGACTTCAACTCAGCCTTTCTTAGCATAGAATACAACCTCTAATGAGGCACAGAATAAACACTGTGACATTGTTAATCTGTTAGGAGCTCTATTCTACTCTCGGAAAGCTATCAGAATCAGCATTGATTCTTATTAATGAGGCAGGCACTAAATTGGTGGTTTATTTAGTGCTTTAATCTGTAGAGTGCCATATTTAAATTTCTTACAGTGTGCTTTCCTATCAGTGCTAGTTTTCAGCTGGTGCTTAGAGAACGCTCTTTCTCAGCCCCAGTGGTAAAGAATGTCCAGAAGAATAAGACATGCCAGTCTCTTGATGGGTGCACTAACTCTTAGAACAAAGAACAAAACAGCACAGGAAACAGGCCCTTTGGCCCAACGAGCCTGTGCCGCCACCTCGATGTTCCCACCTCTACCCGTGATCCCTGTCAATGTTTATAGATCGATGGATTAAAACCAAATTTGAGACAATTTAGGGAGAATTTGTTTTCCCAATTAGCCTAAGAGCACATCTTTGGGAAGTGGGAGGAAACCGGAGCACCTGGAGAAAACCCACACAAGCACAGGGAGAATGTGCAAACTCCCACAGACACAGGCCCAAATCCATGTATCTGCACAGCACAGCTATAGTCACTGAGCTGTCGTGTTGCCCATCAAATGGTCCAGGTCAAGCGTACACTAACGACGTGAAGCACTAGGATACTCTCAAAAAAAATCCAAGAGCAGCCTCTCACGACCCATCGCGTGTATGTCCCTCGTTAGACAACAAGGTGGACCAAAGCACCTGTAGGATAAAAACAAGTACATCAATATCATCATCTATTTACACACTTCCCAGGACTCCCAAGGCTCATGATCCCTATTTTAAATCAGTTTTCTATACCCCTCCATTCCCGTTCTGTTCATGTGCCCATCTAAGTATTTCTTAAATAACTCCAGAGTACCTGCCTCCACCACTTTACTTGGCAGCGCATTCTATACCCCCACCACCCTCTGGGTGAAAAAACTCCCTCTGGCATCCAAATTATACCTTACCCCCCTCACCCTAAGCCCGTGACCCCTCGTGCTATTCAAGTCCATCGAGGTGTATAAGATTATAAGGGGTATAGATAGAGTAAATGGTGGTAAACTTTTTCCACCTTCAGAAATGGATAGGACGAGGGGTCATGGCCTTAGGGTGAGGGGGGCTATGTATAAGACGAATATTAGAGGGCAGTTTTTCACACAAAGGGTAGTGGGGGTGTGGAATGCACTGCCGAGTATGGTGGTGGGAGCAGGCACGCTAGGGCTGTTTAAGGGTCTCTTGGACAGCCACATGAGCGTTATGCAGATAGAGGGATATAGTAGGACTGTTTAACTATGGCTTTTTTTTCCACAGGTAATTCGGTCCATACTTGACCAACAAGGAGCATGCATTCGGCAGGTGGTGCGAGGACAGCTCTTGGATGTTGATTCATGGGTTGCCTGGTGCTTCATGTCGTAAATGAGTGCTTTATCTGGACCATCTGAAGGGCACCATGACAGCTCAGTGACTATCGCTGTAGCTGTGCAGCCACTTGGAATTGGGCCGGTGTCTGCGGGAGTTTGCGCGTTCTCCCCGTGGTTGCGTGGGTTTTCTCTGGGCACTCCGGTTTCCTCCCATATCCCAAAAAATTCGCTCTTAGGCTGATTGGGAAACAAATTGTCCCTACATTGAGACTCTTCCATATTAGGAATAACCTAAAATTAGAATAGGATAATGGAATTGTTACTATATAGTTATGACGGCGGCGCGGGCTCATTGGGCCGAAGGGCCTGTTTCTCATGCTGTGTTGCTCTAATCTCTAATCTCTAATCTCCATCCTAGGAAAAAGCTTAACCCTGTTCACTCCATCTATACCCCTCATAATCTTGTACACCTCTATCAGATCTTCTCTAAGTCTACGTCTTTCTAAGGAAAACAGTCCCAATTTGCCTAACCTCTCCTTGTAACTCAGACCTTCCATACCAGGCAGCATCCTGGTAAACCTCCTCTGCACTCTTTCCAGGGTCTCCAAGTCCTTCCGGTAGTAAGGCAACCAGAACTGGACGCAGTATTCCAAATGAGGCCTAACCAACGTTTTATACAACTGCAACATTAAAGGCCAGCTCTTGTACTCTATACCCCTTCCTATAAAGGCTAACATACCATATGCTTTCTTCACAACCTTCTCCACCTGCTCTGCCACCTTCAGAGTCTTGTGCACCTGCACCCCCAGGTCCCTCTGCATTTCTATACTCTTAATAGGTCTACCCTTTATCATATACCTCCCCTCTACATTCTTTCTCCCAAAATGCATCACCTCACATTTATCAGTATTGAATTCCATCTGCCATCTGTCTGCCCAAGCTACCAGCCTATCTATGTCCTGCTGCATCGCCTGACAATGCTCCTCATATCTGCAAAGTCCAACCATCTTTGTATCTTCTGCAAACTTGCTGATCACTCCACTTACTCCCTCTTCCAAGTCATTTATATATATTACAAATTGAAGAGATCCCAGTACCGAGCCCTGCGACACACCACTACTGACCGACCTCCAGCTAGAAAAACACCCTTCCACTATTACTCTCTGTCTCCTATTATCAAGTCAGTTACTTATCCATCTAGCTACCTGTCCTTATATCCCATGAGCCTTGACCTTCTCAACTAACCTCCCATGAGGGACTTTGTCAAACGCCTTACTGAAATCCATATAGACGACATCAACGGCTCGCCCTTCGTTGACCGTTTTCGTCACCTCCTCAAAAAATTCTACCAGATTTGTAAGGCAAGACCTCCCCTTAACAAATCCATGCTGCTTTTCCCTAATCAGATCACAACACTCTAAGTGCCTATACATCCTATCTCTAAGAATCCCCTCCAACAGCTTCCCTACCAGTGACGTCAAACTCACCGGTCTATAATTTCCAGGGTTATTCCTACTACCCTTTTTAAACAACGGTGCAACATTAGCTATTCTCCAGTCCTCTGGGACCTCACCTGTGTCCAAGGAAGAGACAAAATCTTGTACCTCCTTCCAGCCCACCTGACAGATCTGTTTCGATGGCTTCTCCCCCTCAAAAAAAATCAAGGCATCTCTCATTGTCCTCACATTCTCAGCAAAAACTTCCAGGGATGCATCTGAGACCCTGAGGGCTTTCTTCTTACCCACTTTGTTATTCCAATGTTTCTGGAGAGCCCACGGTCAACAAGCTTGATGGGCTGAGTGGCCTCTTTCTTGACTGTAACTGTTCTATAAATGTCAGCAATGTGAATGCAAACTCCCTTTATGAGGTACATTCACACGTCATATAGCCAGGAGAGAGACCTGAAGGAAATGCAATCTGCAAGTGGATAGTTTTCCATTCCATCATCAATGCAATTACAGAGATGCTCTGCCAGTCAGACAATAATGTGGCCAGGCAGTTAAATTCCTCCAGGTTTCACATTGATGATATCAAGTGCATTTCTTCTTCCCAAAAGTAGATTTGGATTAAATACACACATTGAGCAGCATAGTTGCACTGTAGTGGAGACTAATGAACATCACACATAAAAAAAGTTCCAATCTTTTTTTATTTAATATGTCCAAATGTCCAAATGTGTACAAAAAGCAGCATTTTCTCAACCCTCTGCAACAGAGTTCCTCCTTTCACAGTTTTTTGCAGTCATTTAGGTGAATTATTGGTCAGCTGGAACTGGAATTTTCAATATTCATTGTGTTGTCAGTTTTAATTGACCAAATATCAAATTTATGCTGACTATTACTTGACTCATTATCATACGCTATTATAGTGAGGGTGGACCTACAAGGAATTATAGCCTATAAGGGAGCAGTCACCATAGCTTAACTAACTTGTCAAATGAATTTCTAGAAGTCCCCTAAGGGCAGAGTGTGTGGAGAATGCAAAATGCCCAGCCTGAATTCAGCAGAAATCATCTTTCTTAAATGATAACCAATTGCAAATAAAGGATGTCCAAGAGGAATATAAAACTGCAGTAACCAGTATGGCTTGAAGCGAGTTAACGGGCTTGTGTTCTGCCACGTTATTCTTATCACATTCTCAATCCCCTTAACAAGCAGCAAAATAAAATAAAATCCTTTATTTTTAAAAACTTGATTTTTAAAAATGTTCATTGCAAAGGTTGCATTTCTAGACCTTCATCTTTTAATATTTTCATCCTATTTCCCATGACCTTGACTAGAACATCCAATACTTTTCAGAGCTAAAGATGTTTTTGTGACATATTTCTTACCTAACACTTGAATATTAACTGTATATGTAGGGAGGTTGCCTTTGACTGCTCTTAAATTTATAAATTCTCAATTTGGCAATGTAGTGTGTCAGATCTCTACAATATAATTGGAGATAGAGGAAATCACCATCTTCTTTAAGTTAAAGTTTAAATGTGGAGCTTAGATTGAGGTGGGGGTGGGGTTAAAGGGCCTGAAAATGCCTCCATGTTTGAAAGCTAACTCCAAAGCATCAACTTCAGATTTTAACTTGGATTCTTTCAGCTGGCTGTCTCTAGAGAGGCAAATTTCTAATTGATATGTTTTAATTATTTCTCAGTGGAAATATTGCAACGTCTGTTTAAATTTAACAGCACTTTCTTAAACACATCATTGAAACTAAGACAAAAACACAATGGCAATTCACAAGGCTCAGATTCTACCTTTTACCTGATATTAAGAAAGGGTTTACTCAGAGTAGTTGTGATGAGAGGTTATTTTTTGCACTTTAGCAGTTTGGGACTCAGATCAGAATGCTTTAGCTGCTTTAGATTGTGCCTCAGACTAAGAGTAAAATGATGGTCATCAGCAGCAACAGTCTATTGTGGAGGGAACTGCAGGGACATAACAGAGATAGAATGGGCTCACAGGATGAACTATCTCCATCATCATACTGTGCACCTAGAGGATAATATTCTGAGACTCTTGAGAAAGCAGTTCTTCCAGAGGTTGAGGTTGTTTGAACACCTAGTCTCCCAGAAGATAACCTTGTGCCAGTTAGGCCTGGTCAACGTGTGTTAACACACAGCTTTCAATGTTTTTGCTCCTGGATCCTTCAAAGACATGACCTGAGAACCATTGCCTGTGACTCTCAATCAGCTGCACACAAATGCATAAGACAAGCCTCTGATGGGATGTTTGTTGGAAGTAGCAATCACATTAACTTTGCCCATGAAAGCGATGGTCAGAATGAACGAGCACCCGGCTTTACTTCTTTGCCTGGTTTTCAACAAGTATATGGTGATTATGGCGATTATTCCTTTAAGGGCAACTCACTTGTTTGAGAGATCGATTGGGACTAAGAATGGATAATTACCCCGGGGGTGGGGTCATCTTTTAGGCAGAAGACTTGTAGAAGGCATGTAAAATACATGTGAAGACTGGGCAACTGGTGAGCTTCCATCTCTATACAGTTTTTCCTTACTGGTAAATACTTTTTGTGTTCCTAATAAAGTTTGCATCATTACAAAGTGCCTGGATAGGTCTGGAGGTAGCCTTCTGTATAGCTCCAGAGTGATTGTGGTATTCTGTATACTGCACGATATTAGGCAGCATTGGTGACTGTAGCCGCCTGAGGAACGAGGTACCGAGAACACATTAGCTGTGGATAACCTGAGGAGGAGGAGGAAATGGCAATCCTTATGTAGAACTAACCATTCATATTGCAACCTGAGATACTAGGGCTTCCCTGCCCTCATCCATGCCAAAGTCCCACTGTCATTAAATAGGTCTGCTACCAAACAACCATCCATTGCACATCCATCATTGGGCCCCACCAATTCACTTTTTAAAATCATTTCATAGGATGTGGACATCACTGGCTTGGCCAACACTTGTTGCCCAATCCTAATTAACCTTGAGAAAGTGGTGGTGAGCTGTCTTCTTGAACTGCTTCTGTCCATGTGGTATAGGGATTTCTACAGTTCCAGGATTTTGATCCAGTGACTGGCGACTCAATTGTAATTCAAGGTGGTGAGTGGTTTGAAGGGGATCTTGCAGATGGTGGGGTGTCCATGCATTTGTGGCCCTTGTCCTTTCAGTTGGTAAAGGTCATGGGTTTGCAAGGGTATTGCTAAAGCGGCATTGATGAATTTCTATACAGCACCTTGTAGATGGCACATACTGCTGCAAGTGTGCATTGGTAGCGGAGGAACTGAAAGTTTGTGGGTGGGGTAGCTATCAATTGGGCTGGATGCTGTTGACTTTCTTGAGGAGTTTCTGAAACACTCCTAGTTTCAAGTCCGCTCAGCACAATGTAAAATAGGGCAGTTAATTCTATTTTCTATTTATGATGCCAGACCCTCTGAGTTTTTCCAACGTTTTCTGTTTTTACTTCAGGTCTCCTACATTTGTGACATTTTGCTTTTACAATATTTGTACAAAGTCTGTGCTTTTTGCCAGAGATTGGTGTCTGCTGGGAGAAAATGAAGAAGAAGAAAAAACAAATGGTTTCTGTGTAATTGTCTAACTCTTTGTAATGGTTAACATTAGCAAATAGATGTCACTTTTACTGTTTTCAAGAGATTTTCAAATCTGCACCATCTGTGCAAAGTGAATGTGCCATTGTTAGCTCTGGCTCAACAGATGTATGGATTCTGCAATATTTTTACCAAACTTGGGAATGATCCAAGAGAGAAAGTTAACATGGAGTTCATCATGATAGTGCTTGCATAAGATTGAGGTATACAGAATAGAGCAAGCGATCAAAAGAGTGGATGGAGTTGTGGTATTGGTGAAATAAACTATTGGAGCTATGAAGAGCAGCAATTTGCCGGAAGGACCATCTGCTGAAGCCATACGGATTGAACAAACAAGGAACAATAAACGAGCAATCGCACAACTGGAAGTAAGCAATAGACCTACAAACAATACAACAGATAAAATGCATAGACAAATTGCTGACAAGTGCCGAAGCAATTGGGTAGCAATTGTCGATTTCATCAATCCTAAAGTTAATTGTGATAAATCAGTGTAAAGATAAAGGACTCAGAATTCTTAAAATGTATTCATGAGACCATTTTCTGCCAATATGTAGCAGGCTCAACAAGAAAAGGGGAAGTTGGGCAGATGGAAGGAGTATTGGTAAGTGTTCATGATAATAATTCAATTATCAAGTATAAAGATTGTTGCTTGTAACTGAGTATTGCTTGAGTTAAAGTGTAAGCTTGGGAATTTGGCAAGTGAGGGAATTTTAAGGGTTAATCCCTTTCATAAATCTAATCAAGTTTGTATTTAGCATTTAACTACAATTTACTGTTAAAGTTAAATGTCTTTCAGTTTTAGTCAGAGATAAACAAAGAGAGGCAGCTATAGTTACTTAATAATATGTACCGAGTTCAAACTGTTTTTTCTAGCCAGCAGTGCATGTTTTTTCATAGATTTTTCACAGGATGTGGGGCATCACTGGCCAGGCCAGCATTTGTTATCTATATATAATTGTCCTTGAGAAGATGTGGTGAGTCAACTACTTGAACTACAGCAGCTTATGTGGTGTAAATACATCTATTGTGCTATTAGGGACGAAGTTCCATGATTTTGACTCAGCGACATTGAAGGAACGGTGGTATAGTTTCAATTCAGGATGGTGTGTGTCTTGGAGGGGAACTTCTAGGTGATGACATTCCTTGTCATTTTGGTGGTAGAGATTGTGGGTTGGAAAGTGCTGCCGAAAGAAGTTTCTCCAATGCATCTTGTAGATGCTACACAATGCTGCTACTGCAATGGAGGGAGTGAATGTTTATGGTGGTGAATGGGGTGCCACTTCAGTGGCTGCTTTTTGTGCTTTTGGAGCTGCACTCATCCAGAGCACTGATAATTTTCCATCATACTCCTGAGTTGTGCCTGGTTGATGGCAGACAACCTTTGGAAGTCAGGAGATGAATTCCCCACTGTTGAATTCCTAACCTCTGATTACTTTTGTAGCTACTATAATTATATGGCTGCTCCAGTAAAGACTCTTGTTAATGCTAACCCCAGGATGTTGATAGTGGGGGATTCAGCAATGGTAATGCTGTTGAATTTCAAAGGGAGATGGTTACTGTTCTTGCTGGAGTTGATCATTGTCTGGCATTTGTATGATGCAAATGTTATTTACCACTTACCCAACCCAAGACTGAATAGTGCCTAGGGCTTTCAATATGTTGGCACAACCTACTTCCATATCTGAGGAGTTGTTATTGGAATTAAGTAATGTGCAATACTCAACCAACATCCCACATCTGCTCTTATACCGGAGGAAAGATGAAGATGGGTGAGCCTCGGACACTATCCTGAGGAAATCCTGCAGTATTGCTCTGGGGCTGAGGTGATTGGCCTTAAATAACTCACAGCATAATCCTTAGTGCTATGTATGACACCAATCCCTAATTCCCATTGACTTCAATTTTACTGGGTCCTTTGACGCCATGTTCTGTTAAATGCTACCTTGGTGTCAAGGTTGCCCCTGCCCCTACTCCTGTACCTTCTCTACCACCCCACCCAACCCCTCATAATTCAGATGCTTTACCCATGTTTGAATCAAAGCTGCAATAAAGTTTGGAGCTGAATGATTCTAGTGATACACAGTCTAAGCATCAGTAAGCAGGTTTTAGGTAAGTGCCACTTGACAATATCTTCCATATTTTGCTAATGATTGAGCACAGACTAATGAGGCAGTAGTGGACCGGGTTGAATTTGTCCTGCCTTTTGCGGACAAGGTATTCTTTTTAATGCATGCCTGAGCAATTCTCCACATTGCCAGGTAGATACCAATGCTGTACTAAAACAACTTGGCTGGAGATGCGGCTAGTTCCAGAGCAAAAGTTTTCAGTATTGCAGGTGGGTGCTACTGGGCACCAGGGCCTTTCATGTATCCAATGTACGCAACTGTTTCTTGAGGTCACATGGAGTGAATCACATCGGCTGATGATTGGCTTTATTGATGCTGTGAACCTCAGGGAGAGATTCAGATGGATCATCCACTCAGCACTTTGAACTGAAGATGGCTGAAAACACTTCAGTGCTCTCCTTAGCTTCAATAAGGAGAAAATTGAATGTTTAAGTTTATTTATTAATGTCGTAAGTAAGCTTATATTAACACGACAATTAAGTTATTGTGAAAATCTTCTATTGCCATCTATTGTTTGGGTACACTGAGGGAGAATTTAGCATAGTCAATGCATCTAACCAGCACATGTTTAAGACTGTGAGAGTAAACCGGAGCACCCGGAGGAAACCCACGCAGACATGGGGGGAACATGCAGACTCCACAGAGACAGTGACCCAAGCTGGGAATCAAATCCAGGTTCACTGGTTCTGTGAGACAGCAGTACTAACCACTGTGCACCATGCCACCCCTATGGGTTATAAAACCAATGTTACTCCTGAAATTGCTAGTATCCTGATGGGAAGGTGGGTGAAAATTGCCCTCAAGGGGGATGACTTGGCCATTCTGATACCTAAGAGGAACCAAGAAGGACCATAATGCTCTTTGTGAGTGTTTATATATTTATAGAACAAAATTTAAGTCAATCTTTTGCTCAGCAGTCAATAAGGTAATTTTCCATTGATTGGTCTACAAATCCAACCTGGAGCTTTGTACAGTTACTAGGCCAACTGCAGAATATGCACAAGCTGCTTCCATTTTTAAACTGTTACTTAGATTTTAACTGAAAAGTGAGGACGCTTGCCTGTGTCCTGCAAGCATTCCATTCTCTCACATATTGCTTGTAACTCCACAGCAGCAAAGCGCCACTGGAATTTTTAGAGCATTCTGAGGAGAGATGAACAGATGGATGCAGATTAAATGTGTGGTTTGAAGAGAAACCTTTGATCTGCTCTGTTCACAGGCAGCAGCTGAGACTGGGACTTTGCAACAGAGAGATCAGGTACCCCCCCTCCCACATTTATATTTTTGGCAACTGAAATAATTGCAGCAATGAATTATTTCAATGAGCAGTGCAAAATGCTGCATTTTATGTAGGTCGCTGTTAAATAACTAAAGCTGCTTTGGTATTTTTACCGCGCAAGTGTGGCATATAATCAGCTGATTCACAGCGATGAGTTAAAACAGAAAATACTGGAAGTAGTCAGCAGGTATGGCAGCCAGCCCCGCTGAGCATTTCCAATGGTTTGTGCCTTTATTTCCCATTTGCAGCATCCACAGTATTTTGCTTTTGCACACATTTGAATACTGTGAAGACTGCAGACGCATAAATTGCAAAGGTTTACTCATTGTTTCATTTGAGTTTTTTCTTATTTTATAAATACTTGTGCAATACTGTACTGCGATTCATCATTTATTACGGTTTTACTTATGATCAGTAGGCATTCTTAATAGGTGCAAAAGTAACTGAGGTACAGTTCATGTAGAATCCATTTGGCTATTCTCAAATTAAAATTTGATAATGTCCTGAGTCGTCCTAAGTGTGGATTAGGTACAGTGCTTGACATTCTGGGCTGGATTTTCTTCTGAATGACCATTCAGTTCCTTTTGGGGTGGTAAATTAAAGAAAATGGGTTAGTAATTCCTCAAAACCACCAAGATTAGCCTGACAAACAATTGTGAGACTCCTTTAAGGCTTACCATCAACCCACATTATTAGGATAACAGAGGCTTGTGGCTAACCCTTCTGATTCATTTTCCCCAACTTCTGTCTCAAAGTCAATTCAAATTATCATTGCCACTGAAATATCAATAGGGCAGGCGATACATTGACGAGGCAATTTTTTTGCTGTGTTTGGCATTTGCATCTGGACTTTAAGGAGTAGTCATTGCGTTCCAGAGGAGCTATTAGCTAGGGAACCTATAGAGAACTTATAGACGGAGTAGTCACTGTGTTCCAGAGGAGCCAATGGCTAGGGAACTTATAGAGAACCTATAGATTGAATAGTCACTGTGTTCCAGAGGAGCTAATGGATAGGGAACCTATAGATTAATTAGTCACCATGTTTTAGAAAAGTTAGTGGCTAGGGAACCTATAGAGAGCCTATAGACTGAATAGAGGTTGTGTTCCAGAGGGGTTAATGGCTAGGTAACCTATAGATTGAATGGCTGCTGTGTTATAGAGGATCTAATGGCTAGGGGACCTATAGAGAACCTATAGACTGAATAGTCACCATGTTCCAGAGGAATTAATGGCTAGGAAACTTATAGACTGATTAGTTGCTGTGTTATAGAGGAGCTAGTCAGTATGGAACCTAATGGCTGAATGAAAAATTCTTTTTCTACTTAATCATTATAAAATACATGTCTTTCTTGATTTAAAGCAACATTTTTTTTCAAAATGTTGGCAAGCTTATGATCACTTTTTAAAAAATACACAAATCAACGCTATCAATAGTCACATAATTAGAAAACAACCTTTTGGATCTGCTCCCATTCCCAAACATAATAACATGTATTAATTTTCTTTTCATGACGAGGCTTTCCCTTCAAAACAGAGGGATGAGGGTAAATACATGCAGACTTTTGAAGGTATGTATATTTAAATTTGTTTCAATGATTACATTCACCATTTTCCTTTTTCCAGTTTTCTTTCTCCTTCCTTTCTGCTGACATTTATCATCCTCCATTTCTTTGCCTGCAAGCATCCCAGGTTAATTCAAAGGTCGTAGTAAAACAGGTCCTTCTTTTACCTGCCAGTATTTTCTTGCTTCTCTGTTGATTAAGATCCTTGCCTATGTTATTGAAATTATTGAAATGAGTCGTGGGTCGCTTCAGATCATTGTGTGAAACATAAATAATTTTGCAGCAGCTCAATCTTGGCTGTGGGAAAAGAGATACAGGCAGTAATAAATATTCTGAATAATCATTGATCATTGCCGGTGACAGGAAAACAAGCTCAGGCAGTTCCTTCTTCACAGATCACTGGTTCCATTTCTAAACACCTCTGACAAACGCAGAGATCCCGTATGGTTCTCCAGCATTGCAGCTGGAACCATGAACTATTCGGAAAAATAATGAGCCTTCATGTATTTTATTTATCATATTTGTTACGTGTTCAGTAAAGTGAAGATTCATGAAATGAGCTGGAAAAGGGGCAAATGAGGAGTGCAATTTTGAACATATTTGGATTGCAGAGAACAAACTGATGCAATCAACATGCTTTTCAGCAGCCGCACATCAATATGATTTTAAAAATCGCAGCTTGTCATTTTTACTTGAGATATCCACAGGGCCAGTAGTCAATTTTTTAGTATAAAGGGTTAATATTAAATATAAAAATATACAGTCTACATCATCAGCGATGAAAATCACATGACAACAGAGCTTGGAGAAATGTGGCTCTGTGTAGAGCCTTGTGTTGGGTTTGTAAGGTACATAGTTAGTATAATATTCAGCAATAGATAGAGTTTACCCATAGTCTTGCCTCCAGCAGTATCTTTAAGGCACATTCTGTAAGAATCACAACGATAATAATAGATAGTGATGGCAGAAAGGATGACGAACAAAGCAGACCAGTAAATAGCTCAGTGATTGGAAGCAGCAGCAAGGGAAACGACTCCAAGACAAGCTCACTGCAGGAAAATCTTCACTCAAACTCATGGAAAAGACTACAATGAAGGGAAGCCATGGCGAAAATCCTACTTTTACCAGAATTCTTCGACCATGTAGTAGGCTGGGATCAAGTCAAGAAATGGCAGAATTGATGTCACAGGTTGGCAAAGTGTAGAGCAACTTTGGGAGAAGGCTAGCAAGGAACAGGTCAGCACTTTACTCTATTCTCAAATTACACTATTCTCAAATAGTGAAAATGGCAGAATGGTTAGACAGGGTGCAAACAAAGACAAGACAATGTATGGGGCAGGGTTTTCCAGCTGCGCTCGCACCAAGACAGGAAAATTCCACCCGAGTGCAATGGACCTTGGTATGCTCCTATCCTATGACAACGATTCCTGTGGTAATCTTTGAAAGATCACCATTGTGGAGAAAGAGAAATTCAACAGACATACCCAAAGACTGGGGGAGAAGGTAGATTCCTTCAGCAATGATTTATATTGATTAGCTGAGAATTGTAAATATCAAGCCCTGAAAGATAAATTAATTTGGGATCACATTGCTGTAAGAATCTTAGAAGAGCCTTTATCAGATTTTCTGCAGTCGAGAGAAGATTTGACCCTATTGAAGACTCTCCATTTAACACGGCAGATAGAAATTAGAAAGCAAAATGGGATTTTTATTCACGACAAGAAAGAAATCTTGTGGAAAAAATAGCTGATACAGTGCGGGTTGTAACACATGGAAACAATAGCACACCGAATCTGAAACAGGAAATGAGTGAAGAGCTGCTTTTTGGGAAAAAGATGCATCATTGCAAAGAATCCCCTATCAAAAATGTGGAGTACCATTCCTGCAAGAATTTTAAATTGGGATCTTTAATAAAGTGGTATTTCCTGCATAATATAGAAATCTTCTGAAATTTTATAAATAGTGTTGATTTTCTTCCACCGGAAAGGCAATTTTTGTAACTTCTAAACAGGCAAAACTCAAAATGATTTAGACTGCCGTGATGACATACCTAAGTTGGTAGATGCATCTTGTTTGCCTTTGTGTCTGTGCAATTGTTTAGAAAGAACCAGGCCTACGTTATGATGATAGGATAGTCGGTGCCTGGAACTCACTGCTGGGGAGGTCGTGGATCACATACAATAGTGACCTTTAAGAGGCATCTTTACAGCTATATGATTGGAATGGGAATAGGGATTACAATTCAGATGGGCAGCCTGGTCGCTACAGGTTTGGAGGGCCTAAGGCTCTGTTCCTCTGATATAATTTTCTTGGTATTTTGTTCTATGTTCAGTGGCGAAATGTGATTCATGTATTTGGCATCCTGGATTTCTCCCCCTCCCTTGCATGTAACTTTGTGTCCTGCGCTGCAGGAATAGATCCGCACATCTAGGAGCCTTCTGGATTCCAGGGCTCAACTACAGCTTCCACCTATTCTGATCACGACAGCTCGGGCATGTCTTGGGAAGATATGGGTAAAGGGACCTCTAAGGATGGCACCATTTTGGCGTCAGTTGCCACCTCACAACTCACCATCCCAAATACTGACACATCGGTGGGTTCAGTTAGTGGTGAGACCTCTGGGTCATCTCTGGTGAGCACGACACATCTGCTGATGTACATCAGGTGGAGGAAGGAAGGTTCGAGGCCTTCCTTCCTCCGGCATGAGGAGGTCTGTCGGAGGCAAGGACTCAGCTGGCACCAGGCTATATGCTGATCTTCTGAGATCAATTCTCTCTCAGCTGCTGGAGATGCAGCAACAGAGCCAGGGAATGCAGGCGGGGCTGACGGTCACACTGGACCAACTGTGAAATTGTTGGGAGGAGTCCTAAAGCTTTCAGGCAGACCAGCTATTGTCTGTCTTGTGTGGTTCCCAGGTCAATACTGCAAGGGTGGCATCTGCAGTGGAAAGCCTGGGGCTGGGGATCATCACCATGAGTGACAGGCTCAAAGCAATGGCCAAGTCACAGCAGGCCACAGCTGAGGGGCTGAACACAACTGTCAAAGTTCTGCAGCCCATGGCTGAGATGCTCAAGAGCTTGCAGAAGACCCAGCAGGACAGCACTGAGACACAGCAAGCTACAGCAACACCTCTTGAGAAAGTGGCCTAGCCTCAGAGGGTCACAGCTAAGATGTTGCAGAGCATGGCCCTGTCTCAGAGAGCCCTTGCTGTGCCCTGGACTCAAATGGCCATCACAGAGGGCTCAACAACCAAGGGTCCTCCAGGACTGGGAGTGCCAAGTGCTACCGGAGCTCAGTGCAGAAGCATCGCTGTCTCACAATGTAACGCAGGGGCCCACAGGTGCCCGAAGGGAGGAGGAAGATCTTGAGTTTGTGTCGGGGCCTTCCAGCCTAGAGACTCTCCCACACTAGGGCATCTCAGGGGCAGAAGGATGAAGAGGGTGTCATGGAAATATCTCATAGACCTGGAAGTCGGCAAGGGCCATCAAGATCCAGGGCCTCCAGAGGATGCCCACTACACACATCACAGCTGGCCTCATCTACCTCCAATACTCCCTTCTGGGGAGTACTGAGATCTACTGGTAGGAAATGTAAGGTTAGGAAGTTGTAATTACACTGAGATGGCACAGTGAAGAGCTAAACTAGTTAGAAAGAAATTTAAGCACCTTAACATTTTCTGTTCACAAGTTTTTATGTTAGAACGCTTGATTTAAACAACTTTATTGCAATTAAATGTTTTTTCACCACCCACCTATGACTAATGTGTCTCAAGTAGTAATCCTCTTCTATTGATGATTGCCAGAGGGATGCTTCATGTTGATATCAGTTGGGGAGGCCTTTCAATGCTGTGTCACTGAGAAAATGAAGCTATGTCCACAGCCCCTCCTCCTCCAATAAATTACCTCTCTCTAGAACCAGGTTGTGCAAGGAATAGCACATGACCACAATGTGGGAAGAGATCACAGGGCTGTATTGGAGGGTCCCGTCAAACTTTCCAATTGTATTTTGAGGAGCCCGATGCACTTCTCCACTATCGCGTGGGTGGCTACATGGGCCTCATTAATGTGGGTCTCTGCCTCACTCATAGGACTCTGCACAGGCGTCATCAGCCATGTCTGAAACAGGGTAATCCACATCACCCACGAGCCCCTCTGCAGCCTAGGCTCCTCCTCAAATGCCTCTGGGATGTCCGAGCTCCTGAAAATGAAGCTGTCATACATGCTGCCTGGGTGCCTTGCGCAGATGTGCATAATGTTCATATTATGGTCACACACCAGTTGAACATTCAGGGAGTGGAATCTCTTTCTGTTGATGAACCTTCATGGATTCTGTAGGGGGGGCCTTAAGGGCGACGTTGGTGTAGTCGATGGCCCCCTCTTCGTTAGGCATCTCAGCAATGACTGTGAACACTGCAGCCTGGCCTTTCTGATGGGCCTTGTCAAGGTTAAATTTGACGTATTTGCCCAGTCCAGGCTTCTGTGACCTATCCTGACACACGTATGCAGAGCTGCCTGGGAAATCTCCGCTCAGGGTCTGGAAGGATCCAGTCACAAAAAAGTTCAGAGTGGTCATCAATTTGACAGCCACCGAGTGAGGGAGCCTCCCCTCAATGTCATCTCTAGGTTCTGCAACAGGTGTTGCATTAATTCCTTTCAGAGGCAGAGGTGTCTGACACCTGTTCAAATAACATTGGTGCAAGGAACTGGCGGGGTCACTGTTTCCTCCTTCTCCCGCACCCCCCCTCTGAGCGAATGGCGGTTGCCTCCTGCCTGCAGTGGTCATCTCCCATTAGTTCTGCAAGTGGTAATGCCTGGGCCTCCTGTGCCTGCAATTCTTCTTCCTGCTCCTCCTCCTCAGTTCCAGCAGCAACCAAAAGGACAGCAAGATCAATCGATTGCATCACAAAGACCACCCCATCACTATAAAGTGGGGTGGGGAGATGGTGGAGGGAGATGGAGAGGGACACATGTAGATGTTCAGAATGCTGCTTACCCCTACCACATCAACAGTCACTGTCCATACACGCCAGCTCCCCCCAGCCACATGCTCCCCACACTCACAGCAACCCCCCACTTCCCCGAGCCACACACTCCCCACAATCACAGCCCCTCCAATTCCCTCAGCTACATGCTTCCCACGATCACTGCTCCTTGAAAAGTTGAGAGGCTGCCGCAGTGCAATTTGTGAAGGTTTTGTGCACATTGTTCTGCTGGAAATGAACTGATGCATTAGGACCCAGCAGCACTGCAAGACCCGAGGTCAGTACTGAGTCCTGGGTCAGTGCTGCATCGGAGACCCTGCTGAGCAACAACCCCACTCCCCACATGCTTGCAGAGCCACCATTGATCCAAGTAAGAAAATGGCCACAATGAAAGCACATGTATGATCAGCATAGAGCCTTCAGACACTATTCACTTATCTCTTCACTGAAGGAGTGCCCAAATCAGACTTTTATGGAGCATTTCTGTTTTGCACCGATTCCAGATTAGTGAATGTGGTGGTAAAGGAGCAAGTGCTGGTAAGGTCGGGTGTGTCCCAATTGCATGCATTCTTGGGCCTTGGTAAAGAGGAAATCTGTATAGAGGTGAGCACGGATCACGCTACTCACCTCATGCCTGATTTTACCAAGTTTTCGCGCCCAAAAATGAGTGCTGCTTGATGGTAAAATTGGCCCAGTTAGTATAATGTACAATAATAGTTAGAGTTTATCAACAGCCTTGCATGCAGATGTATCTGTAAATCTAGATCATGAACAACCCCTCTAAGACCCATAATGATAGCAGAATTTTCAATAAATAAATATAATTTACAATTATATACTAGCAAAGAAAAGTACTTAAATTACAGAAATTATTAATGGTTTAATGAAAGCTTGAATACATTCCACTCACCATGATTTTAATTGAGGTTGTAAACTATTCATTTTAAAGAGGTCAGCATCTCTCTTAAAGGCGCATGTTAAGTGTTTGCTCAGCTGCATTGCAAACACTGCATGTCATAAAGTGCAGTCCTGTTTACTCATATAATAACGCGTGCACTTCAAGAATAGCTCATTTGCTGTAAAGTGCTTTGATATATTCTCAGGATATGAAATATGTGTTCTAAATGCAAGATAGATCGTTGATTCAAATTGGATGAAAGAAAGGAATTGAGAAATGTTATCATATAAAAAAAGCATCTGCATGATAAAAATTAGTAACAATTCTCCAATCAGTCTTTTCCAAATATCATTCTCTTGTTTACAAAAATATTTACTTATGCAGCAATGCTAGCTGTTTAGTTATCCCATTATCTTGGCAGTAAGGGAAAACTAGGAATGAGGTTCTCTGGCTTCCCCTCAGCTCTTGATTGCCCACAGGGCCTCATAGATACATGAGTTTTGAGTTACTATATCTGTTCAATATCTATGCAGTTTTGTAACACAATAGACAGTATCCTCAATGTAAAGATGGAACTCTGTCTCTACAAAATCTGTGCAGTGATCACTCCTACTAATACTATCATGGGCAGATGCAATTATGACATGTGAATTAGTGTAAGTATTCCCTTTGTTGGTTCCCTCATCATGTGGCACAGACCCAGTCTAGCGGCAATGTCCTTTAGAGCTTGGCCAATAGTTGTGCTGCTAAGCCGCTCTTGGTAATGAATATTGAAGGCAGTATCCAGAGTACATTGTACGCCTTTGACAGTTTCACTTCTTCTTCCAATTGGTGTTCAACATAGGAGAGTACAGATAGGTCACCTGAAGGTGGGTGATAGGTAGGGATTAACAGGAGATTTCCTTGTCCACGTTTGAAGTGATGCTATGAGACTTCATTGAGACTGGAGTCAATGTTGAGGACTTCCAGGGTAACCCCTTCCAATGATCCTGCCACCTCTGGTGGGTCAGTCCTGCCAGTGGGACAGGACCCAGGAATGGTGATGGGTGGTTTCTTGGACATTGTGAGGTCTGATTCCATGAGAATGACTATATTATGCTGTTGCTCTACCAGTCTGTAGGACAGCTGTCCAAATTTT
Organism: Sphyrna mokarran; assembly: GCA_024679065.1. Lineage (NCBI taxonomy): Eukaryota > Metazoa > Chordata > Chondrichthyes > Carcharhiniformes > Carcharhinidae > Sphyrna > Sphyrna mokarran. Next base: position 81,122,815 of record JAGIQG010000006.1, read on the forward strand.
GCCATTAGTCTCCAGATTTAGTAAGAGGGATTTTCCAGGGTCAACAGAGCCAGATATGCCAGTTACTTCATGGTCATCATTACTGAGATGAGCATTTAATTCCAGATTTATTAATAGAATTTAAATTCCATTAGTTGCCGTGGTGGGATTTGAATTTGTGCCTATAGCTGGACCATTAACTCAGCCGGGTCTGCATTACTAATCCAGTGACTCTGCCATCTGCAGTCTTCTCAAGGCTGCCAAAACATCCTTTGTCATAGAATGAACACTGCTCGACAATCAATAGGCAAGATGTGGTCATGGGCATTCGGCATCTGATTTTTGGGTAAGCATTTTCCAAGGCGGCCTTCACAACATACAAAAATGCAGAGTCGCTGAGCAGAGACTGATAGCCAAGTTCTGCACACATGAGGATGGCCTCAACTGGGACCTTGGGTTCATGTCACAGTATCTGTAACCTTCATGACTTGCAAAATTTCACTAACTGTCCTGTCTGGAGACAATACACATCTCTAACTTGTGCTTAATGCTCTCTCCACTCACATTGTCTGTATCTTTAAGACTTGATTATCTAAAGATTCACATTCCAATCATTATTTTGTAAATTGATTTTGTGTCTTTATATGCCCTGTTTGTGAACAGAGCTCCCACTTACCTGACAAAGCAACAGTGCTTCAAAAGCTAGTGACTTTTTCTATCAAATAAACCTGTTGGACTTTAACCTGATGTTGCGACTTCTTACTGGATAGGGAGTGTCCCAAAGGACTGGAAGATTGCTAATGTAACACTGCTGTTTAAGAAGGAAGGGAAAGAGGCAGCAGACAGGAAATTACTGATTGGATGCCTGACTTTGATCATTGGCAAGGTTTTAGAGTCCATTATTAAAGATGAGATCGTGGAGTACTTAGAAGTGCATGATAAAATAGGACTGAGTTAGCACGGCATTGTCAAGAGTGGTCATGTCTGACAAATCTGTTAGAGTTCTTTAAGAAGGTAACAAGGAAGTAAGATAAAGGAGAACCTATGGATGTGATTTATTTAGGTTTAGAATCATAGAAACCCTACAGTGAAGAAAGAGGCCATTCGGCCCATTAATTCTGCACCAAACACAATCCCACCCAGGCCCTACTCCATTTCCCTACATATTTTACCCACTAATCCTTCTAACATATGCATCCCAGGACACTAAGGGGCAAATTTTTAGCATGGCCCAGCAACCTAACCAGCACAACTTTGGATTGTGGAAGGAAACCAGTGTACCAGGAGGAAGCCCATGCAGATACGAGAAGAATGTGCAAACTCCACACAGATAGTGACTTGAGCCGGGAATCAAACTTAGGTCCCTGGAGCTGTGAAGGAGCAGTGCTAACCACTGTGCTACTATGTCGTCCCAAAGGCATTAGTGAACAAGAAAAATTTCTTCAGCCAGAGAGTGGTGAATCTATGGAATTCTTTATCTCAGAAAGCTGTGGAAGCCAGGTCATTGAGTGTCTTTAAGACAGATTAATTAAGGGATCAGGGTTTATGGGGAAAAAAACAGGAGAATGGCGATGAGAAAAAAATCAGCCACAATTGAATAGCAGAGCAGACTTGATGGGCTGACTGGCCTAATTCTGCTCCTATATCTTATGGTCTTAAGTCACTTTGTTCTCAAAACCAAGGAATCTGAGTGTTCCCGGTGCCTAGGTGCCTATAAATGTTGATAATGTTAGGCTTTTCCAACTCCCTATTTTACAAAATGCCAAGGTTCACCAGTGAATCAAATCCCATACTCTGGTCTCCAGTTCTATTAAACCCCAAATTCCCTTTATAGGTGCTGTTAAATTACAGGAATCTGCCAGTGACCACATCTTTCACTCCATCTTTCTGTTCATAATTGCCATACTCTCCACTCGTGAAAGCCTTATCCTCACACATAGACACAACATCCTATTCCTTAAACTTGCAATAAAATTAATGTTTACTTGAAGTATGCTTGGCAATTGTTTCATGACTTATTTATGAACATTACTGTAAGTCAGGCAATGGACCACTCAGTGGGTTAAAACTACTCGGCATGTAGGGTTTGTAGTAGTCTACTATGGTGGATTGATAATTGGCTCAATGCCTGTTAGCTGAAAGTGTTTGTCAATGGATATGGGTATGCTTGAAGACTAGCAGTAAGGTCCTGCAAGGATAAATATTAGGATCATAGTTATTTACCATTTCCATTAATGATCCAGATATAGATGTTTGGGAAATGATTCACAAGTTTATAGACAATACCCAGAGAGATTAATGTGTGGGATTTACTACTACAGAATGTAGTTGAGGCCAAATTTTTGTCTGATTTCTAGAAGAAATTAGAGAGATTAGGGATCAAGGGATATGAGGGGAAGGGGGAATCAAGATATTAAATTCAATGACAAGCCATGATCAAAATTAATGGCAGGGCCAAATAGCCTATTCCTGCTTCTAGATTCTATGTTTCTATTTTTCTATACAAAGACATGTGCAAAAGTTTGGACTGGTGACGTTACTTGATTATTGTGTACGTATTTGGATATCTTGGAGAATTGGACCACTATTTGTCATATCATATTTAACTTTGGAAATTGTTGTGTTATGTACACAAGCATGAGGAAATTGTTGTGTTATGTATACAAGATGTGCACTCAGATCCTGCGGGGATCAACTACTGGGGGTATTCATAGACATAGACATCTTCAACTCTCTTTGAAAGTCCCTATCTGTATCAAAAAGACAACCATCATCCCAGTACCTAAGAAAAACCAAGCAGCCTTAATAACTATAGGCCGATGGCTCTGACATCCATCATTATGAAGTGATTCAAAAGCCTAGTCATGGCACGAATCAATTCCAGCCTCCCAGACTGCTTGGAGCCATTCCAGTTCGTCTATCACTGCAACAGATTCACAGCAGACACCATCTCCTTGGCCCTGCACTCAACCCTGTAACACCCTGATAACAAGGACACCTATATCAGACTCCTACTTATTGACTATAGCTCAGCCTTCAACATGATTAGTCCAACAAATCTTGTCTCCAAATCCTGTGGCCTGGGCCTCGGCATCTCCCTCTGCCACTGGTTCCTGAACTTCCTAAATCACAGACCACAACCAGTAAGGATAGGAACGGCCCCTCCTCCATGATTATCCTCAATATCAGTACTCCACAAGGCTGTGTTCTCAACCCCTTACTATACTCCTTATATACCTATGACTGTGCAGCCAAATTCCCCTCCAATTCGATTTTCAAGTTTGCTGATGACACCACCGTAGTGGGTCGGATCTCAAACAATGACAAGACAGAGTACAGGAATGAGATAGAGAATTTGGTGAACTGGTGCAGCAATGATGATCTCCGACTCAATGTCAACAAAATGAAGGACATTGTCACCGATTTCAGGAAGCGTAAAAGAGAACATGCCCCTGTCTACATCAATAGGGACGAAGTAGAAAGGGTCAAGAGTTTCAAGTTTTTAAGTGCTCAGAGCATCAATAACCTGTCCTGGTCCCCCCTATGTCAACACTATAGTTAAGAAAGCCCATCAATGTCTACTTTCTCAGAAGACTAAGGAAATTTGGCATGTCACCAACTTTTACAGATGCACCATAGAATGCATTCTTCCTGGTTGTATCACAACTTCGTATGGCTCCTACTCTGCCTAAGACTGTAAGGAACTACAATAGGTCATAAATGCAGCCCAATTCATCACACAAACCAGCCTCCCATCCATTGACTCTGTCTGCACATCCTGCTGCTTCGGCAAAGCAGCCAGCATAATTAAAGACCCCACATACCCTAGACATTCTCTCTTTCACCTTTTTCCTTCGGGAAAAAGATACAGAAGTCTGAGGTCACGTACCAACTGACTCAATAACAGCTTCTTCCCTATTGCTGTCAGACTTTTGAATAGACTTACCTTGCATTAAGTTGATCTTTCTCTACATCCTAGCTATGACTGTAATATTACATTCTGCACTCTCTTGTTTCCTTCTCTATGTTTTCTCTGTATAGCACGCAATAAGCAATACTTCTCACTGTATGTTAATACATGTGACAATAATAAATCAAATCAAATCAAAAACAAGCAGTACAAATGCTAACTATACATACTTTAATGTGTCAGTCTGTAACGGTCATGACCAATGCTATTAAGCTATATTTAAAGCAAACAGGGATGTGTTCACAGGTTAATTCTCTATAATAGTTGGAATAATATTTTGTCCTTGTACAAGTCCTTGGTTGGGTATCAGTTAGAATATTGTGTCTAGTTTTTGTCTCCTCACACAATGAAGGATATTGAGAATAAATGAAGGGTGCAGAGCAGATTAATTCTCAGTTTAATACATCATGGTTATCTAGATAAGCTCAATAAGCTAAGTCTTCTACACCTTGAAGTCAAGGGGCAATTTGATTGAGCTTTATGAAGCAATTACAGCACTAGATTGTGTTTTTATAGACTAATTATTTCAACCAAATAGGTGTACATCACTTTGTAAAACAGATTGATATTCTGCAATAATGATCAGTACCAATATGATTGAAAAGATTTGGAGTGATGTTTTTTCAATTTTTCGCTCCCAAATTGAATTTTATCTGTTTTCTCTCAAAAGATGATATGCTTCTGAGTGGGTGGTGAATGTAGTACCTCATACTCTGTGAGACTTGTTGGTTTTTGTCTGTCCCTCATTTTTGTAGCCTTTTGTCTATCATCATTAAGAGGTAAGTGCTTAATGGAGACATGAGGCACAACCTCGGCTTTTGTGGGGACACTGATTATTCAGCCTTAAGTGTCATAATTGGTTTGAACCAACAGTATTTGTATGCCCATGTGAACACCTCGACACAGAAGAGAATTCCTGGCAAATATCTGCTGGGTCTCATTCCATAGGGAACACAGAAGAATGTATGATCGTTGTGTTGCTATGGCAATGAATCAGTCAATGAAAATGCTCTGCAGAATCTCACTTCTGGTGATGTTTGCAGCAGGAGTGAGAACATGACCTGTTTCATCTGTAACCTCAAAATGGTACACTTCTATATGATGTATGTGAAAAGGAAGGTGTTCAATTCCAGGAAGTCCAGCTATCTCCAATGCAGGAAATGCTACAGAAAATTTAAGGTTTGAACCACATTTCAATGAAGAATGAAGCCATTCGGGCCATTGGGTCCACACTGACTTTTCAAAAGAGCATCTTACCCAGGCCCACAACTCCCTTCTATCATATCCCTATCTCCCATGCATTTATCATGGTGAATCTAACCCATACATTCTTGGACATTAAAGTGTAATTTAGCATAGCCAATCCACCCGACCTACACATTTTTTGTCAATGGAAGAAAACCAGAGTGTTCAGAGGAAACACATGCAGACACAAGGGGAATGTGCAAACTCCACACTCAAGGCTCGAATTGAAACCAGGTCCCCAGCACTGTGTGGAAAGAGTGCCAACCGTTACGCCATTGTTTGCTTTTTGGAAATCTTGTCATTTGACTTCAATAATCTTAGAATGAAACAGTTGCTTTTTCCAGAATATCTAATAATAAATGCACAGAATTGAAGACCAGAATTGCAAAGGCCTTGCATTCTAAAGAAGAATACTGTCAAATCAGGACAAGCTACAACAATCGATGGGATATGTAGTAAACAGTTCTGCACTATTGCAGAAGGTATGGGAGATTTCACATTGTTGAATCATCACTCATGGAATTGAAACATATAGATTTCCTTGGAACAGGCAAATTTGCCTCCATACAGCAGGTGAATTCTTATTAATCAGGTTCTGTCATGAACGCTCAAACTGCAGAAATGCAACTGTATTGTGGTCTTCACCTGGACAAACTGGAGATGATTCAAAGATGACAAGATGTATTTGGTGCCATGCTCAATGCCACTTCTACAGTAGTGTGTACTAGATGCTGCACCTACTGGCAGAGAGAGAAGGGCTGGGGAGATGCGGTGGACTGAAACAAGCAATGGATGTTGGTGCAGCATAGTGGTACAGTGATTAGCACTGCTGCTTTACTTTGCCAGAGATTCGGGTTCAATTCTGGCCTCAGATCACTGTCTATGTGGAGTTTGCACGTTCTCCCTGTATCTGCGTGGGTTTTCTCCCACAGTCCAAAGATGTGCATGTTACATTGGTTGGCCATTCTAAATTGAGCCTAGTATCAGCAGAATTAGAAGGGTAAATGTGTGTGGTTACTGGAATAGGCCCTAGGTGTTCAGTACAATTAACGGACGGATTTCTGTACAGGATTCTATAACTGATTGGACATAATAAATTGACCCTAGTGTCAGGGGATTAGCAGGGTAAATATGTGAAGTTATGGGAATAGGATCTGGATTGTAGTCAGTTCAGATTCGATGGACTGAGTGGCTTCCTTCTGCGCTATAGGAATGCTATGATTTCTCTTCACATGGAACCATGTGTTTTCACATCTTTAGCAGCCTAACTGCTGTGACTGTACAAGAACCTGCAAGCAGGGAGGACCATACTGACCCAATAACAGTGCATGAACCAAAAGATCAAGAACAAATTCTGGTCCAAAATTGTGGCTCAGTTATCATCTTCCTGTCTTGCTCCTGCCTCTGAGAAACCCTTTAGATGAAATGCCCAGCTTGTTAACCATGCAGAAAAGACTATTAGGATGTGGAAGCCATAGTAACATAATTGAGATTTGCATCAGCAATTTGCATAATAACACTCTTTACAGTGGTTGAAAATTGTGATGATACCTGAACTGTGGTGAGATTTTGTGTTGATTTTTCTGAAGTGAATTTATTGCAGAGGAATGTTGAGAGGAAGTGATGGAATGTAACTGTTCTGCTGAATGACATGTTTATGGGAAAGTTTCCAGGATTAAATTTCCCACATGGTTTCACCAATAATAGCTGACAGCTTTGCCATCTCCCAGAGGCTCTGTTTTTCCTCTGGCAAATATTCCTACTCCTTCTTCAGACCTCCAGTTGGATGCTCTGTCAGTAACTAGGTTGTCACATATACAGCATGCCACTGTGAATATCATTTCCACAATTACTGCAGGATGTTCCCAGAACAGTCTAGTGTCATACTGGTGCAGGCAAGAAGATACGACAATAAAAAAAAGTATTCCTTTTAAAATGGAGCAGGATGCTGCTAAGACATCATCTTACCTTTGCAGCTTCAACAAACTGGCAAGATTTTTAGAAAGTTCCAAATTGGATTCTTGTGGGCAGGGATCTCCCTTGAATGAACATGTCTAAACAACACCCTTCTGTGAAATTTCATACCTTATTGTCAAGGCTTAATCCAAAACACAGGGACAATAAACTCCCAGACTCTCTTACACTTGCTCTGCCAAGGAACAAAGAAGAATTGTCGAGACTAAGTCCACTATCTATTTTCTATTATATATACGTGGCTTTTGGCTGTATAATGCAAACTCTTTCCTCACCATGAAAGACAATCATTTGCCTTCCATTGCATATCAATGACCATTCAGCATATGATCAAAACTGCTCTCTGATTTTGAAATTCTACCCAAAAACAGAGAGAGCAAGCAATCTGCAGAATACCAGCAATAACATCCCATCTTAAAGACAAGTGCTTCATATTGCCCTTTTCAAAATCTGAGATTCAAAGTCTTTTTAAAGCCTCCCTCCAACTTGCCTCGAACAGCTTTGAGTTTGCCTGTAAGAAATTCGACTTCTGGTTACAACAGACATCAGGGTCTATCTACACAACCTGCTTTATTTCATTCCTCCATCACTGGACTCTCAGAAATAAATGAACTGCTAACTATTCTGTTGGGTTTAAGTATCTGTAAAAGTGCACTACTGTCTTTCATTGTATCTTTCTTGAACATATGGTGTGTGATTGATGTAGCAATAGACTGCTACAGGATGAGTATGTGCATAAATAATCCTCCTGTTTTGATCAGTGGAAGTCTGCTACTGGGGTGGGGTATGTGCTGGGGAATGAAAGCTTTGGGATCCCAAACGGAAGCCACATCAACCTTACCAAAACCAAAGCAAATGGATTAAATACAAAAGGGAAAGAGAGTTAAGGATTTCAATCACTCTCTCTTACCTGTCAGTAACAGCATCCATCTAAACTTCTGATCCAAAATGTTGACAGTATATTCAGTTATCACTCTTGAAGGAGCATGATTTTCATTATATCTCTACTTTGCAACATTAGACAGAGCTCTCACAACATTAATCATAGTATCTGTGGGCAGCTATCTTGGGAAACCTGGAATGTTGGGGAAAAACCATGTGCCCACTGCTTACTTACAACTACAAAGAAAATAATACCCTTGCAAGCAAGCTATCTCTAGAAGATTACATGATGCATTGCTGACTGATTTATACAGGCAATGCCTGCTGGCCTGTTGAAAACATTACAGCTTCAGTGATATAGACATCGAATGTTATGATGAAATTGCAGTGGATGCTAATGATGGATGTTGAAATGAGCAGCACAATTCTCTTGTCATCTTCTTAATAAACAATAGCCTCCAGAGTTCTTGCTCTGAAACCTTTCTTAGGGTGGCACAGTGGCAGAGTGGATGGCACTGTTATCTCACAGTGCCAGGGACCGGGGTTTGATTCCAGCCTTGGGTGACTTTGTGAAATTTGCTTGTTCTCCCTGTGTCGACATGGATTTCCTCCAGTTTCCGCCCACAATATAAGATATGCAGGTTAGGTGGATTAGCAATGCTAAATTGGCCCTTAGTGTCTCAAGATGTGCAGGGTTTTTTTTAACTTTAACCTGTGTAGGTTAAGAGGATTAGCAGGGTAAATATGTGGAGTTATGGGAAAAGGGCCTGGATAAAATGGTCTTTGAAGAGTCTATGCAGACTCGATACTTCCTTCTGCACTGTAGGGATTCTATGAATCTATGAATGTTGTGGATTTAAAAACCTGCTCATTTGGGTGTCTCCAAATTGATATCCTCATCCTTTGGTGCTGCCATCTCACCAGAGGTTTATACAAAAAAGTTGCTGACTCATATTTTGACTAACTGTTCTTTATTTTCCTCATCCTCACTCCTCACAAAATCAATGAACAGGGCTTTAAATTATCATGCCCACCTGACAGATACTTTCATAGCCTCCTTAACTATCAGAAGGCACAATCTTTCTAATGGATAGATTAAATTAAATAAGCAACTGTAAAATTCCACTGCACCTTTTTTTAATGTCACTGGTAAGTATTGCAAAATCCAGGAACTGGCTCACAAGTCTCCACGATAAATGTGTTAAAAGGATTAAGAACAATAGGACAGGAATAGGCTATTCAACCCCTTGAACCTATTTCACCATTCGATTAGATTATGACTGATTTGTACTTGAACACCATTTACTTGCCTTTCCTCTGCATCCCTTGATAATCTTACCCAAGAGAAACCTATCCATCTTAGTCTTGAAATGTTTACTTGACTCAGCAACCACAGCATGCTGGAAGAAGTTCCAGATTCCCACTACCTCCTTGTGAAAATGAGCTTCTTGATTTCACTCTTGAATGTTCTAAGTTTAATCCTATTCTGGATTTTCCTACAAACTGTTTCTCTGTATGTACTCTATCCATTATAATTTTGAACATTTATATTACCCTTCAGCCTTCTGAGCTTAACAGACTACAAACCAGCTTTATGCAACTTTGCGTCATATTTCAGCCTTGTTATGAGGAATCTGCTTTCCAAGGGTAATCAAATTATTTGAATTATCTTTAGCAGTAGATTAGTTCATTGTAACTTTACAATCTGATTTAATTTAATTTGATTTATTATTGTCGCATGTATTCGCATACAATAAGAAGTATTGTTTCTTGCACACAATATAGACAAAGCATATCTTCACAGGGAAGGAAAGGAGACAGTGCAGAATGTCGTGTTACAGTCATAGCTAGGGTGTAGTGAAAGATCAATTTAATGTGAGGTAGATACATTCCAAAGTCTAATGACAGCTGGGAAGAAGTTGTTCTTGAGTCAGTTGGTATGTGTCCTCAGATTTTTGTATCTTTTTCCCGACGGAAGAAGGTGGAAGATAGTCTGAAGTGTGTGGGCTCCTTAATTATGGTGGCTGCTTTTCCCAGACAGTGGGAAGTATAGACTCTCACTCTTATATATTCTTATTTTATATAGGCACCATACAGAAGCTATGAAGTTGTTCAAATTTGATCAAAATATTCAAAATTTCAAGGGACTTGGACTGAGTAGACGGGGAAAAATTATTCCCACTGGTGGAAGAATGGAGAACCAGAGGACACCAATTTAAAATGACTGCCAAAAAAACCAGTGGTGGCATGAGGAAAAACCCTTTTTCGCAGCAGCTAGTTAGGATCTGCAGTGCTCTGTCTGAGAGTGTGGTGGAGGCAGATTCAATCAGAAAGATTGGGCAACTAATTGAAGAGAAAAAAATTGCAGAGCTGTAAGGAGAAGACAGGAGAATGTGATTCAGTGAGTTGCTCTTACAGAGAGATGGCAAGGATACAAGGCCAAATAGCCTCCTTCTGTTCTGAAATCATTTTATAATTCTATTAAAAAAAACTTCATGCATTAAATTTATGAATTTTGACTCCAAATTATTTGGGTTTCCCCAATTTATATTCCATTGATAGAACTCATTAATGAAATAATTATGCTGTTTTCAAAGAACTAGCATGAAGGGGACTGGCTGAATAGTCTCCTTCTGTGCTAATAATCATTCTACGATATCTATTTATCCAGCTGGGTCTTTGAGGGAAGTCAGATAGTAATGCGATGCTAAAGCATTTACCAGTTTTATTAAGATAATCTCTTTGCCCATTACTGTAAATTATGTAGCCTTTTGTGATTGACAATCTGATTTGCATTTCACTGTGCATGCAAGATCTGAAAAGGGAGGAGGGCGAATTGAGCAATTGTGATAAAATTCAGACACTCACCAATAATGATGCAAATTGCTGCCGAGGAGAGCATTTCAGTTGATTACCATTAGCAAGTGAATAGTAGCTGCTTCTGTATTCAAAGCAGTAATCACTTGCAGCTGAAAAGTCTCCAATCAATGTTGCATAGTAATCATCAACACTAAGCTGGTAGGCACTTGTCCATGAATAGACTTTATATTGATTCAGTGCATCCTCCAAGATAGTGAAATGCATGAAATATAACCTCAAATCAAAAGACTAACCTGATTTTTGAGGCCAGATAAAACTTAATTGACATTGTTGTGTGTAGTGTATGAATTTTCTCGTAAAAGCAAAATTCTATGGATGTCAAAAACCTGAGAATAAAAAAAGAATACTGGAAACACTCAGTAGGTTTGGCAGCATCAATGCAAGAAGAACAGTTGAAAGTGACTTTTCTTGAGAACTACTTCAGATTTCTTTGGACTATTTACAGCAAATGGATTCCATAATCACAAATGCGTGGAAACCGGGGAAGTGGCAACAAGTTGTATTTACATAGTGCATTCAATGTTGGAAAGCATCCAAGGTGAATGGTGGAAGTACAATTACACAGAAATTGACTAACAGCCAAAGAAGCAAATATTAGGAGGGAAGGAATGTTGGGCTCAATCTTAGTGATAAAGTAATAGATGTACATTTGCCTATGTAGTAGAACATAGAACATTAGCTGCTCCCGGGTATGGCGCCTACCCCCACCCCCCCCCCCCCCCCCCCAAGCCCCCCTCCCCCCCCCCCCCCCCCCCCCCCCCCCCCCACCCCCCCCCCCCCCCCCCCCACCCCCCCCGCCCCCCCCCCTCCCCCCCCCCCCCCCCCCCCCCCCCCCCCCCACCCCCCCCCCCTCCCCCCCACATCCCCCCTCCCCCCCCCCCCCCCACCCCACCCCCTTCCCCCCCCCCACCCCCCCCCCCCCCCCCCCCCACCCCCACCCCCCCCCCCCCCCCCCCCCCCCCCCCCACCCCCCACCCCCCCCCCCACCCCTCACACCCCCCCCCCCCCCACGACACGACAGTTTAGTAGGAGGAGTCCACAGATTGAGGGCAGGAAGGAGAATTTTCAGAAGAGTTTGGAGATGTATTAGTTACTTCAGATTCCTGGCGAGAAGTTGAGCCGTTTTGGGAGCGAAGAATCCTTCTTGATCGACATGTAGAGTGGACCACATTATGGCACCTGCTAGTGCCCGAGTGGTCCATCTACATGTGATCAAGTCTGTGCTCTTCACATTGAGGGAGTGAAAATATAAACAATAATACAGGGAATGATCAGTATGGAAAAGAATAAAATATTTATAGCGAATGAGGATATGAAGACAGAGAAAAGTAAAGTTTATTAATCACAAGTAAGGCTTACATTAACACTGCAATGAAGTTACTGTGAAATTCCCCTAGTTACCACACTCCAGCGCTTATTTGGGTCAATGCACCCAACCAGCACAGCTTTCAGACTGTGGGAGGAAACCAGAGCACTCAGACAAAACCCACATATGGGGAGAACGTGCAAACTCTATACAGTGACCCAAGTTAAGAATTGAACCCGAGTTCCTGGTGCTGTGAAGCAGCAGCACTAATCACTGTGGCACCATGTCACCCATGATGAGGTAGTGATTGAACAGATTGATAGTTGCTAAAGCACCGTGGCAAATAGAGAGCCGAAGTAGGAATTTGATTTGATTTATTATTGTCTCATACTGGTAAACAGTGAAAAGGATTGTTTGTTGCGCCTACACAGACAAAGCATACCGTTCACGGAGAAGGAAGTACAGTCATAAATGACATGGAGGGAGGTTTTTTTTCTAAGACCAGTGCAGAGGATGTCGATGGAGGTAAGTGGTGAGCAATTGAAGAAGTTGATCAGAGATATTCTTGGCTGTGACCAAGATGAGAGTAAAGAAGTCATGTGAGGTGGCATTGTGGAGAGACTGGTCAGGAAAACAAGAAAAAGATTTTACATGGAAGGAAAGAAAGGTGGTGAATTCAGAAGTGAGAGAGTGTGCTGAGTTTAAAAGAAGATTGAAACTAGCAATTGTGTAAAGAGTGGGGAAAGGAGGGAGAGTGTTTCAGGGAACAACAAGGAGGTAAAAAAAGATTTTCATCTATAGCACCTTCTATAGCCACAGGAAATCCAAATTGTTTTACAACTGATGATATACTTTTATAAAGCATAGTCACTGCTGTGATGAAGGAAATGCAATAGCTAATTTGTTCACAGAAAGCTTCCACAAATAATGACTAGGTAAGACTGCCACCACAGAGATATTGGTTTATAGTGGAGATGCTTAGAGCTATTTCAGCATTCTTGGATGAAGTTTGAGCAGTGTTGGAAGTAATCTTCCAATTAACTCCCACAGGACAAACTCTTCCCCCAATCATTTAGGATCAACAGTGAGATCCTGGAAAATGTTGACTATTTCTGACATCTTGAGACGCAAAATTCACCATTGCCTCCAATGTGCTAGCTCAGCCTTTGACTGATGTGGTAGTTAAGGGGTGGTAGTTGTAGGACGGATGTCAGAGGTAGGTTCTTTACCCAGAGGGTGGTAAAGGTATGGAATGCCCTGCCTGCTGCAGTTGTAGATGTGCCAAGTTTGGTGGCGTTTAAGAGGTTAGTAGATAAGTTTATGAATGAAAAGGGAATGGTTTAGGTTAGAGGGTTATTGCTTTTTCTTAATTGGTCGGCGCAACATCGAAGGCCGAAGGGCTTGTTCTGCGTTGTAATGTTCTATGTTCTATGTGAGAGAAAGAGAATTTGAGGACCAGAATCTCAAAGCTGAGACTAAGGTCATGGTTTATTAGGCAGATCCTTGTGCTCCTAAATGCTTCAGAGTCTTGAACAACTACAACACTGAGGAAGTACCACCAGCAATGTCATTGCAAGATCCTCCAGATATGTTGGCAAGACAATGGTTTAATAACAGCATCCTCTACCAAGTCAACATACCCAGCATCAAGGCACATCACTCAAAACCAGCTCAGATAGGACATGTGATTGATACGCTGACAAGTAACTTCCGAAGCAATTGCTCAATTCGGGACTCAATCATGGTAGGAGCTCCCAAGAAGACAACAGAAATATTTTAGGGGTGACCTCAAAGCATTCAGAAGATTTGGAATAAAGTAACAAGTTTGAAAGAAAAAAGTACCAAAGGTACTGGGGAGAGATGTACCAAAGTTACTGTGAAGTATGATTTCAGGATTCCACTACCATGGCAGCAATCAGAAATTGTAGTCAATTTTTGTCAAAAGGCAAAAAACCATGAAATTGGGCATGGGGATCAGGATTACCCCAAACCCATTGCTTCCAATACAGATAATTCACAAACTTTGTGCTGCTTGCTATTTTAAATAATTATGGCATGAAGCCAGCACCAATGTCATGCTCAGTACTTGCATACCTGAGTAGGAGTGCAAGTTTGTGTGAGGCTGGCGTGAATTAGTGCTTTTATTTTAAGTTAAAATGAGCCTGGCATTACTTAAAAGTAGGCTATACCACTTAATAGAGAGGTGCACAATGCTGGAGCAGGTGTTAAAAGTCATACTACAAATAACATTGATGCAAGGACCACTCACTAATAGCACAACGTGGCAGAGAGCAGAATCCTAGGACACTGTACTAGAGGACTCGGTGCAGGAGATGAAGAGCAGGTGAAATGTTATCAACCTACAAGAGGCTGGGAGTTTGTCTAAACAAATCATGCAAAGGCACTGGTGATCCATGGACTTGGATGCAATGCTGCAAGATGATCATTGAACTCACATGAGTAGCTAAATTCAATAAATATACCTTCAAATGCCATATCTTACCAGCTACAGTACTAGCCTCACATTCATCCCATCTGTCATCTATCAGAGGAGTCAGCAGCATGGTGGTATTGTCACTGGGCCAGTAATCCAGAGATACAGGACAATGCTCTGGGGAGCTGGGTTCTCACAGCAGATGGTGAAATTTGAATTGAATAAAAAGCTAAAATTAAAAGTCTACTATGAGTATGAAATGATTGTCAATTGTTGTAAAAACCCATCAGGTTCACAAAAATCTGCCACCCTTATCTGGTCTCTCTTACTTGTGACTCCAGCTCCACAGCAATGTAGTTGACGCTTAAATGTCCTGTGAAATGCCTTAGCAAGCTACTCAGCTCAAAGACAGCCAGGGATGGGCAGTAAATACTGGCACACCCTCTAAACGAATAAAAAAGCAATTTTTTTTCATCCATGGCTCATGATTCAGAGCATCATCTCACCCTCACGCATTTAGCGCTGCTACTAGCCTCACATCCACATCTCACGGCTTGCACACATTGCCAGTTATTCAAATATGAAAGCCACATCATCTAAAGATGTTACAGCGCACACACTGTCAGACTCCCCTGTCTCTTGCAGGACAAGGTCGTCCATAAGCACGGGTGTTCAATTGTAGGGCTATGGGCAATTATTGAAAAGTGGGATTGGAACAGTCAGACCTTTGTTGACTGGTGTTGACATGATGGATCAATTGGCCTACTTCTGTGCTGTAAATATCCATAAAACACTCAGAAAGTTTGATATCATCCAGCACAAAGCAGCCTGTTTGATTGAAACCATTTCCACAGACATTTATTCCCTCTACCACCGACACAGAGTGGCAGTAGTATGTACCATCTTCAAGATACTCAGTAGAAACTCACCAAACTTCCTAAGACAGCACCTTCCAAACCCATAATCACTACTATCCAGAAGGAGAAGGGCAGCAGGCACATGGGAACACCATCAGCTGGAGGATCCCTCCCCCCTCCCCACATCCTCATTCCATCCCCCCTCACCAACCATTCACCATCCTGATTTGAAAATATATCCCCATTCCTTTACTGTCACTGGATAAGGATAATGATGCTTTTCCTCATGGATTCTGACACGCTATTAGCCAGAAACATACTCTTGTATACCTCTAACAGTTCTAGGTTGATCCAGTCCCACAACCAGTTTGATGGAACTGTGATGGAGCTGTACTGGAACATCTTGGCTCAGGGCACAGCTAGTTCTGGACCACAAATGTTCATTACTGCAGGAGTGATGTTGTTGGAGCCTATATCATTTACTGATGAATGGGTATTTAGCAGTGCACAGTTGAGTGAAGGAACACTAGCCTCCAAAACAATAGTATATGCTCACACTAACTGATGTCTTGATCAGCCTGCTCTACATCTGTACAGCAAGCACTCACCATACATGTGCTAACAGCTTCACCAAAAAACAGCTTGCACCAGAATTGCTGCAAGGCAGGATGTCAATTTGGAGACAGAACAGCACTCGGAAGCTGAATTTCCAGCGTGTTAATATCTGAAAGCCAAATTGGCCTTTACTCAATCTGAGAACAACAAAGAGCTCAGCTGAAACGAACTTCATATTGCTGGAAGGAAAATCTAGATAACTGATTGTTCAATGCTGTTTTGCTGCCAGACTGCAACAAACATTCTATAAACCATTGGTGGAATTTCACTTATACGTGGCAGTATGTGACAGTGCCACTGGCACCAACTGTGGCTTTCTATGCCATACTGTTGGGAACGTAGCAAATTGTGCCTTGCCTTTATGTCAATGTGGAATGTGATTTGGGCCTTATATGTGATTTTCCATTCCAGTCGCCAAACCCGCCCAAAACAAAATGGGAGAGGAAATTCCTTCCCCATAGTTTTAATCAAGGAATTAAAACAGAAAAGGTTTGGATGTTCTCAACAGGTCATAGGCTGAAATATTGGAATATATTTTACATTGGGATGGTGATCTTGCCCCTGCACATAAAATCCAAAGGAAGTGAGCTGACCAGAAAAGAGTAAATCTTAGGGCCTCACCAGGACCCAACTGGCATTCGGAGGCAAGAAAACTGAATAGACAAACCTGGGCAGAGAGGAACTGAAGAGAAAAGATTATGTAAGAGCCACCACAGGGCCCAGGAGGACATTTACAGAGGCACAACTGGTGACCCAATACCAGCCTGTTCAGTGACAGCTGCCTGGTGAGGTGCTTATTGTGAAAATGTCCTACCTCTGGTTAAATTCAGAAGTGACAGAATCCTACCTTTAAGTGTTTATTAATTGACAATTTAAGGGCCTCAATTAACCCATGATGGGCCAATGGCTCCCTCGCTGCTGGTAAAATAGTGGTGGGGGCAGTGTTGCCTAGTAGATGACAGGTGCTTCACCCTTAGCATTTTATAGGTGCTGCCACCTGCCAATCCATCTTCAGGACATTGTTAAATCAAGCTCATAAACTCACTCCACAGAATCTGCCATTTCTGCTCAGAGTTTCCAGAATGTTCTGTTTTTAATTTAAATTTCAAACATCCACAGTATTTAGCCTGGCACTGGGATTGAATTGATCTTTTCTTCAGCTTACCAGCTGCCATTACTAACACACTGCTAAGAAAGGCCAGCTGTCCTGTCCTCTAGAGAAAGATTCACTTTTTTCAGACTGTGGAAACAGGTCACTGAGTGCAGAAATTTAATTTATAAGTTAAATCTACCATTTAATATAGTTGAATGCCTTCTGGGCAAATCTTCCTCTCCCGCCTATACTAACATGCCCATTATGAATCGAACTAGTATTTTACTGATATGGCTATAATTTGATTTTATATTTCCAACTAGAGGAACAAAAACAAAATGCACTCAATGGAAAACTGTTTAAAATACATGATCAAAGCAATACTTCAAAACTCTGTTCTCAGGAAGAAAACAAATCTGTGTACAGCATTTTGTGAGTCTCAGTGGGGATTAAATTGGAAATTCCTGAGTGTGGGGATCACTGCTTGTGATTAACTTGGGCCCACTTCAATGGAATTCATGTGTCTTGCCAAATTTGAGGTGTCTCTTCATTCTAATAATTCCTACACGCAGCTAACATTCATTGTTCATTGGTTTGCATGCATACTCAGCACAAGCCATTTAAAACAAGTCTGCATTAATTAAATTTGAACTGCACATCTTAAAGACAAGATGCCTTGTAACAACTGGAGGCACAGAGTCATTGGGAATAGTGCTAAGCAACAGTCAGCCATGAAACACTGCCTTCACTGAGGAGTTATTGGAACTTCAATCAACTGGAGCAAGCACTGAAAATTAGTAGAATTTCTGCAACAGCCAGGAGAAATACATCAATCATTGATGATCCTTTAAATAACACTAATGCACCTGTCTTTCAGGCTATTAAAAGTGCATTCAGCTGTGCAAAGTCAAAAGGCTGTGGAGCAGGAGAACCCAGGAGTACACATGCATAATTTGCTGAATGTACAGAATAGGTTGGAAAAATGGTTAAAAAGACATAAGGAATCCTGGGTTTTAGAAATAGGAGCTTGGAGCACAGCAGCAAAGAGGTTATGGTGAACTTTCATAAAACACTTGCTTGTCCTCAGCTGGAGTATTGCATCTAATTCTGGCTGTAGCTTTTCAGGAAGGATGTGGAGGCTTTTGAGAAGATACAGGAAAATATTTTAGAAGTGGTACCAGATATGAAGGATAGTTTAGAGAAGTTGGGACTCTTCTCTTTGGAGAAAAGAAGATTTAGAAGAGATTTCATAGATGTGCTCATAATTATGAGGCATTTGAATAGAGAATATAGAGAGAAACTGTTCCTATTAGCAAAAGAGTTGAGAACTGGAGAATACAGATTTAAGGTAATTAGCAAAAGAACAATGATCTAATTTGTCGTGCTATAGAAGAAAAGCAGGAGAAGTCCCTCTGCTCCTGCACCCTGTCTAGAATTGTATTTTTTATTTTATATTGCCTTTCCTCATTTTCCCTACTAAAATGTCTCACTCCTCTGCATTAAATTTCACCTGCTACATGTCTGTACATTTCAACAGCCTACCTCTATCCCTTTGAAGTCAGCTTCTATCTGTGTCACAATTCAAAATACTTCCAAAAGTTGCGTCATCGGCAGATTTTGAACATATGCCCTGTACACCCAAGTCTGTGTCATTAATATAGATCACGACAGACAGTGATCCCAACACTCACCCCTAGCATCCCCACTATATGCTGACCCCCAGTCTGAATAGAAAACCTTTCACCATTGCTCACTGTTTCCTGCCACGCAACCAACTTCGGGAAAATGGGATCAGCTGAGAGTTTGTAGAAAATGGCATTAGTATAACAGACTGAATGGCCTGTTTGTGTGCTGTAGCCTTGCTATAAATCACGATTCTTAAAAGGGTATCAGTAGAGCACGGTGCTCTGAAATGCCAGTACTGGATCCAAATCACAATTGTATGTGAATTGATACAATATTCTGTCAGTTCTGCATACTTCTGGCAGATATTAATTACCTACATGCTAACCTCAAAATGCAGGGGCCATTCTGGAACCCTGAGGGTCTCATAGTATCCACTAAACAGGCCCAACTGAGCTTCATACTCTAATCCAAGTTCCTGATTTTATTCTTAGTCTCCAGAATCAAGGGGCTAGTGAGTGTTTAAAATCACAGACTGATCTCTCCCAACTTGGATGTCTCTCTCACAGCCTTCATGGTGTCACTGACTTGTTCAGAGGCGTATCTTCCGCAACCAGTATCTCGTGAATATATTCAAATCAGAATCCCATGGTATAATTACGATCCTGACATAATTTTAACTCGACAGAACTTGTCAATGATCAATTCTCTCTCCGCATTGGCTCACAGCTGCGGCCCAAGAAACAGACCAACACAAATGTAAAAGAATTGCTAGAATCTAGAGACTTTTTTGAATACTAAAGACACCTCAGAGCTTGGGGATGACTTGCTTTTGATTTAAAATCAAGAAAATGCTGGAAATACTCAGCAAGCCTGACACATTTGTGAAGAGAGAAATGGAGTTAACAGCCAGAATCTTCCAACCCTGCCAAGGCAGGTTCGTTGTGGTGGATGTAATGAGTCTTTCAAACATCCATTGACTTCAGCAGGACAGGAAGATGCCACCAGCAGGAGGGGCAGGAAAATTACAGCCATTTCAGTCTGCGTTCTTTAATCAGAACTGACAAAACGTCTTTCTGATGTATTTACCTTATTCACACAAACTAAACATTTTCAACTTATCATGAGTGTCATTTTTACTTATTTATTCTTGTTGGAGGAAGAGAAGAAATGGAAGGAGAGTACTGCTTAACAGGCCACAGAACCTTTAAACCAAGAATCATTTTATTGGATTTCACAGAATAGTGTGACAGAAATCTGCGCCTTACCAGGCAGGCTCTTACTGACCTGGGCTGGGCCTATACTATTGGAAGTCAGTGTGATTATATCATAAAAGCCATCCGATGTTATCACGTTCCATAATACACTCAATGAATCAGTGATCATTGCCAACCCCAAAAAATCTGTTTACCCTAGCCTTAACTATATTCAAAAATGGAGCGTACATAATCCTCTAGGGTAGAGAATTCCAAAGATTCGCAACCATTTGAGTGAAAGAAATTTCTCAATTCATTCCTAACTGATTGGCCCTAATCCTGAGATTGTGCATTCCTTGTTTTAGATCCCCGAATCAATGGAAACAATTTCTCATTGTCCACCATCTCAAGCCCCTTCACTACAGATGGATCCTACTCAAACACCAGCTCCTCCTCATTGTATCTAGACTCACCATTAACAACCATCCACACCATTTGTCATCCTTTCCCCGCCCCCCTTTCCTTCCCCAAAAACCACTGTTAAGCATATCCTGCATTCACTTTGTAATCAGATTCCTCGGCCCTGATTATGATCACCCCTCCCCCCATCCCCAAGACCATTAATGGACCCCATTGACAACCATTTCCATCTCCACCATGATCAAATACCCGCTGTCACAACATCTCTCCTCACAATCATGTTCCACCTCTGTACCATGAAATTTTCTCAATGACTTCAGTCCCTTTACCTTCCACTGGAGCTTCCAGCCACAATATCTCGAATCATCCCAATTGTTTGTTCTTGATGAGTGCTGCAGGTTTCCTTGTCTGACAGGCAGCCAGCTATCAGTCAGATGTCAGTCTGTTTGTCAGTCATGCCTGTCAGCCTGACATTTATATTGGCCTGCGAATTGCAAGAGAATAAATTGAAAAAGGTTGTAAGCTTGACAAAGTTAACTTATTTGTACCCATGATTTAAAACAAGCATCGATTTAAAAAAGATTATTGAAAAATTAGAATGGTGCCAAAAAATTATTCTAGATTTTACAGGTTGAGAATATCAAATAAAATAATAATCAGTTTGCCAGGCAGTCTGTTCATCAGACTGGTAGTTGGTTGGCAAACCTAAAGATGAAATTGAAAAGATGCTTCAGAGTTTAAAACTGCCAGATGTTTGGGAAACTATACTTCAGGAATTTTCCATCTGTATCTCCTCTTCCTTTATGCATAGGGGATTTTCACAGTAACTTCACTGCAGCGTTAATACGCCTACATTACACTTATGACACTAATAAATCTGCCATTGGTGGTTTGCCCAGAGTCTCCCTGGTGTTGTAGGAAGCTGTTCTGACTTCAAATTGTTCTGAGTCTATTGAGGGAACTACAGAATTCATCTAAAGAACTCAGTCCCAGTATCATGTGAGCATTTTGCAGAGTTGAACCTGATTGAAGATTGTTTATGGGATTGGTTTTGATTGGAACATCTTAGATATATATTTGTTGAGGGCTATACATTATTGTGGCTGTTTTGTTTTTGTTTGTAATTGATAAAAGTTCTTGTTAATTTTCTTACTACATATGCTAACTATATTTTTAAATAAACTTTGTGTGATAAAAACTCCCTAGTGGGTCATTTGAATCATACTGAAGTGAAACACATCATGTTTACCCTAGTCAAATTCAAGGCAAAGACTTATGATTCAGGCAGATTCTATAAAGCACTTTGGAGTTTTTGACTTGAACCATAACAATATGTAACATGTTCTAAGCAGGGGGTCAGGGGAGAGGAGTAGACAATTGCAGAATGGTCTGTGATCGGGTGGAAGATAGGAATGATTAAATGAGTAGTGGACTCATGACCAGAATCTTCAGTCCAAATTAAAAGAATGCAGTTGTTATGATTTGAAATTGTTAAACATGATGTTGAGCCAGGAAGCTTATAATCCAAAGATAAGGTACTACTCTCAAACTTCCACTAAGCTTCATTGTAACAGCTGAGGAGATTGAAGACAGGGAGTTTAGAGTGAGGGCAAGCTGGAGAATTAAAATGCCCAGCAACTGGAAGTTCCAGGTCATACTTGTGCGCTGAGCACTGGGAGGTGAACCAAAAGGTTTCTTTCAGAATGAAGGGCTGCCGTTTAAATGATGTCCAACCTGTGTGATGAAGCAAATCTTTGCTTGTTTCTTCCCACACTGCTCACAATACTTTCGGCTTGAGATATTTAGTTGTTCCCCCCTTTGAATCTGTTCCTCCAGGAATATCAGAGGATATCCTTTGCACCTGACTGATGACAACCCTCTTCAATCTCACCATGACTGAACAGTACAGGTACAACAATAATCTTGGGATCTCTTAAGAAATCACCAAACACAGCATCAGTAATTTGAAACTAAGGTTCCTGAACTTTGATCAAAGGGTGGCGGGGGGCTGGTTCCTGTAACATATCCCATGCACTTGGATGTTTAATAATACAGGGCTGTATCCTGCACATATGGCTATGCAACCAAAACTGAAGTTGGAGGAGGCACAACAAAAACAAAGAGCATCAATGATGAGATAGAAACAGGCAAAGGAGAGGAAGAGCCAGATGAAAAAGAAAGTAAATATCTGCAGCAGAAGAGGCTTCTTTTTTACCATCCAATGATACTGGGCAGCACAATGACACAGTGTTTCGCACTGCTGCCTCACTGCACCAGGGACCCAGGTTCAGTTCCGGCTTTGGGTGACTGTTTGACTGGAGTTTGCACTTTCTCCCCGTGTCTGCGTGAGTTTCCTCAAGAGTGCTCTGGTTTTCTCCCACATTCAAGCTGTTAGGTTAGGTGGTTTGGCCTGCTAAATTGCCTTTTCGTATTGGGGGCTAACTTGGGTATATGGGGTTACAGATATAGGACTTGAGTGGGATTATTGTCAGTGGACAATGGACTCAATGGACTGAATGGCCTCCTTCTGTACTGTAAGGATTCTAAGATAGCAATGATTTTCCTTGTTGGAATCTCCTTAGTTAAGACATTTTGAAGAAAATAAGAAAACAATTATTCATAACTACATGACTTTCCAAACCACTGCACAGCCAATGAGGAACTTTTGAAAAGCAGTTGTTGTTTGATCTGATTTGATATGATTTATTATTGTCACATATAATGATTTACAATGAAAAGTATTGTTTCTTGTGTGCTGCACAGACAAAGCATACTGTTCATAGAGTGCATAGAGGAGAAGGAAAGAAAACAGTGTCGTTGCAACATAGGGAAATATGGCAGCCAATTTGAGCAACACAAGCTCCTGCATGCAGCAATGTGGTAATGAGGAGATAATCTGTTCTAGTGATTTATCTTGAAGGATAAATATTGGCTAGGACACCAAAAAAATTCACCTATTCTTTGAATAGTGTTGTGGGAACATTTATTTCCATTGCCTCTAGCAGATGAGGCCTCAGTTTCATCTGTCAGCCTTGATTACATTTTTTCAGGTCTCCTGAGTGGCGCTTGAACTCACAGCATTTGACCCAAAGACAAGAGTGCTACCATCAAGTCAAGGCTGATAGTCAATAAGAGGATGACATGCTGATCTGGCCCTGCAAATAATACCCATCCATAGCTATCCATCTGCATGCCCACCTCTGCAGACTGAGACTTTGGCAAATGATTGCAGGTCAAGGTTACTCTCCGATAACGAGGCTAGAACAGCAGATCCACTGATAACTCTAAGCTACTTGAATAACTTTCATAGACTGCATTTTGTGGAGAAACTCTGACATCGTGAAGACTTGACAAGACATAAGTTTAAGTCATCTCTTACTTCTTCACCATAATGTTAGTTACTTCCTCAAGATTTCTCACTACTGCATAAAAGACAGTCCCCTCTTATGATTGACAATTGTGTAGGTAGTTAACCCATTGGACATATACTTGTGTGCGCAAGAGGATAGAAAAGAAATGGGTGGGATTTTTTTTGTTCTACTCACAATGTGTTTTCCGGCGGTGGAAATGGCTCACTATTGGCTGCCAGTGGGATCTTCTGGATCCTGACGATATCTATACTTTACATGGCTTGCGCATCCCACCATGGGGGGACCCACTGCACAGGATTATCTTTGGTGCAACTAGAAGATCCTCATGGCAGAGAGGGCCAGAAAATCCTGCACATAACATCTGACTGTTGAGACCATGGTGTGAAATAATTATACTGTTAAAAATCTGAAATTGTAATCTGAACCTTCTTGATTTTGTTACTGCTATTCAAAAATGTATTAGTCCATAAGGATAGAGAAAGGTGGCGAAATTCTGTTAGCATATGTAGATGTGCATTATTCTGTTTCCCATCAGGCTGGAATACACAGTGATTTCTGTGAGATGGAATTAGTTAAGAGCATGCACAGGTCTGATGAATCAGTCAGAACATCTCTGTAATATTGCTCTGCCTCTGTATATTAAAGGGGACATACATCATAAGCAAAAACTTCCAAAATATTGTTCACGCTTCTTTTATTTCATCATGCTGGCTGGGTCAGCTAAGATTAAGCTGGGCAGTAACTTATTGGGTCTAACCTACTAATGAGAAGTCTTGCTTTTCAGTGAATAAAAATACAATTGTCTTTTGCCTTTAGGATTGGGCTGGTTTCAAAAAGTTATGCGTATTCATTTCATTACTTCTAGGCAAAATAAAAAGAATTCTTACACTTACATTAACTTGGAGTACAGGCAATAAAAGGACAATGGATGCCAAGAGATAATCAATTTGATTGAACTTTAATGCCCTATGTACGCTGTCACGTGAAACCATGAACTGGAAATATGTCTTACCACTTGCAAACTGACAGATTAAATTGTGGGTCATTGCTGGGATGACCTTTCAGAATCTGTACTCCATTTTAATTGCAAGGAAACACATG
The DNA here is from genome assembly GCA_024679065.1 of Sphyrna mokarran. Taxonomy (NCBI): domain Eukaryota; kingdom Metazoa; phylum Chordata; class Chondrichthyes; order Carcharhiniformes; family Carcharhinidae; genus Sphyrna; species Sphyrna mokarran. The sequence goes on from JAGIQG010000006.1 coordinate 81,147,761, forward strand.
AAGTGCAAAATATTTTGTTTGTTTAACTGAAATATTTTCGTACACACACACACTTCATTTAACACAGCTAAATAATTTAAGGTCAATATGAAATTCCTTATTCAGCTAAAACAGAAAGTCTAGTGCTGCAGAATGCAAATAAAGTTGGTCTTGTGGGAGTTAGAAAGCTACAACAATTAAGTACTCCGGCATCTCTAATATAAGGAAAACACAACTAACATCAGAGTCTGCTGAAGCCCAGTCAGCATTCAGAGGAAGGTAGTTTGGACAAGGAAAGTGTAGGAAGGGTATATAAAAACAGCACAATTATTTCACTGGATGAATTAAATCAACAAAATATAAATTGGGAGAACCCGAGTAATTTAAAGTCAAGCTGGTAATGTATGACTGCTTCATAACTCAAAGACTTATAGAATGATTGCAGAATAGAGGAAGATCTTTGGCCCATCATGTCTGTGCCAGCTCTCTGCTGGAATAGTTCAGTTAGTCCCACTCCCATCTTTTTCCCATAGAGCTGTAATTTTGTTTGTCTTCACATAATTATTCAATCCTCTTTAGAAGATTGAAATTGTCTTCAGAAATGAGCATTTAACATGCTACTCGTTCACAGCATAAAGAGGTTCTGACTCTCGTGTGTGCCCGCTCACTGAAATATTGAAAAATCGGGACACTCACCTGATGTTTTTGCAGAATTCCATATGCTTCCAACTCAGGTGCACTTGAGCAATTTCCAAGGAGGAAATGGTCGAGTAAGAGAACCTTGGTGTACGAAAAAAGTTGATTTGCTGGTTAAAAGGAAAAAGGAGGCTTATGTCAGGATGAGGATTGAAGGCTTGGTTAGTGCGATGGATAGCTATAGATTAGCCAGGAGGGAGCTAAAGAGTGAATTGAGGAGAGCGAAGAGAAGACACGAGAAGACTTTGGCTGATAGGATTAGGGAGAATCCTAAAGCTTTCTTTAGATATGTTAAGAATAGAAGATTGGTTAGGGCAAGATTAGGGCCAGTCATAGACAGCAGTGGGAAGTTGTGCGTGGAGCCTGATGAGATTGGAGAGGTACTGAATAAATATTTCTCTTCGGTATTCACGCAGGGTGATGTAAATGTAGTTGTGGAGAACACTGAGGTACAGGGTAGCAAACTGGAAGGTATCGAAGTAGATAGGGAGGATGTGCTCGATATTCTCGAGGGTTTGAAGTTGGATAAGTCCCCTGGGCCGGACGGGATTTACCCTAGGATTCTCTGGGAGGCAAGAGAGGAGATTGCAGAGCATCTGGCTCTAATCTTCAGGTCCTCGTTGGTTACGGGTGTGGTTCCGGAGGACTGGAGGATAGCGAATGTGGTCCCATTGTTTAAGAAGGGGAAGAGAGACCTTCCAGGGCATTATAGGCCAGTGAGTCTTACTTCTGTTGTGGGCAAGGTATTGGAGAGAATTATTAGGGATAGGATTTATAGTTATTTAGAGAGAAATGAATTGATTGGGGATAGTCAGAATGGTTTTGTGAAGGGTAGGTCGTGCCTTACTAACCTCATTGAGTTTTTTGAAAAAGTGACTAAGGAGGTGGATGGGGGGAAGGCGGTTGATGTGGTATATATGGACTTTAGTAAGGCGTTTGATAAGGTGGCCCATGAAAGACTTCTGCAGAAAATGCAGATGTATGGGATAGAGGGTGATTTAGCTAATTGGATTAGGAATTGGCTAGCAGATAGAAGACAGAGGGTGGTGGTGATGGGAGATATTCATCGTGGAGTTCGGTTACAAGTGGTGTACCTCAGGGGTCTGTTTTGGGGCCCCTGCTGTTTGTAATTTTATAAATGATCTGGATGAGGGTATTGAAGGATGGATTAGTAAATTTGCAGATGACACTAAAGTCGGTGGAGTGGTAGATAGTGAAGAGGGGTGTTATAGTTTGCAGAGGGACTTGGACAAGTTGCAGAGCTGGGCCGAGAGGTGGCAAATGGAGTTTAATGTGGAAAAGTGTGAGGAAATGCACTATGGCAGGAATAATAAATGTGTAGAGTATAGGGCTAATGGTAGGATTCTTAATAGTGTTGATGAACAGAGGGATTTGGTGTGTATGTGCATAGATCCCTGAAAGTAGGCAGTCAAGTCGAGAAGGTTGTTAAGAAGGCATATGGAGTCTTAGCTTTTATTGGTAGGGGGATTGAATTTCGGAGCCGCAACGTCATGGTGCAACTGTACAAAACTCTAGTGCGGCCGCACTTGGAGTATTGTGTGCAGTTCTGGTCCCCGCATTATAAGAAAGATGTGGAGGCATTGGAGAGGGTACAGAGGAGGTTTAGCAGGATGTTGCCTGGTATGGAGGGCAGGTCCTATGAAGAGAGGTTGAAGGATTTGAGGTTTTTTTCGTTAGAAAGGAGGCGGCTAAGGGGGGATCTTATTGAAGCATATAAGATAATTAGAGGTTTGGATAGGGTGGACAGTGATAGCCTTTTTCCTAGGATGGAGAAAGCTAGACGAGGGGACACAACTTTAAATTAAGGGGTATGAGTTATAGGACGGATATCAGAGGTAGGTTCTTTACTCAAAGAGTGATTAGGGAGTGGAATGCCCTGCCTGCAGCTGTTGTAGATGCGCCAAGTTGGTGGCGTTTAAGAGGTTAATTGATAAGTATATGGAAGAGAAGGGAATGGTTTAGTTTGGAGGGGCATTGCTTTTTTTATTGGTCGGCGCAACATCGAAGGCCGAAGGGCCTGTTCTGTGCTGTAATGTTCTATGTTCTATGTTCTATGTTCTAATGTAAAACTCTACTGTTGATGGCAACAGTGCTGCAAATTGCTCAGTGCTATTTAAATCCTATTACCGGTGTGAAACACATGATAGTTTCTTTATCCTAGTGTTATGTTAAACTCTTTACTGCAGGGTCTGCAAAATGTGCTATCAACTGTAATCCTTGCAAGGGAGCATGGAGTCAGTTGCGCTAACTAGCCTTGGAGGAAGTGTTGAAATGGTGCCTGCCAAAAACAAGATCTGCAGTCATGATGCTCTTTCTAACCATGCGTGCATCTCAGTGTCTGCAAAAGGTTTCTCATATATGTGGCCACCACTGCATAAAACTTTTTGATGCATTGTCTGCACATTGTCAGTTCTTGCCTATCTTGCTTGTCATTGTCCAATGTCAAATCTTTACCATTGGTGGGATCCTAGAGATCTTAGTATCAGACAATTGTACATTTTTTACAGCAGACAAATTGCAAAAATTTGTAAAATCAAATGGCATTCGTCATGTTAGGTCTGCACCTTAGCACCCAGAATTGAATGGGGTGGGGGGGGAGGGGGGGAAGTGCTGTGCAAACTCTCAAGGTCTCAGTGACGAAGCAAGTAAAAAGGCATTTGTTTTTAAGAATCACCAGCTATTTGTTGTCTTAGAACAGTGTGACAGGTGTGACCGTGGGGGTCACATCAGCTGAGTTTCTAATGGGATGTCAACTAAAAACACAGTTGGATATGATGCTTCCCAATTTGGTGGGGAGGGTGGAGGGTAGGAAAACCTCTCAGAAAGAGAGCCATCACTCAAAGGAAAATGACAAAACTCTTCAGAAATGAGAATTTAGTCAGGATCAGAAATTTTATACCTGGACTAGTGTGGGTGGTTGGGAAGATTGTGGAAGAGATGTATATTGTAGAGGTGCAAGGATGTATTATCAAGAATCAATTGGATCACCTGAGGAGGAAAAGATGGTATCTGATACAAAGGAGCAACAAGTAACTCCAACTGTATAACTAGATCTGCCTGGATTGGGAGTAGTGATGCCAGGTGTAGATGTGGAACCAGTTGTTGCAGCATCGGAGAATACAGCAGCTACCAAGGACAAATGAGTTCGCAATTTGCTTTGGCCTGTCCTGATTTTTCACTTCCAGATGAATCTAGCTTGGAGTTGAGGCACTCTAGTACATTCAGCTCATAGTTGAGCCGATTGAGTGTGAGGGCATATATTGCAAGTGGGGAAGGATCAGCAGTTGTATCCAGGGAGGAGTACATTTGGATAATTATTCTGTCAGATCCTATTTTACAGATCATTATTCGTTGCCTTTGCAATAAACCTCATCAATCACCCTCAATATATTACAGAGCCAATGGCAATAGCTTTCATCTTTACTACCAGGATAGTAACTTGTTGAGAATCAATTTGTTGAAGATTAGGCTTATTCTGCAATTAGTATGGTTAAAAAAATTCATCCTCAGGGTGTAGGCTTTACCAACAAGATTGACTCAACCGTAGGTGCCTTTTAGAAGGTAGTGGTATGTCTTCTTTAACAACCATAACAATGTGACACCACTATATGTCTTGCTAGGCCCTTCTGAGTGTCGATAAGTCTCAATCGCATTGGTGTAGAACTTGAGTTACATATAGGCCAGATAGACTAAGGATGGCAGATTTCCATAGAGATTAATTAAACAGATGGGATTTTACGAGAATCCAGCAGCTATGTGGTCACTTGTATTATACCATTTTCATATTCTTGAACTGGATTCTGAACTCATATTCTCTGAACTATTAGACTATGTCCCTGAATTAATAGTCCAATTGCATAACCATAATAGGAGATACCCATTATCTCCTAATTACCCTTCAGATAGTGAAGGTGAAAATAACGCTATTTTTCTCATTTACATTTGAATGCGTTAAACATAATGACGTCCCATTTGATTACAAATCAGCCACCCCAGTTTCTGACCTAAGCTGGCTACTTAACACATATTGATAAGATTTTGCCCACAATCAATCTCATAAAATAGTCTCAATCACCATCAGCTTATCTGGACTAGCTAGGATCACTGCAGTGTGTGTTAGAACTTGCAACCTGGGAGCAGCAGTTGCTATGGCGATAATATTCCCACTGATATTAGTAGCAGCAAGATGTGAAAGGAAAGGGCCCTCTGTGACTCATTCCATTTGTTATACTTGATTTCATAGGCTGCAGAGAGGAAATAATGCACAGCTGGCCTGGGATTATCCTTCATGTCATTTTGTCCCTCTGGTGTAGCTGGATTCACAAAATGAGCTTGTCAGAGTCATTCTGAATAGGAATGGTTTTTTTTTAAACAGTGCTACAAATATATACCACACACACACACACACACACACACACACACACACACACACACACACAAGATGTAACTTTGTGGGAAGAATGTGCGAATGTTATATTGAAAGGAAATAAAATTTCATGTACATTTTCTGAAGAAGATGTAACAACCAGGAGTCAGAATGTATCTGTTAGCAGATCAGCAGCGTGATGTAACTGAATACCGCTTCTTTATTACAAATGCTCTGCTGACAAAATGGATAACTTAATTCAAATATACTGCTGATAAGCAGTCTGCTCAATGTTCCTTTGTATCTCATTGCGATATTGTTTTATTAAAGAATGTCACTAAATTCAATATGTCTGGCAACTGGTCTCATGAATCGTACTGCAGATCTCAAATTGCTTTTGCTTTATATGCTTTTGTTCCATTGTGCTCATTGTGAAAGACAATCCATTTGTGTACATTTAGAAGAATATCAATAATGATTATTAACCTATGAAGTACAATTTTACTTTAATAACAGTTAATAAGCATATTCTTGTATAAATTATTCAAACTATTCACCTTAATCTCAATGCATTTTATTTATTTTTGAAAGTGGCTCCATGCATGTAAATCAGCAGTGTACAGACCTGGCCTGGAAATATAGTCTAAGAGATGGGAAGAGGTTGAGTTGTACTCAAGATCAAACTCAACAGAGTAGTCACTCTTTTGAAACTGTTAAAAACTTTAGGATATATTTTAAAGATAAGGTCATTTAGGTTGACTGTACTATCATGTTAGCTCAAGAATAATACAAGTAGAAGCATTTTATTAGCATCTAAAGGTATCTTACTTTGATGATATAAGAAAGGTTAAATTTTACTATTTTTTTCACTTGTGTGCACCCCTTTATACTTAATTTATCATAGAATCCCGAAAATGCAGAAGAAGCTATTTGGCCCACTGAGTCTGCACTGAATCTCTTACCCAGACCCTCTCCCTATTTCCATAACTCCACACATTTACCATGGCTAATCCATCTAACCTACACATTTTGAGATGCTAAAGGTCAATTTACATGGCCAGTTGACCTAACCTACATCTTTGGATTGTGGGAGGAAACTGAAGCACCCAGAGGAATCCTACACAGGTATGGGAAGAATGTCTCCACACAGATAGTCATCCAAGACTGGAATTGAACCTAAATCCCTGGCACTGTGAGGCAACAGTGCTAACCACTGTGCCACCATGACACCCTTTGTCACTGTGCTCCTCTTAAAGTGAAATCAAACTCAGATGGTGCAGGGGAAGATTGAAATCATTGTTGTGAAAAGTGATATTTGCTTTATAGCTGATTACATGTATCAATAATTATAATAACCTTAACAACTAATTCCTTCACATTACAAGAAAAGAAGATAAGTGGGAGGAAGAAAATATTTGAAGGAATTACTTTCAGGACTGAAATTCCAGAAGTGGCAAAATGGTGCTGCTGCCTTTTGGGCCGGAGGTCCTGTTTAACAAACACCTTATCAGGGGATAGAAAGTAGACTATAAAAGTTCCCAATTACTCTAAGAGTTATCCCACTTATATCCCCAGTAAACCCAATGTAGTGCCTACTCCCTTTAAGACTGGAGTGTGTCACATGTCCTAAGCTGACCAACTGGAAACAGAGTTGGAGCTTTACTTCAACTTGTCCGCACTTATCCTAGCAGTTAGATCCTATAGTCATGTCTGGAAGCATTAGATCTGAACTAGCCTGGAAATAGTAGTTATTTGTTAGTCTGTTCCTAACTGATAGAACCTCAAGATAAAAAGCAACAAGTGTGATTACAAGATTAACAGTACAGAACCTGGTCTTGTCAAAGTCAAGGTTGCAAAGTAGAACAGAGTTGCAGATATGCCGATAATTGTTAGAGTGGATGCCTTTGATGCCTCCACTGAAGGGTGAGTACATTATGTTGAGCAATCAGAATATTTTTTCAAAATAAAGATGACATAAGAACTAGGAGCAGCAGTAGGCCATTTGAACCCTCGAACATCCTTCGCCATTCAATAAGGTCATGGCTGATCTTTTCGTGGACTTAGCTTCACTTACCCGTCCGCTCACCATAACCTTTAGTCCCTTTACTGTTCAAAAAGTTATCTATTCTTGCCTTAAAAACATTCAATAAGGTAGCCTCAACTGCTTCACTGCACAAGGAATTCTACAGATTCACAACCCTTTGTGTGAAAAAGTTCCTCCTCAACACAGTCCTAAGTCTGCTTCCATTTATTTTGAGGCCATGCCCCCTACTTCTAATTTCATCCGCCAGTGAAAACAAGTTTCCTACTTTTATCTTATCTATTCCCTTCATAATCTTATATGTTTCTATAAGAACTCCCCTCATTTTTCTGAATTCCAATGAGTATAGCCCCAATCTACTCAGTCTCCAGTCTCTCCTCATAAGCCAACTCTCTCAATTCTGGAATCAACTTAGTGAAGCTCCTCTGCACCCCTCCAGTGCCAATATATCCTTTCTCAAGTAAGGAGAGCAAAACTGTGTACAGTACACCAGGTGTGGCCTCACCATATCTTTTGGCTGCACAGCTGCAACATAATCTCACTATTTTTAAACTCCATCCTTCTAGTAATGAAGGACAAAATTCCATTTGCCTTCTTAATTACCTGCTGCACCTGCACAAGGATACCCAGGTCCCTCTACACAGCAACATGCTGCAATTTTTAACAATTTAAATAATAATCCATTTTGCTGTTATTCCTACTGAAATGGATGGCCTTACATTTGCCAACATTGTACTCCATTTGCCAGACCCTCGCTCATTCACTTAGACTATCTATATCCCTTTGTAGATTTTCAGCATCCTTTACTCTTCCACCCATCTTAGTGTCATCTGCGAATTTTGACATACCACTCTTGGTCCCCAACTCCAAATCATCTATGTAAATTGTAAACATTGCAGTCCCAACACTGATCCCTGAGGCACATCACTAGTCACTGTTCACCAAGCAGGGAAACATGCATTTACCCCCACTCTTAGCTTTCTGGTAGTTAACCAATCCTCTATCCATGCTAATACCTTACCTGTAACACTGTGCACCTTTATTTTATGTAGCAGTCTTTGGTCTGGCACCTTGTCAAATGCCTTCTGGAAATCTAGATATACCAAATCCACAGGTTCCCCATTGTCCACTGCACATGTAATGTTCTCAAAGAATTTCACCAAATTAGTCAACATGACCTTCCCTTCATGAACCCGTCCTGTGTCTTACCAATAGGACAATTTATATTGTCTTGTTATTTCTTTCTTGATAATAAATTCAAACATTTTCCCCACTACAGAAGTTAAACTAACCAGCCTGCCTTTTGTCCACCTCTCATTTGCTGTTTTCCAATCCATGGGAATCACCCCACAGTCCAGTGAATTTTAGTAAATTACCACTCATGCACTTGTTATTTCTCGCCATCTCTTTTAGTATCCTGGGATGCATTCCATCAGGACCAGGAGACTTCTCTACCTTTAGCCCCGTTAACTTGCCAACACTATCTCTTTCGTGATAATGATAGTTTCTAGGTTCTCGCCTACCATAGCCTTCCTGTCATCAATTTTTGGCATGTTATTTATGTTTTCCACTGTGAAGATTGACACAAAATATCTATGCAATGTCTCAGCCATTTTCTAATTTCTGGTTATCACATCCCTCTTCTCATCCTCTAAAGGATCAATGTTTACTTTAGCCAGTCTTTTTCATTTTATGTATTTATAGAAATTTTTGCTGTTTTTACATTCTGAGCTAGTTTACTCTCATAGTCCATCTTACTTTTCTTTATAGCTTTTTTCATGGCTTTCTGGTGACCTTTAAAGAATGGAACAGAGGAAGAGGGAAAGAAGAAGACCATGTTCCTATAAACGTATAAATTGATCTGCAGTCTAACATCCCCAATATGTGCCTGATGCAGACTCATTTGCAAAGATCATGGATTTAATAAAATGGCAGTATTACACAAAGCCCAGGGAGACCATTATAAAGCACATAGCAAGGCTTAGGCAAATTGTGGAACATTGTGACTTGGGAGAACACTAAATGACATGCTGAAATGTTGATTGGTCTGTGGAGAAAATGATGAGATTATACAGGGGAAATTGCTGGCAGAAACTGAGATTAATTTTTTTAAGTGTTGGAGATAGCATTAGCATTGAGAAGATCACTCAGGAAATTCAGTGTGTACAGAATGGCATGGTCCTCCTATTAGGGTGGGAAGTTGCAGACAGCATTGTCACCAAAAGCAAAGACACCAGTTTAAACTGAGAAACAAATACAAAAGCTGATAGAATTAGAAGATTCAGGAGAATCAACAATCTAGGATCTTTACAGAGTGTTACAGGGGTGATGGAGAACACAATTTCTACCCCAGAAATCAGGTGGATTGACAATGAGTAGAATATAATAATTTTAAAACCTCAAACCCAACCCTGAGCCTCCTCCATGCCCACATCCGGATATAACAAGGTGGGTCTAGGAATAGCTGATCAATCCATTCACTGTCAGCAAAAAATTTCAAGAAGGCTGCACACTCCCATTTTAGAACAAAGAACAAAGAACAAAGAACAAAACAGCATGGGAAACAGGCCCTTCGGCCCAACGAGCCCGCGCCGCCACCTTGATGTTCCCACTTCTACCCGTGATCCCTGTCTATGTTTATAGATCTATGCATTGAAACCAAATTTGAGACAATTTAGGGAGAATTTGTTCTGCCAATCAGCCCAAGAGCACATCTTTGGGATGTGGGAGGAAACCGGAGCACCCGCAGAAAACCCACACAAGCACAAGGAAAATGCGCAAACTTCCATAGACACTGGCCCAAATCCATGTATCTGCACAGCACAGCTATAGTCACTGAGCTGTCATGTTGCCTATCAAATGGTCCAGGTCAAGCGTACACTAATGACGTGAAGCACTAGGATACTCTCAAAAAATCCAAGAGCAGCCCTCTCACGACCCATCATGTGTATGCCCCTTGTTAGACAACAAGGCGGACTGAAGTACCTGTAGGATAAAACAAATACAACAATATCATCGACAATTTACACACTTCCCAGGGAATGCCCAAGGCTCATGATCCCTATTTTAAATCAGTTTTCTATATCCCTCCATTCCCATCTAAGTAACTCTTAAATAACTCCAGAGTGCCTGCCTCCATCACTTTACTTGGCAGCGCGTTTCACACCCCCACCACCCTCTGTGTGAAAAAACTCCCTCTTGCATCCAAATTATACCTTACCCCCCTCACCCTAAGCCTGTGACCCCTCGTGCTATTTGAGTCCATCCTAGGAAAAAGCTTAACCCTGTTTATTCTATCTATACCCCTCATAATTTTGTACACCTCTATTAGATCTCCTCTAAGTCTACGTCTTTCTAAGGAAAACAGTCCCAATTTGCCTAACCTCTCCTCGTAACTCAGACCTTCCATACCAGGCAGCATCCTGGTAAACCTCCTCTGCACTCTCTCCAGAGTCTCCACGTTCTTCCGGTAGTAAGGCGACCAGAACTGGACGCAGTATTCCAAATTAGGTCTAACCAACGTTTTACACAACTGCAACATTAAAGGTCAGCTCTTGTACTCTATATCCCTTCCTATAAAGGCTAGCATACCATATGCTTTCTTCACAACCTTCTCCACCTGCTCTGCCACCTTCAGAGACTTGTGCACCTGCACCCCCAGGTCCCCTCAGGAGTTTTATTTTAACTTATCGAATCTAATTTTCCCATTGGAAACTCAGCAAGGAAAATGAGGAGAGAAAGGTTGGATCCATAGTGTAAGTATATTTACAGCTCTGCTTGTGGGTGCAGAGAAGTAGGAGTGTTTTCTTCAAGCCAGACAAGCTTATCTTCTTACACATTCCATAATTCCCGAATCCACCTCTAGGATTATGGATTCCCTGTACAGAATCTCCCTGATCTCTTGGTTTCCAACTTTCTGCACCTGAACTCTCTGCCAATCTTCGACTCTCCATACCTGATCGGCCAATCGCCAGCTCTTCCCTGGCAATGATTCCTTGATCCCCTTCCACCAACTGAATCCCTACTCCATGATCGCCAATACTCCCCAGCGATGTAATTTCGAACTCCCCCACCTAGGTAATGTGTCCTAAGCCTTTATGATTTAAAACTCCACCTCAAACAATAACTTCCCCCTGTGATTTCTGACTTCTCCAAACTCCTGAGATCTCTTATTTCTCTGACCCACTCCCTCACTCTGTTTACTGATTTGCCCTAACTTCTATGAACCTCCAGTTACCCACCCTGCCTTGATCTGTGTCTATATCCCAGTGATCTACAACTCCTCACCCTTCTATCATCCCCTATCAACTTCACATCTACTCCCCTCCAGTTGCTCTCAGACTTGACAAACAGGCAGCCTCTCAATCAGGCCTACTGTTAGACAGGGAATCTGCCATAAAAACATCAAAGTTGCTGGGTGGTTTATACCAGTAAAATATTTGAAGGGGCTCTGGGTTTCCTACCCAGAAATCCTCCAATGTAATCTTCAGGGCACCATGTACATATCAAGGTGTTTATGTCAAAAACTCCAGGTAGCATTGTTATTTTAATTATAATCCACCATCAAGGAAAGTAACACCAAATAGGAATGTAAGGAATAATCTACAAATAAGAGACAGCAGGGAGGAGGGTATGGAAGCAAATACTGTGACCATTACCAATGGCAGCTCAAACATTGTTCTGTTCAAAATTCTTCTTTGGAAACATACAAATATATGATCTGCACCCAATAAATATGCCAAGGTGGAAATGCCGGTAAAACTGACATCAGACACTCTGCTATGCATGCCCATCATATTATCCCCAGCCATCTCAGTCTGAGATTTCTACCTCTCCGTCTAGCTCCAAACTGCTCCCAACAGTAAAGTTCCAGCGATCCGCAGTCCTGCCCAGTGAGACCATGCTTTACTCAGATGCGATGTGATTTCTTTCCTTCTCTTCCCTGGCTCCCTATCCTCTGCACAGCAAGCTTTGGACAAAACATCTATCGGATATTTTCAGTTCTGATGACAGCTGCTAAAATAGTGAATATGATGTAGAGATGCCGGTGTTGGACTGGGGTAAACTCAGTAAAGTTTTACAACACCAATTTTAAATCCAACCAATTTATTTGATAGTAAATCCGCAAGCTTTCGACACTATGTGCCTTTGTCAGGCAAATGCAGTGTTCTGATCTGCAGAGGCACTCATATCCACACAGACAGTTACAGATTGCTGATTAGAATGCGAATCCTTACATATAACCTGCTATTCAAGTGTTAAAGTGGCTAACAATGTGTGTGAAGGGAATCCTGAGCATTGGTTAGAGAATTGTGTATTTTCTCCAGATAGCACAGTAAGTGAGGTTTTTTGCTAATCCAGGCAAGTTACGGGGGTTATCATGTTAAGACCGTCCTCATGTGTGCGGAACTTGGCTATCAGTCTCTGCTCAGCAACTCTGCGCTGTCGTGTGTCACGAAGGCCCCTTGAAGAACATTTACCCGCAGGTCGGAGGCCGAATGCCCATGACTGCTGAAGTGTTCGCCCACAGGAAGGGAACTGTTTTGCCTGGTGATTGTTGAGCGATGCTCATTCATCTGCTGTCGTAGTGTCTGCATGGTCTCCCCAATGTACCATGCTTCGGGACATCCTTTCTTGCAATGTATTAGGTTAACCCCTGTAACTTGCCTGGATTAGCAAAAAACCTCACTTACTGTGCTATCTGGAGAAAATACACAATTCTCTAACCAATGCTCAGGATTCCCTTCACACACATTGTTAGCCACTTTAACACTTGAATAGCAGGTTAGATGTAAGGATTCACATTCTAATCAGCAATCTGTAACTGCCTGTGTGGATATGAGTGCCTCTGCAGATCAGAACACTGCATTTGCCTGACGAAGGCACAACATAGTGTCGAAAGCTCGCAGATTTACTATCAAATAAATTGGTTGGATTTAAAATTGGTGTTGCAAAACTTTACTGAAAATAGTGAATACCCATGGAGGTCAATGTCAGTAAATACATTTAAAAATAAGATCAGATTTGGAATATTTTAATTTATCAGCTCACTATGCCAAATGAAAAGATGTCTGCTGGTATTCTCTGACCTCGTCTGCGGTTGTGATTTTCCAGTCTTGTTGCTATGAATAGAGGTTTGGCTGAATGCCAAATTCTCTGTTCTCTCTGTCAGCGGTGGCGAGACTGGAGAATTCCAGCGATCAATGGAAAGCTGTAAAGAATATAAATTTGTACAGGACATGTCTTATCTCAACATTGTTGGTTCCCGTTAATGTTCTGATTTGCAGCAAATCCATGACTTATAGGGAAACCTAAAAACATTCAAATTCAGAGCTAAAAATGATCACAGTCCATTCTAATGAGCAACTATTTTAGTTTGTTCCAATTTCTTCCCATATCATATACCTTAAAAATTCCCAACTATTTGTCCATAGTCTTACATAAATGGAAGGATTTTGCTACCAACTAAATTAGATCAACCAGATTGTCTGACTATATTTCAGATGAATATTTGATATAAATGGGAGGAGAGAGCAATGAAGAGTTTAAAAGACTATTTTAGCAGTTCCTGATAACGAGTTGTGACTTCACAGAATTTTACTGGGGTGTTTATAACTGGAGATAAAAATACAGCCAGATGCAGGTGTTGCTGCAGTGACAGGGAAGGTGATGTGTTGGATAGAGATGTCAATGTTACCGTTCCAGCACATGCTCAGCATCCATTAACTCAACAGCTCCGTTTCTCTCTTAATGAAATATTTTTAAAAGATCTGATACAAAGTTTTATTTTAATAAAAGCACAAGTAGACCTTTGGGTCCGAAATTTTATGATTTATTTTTGGGCTCCCAGAAGAGTGTGAAATCACACACAACCTGACATCATTGTGCCTTGAGTCGACAGGTAACTGACAACTAACCAGCTAGTTAAGGCAATTATAAAGACAACCAATTGGAATTTAACGTTGTCTGTGAGATTTTTAGGTGGGCACATTGGCAGACAGCCATCCTGTTTATTTCACTTTCTCATCTAAGGGCAGAATAAGAATTTTGACTGTGTTAGTTGTCAGGAGTTATTAGGAATTCAGCTGAGAGATTGCTGCTGCTTTCGTCTTGAGATTTCAGGTCATTTTCATCTGAAGTATTTGCTTTTTTAGCCTTGTTCTGAGGACTCTTTTGTTATGTCGATTTTCATGGAGCATTTCTGCCCAGTGCAGCCCTCAGTGCACAAGACAGTGCCATCGAAGTTTTGGCAGATGGGAATTGTGTGCTCCACTGGAGAGCGTCCTCTTCTGAGGAGGAAGGAAGAGCCAGAAGAGCGAGGAGGCCAGATGCCTGCCAGCAGCATCGCAGTTAGAGACCTGTGGGAGGAGGAATGCAGGTGCAGAGCCAGCAGGGAGAACAAGCCCAAAGGGACTGCACGGGATGCCACTATCGTGCTGCCAGAATGCTCCATCAATGTCAGTATATTGGAGGCTGAATGCCGTAGGAAGATCTGTCTCTCCAGGATATCGGGCCCGATTTCACCATTTTCATTCTAAGTGCTGAATCTGGGCATAATGCAGATCTGACGGAGATCTGCTTTGAGACACCCCCATTAGTACTTAACCTGAAAAAAAACATCTCCAGTTCCATTAGTGCGGCTGAAACAATCGGAGTTCTGAACTCATCATGCGCAGTTGGAAGCAAATTTGAAAAGTGCACCCGTGTCGGTTCGCTCCCGAGCCGCAGAAAATGGAGAAAATGACCCGGGAGGGTAAAGTGGGAGCAATGGCTCCCACACACATCACTGTCCCCTTATCCACCTCCCCACTACCCACACACATCACTGTCCCCCTTATCCACACCCCCACTACCAACACACATCACTGTCCCCTTTATCCACCTCCCCAACTACCCACACACATCACTGTCCCCCTTATCCACCTCCCAACTACCCACACACATCACTGTCCCCCTTATCCACCTCCCCAACTACCCACACACATCACTGTCCCCCTTATCCACCTCCCCAACTACCCACACACATCACTGTCCCCTTTATCCACACCCCCACTACCCACACACATCACTGTCCCCTTTATCAACCCCCCCAACTACCCACACACATCACTGTCCCTTATCCACCCCCCCACTACCCACACACATCACTGTCCCCTTTATCCACACTACCCACACACATCACTTTCCCCTTATCCACCCCAACACCCCACATTCCCCTTATCCAACTACCCACAAACATCACTGTCCCCTTATCCACCCCCCCAAAACCCACACACATCACTGACTCCCATTCACCCCCCACTCCACACCTCACACTATACCCACACACATCACTGTCCCCTTATCCCACCCCCACTACCCACACACATCACTGTCCCCTTATCCACTACCACACACATCAGTCACTGTCCCCTTATCCCCACTACCCACACACATCACTGTCCCCTTATCCACACTCCCCACTACCCACACACATCACTGTCCCCCTTATCCACACCCCCACTACCCACACACATCACTGTCCCCCTATCCAACCCCCACTACCCACACACTCACTGTCCCCCTTATCCACACCCCCACTACCCACACACATCACTGTCCCCTTTCCCACCTCACTACCCACACCATCACTGCCCCCTTACTACCCACACCATCACTGTCACATCACTTATCCACCTTACCCACCACATCACTGTCCCCTTATCCACCCCACAACTACCCACAAACATCACTGTCCCCTTATATCCCAAAACCCACACCATCACTGTCCCCCTCATCCACACCCCCACTACCCACACCATCACTGTCCCCTATATCCACACCCCACTACCCACACCATCACTGTCCCCCTTATCCACCCCTCACTACCCACACACATCACTGTCCACCTTATTCACCCCCCCACTACCCACACACATTACTGTCCCCCTTATCCACACCCCCAATACCCACACACGTCACTGTCCTCCTTATCCACCTCCCACTACCCACACACATCACTGTCCCCCTTATCCACACCCCCACTACCCACACAAGTCACTCTCCTTATCCATACTCCCACTACCCACACATCACTGTCCCCCTTATCCACACCCCCACTACCCATGCATATCACTGTCCCCCTTATCAATCTCCCCACTACCCACACACATTACTGTCCCCCTTATCTACACCCCCAACTACTCACACACACTGTCCCCCTATCCACCCACCCCACTACCCACACACATCACTGTCCCCCTTATCCACCTCCCCACTACCCACACACATCACTGTCCCCCTTATCCACAACCCCACTACCCATGCATATCACTGTCCCCCTTATCCACCTCCCCACTACCAACGCACATCACTGTCCCCCTATCCACAACCCCACTACCCACACACATCACTGTCCCCCTTATCCACTCCCCACTACCTACACACATCCACTGTCCCCCTTATCCACCCCCCCAACTACTCACACACATCACTGTCCCCCTTATCCATCCCACCAACTGCCACACATATCACTGTCCCCTTATCCACCTCCCCACTACCTACACACATCATTGTCCCCCTTATCCACCCCTCACTACCAACACATATCACTGCCCCCTTATCCACTCCCCACTACCTACACACATTACTGACCCCTTACCCACCCCTTCAACAACCAGACTGATCGCCACCCCTGGCCCTTCCCCCTACTGATTGCCCACAGAGTGGCAGCAGAGCCTTTGCTCCCATCTCCCCCACCAGAGATCCATCTGCTTCTCCCCCACTCCACGAGTGAGTGATCGGGACTCCCTCCTCCCATCCCAGCCAATGATCTGGCCTCACTCCCTCCCCACCCCAGAGAATGGTCTGGCCTCACTCACCTTCCCCCCCACAGACAACGATCTGGCCTCACTCCCCCCCATCCACCATAGAGACACCACTGACCCCCTCTCTCCCTCCCATCTCCTCCTCCTCCCTCCCAAACCAGACAATGATCTGGCCTCACTCCGCTCCCGCCCTCACCAGAGAATGGTCTGACTTGCCTCCCTCCTCCCCCCCACCACTGTTCTGAGTCAGAGAGCCATTGGAAGATCTGAACGTGCTCTTCAGCAGCTGGAGCGCCCAATTCAGACTTTTATTTAGCAGGTCCATTACAGCGCATTTCCGGATTTGCAAACAGAATGGTAAAGGGGGAAATGCTGATAGAGTTGGGCGGCAGTTCATTAATTCAATTTAAATGTACGCAAATACACTTGTTTTGGGTGCAAATCGAATCGCTGCCATTCTCAGGTTTAGGTAAAGTGGCAATATGTTCAGACGTGGGTGCGGATTGCATTAATGGCCTCATGCTCGACTTTACCATGTCTACGCACGCGAAAACAAGCGTGATGCAATGTAAAATCAAACCCATTGTGTTACATACTTGAGCCAGAGATTGCCTCCACTTGTGTGATTGGCAGCCAATATCATGTACTCTGAAGGTCACAGCAGCCCTCAGTCTTTTTGCATTCAGATAATCCCAGGGATCTGTGCAGAATGCCCCAATCAGCTGTCCATAACTGAGTCAAGCTTGTAACTGATATTCTTTCCAGACAGATCTACACTTGCGTTCATTGCTGCATGGCAAGGCTGAACATGCCAGCACTTCACAGTTATTACAGGGTTCCCCTCCATCCAGGCTGCTGTACACTGCACTCATGTGGCCTATATGAGTGGACCACACATTTAGTGTTTCAGCCTTTGTGAACAGGAAACATTTCCACTTCATGAGCATTCAGGTAGTATGTGAAACAGGTACACCAGAGCATCTCTGATTTAGCCCTCTTTCAGCTGAGATGCCTTCCACCTCTGTGTAAGGATGGCATCTTCTTCACACACATTTAAGAGAACGTAACCCCAATGTCACCTCACAATCTCGCCAATAAAGTTTGCTGTCCCTGCCATAAGGCACTGATGATGCGTGATACTCATGTTTACATTTTCACGGAATTGCAGGCAATAAACAAAACACAAAATGGTTGCTATAGTTACACAAGAGCAATACATTGCACTGATAAAATGAGCAAGTGTCACTCATGAAAACCCCATTCTGTGCTCATGGTGCCTTAGCATCTTATGTCTTGGTGCCCTCACCCCCTCGCTGGAAGTGGCATGAGCTGACTCTGCTGTTATAATGGCCCTGATGACCTTGATGATTGTCCTTTGGATAGTGCAGTGACATGGCCATATACTCCTCAGTCCCGCAGCCTCAGGAAATGCCATGATCATTGGCAGAGGGGCACAGGGGCTGCCACACTCATCCAAAGCACCATGAGAGGAGCCCCCAGAATGACAGACAGCTTATCCAGCAACACTGATCATTGATAGGTGGGCACCGAGCAGAGCAACTCGGTGCCTCATCTAATCTAAGGTCATTTCAGGGCTTGCAGGTCCAAATGTGATCCTGGGAATCCTGGATTCTGTTCTTGGAGATCCTTCTCCACGAAAGTCGCCAAATCTCTGGAATTTGGAGGCTGTGCACTCGGAGTTTGGGGTCAATGAAGTGCTCATGCTCCACACGGAGACTATGGCACACAGAACCTCCGGGATCTCTGCCAGATCCCCCCATGCATCCCACTGGACATCCAGCATCTGCTGCCTGATGGATGACACCAGAGGCTCATCATCTGCCTCAGACTTAGCCTTGTCCTAGCTGTTAGCAGTCCTCCAACAGCTGATGGCCTAGGTATTGTCACTGCCAGCTCCTTATGTGACTGTGTTTTGCCCAATCCCACTCTGCTGAGCTGCTGTCATAAAGCCCACTGACATGCTTGCCTCTGCACTGGTATCTGGTTGAGAGAGGATGTGATGCAGGTGGATCTGTCAGTGGCGCTTCCTCGAGTGTCAGTAGAGGGTCCTGGCTCTGGAAGTTGGCTCATCTATGGGAAAAAGACAACCAGTTAGTATTAACACTCATCACATTGGCAACGTTCATGCTACACTGCCAGGTGAGACTGATATTAACAGCATCATGGTGATTGCTGAATAACTGGGGATTCTTGAATAACTGGGGACTCATTTCCTGTCACTGCAGGTGTGATGTGCGCTTTCAGGGCAAAAGACTTACAGCCTGTAAAGTCAAAGATTAATGGCTCGTGACCATTGTAACTGGATTCCCACCACTGTTGGATAATATGCCATCAAAGCTGCTGATCTGCCTTCAGGAAAAACACTCGGAGGTAGGAATGCATTGAGGAGCAGAACCAGTACACATCATTCCAAATTTCTTCCCTCCCCACCCCACCCCCAGCCATCTCCCCACCCTCAAGAGGCATAACTGGGGGCTTGGGAAAATTCACCAATAGTCTAAGGTATTTTAAAGATGATCCTCTAACCTGGGAGTTCAAAATTTTATGTAATTTAAATAGGGTACTATGAAGCTTGCTGTACCTGTAGTCTCATGCACCTCTGTTAATGTGGTATTTGTTTATTTTGTGAAACACTAGTCATAAGCACTGTGAAGTAAATGAAATCATGGAGACAATAAAGAGATAAACTTACTACTTAAGCTATGATATTTATGACAGTGTTGTAATTTTGTAAAATAATAAAATTATTTTAAACTGAAATACTGTTGATTTAATTGTATTATTTGTGTAGTACTTAGCATGGGGTAATTATTTCGTAACCACTCTTTCTAATGAGCCTTAAATTTATCTTTTATCAAAAATAGGAGAATCCGTAACTTTCTCTGAGGCTAATGAATCACCAGCAAAGTTTCTGGAACACTTTGTAATATGCAGTTTCTTAGACTGTGATACTATTATTGTTTCAATGGAAGGAAAACTATGTGTTTTACTCAAAGAAATATTTTGCATTAACGTTCAAAGTTAAATTACATACTATTGTATGTTCAACCAGATTTGACAGCAAATTGCAGACTGGAAACAGATGTAGCAGTATTCCAGTGTAGCCATAATATGATTAAATCTTCCATTATCTACATAAATCAATACCCAGATATACACATTTAAAAAGGACAAAGGAATTTTTAAGCAGCTCAACTAATTCAGATTGGGATTTTAAATGATATAAAATTATGTCAAAGAGCATAAGAACAGGAGAAAGCCATTCAGCCCTTTGAGTCTTCCTCACCATTCTATCAGATGTGCCCGATCTGTATTTCACATCCATTTATCTAACCATGTTTCATATCATTGACACAATTCCATTAGTCACAGCCTTTTAAGTTTCAACTGACCCAGCAGTCATAGCCACTTCAGGGACTGAGTTCCAGATTTCCATCACCTGGGATTAAGGGAGTAGAAAGTGGCTCTCATAGACATGAGAAACTCAGAGGGAGACCACAGAAGACTGAAGAGGAATTAAATAAATACATAGGGCTGAGGGAGGGGGGAAGGCTATCTTGGTGGGCTGGGGAACAAGGAGGGAGAAGCAGCAGAAATGGTTGACTGAGTAGTCTCAAGCTTAATGACAAATATCCATATGTTCTTCATATTTATTACTGGAGGTGGAGGTGAGGGTGAATGGGACAGGGAAGAGGGGATTTAGGGAAACAATACTCAAGTGTGGAGCACGGTACACTAACATTCTGGTGAGATTCAGCAGCCCGTTTACTGTGGATGCAAATCCAGTTATGGCTGTTAACTGTCATAAAAGGATCCAAATGGGATTTGCATCATGGAGATCTTGGATTGACATTATTGAGTTCTGGGGATAAGGCTTGGGTGGACTGTGGTTGGTGCAAATTAGATGGGCCAAATGGCCTCCTTTTGCACTGTAGGATTTTATGATTCTAAAACATTTTTACTCATGTTTGCTTTCACCTAATAGCTAACAAACGTGTGACTGTGATGAAGTAAAATTTCCCCCACCCCATCCTTCTCAACCTCTGTAGTGGCTTTAACAAACTTTTCTACACCATCTACCATCAATACTTTTCTGCTGTCATCCAACCAGGTGGAATTTCCCCTCACCTGGTGCCATTCTTCTCCATATCATCGAGAATCATTTACAATGTCTTCCCTTCCTGCTTTGGCTCCTTTAGCTCTGGTGCTCTCCAAGGTTCTATTCTTGGTCACCCTTTCTCATCTACCTCCTGCCCGTCAGTGACATCATCCAAAACCATCGCAATGGTTTCCAGATATGCTGATACTCCTCAGCTTTACTTCATCACCACTGCTCTGGATTTCTCCAATGTTGCTAAATTCTCAGACTATTTATCTGACATCCAGTACTGGACGAACAGAAATTCCTTCCAGTGAAATATTAGGAGGATAATTGTTTCCAATCCCCACTCCAAAATCCATCGCCTAACTATTAATTCCATTCTCTCCATGTCCATGGTCTGAATTGAAGAAATTTTGTTGTCACATTGGATCTCAAGTTCAGTTTCTATTCTCATAATAGTGCTATTTCAGAGACTGCTTATTTCCACCTCCATATCATTACCTGACTTTAGCCAGTTAATCAGCTACTGAAACATTCATTGAAACTTTTGTTACCTTTAACCTTGACTATCCAACATAATCTGAGCTGTTTCCCCACATTTTTTGTAAATTTAATCTCACCAAAACTTTCCTGCCTGTTTCTTAACTTGCAGTAATCCCATTCGTCAATCAGCACTGTGCTTGCTCACCTAGCTTCTGATCAAACAAAGTCTTATGTTTTAAAATTCTCATTTTTATATTCAAACACCTTATATGACTGTGCCCCTCCTTATCTTTGTAAGACCCTCAGCCCTACAACCTTCTAAGATCCTCTAACTCTGGCCTCTTCATATCCCCCATTTTAATCATACCATATTGGTGGCCATACTTTCAGTTGTCCAGGTTGAAAGCATGGAATATCCTCTCTACATCTCTTAACCCTCTACTTTGCTTTTTTCCTTCAAATACTCCTTATTACCTACTTTTTCCACCAAGCTTATGGCCATCTGACCTAGCATTTCCTTATGTAGCTCCGTGTCTTACTTTGTTTTATCATGTGATATAAAGTACCTGGGGATGTTTATTATGTTGATGGAATGATATAAATCATTGTCGTTGTAACAAGGTGGGAAATGAGAGCTACGGGGAACATATGGTTGACATGGAAATTATGATGCTGAGAAAGATGTCAGAATCAATAAGACAATGCATTAAATTACAAGCAGAAATGTTAATAAAGTACTAAATATGGTAAACATGAAGATAAATGTTGTCATGCAGTTCTCCAATGGTGTCATCATGCTCTTTGCAATGGATGGGAGCATTATTCACGTAAAGAGATGCAATCTTGGAATTCCTACGGTGCAGTAGAACCACAGTCTGTCCTAGAGTCAGGCTGGATAGTCCATCCCAAGATGAGAGTTCTTGTGTTTAAATGCTGAGCTAAGAGCCCATGATGCCTGGGTTTTGACAGATGGTTCTTACATTTGATATTCCATCAGGGCAAATGGTAAAGGACATATTCCGTCCATTTTCCATCATTTACATATGTTCATTCACATATAAGTTGGCATGGTTTGTACCAAGAGAACTTTTGAACCTCTGAAAAAGGTGGAGGCTTGTAATGAAGGACGTGCCCAAGTCCCATCAGCTCCTGATCTATAGGAAAGGATCATGAAACCCAAGCTAACACATTTGTATATGAAGATAGAATTTATTTATTTATTATTCAGTTGTGGGACATGGGCATCACTAGCTGATCTGGATTTATTGCCCATCTCTAGTTGCCCATGAAGATCAGTTGAGAGTCAATCATATTGCTGTGGCTCTGGAGATACATGTAGGCCAGACCGGGTAAGTACAGCAGATTTTCTTCCCTAAAAGACACTAGTGAACCAGGTGGGTTTTTCCAACAAACAACAATTGTTTTATGATCATCAGTAGATTCTTAATTTCAAATTTCTTTGTGGAATTCAAATTTCACCATCTGCCGAGGCAGGATTTGAACCCAGGTCCTCAGAACATTAGCTGAGTTCTGGATTAACAGTCTGCGATAATACCATCAGGCCTCCCTTTTTTGATCACTGTGCTGTAACCGGAATTTGAAAAAAAACAGAAAACTTCCAATGATGAAGGATGTATTATGAAACTATGTGATACAAAATCGATGCTCACAGCTCCTCACATCTACGTTCTTCATCTCCTTTTTTCCTGGAGAGATACTAATGGAGTGAGCTACTTCATCAGAAGGAAAGAAAGAGAACTGGAGGACAAATTACTTTTGGGCATGCTTTGCTATATTCCCAGCAGCACTGAGGCCTGGGAGCAAGCCACATGCCACTTCAGCCAGAGAATGATATATGATAGGGCGACATGAGGAGAATGAAAAGGGATTACCATTTATTCATTTCTTTGTTGGTATTTTCAAGGCTACCATATTATTTATGACAGCAATATTTCATTATTCTGAGAAAAAAATACATCAATCATAGAATATATTATTCAAAATATCTGGCCATGTAGCTCCAGCAATAAATTCCGAAATCTCAAAATAAAAGGTTGTGTTTAGTTGCTTGCACATGGATTACATTTACAGAATTATTTAAATTAGTAATCATTTCTGTATTGAGCTGTATTCAATGACGACACATGAATTTTTATTTAGTCCTTTTCTGCCACCCTCATTGTGGCTACATGAAGTTGATTTTGTTCAAGTAACCGTAGTTTAAGTGGATATCATTTATATTGGACCATTAATGCACATTGCTGGTATATCTGATTGGCATTTGGACCAGCCTGCTGCAACAAGTCAGGAGCTTTATTTCAATATTATAATAGGCCTGACATGATATTATTTCAACAGATATACTCTCAACAGGACAAGAGTGTAAGAATTAAACTCTTTTATTGTATGGCTCACACAAGTTTAGCATTGTTGCTATATTATGCCTTTGACTGGAAGAGCCAACGACTTAAATGTTTTTGGAGTATTATTTTTCAGTCTCTTTCTATCATTTCAAATTTTTTTTTGACCAACCCAGCAGTCAAAATTGGTGCAGCCATCCTGTATTTGGTACTGGATGTTTCTGTGGAAATGACTTGCTTTTTATCTTATTTAGAGAAAGAAGAGAATGAGGAAGATCAGAATGCCAGGTGAGTGAGACTACACCGAGGAGAACTAATTGTATTTGTTGCCAACCTCCAAACTGCGTGGAGGCACACTAGCCTAGGCAAGTCTGAAGCACTCTGTCCAATTGCCCAGCGGGGTGGGATGAGGGAAGTTCTGTTAGCTGTAGAGTTCTTTTGTATACCTGAAGTTGTATTCTGACTTACAAGCAAATTTAAGCATTGAGAACCCACCATCCTGACTTGGGAATATATCACCGTTCTTTAATGTCACTAGATCAGTACCCTGAAACCGAAGGCTTGAGCCTTCACCCATCACTATTATTAAGGGAGCTGGACAGACTGCTGCTCATGGGTCACAGGTACCATTGTGATGCCTTTTGCTTTCCTTGCTTCTTCTGTGCACATCTTCAACTTGGGCAAAAGTGATCATCAAGTTCATTGATTGGACATGCTCTCTCAGGTACTGAAATATGTGCTCACCTTTCACAATGGCTAATGTATTCACCCCCATAGTTAAAAATTTCACATTTACAAAGAGCATTCCAGTAATAGAGTGTGCCTTAACTACTCTAAGATTTAAAGAAAGAGCGAATATCAGCATCAAGGATGTCAGATTCTTTCACATTGTGTCCTTGCAGCATTTTAACTGACCAGTTACTTGGAAGTCTTGACTTAGTTTTCATAGAATCCCTACAGTGCACAAGGAGGCCATTTGACCCATCAAGTCTGCACTGACCAGAATCCCACCCAGGCCTTATCCAGATATTTGACCTGCAAGTCCCCTGACACTAAGGGGCAATTTGGCATGTCTAATCAACCTAACCCGCACATCTTTGGAGTGCGGGAGGAAATCGAAGCACCTGGAGGAAAACCACACAGACACGCGGAGAATGTGCAAACTTCATACAGACAATGACTCGAGGCTAGAATTGAACCTGTGTCCCTGGCACCATGAGGCAGCAGTGCTAACCAGTTCTGCCTTATTTCATCAAAAATATACTCAGTCTTCTTAAACCTACATGATTCAGGAGTGTGATTATCCTCATATGGGTAACATTCCATTTTAAAAATCATTATCTGATTGCCTTCACAATATATTTTTATTCCGTGGGTGGCTGGAAATGTTTCCCATTTTGCAGCTGCTTTGGTGGTTTTAGCAGCATGGCTGGCTATAGGATCTCACCCTAATTAATATATGGTGACATTTGTTTGCATTCTGCAGCTCCTCTTACTCAACTTTCCATGACCAGTAGTATGTCTATTTCTCATTTAAAATTTATGTCAATTTCTGCTAGCAATGGCACTGTATAGTGTCATTGCTGCACTGCAAACTAACTAATCCCACAGCATGTCATTTAGAGCCAGTCCAAAATCACAATACCCGATAATTGCTTCAGTTTAGCAAAGCAAGTCATGATCGATTTGTCTAGGTCTCTCACCCTCAAATTAAATTTAAATCTCTGGATTGTGACTGATGGTTTGTGTTGAAATTGATCCTGCATTAAATCCATGAGCTCACTGAATGATTTAGAATCGGGCATGCTTGGGATTGTGAGACTAAAAATAAGATTGTTTTTACTTCCATAGATGCTGAGGAGAATTGCTTTATGCTTTGCCTCCTTCTCTGTTTCATTTGCCAGGAAATAAAACTCAATGTATTGACTCTAATTTCACATAGAGGAATTGAATGAATCTATGGGTGGGATTTTATAATCTTGCTTGGGCAAGACTGGAAATTCCTACCCAAATCAACGAAGATTTCTGTTATTGAACCTTCACTCGGTCCGATCCTATGGGGTAGTAGAGTTCCAGCCAATTTGTTCGAAGAGGGACATTCTGGTGAGTATGCATTCTTTCCTTTGGTCTTTGTGTAAAAGATGATGCTGACAGGAATAGGGCTAGATGCGATAGTAGGATTGTTTATCTTCATCACCAGATGTGAAGATACACTGCCGAAGGCTTCTTAAGTTGAAGAAATGAACTTTATTCATAAAGTTGCTTTGTTCACTGCATTCTTCATAGCACACTCTTTCTAATTAGGAAAACTCCTCCTCTCAGACAGATTCCCTGCACTAGGTGTTGATTGGTTGCTAAGACGATGTGATCCTTAGAAAGTGAGACTGGAGTGTCAATCATCACAGCCATCATTGTCTCTGCTTTACAGGAGCAAAATGGGTGAAATTATTGAAAATTTCAAGGACCTATCTTGAAAATCCTCTATATCTATGGCATGGGGGCCCCAGTAACACAATTACTTCAAAGGAAAACATGGTGAGGTGCAAATGAGACAACAAATCTACTACTGCCTGTGTTTGCACTTCTGTCAGAGTTGAATTTTACTCTCAGTCTATCCCTTCCACCCTGCCAAGACTGTCTTGGGCAATCACTTTGCAGGCAGAAGTCTTGCTTTGTATTTTTTATCTGGATGACAGTATTGCAAGAAAACACTGTAAACTTCCTGGAAACAAATAATTAACTTGTTTTTTAACACTTAGCTGCCTGAAATTCAAGAACAAGCAGTCATTTCCCTCAGCATTTTGCCGACAATGATGTTGATAAATTATTGAACTCCTGATTGGAGCCTTGTGGTTTTTGCTGTTTGGAAACAACTATCACCTGATGTTATGTCATATTGATTTGTTTGGAATTCATTCTTGTTAGTGGCATCTTGAGCTGTAAGAGTAATGCATATTAAAGCTGCAGCCTAATCGGATTTTGTAAATACTTAAGCATAAAATGATTTTCTTGTTGTCAAGTTACTGGAAATCCAAATAAAGCAAACAATGTTGTTGGGGAATGTTCTCGGCATGAACTCCTATGAGGAGGAACTGCAAGCAGACTAGGATATTTACTAAAAACCAAGTTTATTTATACTGTTTACCATATGTACAGCATAGGTTCATGAGAAGGCACTTCTCCTGTAAAAACACTCATCTGCTGCACAGTTTCAGCAAGTAGATATGACATGCTGGAACAGAGTTAGCATTGCTGCCTCACAGCCCCAAGAACCTGTATTCAATTTCTGACGTGGGTCACTGTCTGTATGGAGTTTGCACGTTATCCCCATACTTGCATGGATTTCCTCTGCATGCTCTGGCTTCCTCCCATATTCCAAAGATGTGCGAGTTAGGTTGATTGGCCATGCTAAATTGTCCCTAATGTCCCAGGATATGTAGGTTAGAAGGATTAGTGGGGTTAATATGTGAGGTAGTGGGGATATGACCTGGGTGGGATAATTGTCAGTGCAGACTCGATGAGCTGAATGGCTTCGTTCTGCACTGTAGGGTTTCTGTGATTTCTATGTGACAGTGATGTCAGCGCTACGTCATTATCTGTCTATATCAGCACCAGGGATCTAGGTTCGATTCTGGCCTTGGATGACTGCGTGGAGTTTGCACATTCTCCCTGCATGAGTGTCTGCATGGGTTTGCTCTGGGTGCTCTGGTTTCATCTCACAGTCCAGATTCGGTGGATTGGCCATTCTAACTTGTCCTTTAGTATCCAAAGATGTGTAGTTTAGGGAAATTAGTGGGGTAAATAGTAGAAGTTATTGGGGTAAGTGTGGCTTGTGACCTGCGTAAGATGGTCTATTGGAGAGCCGGTGCAGACTCAATGGGATGAATGGCCTTCTTCTGCGCTGTAGAGATTTGATGATTCTATGTTCTACATCATAGTTTAGCATATCTGTACTGTTAACTCTTCATGTGACACTGCTAGTTGCAGAAAATCTTGGTTAGAAAATTATGGACTGGAAATGCCTGATTTTTAACACTTAGTTGCCTGAAATTCAAAAACAAACAGTAATTCCCTTCCTCAGTATTTTGCCTACAATGATGTCAATAAATTATTTGAACTCATGATTGAGATGAGACAATTTAAAAAAAAAACACCGTATACTGGCTCTTATAGTATTGCGGATTCTGTCAAAATACAATATGACATTTTAGGTTCATGGTGAGTTCCTCTTTTTGGGGTTGATAGGCTTCTGCAAGTTCCTTGTAAAATGTTTCATTCCATAACTGAGAATTAGCTCCATACTCCTTTTGAACAAACATCAGTGAAATAATGAAAACTGCTTTTCTTTGCTACCATTGAAAATGGAGGACCAGTTTATCATGCCCCTCTGTCAGATGATTTCTGGTGATGGAGGCAGCTCATCATTGGCCACTGGCAGGATCTTCCAGTCTTGCCGATGTCTATGATGTTTTGTGTGGTTTGGTCATTCTTCCACCAGGGATCGTCTTCGGCGGGACTGAATGATCTTGCTAGTGGGAAGGGCTGGAAAATTAACCCTATGGTCTGCAGAAAGCATGGATGATTGATTGACGTAGAAATCAGTAAAAATATAGGGTGCAAATTGAATTGTATACTTTAAGGACATGAGCAGGTGGAATCCATTTAATAAATGAGCATTCGATGCAATAGAATTAAAGTATTGTTCCTTTAATCACCCGTAATAGAAGGCAGTGCCTTCAGAATGCCATTAGACTGCATAAGAATTGTGAAATTTTTTTAAATCTGGAAAAGATATCTGAACTCTCTGGGCAACCTTAGGTTCTCATAACCAATATGCTACAACACTCTTATAGCAACCTCAATTATTGACAATCTATATCAATAAATGTCTTAGATGTAGGGACAAAATTTATGGTGGCTATAGTTGCTAATGGCATAAAAATATACAGGAGAATAAGTTGTGACGAGAACATAAAGAGTCTGCAAATTGGTTAGAGATTGGTTCAGTGAATAGGCATGAGTTTGGCTGATGAAAAGCAATCGAAGAAAATGTGAACTTGTCCACTTTGGCAGGAAAAAATAGTAAAGCAGTATGTTATCTAGATAGAGAGAGATTATAGGATTCCACAATACAGAGGGGTGTGGGTGGTCCCTAAATCAAAACAAAGTAACATATAGGCACAGGAAATGATTAGAAAGGCAAATGGAATGTTGTCATTTTTTTTGCAAGGGGAATGGAATATAAAAGTAAGGAAGTTTTGCTAGGGTTGTGCGGGATGTTGGTAAGACCAAATTTGAAGTACAGTTTTGAGCTCCTTACTTAAGAAAGGACATCATTACATTGGAAACAGTTCAGAGAAGGTTCACTTGATTGATTCCTTGGACGAAGGGATTATTTTATGAGGGAAAGTTGGACAGGTATCTATTGGAGTTTAAAAGAATAAGAGATGATCTTATTGAAACATAAAACATCCTGAGGGGACTTGACAATGTAGATGCTGAAAGAACGTTTCCACTTTAGGAGAGATAAGGACTGGGATTTTGTGCCCTGTGTGCCAGGGGTGCAAAAGGTGACATGGGTGCAAATTCATGCAGGAGTCAAAAGGTGATAGCCTTGCGGATGAAATTTTGTTTTCTGATTTTCCCCACCGCCCACCAGTGATGTAATGAAGTTACCTCTCAGAAAGATCCAAAATCTCATTTAAATGAATTATGCTATCATTAAATGGCTTCCCCACCATTTTGACCCTCCCACTTTGGGATCTCCCCAGCAAATAACAAGTTTTTAAAAACTTGATCCAAGCAAAGGGAATCTGCCAAGGCTGCACAGGTAAGTATAACTCCTGGAGGGAAAAGGTACATGTCATACCTCCCTTGTTTTTGCATGAAGTGCTGGATTATCAGGTAAAAAAAGGCCAATTGTGTTGCCAATGAGCCGCACACATGTTTTCACACCTAACCCAGCACTTGATGCAAAAATGATAAAATTCTGTGAAGTCGGGGACACAGTTGAATAAAGAAGGGTCTCCCATTTAAGATGGAGATGAGGAGGATGTTTCTCTTTGAGGGTTCTTTATCTCTAGAATTCTCTTTAATGAGGAGTGGTGCTTTGGCCACTGAATATTTTTAAGGCTGAATTAAATAAATTTGTCATCAACAAGGGAATTAAAGGCTATAGCAAGTTGACAGGAAGATGGAGTTGAAGCCACAATCCATTATCCCATTATACAGTGGGGCAGGGTCAAGGGGCTGAATGGCCTACTCCTGCTCCTAGCTCGTATGTTTGCATCATTCTGGAAGTTGTAGAAGCAACAGGTTTGAATGTCCTTTGCAAACAATCTGCTGCAGGTCAGCTGATCAGAGATGATGAAAAGTACATGGGCAGATTTTTCGAGCTGTTTCACCTTCTGATAACCACATCACGCAAGGTGGCTGGAGATCTATGCTTGAAGTTCTTTGGTCTTTGACCTAACGCTCACCTCAAAAAAAATCCTGTACATTTCTGGTTGGATTACTTTGCGAACAATGAAAACTGTTGCTCTTCGAGAGCAAGAATATCACTTGGTTACATTTTCTGACAACAAAACCCACGTATAAATTTTCAAGCTCTAACCTTTTTCTTTTAACTGAATAAACATGTGCCTAAAAATTATTTATTAAAGAACATAATATTTGTACACTAAGAAATGGGAATGGAAAAGATAGGTTAATAAAATCTTTATGTAAAATTGCAAATATATCCGCAATACTCTCACATTTTGACTTGTAATGGCCTTCACCATAGATGCACAGTAGCAGCAATGTGTATCTTACACAAAATATAATGTAGCAATTCACTAAGCCTCTTTCAACAACATTTTCTAATTTGTAATCTCTACCAGCTACAAGGTCAAAGGCAACAGAAGCATGGGAACTACCACCAAGTTCTCCTCCCAACAGCTCACCACCCTGAATTGGAAATATAGGCAATGTTTTCAGGCCGTTACGGCTAGTGGGATCTTCCGGGTTTCTCAGCAGCAGAGGAGGCAGGAAATCCTGCCCTATATTGTTGTTTCTTCACTGTCCTTGTGATAAAATTCTGCAACTCCTTTCTTAACACCACTGTGGATTTACCAACAACAGATGGACTGCAGGAGTTCAAGAAAGCATCTCACCGCCATATTCTCAAGGAGAATATGGCCTGAAAGCATTGGCCATATTTCCAGTTCAGGATGGTGAGCAGGTGGGAGGAGAACTTGTTAGTGGTAGTTCCCATGCTTCTTTTGCCTTTGACTTTGGTAGGTGATGGAGATCACAAACTTGGAAAGTATTGTTGAAAGAGACTTAGGACATAGACATAGAACATAGAAGGCCCTTCGGCCCTCGATGTTGGGCCGAGCTATGTCCAAACCCAAGATAAAGCTATCCCATTCCCTATAATTCTCATGTGTTCCATGTGCCTATCCAATAACTACTTGAAAGTTCCTGAAGTGCCTGACCCCACCATCACAGCAGGCAGTGCATTCCACACCGCAACCACTCTCTGAGTAAAGAAAGTACCTCGGACATCCCTTCTACATCTCCCACGATGAACCTTAAATTCATGCCTCCTAGTAACAGCTACATCCACCTGAGGAAATAATCTCTGCACGTATGCCGTATCTATTCCCCTCATCATTTTATAAAACTCTATTAAGGTGCTTCTCATCCTCCTCCCTCAAACTTTTCTCATAAGACCTACCCTTCAAACCAGGCAGCATCCTGGTAAATCTCCTCTGCGCTCTCTCCAATGTTTCCTTATAGTGAAGTCACCAGAACTGAACATAATTTTCCAAATGTGGTCTCACCAATGTCCGGTATAGCTGCAGCATAACCCCACAGTTTTTAAACTCAAAACCCCTGTTAATAAACGCTAACACACTATAAGCCTTCTTCACGGCTCTATCCACTTGAGCAGCAACCTTCAGAGATCTGTGGATATGAATCCCAAGATCTCTCTGTTCCTTCACATTCCTCAGAACCCTGCCACTGACCCTGTAATCTGCATTCAAATTTGTCTACCAAAATGAATCGCCTCACACTTATCAGGGTTAAACTCCATCTGCCACTTTTCGGCCCAGATCTGCATTCTATCAATGTCTCTTTACAGCCTGCAAGAATCCTCCACCTCATGTACTATTCCATCAATCGTAGCGTCATCAGCAAATTTACTAATCCACTCTTCAGCCCCCTCTTCCAAGTCATTTATTAAAAATCCCAAATAGTAGAGGACCCAGCACTGATCCCTGTGGTACATCACTAGTAACTGGCCTCCAATTTGAAAAATTGCTCTCCACCACCACCTTCTGTCTTCTACGAGACAGCCAGTTACCTATCCAATCGGCCAAATTTCCTTCTATCCTACAACTCCTTACTTTCTTCATGAGCATACCATGGGGAACCTTATTAAACGCCTTATTAAAATTCATGTATACGACATCAACTGCTCTAACTTCATCTACGCACTTAGTTACCTCCTCAAAGTATTCAATCAAATTTGTGAGGCAGGATTTACCACTCACGAAACTGTGATGATTATCCTGGATTAACCTGCATTTTTCCAAATGGTCATAAATTCTACCTGTCAGGACACTTTCCATTAACTTACTGACCATCAAGATAAGACTGTCTGGCCTACAATTACCAGGTCACTTCTATTTCCTTTCTTGAAGAGAGGAAAACATTTGCCACTCTCCAGTCCTGTGGCGCAATCCATGTGGACAGTGAGGATGCAAAGATCAAAGCTAAAGACTCTGCAACCCCATCCCTTGCCTCCCAAAGTATCTTAGAATGTATCCCATCTGGTGCAGGGGACTTATCGGTCCTCAGGTTTTCAAAATTGCTGATACATCTTCCCTCAGAACATCTACCTCCTCCAAATTATCAGCCTGTATCACACTCTCATCCTCAAAAACATGGCCCTTCTCAGGGAACATTGAAGAAAAGTATTCATTCAACGCCTCACCTATCTCTTCTGACTCCATGCACAAATTCCCACCACTATCCTTTACTGGCCCTAACTTCAGCCTGGTCATTCTTTTATTTCTTATATAAGAGTAAAAAGCCTTGGGGTTTTTCTTCATCCAATCCACTAAGGGCTTTTCATGTCCCCTCTTAGCTCTCATAAGCCCTTTTATTATCTCATTCCTAGCTACCTTGTAACCATCAAGTGACCCAGCTGAACCTTGTTTTTTCATCCTTACACATGCTTCCTCTTCTCTCTTGAAAAACGCAGCAAGTTGCTGTGTTGCATCTTGAATAAGATATACATTGCTGCCATCGTGCATCAATGATGAAGGCCATTACAAGTCAAAATGTGAGAATATTGCAGATATATTTGCAATTTTATATAAAATTTTATTGATTTATTTTTTCCATTCTTGTCTCCTAATATACAAATATTATATTCTTCAATAAGCTGTTTTTAGGCAATGTTTACTCAGTTAAAAGAATTAATGCTGGCCCAGGGATGCTCACATTCCATTTAAGAATAATAAAATATAACTACACATTTATTCCAAATTGACTCTTGAGAGGATAAAGGTTTTCCAGGGAAATGGCCACGGGCTTTACTTCTTATTTTCTTATTTCATTTTGATTTTACAATAAAGGAATCCAATTTGTGTTTGATCAGTCACCTGAAAAGAGCGTGTAATTGACACATTGGCCATGAAAGGAAGTTAAGAAGAGATAGAACATAGAACATAGAACAATACAGAACAGAACACAATACAGCCCTTCGGCCCTCGATGTTGTGCCGACCAAAATAAAAAGCAATGCCCCTCCTAACTAAACCATTCCCTTCTCATCCACATACTTATCCACTAACCTCTTAAACGCCACCAAACTTGGCGCATCTACAACAGCTGCAGGCAGGGCATTCCACTCCCTAATCACTCTTTGAGTAAAGAACCTACCTCTGATATCCGTCCTATAACTCATACCCCTTAATTTAAAGTTGTGTCCCCTCGTGCTAGCTTTTTCCATCCTAGGAAAAAGGCTATCACTGTCCACCCTATCCAAACCTCTAATTATCTTATATGCTTCAATAAGATCCCCCCTTAGCCGCCTCCTTTCTAACGAAAACAACCTCAAATCCTTCAACCTCTCTTCATAGGACCTGCCCTCCATACCAGGCAACATCCTAGTAAACCTCCTCTGTACCCTCTCCAATGCCTCCACATCTTTCTTATAATGTGGCGACCAGAACTGCACACAATACTCCAAGTGCGGCCGCACTAGAGTTTTGTACAGCTGCAACATGATGCTGCGGCTCCTAAATTCAATCCCCCTACCAATAAAAGCTAAGACTCCATAAGCCTTCTTAACAACTTTATCCACTTGACTGCCTACTTTCAGGGATCTATTGACACATACACCAAGATCCTTCTGTTCCTCAACACTATTAAGAGCCCTACCATTAGCCCTATACTCTACACATTTATTGTTCCTGCCAAAGTGCATTACCTCACACTTTTCCACATTAAACTCCATTTGCCACCTCTCGGCCCAGCTCTGCAACTTGTCCAAGTCACTCTGTAAACTAAAACACCCCTCTTCACTATCTACCACACCACCAACTTTAGTATCATCTGCAAATTTACTGATCCATCCCTCAATACCCTCATCCAGATCATTTATAAAAATTACAAACAGCAGGGGCCCCAAAACAGACCCCTGAGGCACACCACTCGTCACCGAACTCCACGATGAATATCTCCCATCAACCACCACCCTCTGTCTTCTATCTGCCAGCCAATTCCTAATCCAATTAGCTAAATCACCCTCTATTCCACACATCTGCATTTTCTGTAGAAGTCTTCCATGGGCCACCTTATCAAAAGCCTTACTAAAAATACATTAAAATGTCAGTATGACAATGGATGGAGCCCATGATAAAACAGGGGAGCTGGAAACAATCATGCATTGGAAGGAACCAGATATCTCCAGGTGACTTAACTATATAAAAATCATAACTGGGAATTAAACATCGCAAGCTATAAGAAATTTAGAAAAGGTAGAAAGAGAAAGATGGAAGATGGAAGAATTGCACTTATTTCAGCAGCATGGTGGCACAGTAGTTAGTACTGCTGCTGCAGAGCACCAGGGACCCAGGTTTGATTCCCAGTTTTGGTCAGTGTCTGTGCAGAATCTGTGAAACCCATGCCTTTGTGGGTTTCTTCCAGGGTTCTGGGTTTCTCCCACAGTCCAAAAGACTGGATGGCATGGTGGCTTCTATGACTAAAATATTCACAAAAGTTTCATACAAGTCCACAGAAATTTCTTCTCTCGCTTCCCTCAGTATTCTGGGATGGATCCCAGCAGGTTCTGGGGACTTGCCTATCTTAATATTTTTCAAAACACCTCCTCCTTTTTTAGATCGAAATGCCCTAGAATAAATTCACCATCTACCATCTCTTTCCTTCTCCTTTGTGAATATAAGTGTAAAGTATTTGTTAAGGGCCTCACTGACTTTCTCCAGCTCCATGTGTAAATTCCCCCTTTTCTCCTTTAGTGCACATCCCCTTTCCCTTGCAACTCTCTTTCTCCTTATAAATGTAGAAAATGCCTTAGGATTTTCCTTAAGCCTGTTTGCAAGAACATTTCATGCCTCCTTTCAGCTCTCCAACTCCACTTTTCAGTTCTTCCCTGCTTTCTTTCAATTCTTCAAGGGCTGTCTGTCTTTAGTTTCCTAAACCTTCTATATGCCTCCTTTTCCTTTTTGTCCAACTCACAATTTCTCTTGTCATCCAATGTTCCTAAATCTTGCCATCTTTACCCTTCATTTTCATAGGAAGAATGCTGGTTCTGAACTCTAATCAACTGGCAGGTTATTAGAACATTGTCTACCATCCACAAGGAGGACTGCACTAACCCACCAAGGCTTCTTTCACAGCACCTTTCAAACCAATGAACTCTGCCACCCAGGAGAAGAAGGGCAGCAGATGCATGTGACCACCATTATCTGGAAGTCTTCCCTTCAAGCAACACACCACCCTCACATGCAACTATATTACTGATCTGTACCTGTTGCTGGGTCAAACCTCTGCATTTCCTCCCTAAAAACACTCTGGATGTGCCTACACTACATGACCAGCAGTGAATAATGAAGCCAGCTCACCACTACTTTCACAAGACCAATAATTGATGGGTAATGCTGATGGTTATATATATACATAAGTGGTTGTATGATTGCTTTAAGAGCTGTTCACACAATTTGATGGTGATGTCATTAGGGTATTTCACAGGCTGCTGTTTAGTTTCAATTGCTGTTTTGTGCAGAGGAGATCTGTGTGTTATTTAGAATCTACCGGCAGCATTTTACTGCCTTGCACTACTGGAGACTAGAAAATCCCTCCTAAGGCGTATGGACATATCCATTATCTTGCTGCTCTGATTAAATAGTGGGAGGGGCAATATAATTCCAGCATAGATATACAAACCGTGTCTTGATCACTAAACTGTCAGGCTATATGTATGAGCACACCATAAGGGTGTGATCATACATATACTTGATAATGCTCTTTACTTGAGCACTATCCCAACCTGTGTCTTCAAAGCTTTTCTGTGCTATCATCACACTATGATTTTAGCACTCTCTGATGCTACAATCTGACCAGAACATCAGTTGTGATCACATACCATGTAGAATGATCTAAAGCCATTCAATATGTCATATATTTACTTAGTATTGGTCTGAGGCTATTTAACCACTGCTAAGTAGCCTATCGTTCTATAATAGTGTTTTAATTGCTCATGACAGATTGTGTAAACACATTGTGTTCTTTTATTCAGACAAGGAAGATGAGAGTATTTATACATAAGTAGAAAGCTTGAAGACATCAACAGCAGAGATAAGTTTGTTTGCTGCATGTAAAAGCAAAATAAAACCAAGACTGGATCGCACACTTTCTTTTGAGTGATATCCTACTGCTATCACTTAAAGACATGTTATGATGAATATCTTTTCTATTGTCTCATCATGTAGTTCAGTGTCAAATATTTGTTTTATAACAACCTGTGAAGTGTTTTTGGGCATTTTATTGTATGAAGAGGGTTATCTAAGTACAAGTTGCTGTTGCTTATTGTTAGAATGAGAGGAAAGTAGCTTAAAGGTCTAGATTTTATTTACAATTCTAACCTTATTGTTCTCTGGTTCCTGGGATGTCATAATGTAGTGATGCTGACTTTGGACTGGGGTAAACACAGTAACAAATCTCACAACACCGGGTTAAAGTCCAGCAAGTTTATTTGGTAGCAAACGCCACTAGCTTTGGGAGCTTTTCCTCTTTGTCAAGTGAGTAAGGAGTGTCAGAAAACAAGCACAGAGAAAGCTTGTGCTAAAACTAAAAAGCAGGTAAAGGAGGAGTGCAAGTTTTGCATTCAACTTGCTGTGCCTATGATTTTATTAATTTCTTTGCAGTTCCAGTTTGGAATATAACTGGAGAGGTTTAGTTCATTTTCAATGTAGAAGGACCAGGAAGGACACGAGACACTTACAGAATTTTGAAATTCAGTATTGAATTTTTTTTACCACAAGGCCATATTTTTAAGGAAAGAGACAGAGAATCTGGTGAACTGATGGGACAACAATAATTTGTCTCTCAAAAAATACAAAGGTTATAGTCGTCGACTTCAGAAAGCATGGTGGAAGGCATGCTCCTGTCAACATCAATGGGGGTGAAGTGGAAATGGTTGAGAGTTTTAATCTTCTAGGTGTCCAGATCACCAACAACCTGCCCTGGCTCCTCCATGCCAATGCTATAGTTAAGAAAGCCCACCAATGGATCTAATTTCTCAGGAGGCTAAGGAAATTTGGCATGTCCATTATGACTCTCACCAACTTTTACAGATGCACCATATAAAGCATTATTTCTGGTTGGAGCACAGCTTGATATGGTTCCTGTCCATGGTGACAAAAGACTACAAAGGGCCATGAACAAAGCCTAGTCTATCGTGTAAACTAACCTCCCATCCATTGACTCTATTTATACTTTCCGTTACCTCAGAATAATCAAGGACCCCACGGACCCCCGACATACTCTCTTCCACTTTGCTCTGTCAGGAAAAAGTTACAAAGGTCTGAGGACCTGTACCAACTGACTCAAAAACAGCTTCTTCTCTACTGTCATCAGACTTTTGAATGGAGCTACCTCGTATTAAGTTGATCTTTCTCTATAGAGTGGCTCTGACTGTAACATTACACTGTATGCTTCCTCTTTTTCTTCACTACATACAATATGCTTTGTCCTTATAGCACTCAAGAAACAATTGTTTCCAATGTATAATAATTATAATATATGACAATAATAAATCAGATCAAATTTTACTTTGCTTTCTGAATATTAAGTGGTTATATTGTACATTGGGGGTAACTTCTCACCTGTGCAATTGCAGAGAGAAGCTTACATCCTGGCAGGGCAAATTTGAACAAAGCATCTGTGATTTTCTAACATTGTAACATTTGGGAGTGCAAAGATGAAAAATGGTTCCC
Organism: Sphyrna mokarran; assembly: GCA_024679065.1. NCBI lineage: Eukaryota > Metazoa > Chordata > Chondrichthyes > Carcharhiniformes > Carcharhinidae > Sphyrna > Sphyrna mokarran. The sequence continues at coordinate 81,186,148 of JAGIQG010000006.1, forward strand.
ACAATGTGAATTTGCCTAGTCCCTGAATCAACCAAGTGTGCTTCAATTTCCTCTTCAGGATTTTGGCACACTGTCTAGAGAGAGAGAGAGCGACATTACTGTAGTTGCTGTCTTGTGAATGAGAAGCTAAACCAGCACTGGGCTTGCCTATTCGAGGCTCTGATGCATGTTGAAGATTCAAAGTGTTAGATAGAATAGGAGATACTCAACATTTCTGGCCAACGTCGAACACCAGAAGGAAAATCCCTGGTCACTCATTTCATTTCTGTTTCTGTGATGTAGTTATGTACAAAATGGCCACCCGCACAGTAACAGCAGCTGCATCTCAGAGTAATTCACCATATTTTAAGTGCATTGAGACAATCAGTATGAATACCAGCTGTTCTCTTTGATTTTAAGTTGAGTATTTATTAATCCAGTATTATGGTCCTGTAATGTTTTCAATGGTGACAATGGCCTGCCTGCCTTTGGTGTGCTCAAACAAAGCCCTTTAAATGTCATATTTTAGCAAAGCCCCTTTCTACATAACAACTAACTGCATCGCAGTTTTCTCTGACAATAAAAGATAATCTTGCTCGTAAACTAAAAATATGCAAGATAAAAGCATATATGAGAGCATTTTTACAGCTTTAAATGGTTCATAGTCTCTTCTATCAGATTAAATAGATTGCAAAGACATTGAAAAATAGCTCAAACTGTAGCCTTCCTTCAGCTTAGGCAGAAAATATTAAAGAGGATTTGGGTAACCCCTAGGGGAAAGAAATCATCGAGACGGATTTTTAGATAGCTTAGACGATTCTTCCTGAAACACAAATTGCACGTTGTGGTTAATCCTCAGAGAACTGCAGAAATATTTCTGCACCAAAGTCCAAAAATAATAAAATTAAATATAGGATAATGGATGCTCTGAGGTAAATTATGAATGCATAATATAATCAGAAGTGTATATTTTGAAAGGCTTTGGGTATTCAATGCTGATTAAATCTTAATGCATTGGTTCAGATATGACATTAGTGCAAGCCTGAATGAGCTGAAAAATACTTCCAGTTTCAAATCATTTATGAATCCATCCCATAAAAATGCTGTCAGCTGTTTGCTGCTTTTAAACTTTTGGACCTGCCTGTTATCAAGGACTGTGAAGTTGGGTCCTGAAGTCTGGTGAAGAGCTGTATTAATATAACAAAACATTCAATTTCATAAACATTAATAGCCTGCAGACCCCTTGCCTTGCAACATTGTCCACATGGCATTATTTCCCTGCATCACAATTATCACGCAAAGCTTTCTTTAAAACTTCCTCAAATTTTATCTTCTTTTCAAGGCTGAGATTGATGTTGGTGTACATCTTTTCACAGTGACCTGCACCTTGCTGTAGGACCAGTTATTCATATTTGAACATAGTGCTAAACATGCATTTTTAATAAGAAATTAATGAATGCAAAAAGCTCTATTTGGATGTTCAATGCAATGGGTGGGATTCTCCCAAAAAATTTCTAAATGTCAAACTGAAGTAAATCCCATTGGATTTTTTCAGCAGGAGTTTCTGAATGAATCTTCCTCACTCTGCAGTGTGCACTAGCATGAATCTCATCACAAATCTCATTACAAATAGGGTGAGGCCTATTCCCATTGGAGATGCTGTCAACATTGTGCTGAGTGAGCCATTGTGTATGTACTGATCTGTCACAGTGGAGATCAGCGTATGCGCAATTGTCCTGTACTGCTGTATTCCTGATCGGTGGCCAATCCCATAGTCCTGCATTGCTGTCCCTTCAACTCAGCCATCACCTGATTGTTGGCCTCCCAGGCATGTTTGGGTCAGCCTCAACCTCCTTTCATCACAGTCCCAGTTTCCCAATTTCCCTCTACCCTCACCGACAATCCCAAATCCCCCCCTCACAAGGCAGCTCTGATGCCCCACCCCAAGTTCCTGACCCTCCCCCACGATTGTCCCGACCACCCCATCCCTGCAAGTAGGCCAACATCCCCCATCCTGATGGCCAGCCTGGATCACTGACCTTTCTGCCTCTGTCACCACCGAGGGCAGAGTGGCAATGGGATCACCCATCCCCAATGATCTCCCCCCAGGAGCCCTGTCTCATTAGGCTCCTCCCCATTAAACCACACCCCTGTGGCATTGCCCAAGGCCTGGTTGGGCAGTGCCAAATACTCCCTTGAGCATTGCCACTTTGTCCCTTGGGCAATACCAGGGGCCAGGCTGGTACTGCTGACTGTCTGGGAGGCCTTCATGGGACCTCCTTCACTCTAGCAAGATCAGGCCACAGGCTTCCCTCAAGCGGGGGAGATATTGTAAACCCCAGTGGAGTGAAACACTCATGGTGTGAAGGGGTTTGTGGAGGTGGGTGGCTTGGGGGGAGGAGGGGCTAATGAGTCTGGAGACTTCAATCCCAGGTCTGCTAATTACATCTAATTCTCCATTGGAATAATTTATTCAACTCCGCACCAATTTCTGGCACAGAGCTGACAGCACCGGAAATCCAGTGGCCGGGGAATCATGAAGGCCGTGCCACCTAGTGAGAAGGCCACTAAATGGCCTCCCCTTATGTAAAACAGCAGAGCTGGCTGGGAGAATCATCCTCAATATCTTTTGACAATACTGTGCCTTTCAGAAATATATTTATATTATGTTTTTTGTGCACAGGGTGGCTAGAAATCAGTTTTTATCCGCTCCAGGCAGCCCACATGCTGAAAATACAGGAGAATAATTGCTTGGAGATAACGGAGTGTTAGTTTTATTTTGAGCTAATGCATTTTTGTATACTTCAGCATTTCCTCTGGGGTTTCAGAGTAGGGTTTAATTAAATTGATTGACAAAAAAAAGTCACGTGAATGGACAAAACTAAGTTCAGAGAAAAAGCAGGCAGTTTCTGCTTGGGTCTGCAAGGGCAAGAAGTCTCTCTCACACCCTCTCTTTCTGGAGGCTGCTGTTTGAGTGTCAGAAGACAGGTGTTTCCTATATCTTTGTCCAAAATTGTTTAAAGGCTGTAGGACTGTTCACAAGTAAAACACAAGTTGCTTTTGAAGACGCGTTTAAGTCTATTAGGGATATCACTTAAAATTCAATTGGTAAAAGTGAAGCCTATTAATTCATCATATTTAAACAGTATTGTTAAATAAAGTTTGTTTTGATAAATGGTTCTTACTGCGTCAAAAGCTGGAGCGAAACATCTTATCCTCAAAATAATGTTAAAATAAAGAAATAGTGCACGTCTAGTCTAACTTCATAATATATCTTGGAGTTTCTGATCTGGTCCTTAACAATCTGATGCTATATTCTAGCAGGAGGCACAAGTGTTGCAGATTAGAGAATTCGGGCTACAACATTCTGCCGTCTCTATGAGAAAAACTCTGCACTGGATGTGCAAGATAGCATAAGCTAACCCTACTTTACTATATACAGCCAGCAGGGCTAACAAAAATAAAATAAGCTTCTGTCTTTTTTTTTGATCATTGAACTTTAAATGTGACATAATTGATTATGTGAGTTTTCTACACAAGTGGTTTTGGCCTGGAAATTCCCTGGGATTTTTCTCCACCTCCCACCATATCTTCAGTGGGAGACTGATGGAACCCCAAGTGAATCAGCACCTGACTGTTCATCAACCCATTCAATTTCTGTAGGAGTTCTGCTAGTCATCTACTAAAATTGCAGCATGGGATCAGTAATTTTAGGGCTGTAATTTTTGGAGATTAACAGGGAGGTGTATTTTAAATCATGGGAAGAATGGCACAGAGAGAATTATCATTGTTCATCAACAATTCATTACTTCTTATCCAAAAATGTATGTAACTTCACTTTAAGACAGATTCTGTATTATTACTAGATTGCCACAGCAAATCCATCTGCTACCTTAAGGTCAGCTTTATCCAGCTGTCTTTCATTTTTTCATTAGGCAACTGGAATAATACAAAAAGAATTCCAAATTGCTTATGCAATGGAGATTTGAACTACCTGAAATTCATTTCCTGCCTTTAAAGTAGATTTAATGGAACAATGCCTCTAGAGCATCATATTAGAAAGTCTCCGGCTATATTTTAACTTGTTTTTCACGGTGGCTTTCTTAACAGCAAGGACCAGTCGTCTGTAAAAGCCATCCCTTTTTTAACCTCCAGCTATCCTCTTAAAATAGCTGCTTTCACTTGGCTTAGTGTCACTGGTCTAAGCATACTTCATGGTATTTTATGTGGCACACACTTTATTTGTAGACAATGTACCATTCGAGATTTTACATATGTTACCAGAAGCAAGTAAAGGGCAGAAGCTATTTCATTCCCTTGACACTAACACTCATCTCCATGATGGGGGTGATGCTGCATAGTGGTGAAAATAAAAGTCATATAACAGATTTCAAAAATATCAGCTAACTATCTGTACTGTATGTAATGCTCCAGCAGTATTATGAGGACACTTGAAGCACAGCAGGAAGATAACTCCTTGCATTGACTTCTTCATAGCAACAGTTCAAGATTGCCACCTGTCAGAGCATTCAATGGTGTTTAATCTTTTGAAATAATTGATCATTAGTTAGCAGTCTATTGGCTTGGTAGATAATCACTAAGGTGAGCAGCTCAGTAAGTATTATGGATTAAATCTCAGCTGATATGTCAATAACTATTCTCTGTTAGGATATCATAGAGACAACTATTATTGGCTTCAGGAAGGCTGGATAAAAGAAAGGGAAATCAACAATTCTGGACCTCAATGCTGATGTCTGATCAATTACATGTGTGTGGATATTGGTAGGAAGTTGGGCCGAGCTATGATATTCACTTGCTGTTACTGCCCAAAGTCACATGAAGAAAGCAGCTACTTGAGCTGGGATCAATGCAAGGCAAATGAGAATGAAAGCCCACTCCCAACAGAGGTAAACTCCTTGGAAATTGGATAAAATAGCGAGATGATAAAATGGTAAATGAAAAACATACTAACCAATAATAACCTTTTGGAATAAATAATATTCTCACAATACTTTTAATGTTGGAATGTGATGGATTTTGAGTATTACATACTTTTGAAATTAATCGGATTTCTTTAACTCTTTTGCAATTCAATGGACTAAATATTTGATATTCAGCTGATTTCAATCAAAATCAAAGGTCAATGTCTCCAATACTGGGTAGATACAGATGTGCTGCTAATCCTCACACAATGAACACATACTTCTCTGAATAGGAGGTCTCAGAATGCCGCTGGCCAATAAGATGGCTGACAGCTCTGTTTTCCCAGCTGTAGCAGCCACAAATTGGGACCAGCACGATGAGCTATCCCACCATGCCAAGGAATGCAGTTAAGTCCATGGATGAGGGTCCACATGAGGGGAGCGAAAGGGTGGGAGGCTGGTTTCAAGCTGGGGGTTGGGGCTGTGGGGGGGTTGGGGGTTGGGGGTTGGGGGTTGGGGGGCAGGGAAAAGGGAAAGAGACCTTCCTTGCCTGATTGCATCCTACGCTGATAAAGCTGTTGGGCTTCCAGCATGGCATGGACTTCCCTCCACCTGAAGGTGAAGGATGTATTAACAGCAAGAGAACGCAAGCTTGTAACAAGGAAACAATTCACAAGTTGTTGCATTCTATCCACTTCCTTGTATGTCTCAGATCTAGCTAACAAATAAAAGAAAATAGAAGCCTTTGAAATATGGATATTAAGACAAATGCTTAAAATTCCATATACAGACCATGAGATAAATGAAGAGGTGCTTAAAATTACAAGAGAAAAAGACCTCTGAAGAGTGAACTCCCACAAAGGAAATGCCAGTATTTTGGCCTTTTGATCAGAACTAGAGGTCCCTGTGAGGGAAAAGTAGAGGGAGATGGAAAGAGGGGCGGACCTAGGCATAATTGGATGAGGGATGTCACAGAATAGTTGCAGATGAGTTACAGTGGATTTGTGAAATTGGTGCAAGGCTGATGAACTTTATATGCCAATGATGTCAATTATCTCAGTCAAAGTAGCTACAAGGAGCAGCTGCATTTACTTAACTGAATTCAAAACTCCCAATTCCAATGGTGGGATCTGAATTCATGTTTCTCAGATCCCTGCATTATTAGTCCAATCATGCTCACAAAACATTCTACTTTTGCTACCTAATCTTTGTTTTGTTCCTTTTTAAATGCTATTAATTAGTTCATTTTGATGAAGGTTTTCAGCCAGAATGTTAACCTGTCTTCTGTGTTGCAGTTGGCTACTACACATGTATCCTGAACTAACAAGGATTTCCAGAAATGGAGATAGGGGTGGAAATCCCAAAATTGGATCCTGCCCACTATTTTTAATGGTCTCCTGAATTGGCCTAACTTGTGAAAATACAGACCATTGTCTTAAAATTATGAATATTTTTCTGTTGCTGCTCTCCTAGCAGAGAGGCTCTTTAACAGAAGTTTACATTCAAGGTTCTAGCAGACATTTCCAAGATGCAGCAGTGGCAAGTGCAGTTGTCTACCAGGAATGCAGGAAGATTTTTCCCAAGGTGGATGAGCTATATCTAGGTAGATAAAATGGAAACAGTTCCTTATATTACACTCTCACTGAACAAAAAAAAGTATTGTTTTAAAAATTGCATTTAATTGTTATGATCTCCATGGAGATGTCAAACTTTAAAAAAAGAAATTCAAACTTCCAGCTAACAGATGAAAGAATGATGCTTTAAGATTTTATGTTTTAAAACATTTGCCAGAATTCTACCACCCAAGCTACCACAGAATAGGAGTGGGTGAGGGGCAGACAATGGAAATGTTTGTGAAATCCTACCCGTTGTTTGTAACATATTAATAAGTATGATTGACTAAACACTATTTTGTTTTCGTAGTCAACTTATACTTTAAATTACAGAGAGAAACATTCTCTTTTATACTTATTGCACATCAAATGCCCCATTGAATTCCTGTTCTAATAGCAAACAGAACGCAGTTGTTTACAACTTCCAACGGGTTCCTGTACCACTGGTTTTGATAAGTAATAACTTTGAGTGGACGTCTCCAAGTGTTTTCCTCAATTCTCAGAGAATTTCTGAAATCCATAATAATCAGTAAAGCATGATCTAATGATTCATCTTCCCCCTGGCATTGCCAGGATGAATATCCCAGAATCCTTAGATGACTGCAGGATGCGTCTCTTCAACTGGAGACCATGGCTGGAATTTTATCACCTCACCTGCCCCGGTATCGGGCAAGTGAAATTGGCAGACAGAATTCTCCAATAGTCTCGGGCAGAATTTTATGAGCCTCACCCAAACGAGGTCATTAAATCCTGTTGAATCTTTGTCCCACATCTGGCAATGATAGTTCAAAAAGCCAAGTAGCCAGTTTACTTTAACAATCCACAGAGCCTCTTTTACTAAATGCAATAACCTGGCCTCAAAAATGTCATGGCAACATGAAACACATTAACCTTACATCCAGATTAAAAATGCTAATAAGCTATCTTTAATCCCAACCCCTTTTTATCTAAGAAGAGTTTGAAACCTGATATCCGCAGCACTTTGCTGGGACTTTGGAGACTCACAGTCCACTCGTTGTTAAATGAGAAACAGCTGTTCCTTTCTCCAAGTGTAAATACCGCACCTTCCTCTCAATAAAACAACCTGAAATTTCCTTTGATCTCAATCAGTCAAATCACCCAGGCTTACCCCTTAGTTTATCCTAAATTTAAAGCTACAGTCCCAATATAATAATCATATAAACCTAAAGATTGTAAATTAATCCATATTTCTCCCTGTAATATCCAATCTAATATTATATGAGAGGTCTTAAACAAATAATTTAGAATATTGACAGTTAAAAATTCCAATATATGTGCAATAACAAATCATTCCAATAAAACACAACCCATGTATTTTGGACAGGCTCATAATGAAATCCAAACCTATCTGATATAGGGTTTCTTCAGTAATGTTGACTAGCTGAGTGTTACATTTTTATTTTGAAGCAAGAGTTTGTTTGTGTTTGCGTATACTTTCAGTAGGTATTCATTTTCTGACTAAAATAATGCTGCTGGAATGACAGGTACTTTTCATAGTCTGAAAAGAAACATGGAGGGGAGGCATAAGTCTTTCAGGAGACTCAGTGATGTAATGGTATTGTTGCTGCATTAAGATTAGTAAGAACTCAGTAAGAATTTAGCAACACCAATTATTAATCCAACCGATTTATTTGATAGTAAAAAAGCGAGCTTTCAACACTCTTGTGTCTTCCTCAGGCAAGTGCAGTGTTCTAAATTAGTAATCCAGAGACACAGGGTGCTGCACTGGGAACCTGGGTTTGAATCCTACAGTGGCAGAAATTTAAATTCAATTAAAATGTGTGTGTGTGAGGGGTGTGATTCTCCCAAAAAGATTCTGAGTGTCGACTTTGCATAAAAACTGGGATAACACTGGCTTTTTTCAGTGGGAGTTTCAAAATAAATCTCCCACACACTATGCAATGCTGAGTGCGCTAGCGTGAATCACTCCAAAAATCAATGTGAGGAGCCTCTGGAGAAGCTGGCAGCATAGTGATGAACAGGCCATTGCGCATGCGTCAATCTGTCAGTGTGAGATCAGCGCATGTGCAATGGCCTTTCTCTGTCAGCCTCCTGATTGCTGCCCAGCTTGATCACTGGCCAGCACCGTGACCCCAGCATTGTCGGCCATGCAACCCCCTCCCTCCTGCCTCCATGGCTTGATAGCTAACTCCCCCAAACATATCCAAGCCAGCCTTGCCCCGCCTTACCCTCCCAACTCTGCAATCCCAATCTCTTGCACTCTCCTCCTCAATGCCTCCTACCATAGCAATAGCCCTGACATCCCCTTAGGCTGACCCCTCCGCCACTTGTACGGCCATCCCCAATGTCTGGCCTTCCTCCCTCTGCCACTCAGTCCAAAGTGTAGAATGGCAGTGGGACCCATAAATCTATCTATTGTTAGAGTGTAATCAATGATAACATTGGAACTGTTGTGATGTGACCAATGGTAACTTGCTGTAAGAGTCAACTGAATCAGTAGACTATATAACCAATGACAAACTGATGTAGTGGTCAACTGACACAGTATAAATAAGAAGCTGCTGCGGTTTGTAGGAGCTTAGAATGGCACAGGGTGAGGCCTCAAGTAATGAAGTTTCTTTATTAAACCTTTTGTTTTGATTTATAAATTGGAGTAAATCTTGTTTTTTTTTAACCTACAACTGAAGAATTCCTTCTGGTTGATTAACATCTATCAAACTTTTAAACAACTCAATTCATCTCGCTTCAACAGTTTTCTTTTTGGTGGGGGTGTGGTGCCCAGAATATTTTATGATATTTCAGGTGAACCTAATATAGTTGAGTCTGTGTCACTCAGGTTGTGGTATGAAAGTAACAATCAAGTAGGCAAATGATTAGGCACCTCTAAAGCAGGGTACAGATTTATTTCAAACTAATAATGGAAGGTCTGTGCAGAGATAAAGCTTATGATTCATGTTACGGGCAGAATTGTCCCATTTTGAGTCTAAGCACAGTGACAGGGAAATCCAGCAGTGTCCTGCAGAATGGCAGAAGCACACGCCAGATTCTGTGCTTGAAGTCTCATTAATTATGCACAGGCAAGTTCACTTGTGTATAAAAATTCCAGTCCACCATAATCATACTGCTCTCCCCAGCCACCTGACCTCAACAGGATGTTAGCAACCCAGACATAAATTGCTAGCAGCCTTAAAAAGAAGTCTGTTCCTGATTCAACCACTCCTCATCCAACCCCGTTATCTGCAGGGTGCCCAAGTCCCATTTGGACTTCTACCTATCACCTCTGGAGCCTTCATCTACCCCTTTCCAATAAACAATGTGATATCCCTTTGGCCTCCTTTGATTGTGAGCTTTTCATTCATCCTTGTCAAGACCCAGACTCCACCACTATCCTGCCCCCACTCTTGACCTTCCCTCTGCCTTCATTGTTCATCTTCTTCATCTACCTCTTTACATCTCTTCTTTCCATTGTGAGCCCTCTCCCTACCCGTGTCTCCACTCCCCATCCTTGCACAGTCCTCTTTCCTCATTGATCCTCATTTCTTCATTAGGCCACCAGACCCCACCCTCACGTCGCACCTTGCATTCCGCTCCTAGTTGAACTTTGAGCTTTTTTTTGGTGGCTGCATTATTCCTGCAACACAGTGCTATCCAGATGGGCACTGGTGTGTGTGGCACTAAGGGAATGACGGCGAGAGAATTCCACCTTCCATTGTTGTTGTTGTAGTTGAAGAATAATGGGGCAAATTTTGTCTTGTGTCAAAAATACATGTGACGATAATAAAGTTGAATGCAAAGGATTGATACCACTGTCTTCAGAGGTCCTTAGGCTATATGAGAACTATACAATGTGCTATGTGTTTCCACTTTATTAAAAACATTCCTAATCTTTGAGTAAACATGTTTAAGAACAAATATAAATGTATTAACAACAATTCAGAGAAGGCTCACTCAACTTATTCCTGGGATGTGGGATGGGGAGACATGAGGAAAGGTTATGAGGAACGGTTGGACAAGTTGGGCCTTTATCCCCCGGAGTTTAGATGAATACGAGCTGATTTTATTGAACATATAAGATCAGGGTAGATGCTGAAAGGATATTTCTCCTTCTGGAGAGACTGGAACTAAGGCACAGTTTGAAATAAGGGATTTCCCATTTAAGATGGACTTGAGGAAGATTTTTTCGCTCTCTCAGAATCTTTAGAAATCTCTTCTCTGCAGAGTTGTGGAGGCAGGAATATTAAATATTTTAAGGCAGAGGTAAATACATTCTTGACTAACAAGGGAGTTAAAGTTTATTGTAGGTAGGTGGATTGTGGAGTTTAGGCACAGTCAGATGCCTAATTCAATTCAATAAAATTTGAATTCAATAAAAAAATCTGGAACTAAGAACTATTAATGATCATGAAAACCACTGTCAATTGTCCTTTAGGGAAGGCAATTTGCTGTCCTTACCTGGTCTGGTCTACATGCGACATCAGAGCCACAGCTGTCTAGTTGATTCCCAATTGCCCTCGGGCAACAAAGATGGGCAATAAATGCTGGCCAGCCGGTGATGCCCATGTCCCATGAATGAACAAAAAAAATTCATACACATGATACCCTTAAAAATGTTTGGATTTTTAGGGAAGGAACAATGGACAGAAAAGTGATTTTACCTCCTTTCTGAAAATATGGGACACATCATAAATTTATCTGTCATGGGCTATACTTTACAATTTAAGGATTTTTAGTGTGACAAGTAGACTTACATTAACCCTGCAATGCAGTTACTGTGAAAATCCTCTAGTTGCTTCACTCCGGCACATGTTTGGACACACTGAGGGAGAATTTAGCATGGCCAATACATCTAACAAACACGTCTTTCAGACTGTGGGAGCAAACTGGAGCACCTGGAGGAAACCCACACAGACACAGGGAGAACATGCAGGCTGTGCACAGATGGTGACCCAAGTTGGGAATCAAACCTGAGTTCCTGGCACTGTGAAGCAATGGCGTTAGCTACTGCGCACCATGTTGCTCATGTGCCACCAAGGTGAAATCCTATACAGGATTTTATGTAGGAACTTAATGCATTTTTGCAAGTAGGTATGCTGTGCCATTACAATATAATAGAGTTTAGTACAAGATATGACTCTGATTGATTTTGCACTTTTGTTTGAAATGTGAAGAAATAAATATAACTTTTTTAATAGAAAATTCGTTAAGGCAATCTTAGAGAACTGAAAACCAAAATAAAGTACAGAGAAACTGTGATTTAGAGGGATTGCATAGGATGAATAATAGTTTCTTTAAAAATCAATCAGTCCCACAACAGCTAAAAGGACCAGCAGAGAAAATATGAGAGCCATAAAAGATTCAAATGGACTTGAAACTGAGGATGAAAGCTATGTGTGGTCTTTTTTAAATAAACATGAACAGAAGCTTTAATTGCCAGCCAGGAAACTGAAATTAAAGTATGTACAATGTAAGGGAAATTATCTGCATAGTTATTTTATTTTTGCAATGGAGAGTTTTAAGCTATCAAATTACTTCTCTGTAAACTCAAAATTTCCTGTTCTTTTTGCAGTTAATAAAGTATGCATGGTAGCATTTAGTTAACTTGTGGCATCAAGTATTACAATATAATTAGTTCACTTGGAACATATTATAAATTATTTTAAATGCAAAAGGGGATTAGCTAATGAATATGGATTGAATTTCATTCAGGCCGTAGGATGAAAGTCTTCACCTTCCTTTACCAACTTTGAGGCAATCATTCATCAAGGTCCCACTGGTGTCATATAATCCACCATAAATTCACAACTCACTCACGGAAATAACCAAACTGCGAAGTGGACTTTTTAACACTGCTGCACTGTTTTATGGTTGATGCTGATACTGAGTAACAAGCAGGAGTTTTCACTTCCCTCCCAAAAAAACTGACACCCCTCCCTAGGATGAAAACAAATTTCATAAATTATTACATTTGATTTTTTGATTTGATTTATTAGTGTTACATCTATTAGTATACAGTGAAGAGTATTGTTTCTTGTGCGCTATATAAACAAAGCATACCGTACGTAGAGAAAGAAGGGAGAGGGTGCAGAATGTAATATTACAGTCATAGCTAGGGTATAGAGACAGATCAACTTAATGTAAGATCGTTCCATTCAAAAGTCTGATGGCAACAGAGAAGGAGCTCTTCTTGAGTCGGTTGGAATGTGTCCTCAGGCTTTTGAATCTTTTTCCTGATGGAAGAAGGTGGAAGAGAGTATGTCCAGGATACATGGGGTCCTTAATAATGCTGGCTGTTTCCCCAAGGCAGTGGGAAGTGTCGACAGTGTCAATGGGTGGGACTCTGATTGCTAATCACTCGCTCCCAGCGTGGAGTTGTGTTCTAAGCAGGAGTTAGTGAGAAGAATCACACTACAACAGGAAATGCTGAAGATGTTGAAATCTGTAATAACGTGGAAAAACTCAGCAGGTATGGGTTTGTAGAAGGTGAAACAGCATTAATATTGATGGCCTTTCATTAGAATTTGTACATGTTGCAATGTATCTATTTCCCTGCTGGGAGGACATGATAAGTAAATTTATTTTTGAAAGTATATCTCTAATTTTGCAAAATACCTAGCTGTCAATAAAAATTGAACCCACATTCACAATGAAAAGACTGCCATTTTTATTGGTCACCTATTTGAATAACTAAGACTAAGTCCTGCGTATTTGTGGCACATTGGTTAATACTACTGCCTCGCAGGGACCCAGGTTCAGTTCCAGCCTTGGATTTGCACATTCTCACTGTGTCCCACAGTCCAAAGATGTGCAAATTAGGCCAATTGGCCTTGGTAAATTGGCCCTTAATGTCCCAAGATGTTGGGTTAGTAGGGTAAATACATGGGGATACGGGAATATGACCTGAGTAAGATGCTCAATCAGAAAGTCAGTGTAGACTTGTTGGGCCAAATGGCCTCCTTCTGCACTGCCGGGATTCTATAGATCTTCAGCCTTGCGCTGGCAACTAGCCGAGGGAGGTGTTAAGAGTTTAGAGAGATGACCGGCTGCAGAAGGGTAGGGATAGGAATGGTACACTGTTCCAGCTCTTTATCAGGTTTCAGGAGAAATTGTAAGTATTGGTCAGCCATTCACAAAACTCAAAGAAGCAGTCAAGTAGGCAAGGAAGGTCAGAGAAAAATTAAATGAAAGGAAACTGCAATGGAGACACAAGATGAGTCTGTGAGAAAATGCGAAAATAGTGCAGCTGTTTGTTGGCAGCAGTGTGATATAATTACCAGCAGGGCTTCCTTGTTTCGCATTCTGGAGCACATACTCCAGAGACTAGCTGCATGACTTGTCTCTCAGGAAGTAGCATCGATATGCAAAGATCCATACTGCAGCAGCTAAAAACGTGGCCAGCACAATGCTCTGTGGTAGTGTGGCTTGAATTGTCTGCCAGTTCTTTGAAAGGGTTGGTGATTCACTGCCCACCATTTTGTGAGGCCTCCATGATAGAGAACCCAATGTCAGTATTTGCTTTCTCAAGCTTGCTAAATAACCCTGCAGCATCAGGTTAGAAAGCACTGATCCCTCTCCTACAAGCAGGCAATTATCTCTGTTTCACTCATCTCTTGGGTATTATTAGGATTCCTATCCAGCACATCAGTGGTCATTCTGAGTAAATAGTTAATATTAACAACATGGGTTTGAGGAAGAGACATATGGACTGGAAATGCTGGGCCCGATTCTCCCATCGCAATCCGCAGATTTTCTGGCAGGTCCGGTCCAGACATTTGTGTGTCGGCCATTTTGTGGGATTCGCGCATGCGTCAGGAATGCATGTGTGTCTCCCAGAGCCAGGGAACAGTCACAGTTGGGACCACACTGGAAAGCGGCGGGAAGAGAGGTAAGTCATTTGATATGTGTTAAATATATTTTGCATGTGATTATTGGGCCCAGCACTGAACTTACCAGGCCCGAGAGCACCTCCCATCCCGCCAACAGTACTTCATTCTGGCAAGGTTTAGAGTAACGCCTCACATTCGGGGAACCAGCAGGACGTCTCACTGGAGAGAAAGGGTGGGAGGGGAAATCAGGGCCCTGTGGGTGTCAGATGGTGAGGGGGATGGTGCCCCCTGTGCATGGGTGCTCTGGCAGTTCCAGCCTGTGGCCAGTGGCACTGCCCTAGGAGCACAGTGCCCATGTCCAGGGGACACCTTGATACTGCCCATCGAGCATTGGGCAGTGCCAAAGGCGGGGGAACCTATTGTGGGCAGGGCCTAGAGGTGATTGATGGGGGCAGAGAGTCCTGCTGTCATTCTGCATTGGGATTGGCCTGGGCTGGAGGGAGGGCAGTGGCTGGGGCAGGGTGGGAGGGGGAAGGGCAGGGGTGGTCTGCTGTGGGTGGTCTGCTTCCTGGTGGGCGGGAGGCAACAGTGAGTGTGATGAGGCATCTGCTGGGGTGAGGGGGATGGGGAGGATTGCCATTGCTTAGGGGGGTGGGTTGGGCATCGGAGTGCTCTGGACTGGGAGGGCTGGCCTGGAAATTGTGGGGACCATGGGGGGGAGCTGGAGGGGCAGCACTGCAGAAGTCCTGGGCTGGCCAGCAAACAGGGAGCCTGACAGATTGGGACCAATGCACATGCACAGAATTCTGGAGCTGTCAAACTCTGGCGCCAGTAGGCCCCGCCCCCCTCCCCAGGTTTTTAATGAGATTCCCGATTGTGCCCTCTCCATTGCAGAGATTCAGATCTGAAGCTGCACTGAAAAAATAGTCATGATCTAGCATAGTTTTTCCACCAATTCAGCACTTTTGGGAGAATCGCCCCCAATAAGTCTGTTTCTCTCACCATAGATGCTGCCAGGCTGACTAAGTTTTTGCAGCATTTTTTTCTTTTCATTCTGGCAGGAATTTACTCATGTTGCAGAATCTGAAGTTAGCATCAATGTTTGGCCTACTCCAGCAGATGCCCCTGGCAAAAAAAAGATAGGGCCAAGCTACCTACGCAGTAAAATAAAAGTTGCAACCTGTGGTGAGTCCAACAGTGACTGTGAGATTGGAGTTACCTCAGTCACAAGAATCCCTCTTGGCGCGCAGCAGTCCGGACTCATACATCCTTGCCAATGATCTTGCATTAAGGTAAGAGAGTAAAAAGTCATACCACATACATAATAGTAAGAAACAATGAATATGAACACGCACAAGGTTGGAAATAGAATTTTGGTGGCATTAAAGTTATTCATACAGGCATAGTCCTTGACACTGTTTGGATTTGCTTTGACAAGGTAGCATGAATGCCTCCTCTGCCTGGGGCGGATCCAATTTGTTGGATAGAATGGAGTAAAAGCAGAATGGATTGTTGCTGCTGGGAAGGAAAGATATGGGTTACAAAATTCAGCTCTATGGTAATGCCAGAGATGACACCATAGAAGTCAATGAGCTGAAAATGTCAGCTGAAATCTGTGGCCACTACCAGCACTGCCCACACAGCATTCCATGCTTGTTTGATGTACCATATCAAGGAACATTTTTAACTTGTGCAAGTTCAAATCCATCTTCAGTGTAATCCATGTCTTCTGTGCGCTGGAAGCAACAGAATTTTACTGTCCCACTCACCATGGGAATTGGAGCTGGCGAGGAGCAGACAATGGCAAGTGTAGGGTCCATTCATTCCTTAGAATGGACATACGCAGCATGATTTTTAAAAATGATTTTCTTTATTGAGTAAAACTTAAAATTAAAACTACAGAAACAAAAATGAAAGAGAAAAATCGGAGACTGGCTTCACACCAGACTCTGTACTAATCATGAATACTCACCGAATTCAAAAGCAAAATGAACACTGAACTCAAAAACGCACACAGAAATGCACAATATATATGTTATTTATAATCTGTGTTATTGAAATTGCTGGTGCGAACTGTGCCCCTAACTTTCATAAACAATTGGCAGCTGTGAGGTTGTGAAAGCTTCTGTTTTGGTGCATGAGACACTTTCAAAGAATTCAGTCAATTTTTAAGATAATCTAAGAATGCCTGCAGAGTTTAAAATGTAGGCAAGTTAGCCTTGAATTTGAAGTTAGCTATTTTAAAATGAAGCCTTTTAACTGAAGCAAACTGTACAAAGGATCCCACAGAAACATCCCTTTACCTCAGGCAGGATTTTATGGTTTCGAGCAAGCGAGGCTGTAAAATCCCGCCCACAATGTGGTAATAATGATTTCCTTCAGCATCAAACATTGACTTGGTGCCCAATCTGTCATTTTAGGCCATGCAGATTTTGTTAATGCCACCTCTTAAACGCTTCCAGCTGATCATGCTTTCAGCTGCATGAGGGATTTTCCCTCCACCCTCTCACCATCCACCCTCACAAAACCCATCACCGACACCTTTTAAAGGGCTCAACTTGCAACTTGCAGTCGAGGTTTTTTTTTACTTTCTTTTGCTGTTACAAAGTGCGTGGAAGTATTGTGTTTGGTGTGATTTGAGGCCTTCTGAAGAGATGTTGGAATCAGGAGGGAGTAATGCTGTACTTTTCCAACTTGCTCAGAGACGGTTGAGGTGAGGGGGGAGTGATTGGTTGAATAGCTGCAGCTTTGATACAGAGCACATGCAGCAGAGAGGAGTCATTATACACTGAGGAAGAGGAGCTGGCCTCACGCTGGGAGACTGCTCCCACCTAGGGTATTCAGAGAACACAGCTCCGATACCTCCCCACCACCCCGCCTCAGCCTGGGAGCAGTGTCAGAGCCAGACTCGCCAAGGATGTGATCCATTGACTATTAACCAAGTCTGGATCTGCAGCAACAAGCAGAGTGAGGACATTGCTGCCTATGAAAATCTCCCTGGCCCATTATTTGTACGAGAGTGAATTCTTCCTGACAGAGATGATGACATTACCAACATCGAATCATAGAATAGTTACAGCACAGAAGGGAACCCTTTGGCTGATTTTGAGCCCACCCTCTCTATCTGCGGGTTTGGTGGCACGCACTCAAAAGCAGAAAACGTGATTCATGTCAGTGATTTTCTGAGTTCTGATCTTCCCGGCCCCTCACCAGCGAGTGACGTGTAACATGCCATGGGACTGCAGAAAACTCACATAATTACATTGGCATGTTACTAGCAAGCACTGCCAAAGCCTGGCACATGGAGCTCATGTCCTGAGACATGGAGGTCAGTAGCTGAGCCACGGTGCAGACATCTCCTGCCATGACTGCTCATCCTGTGTCAAGATCTCCACTGTGGATGATACCCTCATTCTGTTAGACTCATTGCACTGAAGTGACAGCACTAACTCCTCGGATGGAAGACAATGAGATTGCTCCAATCAACCTTGCATGCTGAGGACATGTCATCCCTTCCTGATACTTGCAACTCTGCCTTTGCAACTCTGGAACTTGCAGCTCCAGCAGTAATGGGATACCAGGCCCAGGGGCACATCATTGGTGTGATACTCAGCAGAGTCCTGGGCTCCCTCTGAGTGCTGGTTCCCTGTGACTTCCCTGCCTCCATATGTTGTGGATGTTCAGCTGTGAGGTGCTCGCAAGTGAGTGACCCAGAGATCTGTCTACTTAATGATCCCACCAAAGATTGAGTATCTGTGTCGGTGCCGAGTGCGATTAACAGCTGGGATAACAGTGGAACTGGAGGAGTCCCCCTCTGAGTTTCTGGCATCCGGTTGATTCAGGGGGCATGGGAATGATCCGGCCTATTCCGTTGGCCAGCCTATAAAAGAAAGGACATGGCATCAGTACATGATAGGAGATACTCTGCGAACATTGATTGAGACTTGAGGAACGACAGCGTATGTGTTGAGGATTCTCACATTTCTCTTTTGCTCCCACTTCACCAACAGCACACGCACACTCTTCCTCCTCCCTGGCTACCTCGAGGGCTTGCTCCTCAAAACATGTGAGAGTTCTCAGCTCAGGCATGACTCCACCCATGCCTGTTGTGGTTGAGTTTG
Source organism: Sphyrna mokarran (assembly GCA_024679065.1). Classification (NCBI taxonomy): domain Eukaryota; kingdom Metazoa; phylum Chordata; class Chondrichthyes; order Carcharhiniformes; family Carcharhinidae; genus Sphyrna; species Sphyrna mokarran. Next base: position 81,204,588 of record JAGIQG010000006.1, read on the forward strand.
TCCTGCAGTGACACAGAGAAGGAGAGTGTCGGTGGAAGTGTTGACATTTAAGATGATGATGTAGTATGGCAGGTGTGGGGCTTGGGTTGGACCTGGAGAGTGGCGTGATACCAGCGGGCATCACGATTTATAACTAATGAGGCATAAGATTTGGTTTGAAAACACGCCAGCATCACCCATGGGAAAGATTGCATTTCTTGTGCTGGAAACAACATTGCCATTTTTGGGTAAGATTTTGTGACACGTGTCCATACCAATTGTCTGCAAGAATAAATCAGCTAATTCCACTCATCTTCCTTTCCCCATAGCCCAGTAAATGATTTCTCTTAGGTTAATTATTGAATTTCATTTTAAAGGCCCAATTGAATCTGCTCCCTTCACATCCTCAGACAGTGCATTCCAGATCCTAATCACTTGCTCCATGAAAAAAGCTTTCTCGCATGTTGTTTTATTTAACACTATTCACCTGAAACCAGATCTTAATCCTTCCACCACTGGGAACTATTTCTTCCTTTTTACTTTGTCCAGACCCTTCATGGATTTGAACACCTTATTAAATTTCCTTTCAATGTTCTCTTCTTGAAGGAGAACCTGACTTCCCTGAGCGTAATCTCTGCACAAGCAGTCATAATGAAGTGCTTGAGGTGGAAGAAGGGTCGTCATCATGTCCTTAAGGTTAAATGAGCAGAGTGTTCTCTAACTGGGTAGACACATCAAAGGAGAGGTGGGGCAGCTGAAGGAAAGCTGGTTAATTGGTAATAAAGAACAAAGAACAACACGGCCCAACGAGTCTGTACCACCATTCTAACAGTGTGAGTTCCCAAGCACGGGGAGAATGCGCAAACTCCCAGAGATACTGGCCTAAATCCATGTATCTGCACAGCACAGCGATAGTCACTGAGCCGTCGTGTTGTTCATCAACTGGTCCAGTTTAAGTGTACACTAACGACGTGAAGCACTAAGCTATTCTCGAAAAATCCAAGAGCCATTGGAAAAATCCAATAGTTCAGCTTGTACAGGAATGTTTAAGTCTTTAAACATTCTGACAACAAAATCAGGTTCATGTGCTCAGTCCATGTCTGGAGAACATGCCCTGACAAACTCGGGCAAGTCAGAGTTGTCCAGGATTCCTATTTAAACCTATTGGAGATTCATTGCGATCAATACCCTTCACAGCCCCATTGTGAAGCTAGACTATGACTGACTGTTTGCTAATGTTACTTATTTTATCAATGTTGACGTTGGCCATTGTCACATGAGCAAATGTGCAGTCATTGACAACTGGATACTGGTCCCACCCTCTGTTCTCCTACATTTATAGTTGCATCCGGGGCTAAAATTGGGGCTACAATTTTTAAACCAGATGGAATTTCACTTTTTTAAGTGAAGTGTCCTGTGGAGAAGAATGGAATATGTTCATGCTTACAGACTACACAATGCCTGACAAGTTACTCTGTTCTGATGTCTGACCCCTCACATCTCCAGATGTCTGTCATGCACCCCCCCCACCTGACACTCGCGATGTATGACTCGCCACCCCCCATGTCTTCTCCCCCATCCCCCCTGATGTCCAACTCCACTCACACCCTTGATCTCCGATCCCTCCATCTCCCAGATCCTGTTCATTTACTTCATAGATACTTACCTTCTCTCCGGCCTGTCATTTTCAAACAGATCTTTAAACTTACCTGCTTTACGGCAGCAAGCGCAGTAAAGGAAGGACATCTTCTCACTCGACTCTCTTGGAATTGGATACTGGACTGCATGAACTGCTGCACTGCCTGGATCTTGCCTGGTTTCACTCTGGAAGGTCAGAAGAGACAGGCACAAAAATAATTTGGCGCATGGGGCAGAGTGACGACCTGACACTGATTTCCATGCGAAGCAAATTACGGCCTGTTACTTTGAGCCAGGATTGGTATCTGCTGAGAACCCAATCTTGGTGGTGGGGGAGATTTTAAATTCTACAGACACCTACTGATAAATACTTAGCGAAGAAGTACGGGCAGCATGATGGCACTGCTGTTAGCACTGCTGTTTCACAGTGCCAGTAATTCAGGTTCAGTTCTGGCCTTGGATCACTTTCTGTGCAGAGTTTGCACTTTCTCCCTATGTCTGCTCGGGTTTCCTCGGGGTGGTCTGGTTTCCTCCAAAGATGTGCGGGTTAGGTTGATTGGCCACGTTAAATTGACCCTAATGTCAGTGGGAAAGGCAGAGTAAATGTGTGAGTCTACGTGAATAGGGCCTGGGTGGGATTGTGGTCAATGGGCCAAATGGCCTCCTTCTGTGCTGAAGGAATTCTATGAGATGTTAGAGGGTAATAGAAAAATTAGAAAATTTTTCTAATTTTCTAATTAGAAAAAGGAACGTGCATGTTTCATTTTTATTTTTAAGACCTAATTAAAGAAACACAACACTGTTCATAGATTGCATTTCAGCCAGTGCCATGCTGATTGGTGAAACCAAAGTGTCAACTGCTAAACTTCTAATTTCTAAATGAACAATACTCTGTGCCTTGCTGATTCAATAGACAATGACTAGTGTGACACATGCTGCTCTTACATCAGCTCCTAAAAGTAAGGTTTACACATTTCAGACACTAAGACAGCAGTTTTCATTCAATTCCAGGCAAGACTGCAAATAATAGGAATCTGGAAGAAATTCAGAAAATGCTAAAAAAAAAGCAGGTCCTCAAGCATTCAAGAACTGAAAAGACAGGTAATTGTTGACTGAGTCCTGCTTAGCCAAGGAGTTCTTTCTTTAAGGCATTAGGCCTTGCATTTCTGCATTTTGAAGTCGAAGAAAGAAGTGAGTTTGTCTCTCAGAAAGCAAGGGCTGAATGTTTAATCACCAGAGATTGGGTGAGATTGTCACTGAAAATAACACACTAGAATGATAGCTCCAATGTTTCAAGTCTGGATGACTTTTCATAAGCTCTGAGGAAGGGTCATCCAGACTCAAAACATTGGCTCTATTCTCTCTCCACAGATGTAGTCAGATCTCCTGAGATTTTCCAGCATTTTCTGTTTTGGTTTCAGATTCCAGCATGTGCAATATTTTGCTTTTACATTAAGATGATGTCGGTCTTCCAATGTTGCAGTTTTCAAAGGGAGGGCAGGGATTGGAATTGCCATCCCATAAGATTCCAAATAACTGATCATTATACTCACTGAGGATCTTATTAACGGGTTAAAGAGGCTCAGAATAACATTTTCAAAAACAAGAATGGGTAAAGTGAATGGTTTGGAGCAGGTTAGTGAACAGCTGCCGAGTGCACAGTGGGGCTCCATGATATTTCGTTGCTGCTGATTTAACGCCTTGAAAGAAAAGGGGATAACAACTTGAGGTGTCCATCTGGTGGCACAAATTTGTTATCACTTGGACAGAGCAGATTAATTACCTGATGAGTGAACATTTGGGCCCAGGCTAGAGCCTGTGGCCTCTTGCTTTCTAGCCTCCTTCATTCCATTAGATAGTGGCAAAGTCCATCGTGTTTGTTGGTCTGCTATTAAGAATTACCCTCCAGAGGCTGGCAATGCCATCTCTTGTAATTGGGTGCCAAACATATCTCTGGCCAAATTAGATATCATGATAGCATCCTCTCAGGATGCTGCATGCTGCTACAGAACTGGGACAGGACCTGAAAATGATCCAGAATTTGGGTTCCTGAGTCCAGATTGAAAATGCAGCCCTTCCATTCCCACCACATGTTACTGCTTTCACAAAATGCAATGTGTTCGCTCAATGTAACTTCTAGAAATTCACTATTTAACTCTGACAGATTGATGTAAATGTGCTGGTGCTTGTAACAGGTTTGAGTGATATAGGATTCTTGTGTGAAAAATTAGTTGCAAGGAATATCAACATCAACAGAAAAATGTTTTATAATTATATTATGGGAAGGAGCGTGGTCAGGTGCAATGTGGACTCTTGAAGCTTCTTAAGCATGATATTGTTAATGAAAATAAGAAAATGGTGGACATGTTGAATAATTACTTTACATTAGTATTTATAGTAAAACGAGATTAGCATGCTGGATTGCAAAGAAAACAAATATTGGTTCAAGGATGGCTGGGGGAGGGGGTACAGCAAAATTAACATAAGCAAAGTAACAATGATAGAGAAAATAATGGTACTAAACAGTGACAAATTCGTAAGGCCAAAGAGTTTTCATGCTTTTAAAAGCATAGGTGAGATTATAGCAAATGACCTAATTATAATTTTGAAGTTGACTAATATAGTGAATAGTGAAATACCTCTGGATTTATTTAAATAGATTTTCAGAAAGCATTCAGTAAGGTCCTTGATAAGAGACCGGTAACTAATGTTGAGGCTCGTAGAATTGAAGACAAATTATTGACCTAGTTAGGAAATTGCCTGACCGACAGGAGACAGAATAGGGACAATGGTAGATACTTTAATAGGCTGGATGTGCTAATGATGTCCCATAGGTTTCTATGTTGAGCTCTCAACCAATCATTATTTATTAATATCTTAGATGATGGGATAGAGAATCAGATATATGTTGGTTGATGACACAAAGATAGATGGAATTGTAAACAGTGTAGATGATAGCACAAAATTACAAAATAATATCAATAAATTTAATGAACAGGCAAAGTAGTAGCAAACAGATTTCAATTTAGGCAAATGTGTGATCACCCATTTTGGGCTGTCCAAGTAGTAAAAGGTTAGAAACAGCAGAAGTCTTAATAAACTTAGGAGTTGATGCAGAGAGACAACTAAAATTGGAGCACGTCAAAGCAGCAACACAGAGAGGTGAATAAAGTAGAAGAGAGATGTCAACACACAACCAGTGGCAGGGGTAGTTTTACAGGTTAACTTACCCATAGTTTAAACTAGACCATGTAAGTTTTTTAAAAACTAAAACAATAAACTAAGTTGATTAAATACTTCATACTCAATTAAATAAATAAACAAAAGAAATCAAAATGATGTGTGCTACACTGCAGTATATATGAGTTACTAAAGGGAATCATGATCCTGGACATCCATACCTGAAGTAAATGTTTGCTTCTTAAAGAAATTTCAGCTCCAGTTTATTAGGCTGGAGGCACAAGTTTCAGATATGATGGGGCATCAGAAGGTGGGAGAGTTATCTGAACCCTTTGATAATGGAAGTTATCACATTACTTAAGTTAGGAAGTGATATAGTTCCAGTTTGTGGTCAGGGAGAAGAGAGTGTAACTCTAAGTCCAGCAGGTAATGTGTTCCCAAGTGTATTGTTGGTGGAATCATGGACTTTGACTTTATCCAACTGTTATAAGGTTTTTGATGCCTATATGTATTGCAATTTTGTTTGGTGTCTAAGAGACCTGGAGGCTTGTATGGTTAAGCATAAGCTATTTATTTTTAACACATAACTGTATACATCTTTAGACTCCAGCCTTTCATGGGTGGTGTCTCCATGCTAGCTCTGCGAAACTCCACTATACACATTTTATCATCATGTAACTCCCCACATCAAATCATGAGTGGTACTATTTTCCAGTCCTTTATTAACCTTTGCTCTGCCCCAACATCCTTATACTATGCCTCTCCTCAAGTCCACACCCAATATATTTACAATACAATCTTCTTTACTTGTTACCCATTCTGCTTCCTGGTCATACATCACCCACCACTACACCCACCGCACTCCCCCCCACCCCCCACATCCCACATCCCTAAGTCTCTGGCTTTTTAAATTTTGATAGTCTGGAGGCTTAATCATCCTTGTCATATCTCAGTTGTTTTGGGTTCACTTTGTCATTTTGGGGTCAAAAGTGTGTTTCATAACTTGGTTGATGCTATTTGATTCAGTTTTTGTGATTCTTTGAGTTGTGTTTCTCTTTTAAGGAGTAGTGTTTTCTCTGTTAAGACACCATGGATTTAATCACCCCTTCCTGAGGGAATGTCCATTCCAGTCATTCCAGGAGCGCACTCAGATTCTCTTTTTCCATGAGGTCTGCTTTGATCTTTCTGGATATTGAAGTCACAAAAATGGAACCTTAATTTCCCCTTGCTTCACAATCTTATCCCAATATCTGTTTACTCTCTAATTTTCCAGTTCTTTTTCAAGGTTATGAATCTTTTCATTCAGCTCAACAACTAGTCTGGTGAATTCAATTCTTTGTTTCAGAGTTCTCTGTGAAATGAGTCAGCTAGGATTTTATTTGCTGGAGTTAGAAGAATGGGGAGGGGGGTGTTCTCATAGAAACCTATAAAACTCAAACAGGACTAGCCAGCATAGATGCAAGAAGGATGTTCCCAATGATTGAAGTGTACAGAACCAAGAGTTACAATCTAGGCTACGTTTAGGACAGAGATGAAAAGAAAGTTCTGCACCCAGAGAGTGGTCAGGCTATGGAATTCACTTCCACAGGAAGTAGTTAATCCTTCTCATGTTGTTGTAAATCTTTTTGATGAAGTTCTCTTCCACAGGAAGTAGCTGTAGACAGCCTTGAACGCTTTCAAGAAGCAGTTAGATATAGCACTTGAGGCAAAAGAAAGTCAAAGGGTACTTGGGGGGGCGGGGGGAAGGTAGATCAGGCCGTTGAGTTGGTTTATTAGCCATGATCATAATGAATGGCATAGCAGGCTCATAGGGCCAAATGGCCTACTCCTGCTTAAATTTTCTATGAGTTTGTTTGTGAACTTCAGATATCAAATGCGTCAATTAAGGATTGTGAAAATTGCCTGGAATAGGAAAAGGAATTGCTGATGAGCCAGAGCAATTGGTTGAATGTGGAATTAAGAGCCAAAACTTACAAAATTCTTGAATATCAATCCAATCTGAACATGAAAGATGAGAAACACAGAGCAAACCCAGATTTTAAAAGCAGATAAGGAAAATTCTAAGCAACAGACTGAGGATCTAAAAAGTGAATTGAAACAGTCAAGGGAAGAGTTATTGATCAGGGAAGAACAACTCCAGGTGAAGTCGCTAAGCTTATAAAAGGATTCACTTGTCTATTTTCTAGCTCTCAGAATTCAGCTTATGGAACTTCTTCCCTTATTCTATTAACATTGGGATTAACAAGAGAAGTTAAAGATAATATTCAATTAAAGGAAGAGGCTTATAATGTTGTTAAAAAGTGAAGTGGGAGAATTTTAACATTCAGCAAAGGATAACGAAGAGAAAAATAAAGGAACTGAAAATAGAATAAGAGAATAAATTAGTTAGTCACATTAAAACGGATTGAAAAACCTTTTATAGCTGTGTAAAATGTAAGATTAGTGAAAGCAAATATGAAAGCACTTAGAGTCAGAGAGAGGAGAAATTATAATGGCAAATATAGAAATGGCAAAGACATTAAAAAAAATTCACAATAGAAGACAAAAAACACATTCCAGAAGTAACGGGGAACCACGGTCCTAGCGAAAATTAGGAACTTAAAAATACTAATATTAGGAAAGGAATATTACTGAAAAAATTAAGAAGACTGAAAGCTAACAAATCCACTGGACTGATAATTTGCATCCTGGTTTTAATAGAGGGAGCTGCAGAGAAAGCAGATGCATTGTTTTTGATCTTCTAGAATTCTTCTCAAATCTAGAGAAGTTCCCATGGATTGAAAGGTAATCTCACTATTCAATAAAGGGGGAAGAGAGTGAAAATGGTTGGCCTGACATCAGCTGCAGGGAAAATGCTGGATCTATTGTAAGGACCTGATGACAAGGTACTTAGAAAATCATAATACAGAGTAAATGTGGATTTATCAAATTATGTTTGATAAATCTGTTAGAGTCTGTTGGAGTTATTAACAAGGTAGATAAAGGGGAACCATTATGTATAATTATGGTGATTTTCAAACAAACATTCCAAATAGGGGGTTATTGCAGGGCTCAATGGAATTGGGAGCAATATATTAGCGTGGATTGAGAATTAATGAATTGAAAGAAAACAGACGGTAGGAATAAATGGCCCATTATCAGATTGACATGCTAGTGGAGTGCTACACGGATCAATATTTGGGCCTCAGATGTTTACAGTTTGTATCAATGACTTGAATGAGCGGATGAGAAAACCTAGATAGAAAAGTAAGCTGTGAAGTGTATACAAAGAAGCTGGAAAAGGATTTAGACAGATTGAATGAGTGGACAAGAATGTGACAGATGGAATATATGTGAAGAAATGAAAAGGTATCAATTTTGGCAGGAAAATAGAAAAGGAAAACAATTTTAATATAGTCAGGAAAATGTTGATATACAGAGGAATATATGTTTGCTTGTACACAAATCAAAACAAAATTATCAATTATTATTAACATTAGCAACTGGAAAAGCAAATGGTATGTTGTTCTTTATTGCAAAAGAATTAAGGTATAAAAGTATATAATTATAGAAGGCCTTCAGGAGATCACACTAAGAGTTCTGTATATAATTTCAGTTTCTATGCACAAAGAAAGTCTTGGGGCACTGCAATGAAAGTTCACTAGACTGATTGCTGGGATGAGGCTCATGGGGGAGATTGTGTGGACTGGATTTCTATTCCATGGAGATTAGAATAATAAAAGGTGATCTTGTTTGACAGGGTAGATGCCGGGTGGATGTTCCCCCTGGCTGTAGAGTTAAAATCAGTCTCAGAATAAGGATAGGCCATATAGATCTGAAATAAGGAGAAATTTCTTCACTCAAAGGATGCAAACTTGTGGGATTCTCAAGTTGTGTGCACTCAATTAGTGAGTATATTCAAGTGAAACATTGACAGATTTTTGAGTGCTAAGGGAATGAAGAGATATGAGAATTGTGTGGGGGGGGTGGGATGTGGTAGAATATCAAGCATGATTTCACTGAATGTCAAAATTGACTTGAGGGGATGCCATGGACAAAATTTATATGTTTTATTAATGTTCATAACCAGAGTGTTTTACGGTGCAAATTAGTGTGTATTTTCTTCCCTTCACCACATTTATCCTAACTTAAATAATTTCCAACAGGAAATAGTTGGTCAATTTTAAAATTAAAAATGGTTATTCTTTGTCACACTCTTGCCGACACTGCCACACACATGCACATGCACCACAGACACACACATGCACATGCACCACAGACACATGTATACAGATGAAACAGAACACAATACAATTAGTCTAAGATAAACACAAAATACTGAGGATGTTGGGATTTGAAACAAAAACAGAAAAATGCTGGAAAATCTCAACAGCATGTGTGGAGAGAAAATAGGGATAACATTTCAATGACCCTTTGTCAATTAGTCTCTTTAGTAGCAGACCTATAGTTTCTTGGTTATACTGATACTTTGGTCATTTGATATTGTAGTCAGAGTAGAGGTCTGAAAAAGTAGAGGAATCTCAGTAAGTTGCAATGCTTTTTGTAATTGATTTTCTAGAAGACTAGTTCTCTGGTGAATCTGAAGTTAGAACAGGTTATTGGTGGGAGATTCCTTCTCACTGTTTCAGATTATAACTGTTTTATCTTACAACCTGTTTGATGGCTTTTCAGGTGATGTTTCTAATCTGAACAGTTCCTGCTGTTCTTTTTAAAAACAACATGGCTGTCTTAAATCACATGAGCAATTACAAGTTTAAAGTCTTTCTTCACGTCATATATTGTAGCCTTTCACACATTGAGAGCTTTTCAGACAGCCAAGGTTGTCTTAACTGAGCGACCCATTCAATTCAAATTACCCTTTGAATGCCTTTCATTAATAGGACAATGAACTTTAATGGCTTTATGACTCAGGGTGACAAGATGGTTTATATGTGTTAGTCATGTTCATAGTTCATCCCTAAAGAAAGGACTTGTCTGTTTCACAAGTGACCGGAAATATTGTTAATATTTTAATGAGATATTTCCTTGAATTTCATTCAGTCAGAAATCCATTATGCCGAAGTCACGTATGTGTGTTGTCAGCTTAAAAACTGTTGTGTCCATTTCAGAAAATTATAGGTTAGAACGGTACTTTTTGAAAATGGGATTGTTTCCTTCCATTAGCCATTTAATATACAGTGTGATGACACTGGGTCACGATTATGACATCAACATGCTTATTGAACAACCTTATTGAAACATATAAGATGATTAGAGGTTTAGATAGGATGGACAGTGATAGCCTTTTTCCTAGGCTGGAGAAAGTTAGCACGAGGGGACATAGATTTAAATTAAAGGGTGGTGGTTTTAGGACAGATGTCAGAGGTAGGTTCTTTACCCAGAGGGTGGTAAGGGTATGGAATGTCTTGCCTGCGTCAGTTGTAGATGCGCCAAGTTTGGTGGTGTTTAAGAGGTTAGTAGATAAGTTTATGGATGAAAAGGGAATGGTTTAGGTTAGAGGGTCACTGTTTATTCCTAATTGGTCGGCGCAACATCGAGGGCCAAAGGGCCTGTTCTGCGCTGTAATGTTCTATGTTCTATGTTCCATGCTGGCTAGCAACAATATGATGGGTGGGTGGGCTCTGAAATCAAGGCTGGAATTTTACTACCATGCCCACCTCAGGAATTGGAGCGGGCAATGAGCAGAACGTGGAAAAGTCCGTTGACCTCAGTTGCGGTTTTACAGTTTCTGGATGAGCGAGCCCATAAAATCCAGCCTCAAGAGTTCACCTGCCATTTTGAAATAAGCAATTTAAACTTATTGGCATTCAAATTGACAACAATAATATGTCTTTGATACAATAGTACAATCCCAGCACAGGAAGGTCCAAAGATTGCCCATTAGGTGCATTGGCCATGCTAAATTTCCCCCTGATGCCAGGTAGATAAGCGAGGATAAATGCATGGGATTATGGGGATAGGGTCTGGATGGGACTGTGGTTGTTGCAGACTCGATTGGCTGAATGGTCTCCTTCAGCACTGTAGAATTCTATGTCTATCTATGTTTATGAAACACGCCAGATGGGAACTGTTCTGTTTTCGTTGTTGGTTATAAGGGCAGACATTTGTCCCTTTCTTCAGTTCTATATGATTTATTTAGATCCAGAACATTAACTCCGATTCTCTCCACAGATGCTGCCAGACCTGCTGAGCTTATCCAGCACTATCTGATTTTATTACAAAGGCTTGAATAGGGTCTGTGTCTGACCTCAGCAGATGAGATTGCTAATAGGCTTTTGACTGGATGGTCTTGGAGGTTCTTAAATCCCTTGTCATTATTGGGGATCTTAAGTATTATACTCTCTGTATAGCTGGGAGACTTAGTAATATACCATCACTGCAGCATTGCTGCTCTGTGCAATATGGGCACAGTTCTTTCTGTTAGAGATGCATCCTCCAATGAATAGGGTGAGGGAGGAAGTCAGGTAAACAGTGTTAAGAGCCACAGGAGACACAGGTGTATGAAGGGAGGAGCAACAGGATACTGAGGAAAGGCTGCAGCAGGTACAGAGGCATGGATGGTGTCCATAAGCTGGCAATCATCTGTACAGAGTGCACATAATTTACTTACATATGAGTGAGACTGTACACGAAGAGAAATGGCTTTCGAAAGAAGCTGGGGCTTCTCTATGTGAAATGGTGGCTGAGGAGATTGCAACCAATTATGTGAGGGTGGAGGAGTACCCAATGTTGCAGCACTGAAATCATAGTGACTTTATATTTCTTTTGCTTCAGGCTCATTTAGGCTACATGTGGACATCTGAGTGGTGTATCTCAGTTTGAAACAGATGATGATATTAAGGCATTTACAAACATCATGTTTGATGTGCAGGGCATTCATAACCTTCATCAATGACTGCAATAGTTAGACCGGATGAGCCAGAAGCTTTGTAGCCATGGCAGGTAGATATCAAGGCACCAAATAGAGCAGCCAGAAGTCCTTATTAACAGGAAAGGATACCATTCAATAATATCCAGATTATTACGAACACCACAGCACACAATGAAGGTCTGTCCAAGATACCCAGGAAATAGCCATGACTCCTAAATCCTGAGGAAGTCCCAGGTGCCAGGCATGTTCTTAATGGACCTGATGTATTGGAAGGATGGCTGCTGAGTTACAAAGGTACCATTTGAAGAAGTGATGGTTGACACCTGTTTGAGGTTGCAGAACTGATCCTGAGCTGATGCAATGAGGGCCATTCAACAACAAGAGACTTCATTGAGCAAACCACTGATCTCTTCAAGATGAGGACAAATTGCCTTGACTAACCTGAAGGATCCTCCAGTGTGTGTCTTCCATAGGGCCCCTCATCGTGGTTCTTTACTGTGATCTCCACAACCTGGCACTACAGAGAGAATATCCGCTATTGGAGAAGAGCAAAAGGAGATAATCTATTCCTCTGATGAGGTAGAGGAAGAGAAAGGAGAATCAGCAGAGCCAGATGTGCAAAGCCCTGCCAGGGAACATGAGACAAGGGAGGCTTTAATCATGCAAAGATTTCAGTAGCTCCATCTATCAAAATGTTCATCTTGCCCACTTGTTTTCTTCTCCTTCTATCCTCATCAGACAACCAGTTCCTCATCTCTTGCAGTCACAAAGCTGTATTAATCTCCTAGTTGTAATTTAAGACACATTCGAATAAAACCATCTTTGGAATCTACCTCCTTCCATCATTACACACAGTAAATAAGCTAATGTCCTCTCTAGGATGCTTAAATAAGACAACATTTATGTTCACAGGACTTTATTGTCCTTTGTAAAGTAATATAAATAATAAATTTACCGTGTGCACTGAAGGCTGCTGCCTGGAGGTTTTCTTGATTCTTTTCAGGGTTTGCAGTATGGTGTTCCATGCCCACTTGCAGCTATGGTGGAGACAGGCTTCTGTCCCTCAGATCCTCCAGACTGTAATGACTTTGATGTAGAGATGCCGGCGTTGGACTGGGGTAAACTCAGTAAAGTTTTGCAACACCAATTTAAAATCCAACCAATTTATTTGATAGTAAATCCATGAGCTTTCGACACTATGTTGTGCCTTCGTCAGGCAAATGCAGTGTTCTGATCTGCAGAGGCACTCATATCCACACAGACAGTTACATACTGCTGATTAGAATGCGAATCCTTACATCTAACCTGCTATTCAAGTGTTAAAGTGGCTAACAATGTGTGTGAAGGAAATCCTGAGCATTGGTTAGAGAATTGTGTATTTTCTCCAGACAGCACAGTAAGTGAGGTTTTTTGCTAACCCAGGCAAGTTACGGGGGTTACAGATAGTGTGTCATGAAGCCAAGATCCCTGTTAAGACCGTCCTCATGTGTGCGGAGCTTGGCTATCAGTCTCTGCTCAGCGACTCTGCGCTGTCGTGTATCACGAAAGCCCCCTTGAAGAACATTTACCCGCAGGTCGGAGGCCGAATGCCCATGACTGCTGAAGTGTTCGCCCACAGGAAGGGAACTGTTTTGCCTGGTGATTGTTGAGCGATGCTCATTCATCCGCTGTCGTAGTGACTGCATGGTCTCCCCAATGTACCATGCTTCGGGACATCCTTTCTTGCAACGTATTAGGTAGACAACGTTGGCCGAGTTGCAAGAGTATGTACCGTGTACCTGGTGAATGGTATCCTCACGTTTGATGATGTCGTCCATGTCTATGATCTGGCATGTCTTGCAGAGGTTGTTGTGGCAGGGTTGTGTGGTATTGTGGTCACCGTTCTCCTGAAGGTTGGGTAGTTTGCTGCGAACAATGATCTGTTTAAGGTTGTGCGGTTGTCTGAAAGCAAGAAGTGGGGGGTGGGGATGGCCCTAGCGAGATGTTCATCGTCATCAATGACATGTTGAAGACTCCGGAGAAGATGTCGTAGCTTCTCCGCTCCGGGGAAGTACTGGACAACAAAGGGTACTCTGTCCACCTTGTCCCATGTTCGTCTTCTGAGGAGGTCAGTGCGGTTTATCGCTGTGGCACGTTGGAACTGTCGATTGATGAGTCGAGCGCCATATCCTGTTCTCATGAGGGCATCCTTCAGCGTCTGGAGGTGTCTGTCACGATCCTCCTCATCTGAGCAAATTCTGTGTATACGGAGGGCTTGTCCATAGGGAATGGCTTCTTTAACGTGTCTAGGGTGGAAGCTGGAGAAGTGGAGCATTGTGAGGTTGTCTGTCGGTTTTCGGTACAGTGAGGTGCTGAGGTGACCGTCCTTGATGGAGATGCGTGTGTCCAAGAATGCAACTGATTCTGGAGAATAGTCCATGGTGAGTCTGATGGTGGGATGGAACTTGTTGATATCATCATACAGTTGTTTCAATGATTGTTCACCATGAGTCCAAAGGAAAAAGATGTCATCAATGTATCTAGTATATAACCTTGGTTGAAGATCTCGTGTGGTGAAGAAGTCTTGTTCGAACCTGTGCATGAAGATGTTGGCATACTGAGGTGCAAATTTGGTCCCCATGGCTGTTCCATGTGTCTGGATGAAAAGCTGGTTGTTGAAGGTGAAGACATTGTGGTCCAAGATGAAGCGGATGAGTTGTAAAATTGCATCCGGAAACTGACAGTTGTTGGCATTGAGTACTGAGGCAGTTGCAGCAATACCATCGTCGTGGGGGATGTTGGTGTAGAGCGCCGAGACATCCATTGTGACAAGGAGTGTCCCTGGTTCAACTGCTCCATGTGTGCTGAGGTTCTGTAGGAAGTCCGTAGTGTCAAGACAAAAGCTGGGGGTTCTTTGTACAATGGGTTTCAGGATGCCCTCGATATAGCCGGAGAGGTTCTCACACAGGGTCCCATTGCCCGATACAATGGGACGGCCGGGTATGTTTGCCTTGTGTATCTTTGGGAGGCAGTAGAGATCTCCAATGCGGGGAGTACGTGGAATGAGAGTCCGGAGGGTGTTCTGAAGGTCCGGATCAAAGGTTTTGATCAGAGTGTTGAGTTGACGAGTGTGTTCTTTGGTCGGATCCGCTGGTAACTGTCTGTAGTGTTTCACATTGTTTAGTTGTCGGTACACTTCTTCACAGTAGTCCGTTCTGTTCAGTATGACGGTGGCGCCTCCTTTGTCTGCTGGTTTGATGACAATGTTGCGGTTGGTCTTAAGAGCACGGATGGCCTTGCTTTGTGCTTGGGTGATGTTCGGGACTGTCTTGTAAGTGCGGTTGATGAATCTGGTGTCCACGCACCTCCTGATGGCTTGGGCATACATGTCCAGTCGAGGGCAGCGGCCTTCCGGAGGAGTCCAATTGGATTCATTCCTCTTCAGTTGCTGCACTGCGGATCCCTCTGTCGGCTGTTCTGGTTCATTAGCTATCACATTGGGTCTGCTATTGGCCTCTTGGGGTTTGTGGAAGAACTCACGCAGCCTACATTACAAAGTGTAATGACTTTGACAGCCACCTTCTAGTTGCCTGAGGCTATCAGTGATCCAGCAAAATGGATATATCCTGCTCAGTGATGGAAGGTACGTCTATCACCTTGGCACTTGAGGCTATTTGTGCCAAAGAGGAAGATTACCATGAGAGGTGCCCTCAGATGGCAATCAGCTTTTGCTCACCATCTGTATTGAGGTCCAATTTGATTTGATTTGATTTATTGTTGGCATATGTATTAACATATAGTGAAAGTATTGTTTCTTGCGTGCCGTACAGACAAAACATACTGTTCATAAAGAAGGAAATGAGACAGTACAGAATGTAGCATTACAGTCATAGCTAGGATGTAGAGAAATTGCAACTTAATGCAAGATAAATCCATTCAAAAGTCTGACAGCAGCAGAGAATAAACTGTTCTTGAGTTGGTTGATATGTGACCTCAGACTTTGGTATTTTTTTCTTAAAGGAAGAAAGTGGAAGAGAGAATAAACGGAGTGCGTGGGGTCCTTAATTATGTTGGCTGCCTTGCTGAGGCAGCGGGTAGTATAGTCAGAATCAATGGATGAGAGGCTGATTGGCATGATGGATTGGTCTACATTCAGGACCTTTTGTAGTTCCTTGCGGTCTTGGACAGAGCAGGGGCCATACCAGAAAGAATGTTTTCTATGGTGCATCTGTAAAAGTTGTTGAGAGTTGTAGATGACATGCCAAATGTCTTTAGTCTTCTGAAAAAGTAGACGCATTGGTGGGCTTTTTTAAATATGGGAGGGCGACCAGGACAGATTGTTGGTGATCAGGACACCCAATAACTTGAAGGTCTCGACCCTTTCTGCTTTGTCCCCGTTGATGTAGACAGGGACATGTTTCCTTAATCCTTCCTGAAGTTGATGACAAACTCCTTCATTTTTTTGACATTGCAGGAGAGATTATTGTTGCTGCGCCAGTTCACCACATTCTCTGCCTCATTCCTGTACTCTGTCTCTCCACAGATAGTGGAGAGAAGGCAGACAATGAGAGTTAAAAGCACAATGTTCCCTGTGTTCATCAGGATTTTACCTGAAATGTGTTCAGATCTTTCTTGCTGCCAAATTCCTGGAATTGTTCCATCACTCAAAGATACAAGAATAAATATAAATTGTGTCAGTGCTTCTTTATATTTATAAGCAACATCAAAATCATTTTCCTTTAAAAACACTACTCTCCCTAGTGCACTGATACAGTGCCATGCCAGGTCTAGTAATCCAGAAACCCAGAATAATGCTCTGGGGATTCAGGTTTGAATTCCCATTGCAAATGGTCAAATTGGAACTGAATAAAAATCTGGAATTAAGAATCTACTGATGACCATGAAACCATTGTTAACTGTAGTAAAAACCCATTTCGTTCACTGAATTCCTTTAGGGAAGGAAATCTGCCATACTTACCTGGTCTGGCCTATATGTGATTCCAGATCCACAGCCATGTGATTAACTCTCCGATGCCCTCAGGATGGGCAATAAATATTGGCCCAGCCAGTGATGCCCACATCCCATGAACGATAAAAAAAGTGACAGTGGCCTCTTTGTGGGTCATATCTGCTGTCATGCTGCCTAAACATCCTGACCCTCGTTGGCCAAGCACCATTCCTTGAAGAAAGACTGTTGATTGAAAACCATACAGAGGCCATTGATTGGCTGATTGCAGAGGTGTGGGGGCGGGGGGGCTGGGAGGGACAGTGGTGATTGCTGGGAGTTGACAATCTGCACAGTTCTGCGTGGGCCTCCTTCCCACAGCAGTGGATGATAAAATTTAATGCATAGTTTTTACATTTATAATATCTTCATCCTATACTGGCAGGGACAAATCACCCATGTCAGTTCCTATTTGAAATGATCTTTAGTTCTCAAAATATCATGGCCAGGTACAGCTAATAATCAAAAAGGATTTTATATTGTAGAGGAGTAGAATACAATGGATAAATGTTATGTTATCCCTATATAAAACTCTTGTTAGACTTGGAGTACTGTGTTCAGTTCAGTTAGACTTGGAGTACTGTATTCAGTTATAGAACATAGAACACTACAGCACAAACAGGCCCTTCAGCCCACAAGTTGCGCCGATCATAACCAAACGTATTAGGCCATAGAACTATCTGTAACTTCCAATCCCATTTAATCCCATGTACTTGTCCAGAAGTCTTTTATAAGACCCCAGCGAGTTCGCCTCCACCACCACCGACGGCAGCCAATTCCACTCACTCACCACCATCTGAGTGAAAAACTTACCCCTAACATCCCCTCTGTGCTTGCTGCCCAGCACCTTAAACCTATGTCATCTCGTAGCGATCATTTCAGCTCTGGGAAATGGCCTCTGAGAATCCACCTATTCATTTCAACATTTTATATACCTCTATCAGGTTCTGCACAGTAAGAAGTCTGACGACACCAGGTTTAAGTCCAACAGATTTATTTGATAGTAAACTCACAAGCTTTTAAGGTTATCCTTGTTGTCAGGTGAATGAGATGTTCTGGTCTCAGACAGCACATATAACAGTACAGACAGTACTGTTCAAAGATTCGCATTTTAATCAGTAACCTCAAAAGCTTGTGAGTTTACTATCAAATAAATCAGTTGGACTTAAACCTGGTGTTGTCAGACTTCATACTGTATTTATCCCAGTCCAACACCGGCATCTCTACATCAGTTCTGCACACCATAGAGATGGCATGGTGGCATAGTGGTTAGCACTGCTGTCTCACAGCACCATGGACCTGGGTTCAATTCCCAGCTTGGGTTACTGTCTGTGTGAAGTTTGCACGTTCTCCCTGTGTCTGTGTGCGTTCCCTCCCACAGTCTGAAAGATGTGCTGCTTAGATGCATTAACCAAATTCTCCCTCAGTGTACCTAAATAGGTGCTGGAGTGTGGCGACTAGGGGATTTTCACAGTGACTTAACTGCAATGCTAATGTAAGCCTACTTGTAACACTAATAAATAAAGCCTTAGGAAGGGTATTTTGGTTTTGTAGAGAGTAAATTTACCAGAATGATTCCTGGACTGCAAGTATTTAATCACAAGGAGCGATTATGCAAACCAAGGTTGTATTCCCTGAAATTTAGGAAGTATTAAGGGTAACTATTTTATTCATTTATGGGTCATGGCTGTTGCTGGCTGACCAGCATTTATTGCCAATACCTAATTGCCCTTGAGAAGTTGATGGTGAGCTACTTTCCTGAATCATTGCAGTCCACGGGCTGTGGATTGACACACAATGCTGTTAGAAAGGGAATTCCAGGGTTTTGACCCAGCAACTGTGAAGGAACAGTGACATATTTTCAAGTCAGGGTGGTTAGAGACTCGGAGATAACTTGCAGTTGGTGACTTACCCATATGTCTTCTGCCCTTGTCCTTATAAATGGAACTGGTCGTGGCTTTGGAAGGTGCTCGCTACAGATCTTTTGTAAATTGTGCAGTGTATCTGGTAGCTAGCACACACTGCTGCAACCTAGTGTCGGTAGTGGAGGGAATGGTTGTTTGTGGATGTGATGCCAATCAATCAGGCTACTTCGTCCTGTGTTCTTGAGTGTTGTTGGAGTGTGGAGTATTCCGTCATACTCCTGATTTGTGACTTGAAGGTGGACAGGCTTTGGGATGTCAGGAGGTGAGTTACTCATCGCAGTGTTCCTAGCCACTGACCTGCTCTTGTAGACACTGTGTTTATGTGGCGAGTCCTGGTCAATGGTACCCTCAAGAATGTTGATGGTGGAGAATTCAGTGATGGTAACACTAGGTGAACGTCAAGGGGTGATAGCTAGAGTGTCTGTGATTGGTGATGGTCATTGCCTGGCATTTGTGTTGCACAAATGTTACTTGCCACTTGTCAGCCCAAACCTGGATATTGTCCAGAATAGAAAGATAGATAAATGATTTCTGCTGGTTGGAAAGTCTAGAACTTGGGGATATGGCCCAAATATTAGAATCAAGCTTTTCAAGTATAAGGTTAGGAGACATCTCTATGCAGATATGGTGAAAAAGATTTGGAGCTCTCCCCAACAAAAGGCAGTTGACAATGTTAATTGTAAATCAATAGATTTTCAAAGCCAAAGGTTTTATGGGATAAATGGTGTTATCAGGTACATTGACAAGGTCACAGATCACTTGCAATCACATTGAATGGAGAATAGGTTCTAAGGAATGAAATGGTCTACTCCTGCTCCGATACGTAGTAGTGCCTTTGTCAGTGTCACTCTTGGCTGACCTATGTTAGACATCTACAAAAGTGGAAGATATGTTACAATGGTACTGACGATTTTTATGGCATTGCATAGCAAGTTGACGGATCAAAGATCATGTCGATGGTATCTGAGAATAGTGTAGGAGAATTTATTCTACATTAAGTTTTAGAATTGGGGACATTTATTGGATCTTGGATTCGTGCCTAATACACCTATTTCCCAGAATATACTAGTGTTCTTTATTATCATCAATGAAGGAAAGGTGAATAAAAATATATAGACACAAGGTCATAACATGCAATTAGGTCTACTGCTCAGATGGATGATAATGAGCAAATAGAGAGGTTGGATCGAATAACCTGATTCCGTATTGTAATTTCTGTATAATTCCTACTCTTTAGAATGTTCTGTGATCCTGTTTCTTCAGCACTATTGTCAAGCCGCTTTGCAGAACAATATTGTACAGATTGCAGCAGTTAATAATAATCCTTCAAACTTTAGGGGAGCAGAATCCTCTGATCTACCAGGGCAACTGATAGTTACTTCAAGTTTCCAGTGACCTTCTCTATAAATATCTTCATGGTTCCATTATTACTATATTGGTGCTCTGCTTGCGTCTGCACTTATCACAAGACATTATTAGTGATAGCTGCAGAAGGTAGCTATGATTTCCCAGGAGCTATCCTCCCACTCTTCCCTTCCTTTCAAATAAGGCTGACACACAATCCTGACATAAACTAAAAGTCATCGCAGGAGATGCTAAGGAAACATCAAGCAAGAACATTCTGATCAGCATAATTTTGTGCTGCTGGCTACAGAATAAGCTGGCATTAAAAACCATTTATGTTCATGTAAACACATGTGCAAGTGTCCCAAACAGCAACATGGGTGCAATCATTGACACTCTGCACAACTAGAAAGCCTGCAGATCTATTGAATTGTGTGGCCCACTCAAGCTTCTTTTGCCATCCAATAGCAAACACTGCTAAATAATAGGCCACGAAAGAGAAAACCTTGAATAACTGGACCTATACCTGACACAAAAGAAGTGATTATTATTGTTGGAGACCAATCATCAAAGACCTTGCTTCAGAATTTCTCTGAATAGTGTCTTTAGCAGAACCACCTTCAGCTTCAGCTGCTTTATCAATGACCTTCTGTCCAGGCATTATGCAGCAATGATTCTACAATGTTCAGCTGCACTCACAGTTCCTTTTGAAGCAGCAATCTATTTTAACCTACAAAAGAAATAAGCAATATTCTTTTGGTCTGATGATTAGCAGATACCATTGGTCCCACATTGGAACCAGGCAATGACAATTACCAGTAAAGAAAAGCACAACCACACACAATGACATTAACACTGTTGACTCTTCAGCTATCAGTATGCTGGGAGTCATCACTGACTAGAAGCGAAACTGGACTAGCCATCTCAACACTGGTTCAAACAGCTGGTCAGAGGCTGGATACTCTGCAATGCTCACCGCCTGACCCTCTCAGAGCTTTAACAATATTTCAATCAATAATTTGATGGAATATTCTCTACTCTGAGGGGTAACTCGCAGTCACAAAAGCACTCTGAAAGCTAGATACCATCCAGGAGCAATCCATTTGACTGATGCCTAGTTATAGGCTTTCAGCAAGAGAAAATAGCCACCTAGTATCTATTCTGTCAAACCGTCTAAAAAATGTAATAGTTTCAATGAGATCACCTTTTAACTTCCAGCAAGTTTAGTCCTGTTACTGTAACAGAAATGGCAAACAGTGGAGCTGTGCGTCACCAGCAAATATCTTCTTTTCGTGAATGTCTTGTGGACTATTTCTAAAATGTCAATAGGGATGAAAGGGCTGATAAGTAAAACATGCTATGTATTAATTATTGAGGACAACATAATAATAACATTGATTACTTAATAAACAACATGGCAGCTTCATGACCATCGGTGACTTTGAGCCTGATATTTGTCACGGGATATACCAGTAAGCAACTGAAAAGAATAAAGGAAATATTCACTGCAAATTGAATTCTATAAAAATATTCTGTGGATGGGGGTGGAACAAAGGATACAATTTACTTCTATGTGTAAAAATGCATATAAGCTCATTCATAAGGTGCTCAATCACATCGACATTTTCAGCTAAGCTTTGCTCACATATAAATTCAAGGAGACACTTTAAGCTCATGTGCATTGAAAATGCGCATGAACCTCTTCAATTAGAGAAAAGCATTGGGTTTACCCTCTGTGGCCTATTTTTTTCCATAGAGAGTGGACATTGTGTGAAGATTTCTATATTATCTGTACCAGTAAATAAACAAAATCATTTATTGAAAGTATAATAATGCAATTAGTCACAAAACTATCTGCAGTTGGACAAGAGCTCACCCACTGATTGCAATGACAACTGGAAAAATTACTCCATTTAACATGACACCAATGACGAATATTTCCTGACCCTTGAACATTCTATCATTTCATGTGCACGCAACAACAATGCTATGACTGTGGCCAAACCATGCATAATACTAATTTTAATATGTTAATGCCTGCATGAGTAATGTGTAGTATGAGCAAACTAAAATGTGAATTATGCACACAGGCTAACAGCAGTTTATTTTTGTCACTGATTATTGTGGAACATTTGCTTCTTAGTGCTCAATAATAATTGATAATCTGTTAAATGAATCATACACTGCATAGATTGAAATTTACTGCTGTATAGATATAATGTGTTTTCTTACCCTCTGTTTGGAAGTGGAAAACTTGGTGAAATTAATTTTATTAGATTAAATTTAAACCACAAATTTTGTGCCATGACTAGGTCATCCGCATTGACAATCGATGAGGGTCAGCTACAAGGTTAATGGAAATAGATCAGGCTGGCAGGAAAACATAGCTACAGCTTTCTCAGTTGGTACAATTCCAACATTCCTGGATGGATATTGTTCCATGTTTGCTGAAAGAAAAATATATACTTTTTAAGTTCATTGGTGAAATCCACACTCAAAACAAGGAACAAGATTGCAATATTACTGCTACACACTCAACCTTGAAGGAACAGCATCTTGAATTAAAATCATAGAATCTGTACAGTGCCATTCAGCCCATTGACTGCATTCAGCCCAATGTCATTGATTCTGACACAGGCTTATCCTGTAAGCCACATATTTACCTCACTAACCTACACACCATGGGACATTAAGGGGTGATTTACCATGACCAATCCACCTACCCACACATTTTTGAACTGTGGGAGGAAACCGGAGTACTACACAGACACAGGGAAAATGTGCAAACTCCACAAAGACAATCGTCCGACGTCAAAATTGAACTCTGGTCCCTGTGCTGTGAGGTACTAAATAAGCTGCAAAGAACTGCACTTTTGCACTCTTCTGTTTCATTTTATGTGAAGTAGGTCAAGTGCTTCTATAGATTTCATAGAACATAGAACATTACAGTGCAGTACAGGCACTTCGGCCCTCAATATTGTGCTATCCAGTGGAACGAATCTAATGACCCTCTAACCTAAACTATTCCAATGTTATCCATGTGCCTATCCACTGACCATTTGAATGCCCTTAAAGTTGGCGAGTCCACAACTGCTGTAGGCAAGGCATTCTATGCCTTTACTACCCTCTGAGTAAAGAACCTACCTCTGACATCCGTCCTATAATTACCACCCCTCCATTTAAAGCTATGTCCCCTCGTGTTAGCCATCACTATCCAAGGGAAAAGGCTCTCAGAGTCTGCTCTATCTAACCCTCTGATCACCTTGTATGCCTCAATTAGGTCACTCTTAACCTTCTTCTCTCTAATAAAAATAACCTCAAGTCCCTCAACCTTTCCTCATAAAACCTTCCCACCATACCAGGCAACATCCTGGTAAACCTCCTCTGCACTCTTTCCAATGCTTCCACATCTTTCTTATAATGCAGCGACCAGAACTGTACACAATACTCCAAGTGCGACTGCACCAGAGTTTTGTACAGTTGCAACATGATCTCACGGCTTCAAAGTTCAATCCCTCTACCAATAAAAGCTAATACAACGCATTCCTTCTTAATAACCTTATCAACCTGGGTGCCAACTTTCAGGGATCCTTGCACATGCATACCGAGATCTCTCTGCTTGTTGACACTACCCAGACTTCTTCCATTAGCCCTATATTCTGTACTCATGTTACTCTTACCAAAGTGAATCACCTCACACTTTTCCACATTAAACTCCATTTGCCACCTCTCAACCCAGCTCTGCAGTTTATCTATGTCTCTCTGCAAACTGTAAAATCCATCCTTACTGTCTACAACTCCTCCAACTTTGGTGTCATCAGCAAATTTATTAACCCTTTCCTCTACACCCTCATCTAGGTCATTTATAAAAATGACAAACAGCAGTGGCCCCAAAACAGATCCCCAGGTTGATTATTTCCCATCAACCACCACCCTCTGTCTTCTATCAGCTGGCAAATTCCTGATCCAAACAATCACGTTCAATCCCAAGAATCTCCATTTTCTGCAGTAGCCTACTATGGGGAACGTTATCAAAGGCTTTGCTAAAATTCGTATACACCACGTTAACTGCCTTACCCTTATCCACCTCTTTAGTGACATTTTCAAATAACTCAATAAGGTTTGTGAGGCATGACCTATCCTTCACAAAACTGTGTTGACTATCCCTAATCAATTTATTTCTCTCTAGATGATTATAAATCATATTTCTTATCATTCTTTCCAAAACTTTGCCCACAACAGAAGTAAGACTCACAATTTCAAAATTTATCTAGGATTGATTTACATTAAAAATTTTTTCTAAGCTAAATTTTGCTCCCAATGAGTTAAATGCTTTGAACAGAATCATGTGCATTGAAGCTAGATGAACATTTTCGTCAAGTGCTCATATTTCCATATGACTCCAACCTGAGCCAACGAGAGATGATTTCTCGAAGGTTTCCATTTAAAGAAAGTAGTTCTGGTGGCCGTATTCTCCACGTGGGGAGAGAGTCAGATATCTACATCTTCCTTAAAAATAGGACCAACCAAGCCCTGACAAAATGTTAGCGAGAAAAGTGAAACACAGCTAAATAATAAGGTCATACAGCAAATTCTAATTATGAGGGGATGCACACCATCATGTCAAAGTGTGCCAAGATTTACTAAAAATCCTTCTCTGCTCGTTTACTTAACAATTGTAAAAATTTTTTTTTTGTTTCTTTTTGTTTGACCTCACCTCATTCCTATATGTTTCAGCCGTCCTGTTGGAAAATTGAAGAAGCACACATAAAAAGTAAGCATGTTACTTTAATGAGTGGTTCATTTGATGTGGGCTTTTATTGTAATAGTCCCAGGTCATACTATTATGTTACTAGCCAGTCAGCAATATAACTAAACTATTCTTAATAGACAAAACATATACACTATTGGCATTTATCCCAATATAATTTACACATCTGAACTGAAAGTGAAAAATATATTCACCTTTGTTAAAACTTAGTAAGTTTTAGTAAAAACACTGTTCCTGTCATACGATGCAAGACAAAATCTTAGTAAATCTGGCTTACAAATAGGTAATGATGGACTTTGTATCTAAACCATCATTATCCAATACATTTTTCTTCGATGTTTAGTTTAGGGAATCCAAATTTTGTTCAACAAGGTAAAAAGTGCATGTGCAAATACAGTTATATGTTACTGATGTGGCTAGTAAAATCTATGGTCATAAGATCAGTGATTTTTAGGAGTGGACTCCTGTTAATTTATTGATTATTGACAGTTTGATTTTACACGCCTCCTTCAATTTATAAGGAATCCATGATATCAACAGTCAAGGGCAATAACAAAAAGAGAAGTATATAGAATGGTTTACGACGAATAACATTCTCAGTCACATCTTCAAAGTCAAGGAACTTTACATGCCACTTCTCAAAAAGCCATGAATCTTTCTCGTAATACCTATAGCTACATCTAATTTCCTCTATAACCAGCAATCTTTGCTTTATGAAAAACAAAGTCACATCACCAGTTTTGGTTAATCAGCTCCAGTATTTCACTTTCAGCATTTACATGCAGAATTCATAACATGCATTCAAGGTCCACATAATACCTTAAAAATTACTTGATTCATACCGAGTCTGATTCTTTTTCTTTGCTTGTTACTGATTAATGAAAAATAAGTAGGCCAAGCAGACGAGAAGGCACAATCATACATCATACTCTTGATAGAAAGAGAATATCAATCAACAGAATGGACAGAATGGCAGCTTCACCTGCATGATGATTGTTATAAAGCTTATTGATTCTTCACACACAAATATGCCATATTAAACGCACAATAGCTCTGGGTAATTTCTTTTAATGTTTCCAAAGTGAAATTTGATGCTCTTTTGTCCACATTTGTCTTTTAATTTTGTAAAGCTTTTGTTCAGCAGTAACATTACCGAATCTATAAGATTCATAGAATCCCCACAGTGCAGAAAGAGGCCATTCAGCCCATTGAGTCTACGCCAACTCTCTGACAAAGTACATTACCCAAGCCATATCCCTGTAACTCCTTGTATTTACCTTTCTAATCCACCTAGCCTACACATCTTGGGACTGTGGGAGGAATCCAGCGCACCCGAAAGAAATTCACACAGATACACGGAGAATGTGCGCATTCCACACAGAATGTCAGCAAAGGCTGGAATCAAACCGAGGTCCCTGGCACTGTGAGGCAGCAGTGCTAACCACTGTACCACCATAAAATGTTTTGTGAAAACTACAAAGAGCATCTTTGTTTTGTGAGATGCGCCTTTACATGACACAGTCTGCAACACCATTTCTCTCCATTTTTATATTAAAAATGTTACCCCTCCCTTCTCTGTCCATGTATTGTGCAACACCCTTAGCTTCAATGGCTGATTGGCAGCCATGCAATCAATTCTCAGGCCACTAATTGTAAATGTCACCGTTAACCCAGTTGTTGGATGACAGTGCAAAGAGTAAGAAGTCTCACAACACCAGGTTAAAGTCCAACAGTTTTATTTGGTGGCACTAGTTTTGCAGTCTCAGGCTCCTTCATCAGGTGAGTGGGAGTTGTGTTCTCAAACAAGTCATTTACAGACACAACTCAATTTACAAGATAATGGTTGGAATGCAAGTCTTTACAGGTAATCAAGTCTTAAAGGTACAGACAATGTGAGTGGAGAGAGGGCCAAGCACAGGTTAAAGAAGTGTGTATTGTCTGCAGTGAGGACAGTGAGTGAGATTTTGCAAGCTCAGGCAAGTTGTGAGGGTTACAGATAGCGTGACATGAACCCAAGATCCCAGTTGAGGCCATTCTCATGTATGCAAAACTTGGCTATTGGTTTCTGCACAGTGATTCTGCATTGCTGTTGTTCGTACATCATCATCGATGAGGACCTCGACACCATTAATAATTTTGAGGCTGGTTGAGGTGTGTCTGAAGATGACTGATCAGGTCAATTCAAGCACAGAATGTTCTGGCACATATTGGACAGACTTGTGTAGGCACTGTAGTTGTTGCGCCGGTGGCTCTGGACTTGCGCAGCTTATGCTTAAGTTGTGCTTCAGCAATACACCTTGCTTTGTGAGCTTCACAGCCTTTGTGGATGAGGCAGCGCCAGGTAGGGCAGTTTTATGCCAGCATTTCCCAGGCGGTTGTGTCAATTTCAAGCCACTTCAGGGGGGCATTGAGTGTGTTTTTGAAACGTTTCTTCTGCCCTCCATGTGAGTGTCTTCCAGAAAGAGTTCCCCAAAAAGGAGCTGCTTGTCTGACATATGGATGACATGACCTGCCCACGGTCTGCATACTCATCAGCAGTGTGTGGACTGATGGTAGACTTGGTCTAGAGAGAACTTCAGTGTTTGGTGTTTTGTCTTGCCATTTGATGCATAATATTCTATGAAGACAAGTCATGTGAAAATGATTGAGCTGTCTTGCATGCCTTTGATATACAGTCCATGTTTCACAGGCATACAGGAGAGTAGTGAGTACCACGGTGCTGTAGGCCTTCAGTTTTGTTGCTGGGCTGATTCCTCGACATCCCCCTACAGTGGAGTGCAGTCTACCAAAAGCAGAACTTGCCTTTGTTATTCTGTAGTTAACTTCTGTATCAATAGTCACTGCTTGGGAGAGAGTGCTGCCAAAATAAGTGAACTGGTCCACTACTTGTAGTTTCTGCCCTTTGATTGTGATTATGGATTCTGTGTACGGTGCATGAGGAGCAGGCTGGTGTATGACTTTGGTCTTTTTAATGTTCATGGTGAGTCCAAAGTTGTCACAAGGCGTGGAAAATTTGTCCATGCTGACTTGCATCTCTGGCTCTGAGCCAGCATATAGAGCGCAGTCATCAGCAAAAAGGAAATCTCTCAGAACAGTCTCCTTCACTTTGGTAATAGCATGAAGTCTCTTCAGGTTGAAAAGCTTCCCATCCACTCTGTACTTGAGGCTGATTCCAGCAACACTGTCCCGGAAGGCATCACTCAGCATGGCATTAAACATCGTGCTGAACAGTGTGGATGTGAGTACACAGCCCTGTTTGACGTCATTGGTGACTGGGAATGCCTCAGAGGATTCTTGGCCATCCAGTACTCTGGCCACCATGCCATCATGGAACTAGCATAGCATCTGAATGAATTTGGGAGTGCAGCCAAACTTTGACATGATTCTCCACAGGTCTTGTTGGCTTATAGTGTCGAAGGCTTTCGCAAGATCAACAAAGGTTATGTAGAACTCGCGATTCTGCTCCTCCTGAAGTTGGCGTGTGGCAAAAATCATGTTAGCAGTCCCACGACCTTTGTGGAAACCACACAGTGACTCTAGAAGCAGGCCCAGCTCCAGATGAGTGACCAGACGATTTAGCAGCACTCTTGCAAGGATTTTTCCTGCATTGGAGAGCAGTGAGATTCCTCGGTGGTTGTCGCAAAGGCCGATTGCCCTTCCTCTTGTAGAGGCGTACGATGGAGGCATCTTTAAGTTCCTGAGGAATGGATCCTTGCTTCCAAAAGGACTGGAACAATTCAATGAGCTTCTCAATAAGTATAGGACCAGGAGCTTTATAGATTTCTGCAGATATGGCATCTGGCCCTGGGGTTTTGCCACTGGATAGCTGGCTGACAACTTTTGTGACTTTGGCTACTACCGGTGGGTCGTCCATGGTGCTGTTGATATCAGCCTGAGGAATCATGTCTATTGTCTCATCGTTAATAGATGACAGTCGTTTGAGGATGGTTTCAAAGTGTTCAGCTCATCTCTGCAGGATCTGAGCCCTCTCTGTAATGAGAGTTGTACCATCTGTATTAGGAAAGGGAATCTCTCGAGAAATTGAAGTCTGTAGAGAGTGTTGAGGGCTTCATAGAACCGTTTCAAGTTGTTTCTGTAAGCATACCTCTGTATTTCATCCACCTTGGCATTCAGCCAGTCATCCTGCATTTTACATAGTCTATTCTGTACTGTTCTGCGAGCACTGGTAAAAACATTTTTCTTGGCAGCTGAAAATGGGTCCTTCTGACAGGCCTGATGAAGGCGGTGCTTTTCAACAAGTACAGTCTGTATCTCCTCATCATTCTCTTCGAACCAATCATGCTGCTTGTGGGTGAAGGGCCTGAGCATCTTCAGCGCAGATGTATGGATAGCATTCCTGAAGCGTTCCCAGTCATTCTCAGCGCTGCTTGCAAGGTGTGGGTCAGCAAGCTTGATTTCTAAGTCTTCAGCCAGTGCTGAAGCTATGCTGGGGTTCTTTAGCTTGGCCACATTGATTCTTTTCATAACCCTGCTTCCTTGTGGTTGCCTCTTGGGTCTGATGAGGAGCCTCATTTTGGAGACAATGAGCCTGTGATCTATCCAGCAGTCAGCACCACACATGGCCTTGGTCACTCTGACATCCTGCCTGTCTTTTCTCCTGACAATGACAAAGTCAATAAGATGACAATGCTTAGAGTAGGAATACATCCAGGAGATCTTGTTACAGGTAGGCAGACGGAAGGTTGCGTTGATGATGAGGAGGACGTGTGCTGCACAGGTCTTCATTAAGAATAGACCGTTACTGTTACACTTGCCCACTCCATGCCTCCCAGTGACTCCCTTCCAGATTGCAGAGTCACACCCTACTGTGCATTGAAATCGCCAAGCAAGATCAGCTTGTCAGTACTGCTCACTGCTGATAGTAGGGCATCTAGTTCTTCATAGAACTTGTCTTCCATTTTGTCTGTGTTATTCATTGTAGGGATATAGATGCTGATCAGGGTGGTTTGACTTCTGTTCTGTAGTGGAAGCTGTAATGTCATAAGCCAGTCATTCACACCCTTGGATAGACTATCAAGTTTCCAAACAAGGTGACTCCTGAAAGCTCCAGAAAAAAGTGTGTCCACCTCCAATTTCAGTCAACTGACCTACACTGGCAAGATGAGTTTTGCTCAGGGCTGCAATGTCAATGTTGTATCTTGTAAGTTCTCTGGCAACTATGCCTGTTCTTCTCTCTGATCTGTCTGCTGTAGGGTTGTCCAGAAGTGTGTGCACGTTCCAAGTGCCAATGGTGAGTAGTGTCACCTTGTATTTTATTTTGTTTGTTTGACTGCAGGATGGGATCCCTGCCAGCTGTGGTAAACTGGCCAAAGTGTAGTGAAGTAGACAATGTTTAGGGCACCTTTCTAGCCCCTTCCTCATTCTATGGAGGTGAGCAGTGTGTTCCTGAAGAGGATTGCTCAGTCGCCCGGGTAGATACTGAGTTCCACTGCTGCTTCGGTCAGCGGAAAACGACCATTAGACTGAGCCGCCTGCGTGCAGGTCCGTGACTACAGCTCCCAGTGTATCCACACCTGCTGCTTCATCGCTCACCCATTGACACAGGATTTCAAAGGTTGAACAGGACACTGATGATGATGTTGCTATTGAAACTAGCGCTTGGATTGACTTGGATTAAACTGAGGGAGAGTTGCGCAGCATCAGCCTCACTTTCTCTTCCCAATTCCCATCTGGATCCAGTGGCAAGACAAGAGTCAAGATGGCTGGAGGTGGAACTAGGTGCAGTGGGTGACCAGGACGTCTTCTGTGTCTTGTCCTGTTCTTCGTGTTCCCCAACACTTGCAGAGGCCGCCTTCGTGACTGTTGGACCTTCCATTGGTCTTGTCCGCTCAATCTGCCAGACTCTGTCTTCACATGCTGGGATAGACATCTCCCTATCTCACCAAGAGTTGAGACCCGCCAGCTACCCTCACTTGGTCTAGCCAATTTGTCAAGGCTGTTGCCGCTGTCGCATGCAAACAGCTACGGGGAGCCATAGGTGAGAGCTGAGAGCCAGGTGAAGACAAAGGATGAACAAATCACTCTGAAAGAACGGGATGTGTTCCCCCACCAAAGGCACGACCCCTCCCTGACACCCCATAAACTCCATTGTTGTATGTCGTGAAGGCCATCTCAGAAAACACTTGCCCAAAGACCAGAGGCTGAATGCCTGTGAGTGCTGAAGTGTTCCCCAACAGGAAGAGAACACTCTTGCCTGGTGATTATCGTGCAGTGTTCATTCATCTATTGTCATAGCGTCAGCATGGTCTTCCCAATGTACCATGCCTTGGGACATCCTTTCCTGCAGCATATCAGGTAGACAACGTCGGTCAAGTTGCAAGAGTGTGTACCGTGTACCTGGTGGATGGTGTTCTCACATGAGATAATGGCATATGTGTTGACGATCCAGCCCATCTTACAGAGGTTGCTGTGGCAGGACTGTGTGGTGTTGTGGTCACTATTCTCCTGAAGGCTGGGATAGTTTGCTGCGGACAATGGTCTGTTTGAGGCTGTGTGGTTATTTGAAGGAGAGAAGTGGGGGTGTAGGGATGGCTTTGGTGAGTTGCTCGTCTTCATCGTTGACATGTTGAAGAACTTCTCTGCTCCAGGGAAATACAAATACAGCCAGGAAGAAAGGAGTGCCTGACTCTCTGGTGGGAGAGAACGATTTTCCAACCCTGTTCATGGTGGACACAAATCCTGTTAAGAAACTCTTTCATTAAGGCTGTAATGGGATTTGTGCCAAGGAGGTCAAAAACAAAAATCAGTCATGATGACCATGTTGGGGCCACAAAGGCCAGTGTTGCCCCTAGATGCTCATAGATATGGCAGGGCCTGGCACCTTGGCAGTGCCAACCTCTGGGGAGAAGCGTGTCAGTTTTCAGTCAGAAGCTGACACTTTGCCACGTTTTGGAAAAATTCTATCTTTATGAAGAAACATGTGTTTTCCTTAATGTCTAAATAGGAGCCATCTGAAAATGGGATGATTTGGGCACAAACTCACTTCCTACTGCTATTCAACAATGAAATTTATATTCCAATATGCTATATCACTTTGAATGAAACCACATTAGATGGCTAATTGATAAGCACGTCACTCAATATGACCAAATTGAAGCATATATATCCCAGAATAAAATGATTTACAAACATTTTTGATGTTGGTATTCTTTAATGCATTTACTGAATACAGGAAAAATGTAGAACAAAGGATTCTGAAAATATATGATGACAGCAGCTGACATGTCTCAAATTGAAACCTGATGTGCTTGGGATCTACTAGGATTCTGTTATATACCTGCAACCATATACAGTGAAGCTACACCACTGTCACCCAGAATGTGTGAACCTGTATAACAGTTATCCAGATCCCACTGGTCACCTCTGTTAAGCTACATTTGATAAAAATAGATGAATTGGACTCCAGGTTTGAATGCGATTAGACTGTTATTTCATCATGGAGGTTCAGATTAAACCACTGAGTTTTGCCTTTGTGACCTATACCTTCATCTAGACTCTGCAATGAAGTGGCTGCCTTGCAGGCATTCTGGATCATTTTTTTGTTATTTAAAAATGTTATCTCCCCATGTGTTGTGCACCACCTTTAGCTGTGAAAACAGCTATTTTTCGGGAGAGCTATTTTTCATGCTTTCATATCATGTGAGCATCATTGACATAGTCAGATTTTATTACCTTTGAGAAGGTGGTGGCAAGGCACCTTCATGAACGAATGTGGTCTATCTAGTGTAGGTACATCCATAGTGCTGTTAGGAAAAGAATTCAGAGTTTTCGAACAATGACAGTGAAGGAATGATGATATAGTTCCATGTCAAGGTGATTTGTGACTCAGACTGAACTTGCAAGTGGTAATGTTCTTATCTATCTGCTGTCCTTGTCTTTCTAGGTAGAGTTTCTGAGTTTGGCAGGTGCTGCTGAAGGAGGCTGGGTGAATTGCTTCAATGCATCTTGTATCGGCACACACTGCTACCAGTTTGCATCGGTGACGATAGGAGGGAATGTTTAGGGTGGCGGATGGAATGTAGTTGATGCTGTTGAATATCTTGAGTGATGTTAGAGATGCAATAATCCAGGCAAGGGGACAGTATTTTATCATATCTTGTATCATTCCTTATAGATGGTGGAAAGGCTTGGGGAGTCAAGTTCCTTGCCACAAAATTTCCAATCTTAGACCAGCTCTTGTAGCCATAGTATTTAAATGGCTCCATTCAATTTAAGGTCAATGGTTATCCCTCAGATGTCAATGGTGGAGGAATTCAATGGTACAGATGATGCTATTGAATGTCAAGGAGAGGTAGTTTGAAACCCACTCCCACCTCTGCTGTCACAGCAAGGTTGTAAGTCAAATATGAGAAGGCTTAATGGACGACAGTTGCAAGTTCCTGCTTCTTCGTCCCCTGCATATTATACAGCAATAAATGATACAACATTATAAACTTAATATAAATGTGGTGCATTTTCACTAACAATGCAAAAGGTATTGCATTTCATCTTGTGTAGATTATTGGCCTGGCCTACATACTTCACTAAATGCATCAGCCACTCACCAGTAGTTTCCTCCAGCTGTCCTGCAATGATCACCATTAATAAGTGCACTTAAGTGAATCAGTTTGGGTGTTGGAAACTTTTTGGCTGAAGTTACCTTATTCAAATGATAAATTAGACACCTACCAGAGACAGTATAGTACTTTCTCAGATTATCATGTACAGTGGTAAGTTTACAACAGCATCAGGACTGTACAATTGACTTACGTGCCAAGTTCTGCTGTGTGCACTTTTTTGATCAATAAACTGATGTTAGTTTCTGGTGCCATGCCAATTTCAAATTTTCATTATGCCAGCACTGAATGTGCTTAAAAAGATGCACTTTCAGCCTATTTCAGCAGAATTTTAAAAAAGGAATCCATGTCCAAGAGATGGCACCATATTGATTTTACTTTGTGATAGATGTAATATAGGTACAGCTGGCGTGAGTCCACTTTTACTCTATTCTTTAAAATGTTCGGTGGCATAAGAAGTTGCTGGAAAAAAAGACACCAGCCAGAATTTTGCACTCCCCATTCTAGCCATGGGGGTGCATGAAATTGAAAGGGCAAGATATACACTGGGTTCCATGCAATGATTTTATGCTAAGGCAGATAAGGCCAGGTGGAAAGCCTATCTTTACTCTATTTGAGGCCTTTAAGAGGCAAATTATTCACCATGTCAGGGCCATTATCCACCCAACCGCAATTTTGAGGCTGATGGGAGAATAGAAATTGCATTAGGGAAGTCCAAGAATCAAAAGAATTACATCTCAGGTGGGAAGTGGGGAGGGCTGGGTGCAGAGGGCATCCCCATCAGAAGCCCCTTTTGGAAGTCGAGTATCTGCCTTGCTTAAGGTTTGATGTCCTTTGGAGCTTCCAACCCCTGACATCTCCCCTGATACCCCAATCGCATCCTTTGTACTCTTTAGACTTTCCCTTCCCTCCACACCCTGAAACTTATCTGGGCCTCTGGTACCCAGCTCCAGCCTTAAGCATCCTGCTCCAATTCTTCTGTCACTATAAGGACTGGAATGCTGCCAGCAAATCAGACTGGTCAGCAGTTCTCTAAGGCAGAACTGCCTCCTGAGGGAGGGATGAAAGTCCCGCTTGCAACCACTTGGTGCTTATTTGAGTATGAAATGGCTATAAGGCACTCAGACTCAGCAAGAATGTGTTGTCCACTTACTCTGAAACAGAAAGTGAGACACAGCCACCCAAAAAATTCAGGGCATTGTTCTGTCAGCTCGTTTCCCTATCATCAAGAAATACACTTGTAAATAGTTGATGAATTACATTTGATGGTTATAGTTTTAGAGTATAAGGCCAAGAAATTGGTTAACGCTTGAAAATGGCCATGAGGTAATGGTTTGCAATTATCCTGTGCCCATTCATTAAATTGCAGACAATACATTAACATCATGCTGCCTCTCTTTTAAGTGAATATGCAGCCAGAACACCACTAATGCCCAACTCAGTCCTTCCATTGCCTGCATGCATCAGTGGTGGAACCTATATCACAAGAAACTACAGTGCTACTTAAATACAGTATGCACCTCTTAAAGAGGAGATGCATTGCACTTGCAAGAAATGATGCTCTCTCCATCTCTCAATATCCTTTTCCCTCATCCCACAATCTCTCCTGACTCACAAATTATAGATGATGCAATCTATAATATGCAATTATAGATTTTCCCCTCTTCTCTCAGCATAACCCAGTACATCTCCCTTTTCATTTCAGAAGTTTAAACACTAAAATATTCTCAGTCAGTGGAGGAAGAAGAGAAAGAGGAAGAAGATGGAGACAATGAAAAACGCTGTCATATGGAAGTTATGGAAAAGATAATGCTTGTTTACTGGTGAGAAAGGTTGTATACTCATTCTGCTGCAGAGGATTCCCTCTTCACCAATACATTCACCCATCTGGAATCGGCACAAAGCAGACATGTTCCAGATGTCTGGGATGTTTCCATGACACCCTCTTCATCCTCCTGCCCCTGAAGTGGGGAAATCAGAAGATGTAGCTACAGCCACAATCTCCTTGCTGGAAGGCCTTGAATTGGCTCAAGCCCTTCCTCCTCCTTTAGGGTTCCTGTGGCCCCGGGTCACTCCATGAGACAGTAGTACTTCTGCAGTAAGCTCTAGAGCTCTGGCATCACCTGGCACTGCCAGTCTTGGAGAATCACCTGTATCCTACCCATGGTTGACGAGCCCTCTGCAATACCCACCTGCATTAGGGGCCACCAGTCAATGACTACAGCAATTGCTCTCTGAGACTGGACCGCACTCTGCAGCCCCTCAACCATAGCCCTCTGAGACTGGGTCACATTCTCAAAGGCTGCAGCGGTAGCCCATTGTATCTGGATCTCCTGCAAGCTCTGGAGCCTCTCAGCCACGGGCTACAGAATCTTGAGAATCCTGTTTGGTCCCTCTGCTGTGGCCTGCTGTGACTCAGCCATCGCTTGGAGCCTGCCACTCGTGCTGAGGATTCCCTGCCACTGCGGATACCACCATTGCAGTGTTGGCCTGCAAACCATGCAAGACAGGCAATAGCTGGTCACCCAAAAACTTTAGAATTCCTCCCAACAGCCTCGCAGTTGGTCCAGTGTGGCCGTCAACCCCTCCTGCATTCCCTGGCTCAGTTGCTGCATCTCCAGCAGCTGAGGGGGAAGTGATCTCAGAGGACCAGCCAGCTGAGTCCTTGCCTCCGACAGGCCCCCGTATGCCAGAGGCCTTGGACATTCCCTCCTCCACCCAATGTACATTATCAGATGTGTCGTGCTCAACAGAGAGTGACCCAGAAGCCTCACCAACGACGTGTCAGTATCTGGGATGGTGAACTGCAAAGTGAAAAGCTGACACCACAACGGTGCTACCCTTAGAGGTCCCTTTATCCATACCCTCTGAGGACTCATCTGAGCTGTCTGGAGGAGAATTGGTGGGAGCCACAGTGGGAGCTATCCTTGCAACACAGCACACAAGGTTAAGTGCAGGGAGGGAGAGGAATCTGGGATGCAAAAATCTTTTTCACATTTCTTCACTGAACGTGGAACAAAGCACAAAGAAGATTATGTGACCGGAACAGGCCCTTCAGCCCTCCAAGCCTGTGCAACCAGGCTGCCCATCTGGATTGCATTCCCCAACCCTTCTGGGGGCCCCTATTCCCATCCCATTCACACAGCTGTAGAGACATCCCTCAGAGGTCACTATCGTATCTGTTTCCACGATCTCCCCTGGCAGCGAGTTCCAGGCACTCACCACTCTCTCTATGCAAATAAACAGGCCTCATACATCTTCTTTAAACTTTGTCCCTTGCAGCCAAAACCCATGCTCCCTAGAAGTTAAATTGAGTGGAGGATTGACAGGTGCTGACTTCTTGACACCAGCCCGACCATGCTGTCGCTGACAGCCCACATCTCCCCTTCCCTGGACTACTCCAGCACTCGCTCTTCAAAAGGAGTCTTCACCCTTTCTCTGGTGTGATGGTCGGTCTTCTCCTGTGGAGACAGAAGGAGCCACAAAAGAAATGAGGGTATGACTCCTGCAGAGTATCAAGTGATGGCCCTTAGAGGGCAAGGACAGTGCTAATTTTGGTGGGGGGGTGGGTAGAAAAGAAGTGCTGGGGGGGGTGTCAGAAGCTGGAAGCGTGTAAAGTGCTGGGGATAAGACAATAAAACCATAAGACATAGGAAGAGAATTAGGCCACTTGGCCCATCGAGTCAGCTCCACCACTCAATCATGGCTGATAATTTTCTCATCTCCATTCTCCTGCCTTTATCCCATAACACCTCATCCCTTATTAATCGAGAACCTATCTATCTCAATGATCTGGCCTCCATAGCCTTCTGCAGCAAGGAGTTCAACAGAGTCACCATTCTCTGGCTGAAGAAATTCTTCCTCGTTTCTGTTTTAGAGGATTTCCCCTTTACCCTGAGTTGTGCCCTCTGGTTCTAGTTTTCCCTACTAGTGAAAACATCCTCTCCATGTCCACTCTATCCAGGCCTTGCAGTATCCTTATAAGTTTCAATAAGATCCCCCTTCAATCTTCTAAACTTCAACGAATACAGACCCAGAGTCTTCAACCATTCCTCATACAGCAAGTTCTTCATTCCAAGGATCATTCTTGTGAATCCCCTCTGGACTCTCTCCAAGGCCAGCACATCCTTCCTTAGATAATGGGGCCCGAAACTGCCCACAATACTCTGGTCTGACCAGAGACTTACACAGCCTCCCTGCTTTTGTATTCTAGCTCTCTCGACATGAACGCTAGCATTGCATTTGCCTTCCTAACTGCGGACTGAACCTGCACATTAACCTTACAAGAATCTTGAACAATGACTCCTAAGTCCCTTTGTGTTTCTGATTTCCTAAGCATTTTTCCATTTACAAAATAGAAATCAAATTTGGGGGAAGATGCTAGATGGGTTAAGCACTCACCCTTGTTGTCCAGATGAGGTCATTGATCTTCTTGCGGCACCATTTTCATGTTCTGGAAGCCAGTGCAATGGCACTAACTGAGGCAGCAAGTGCCTTATAGGCCACATTGCCATCAGCTCCCCTGAGTCTGCGTCCTCCTGGGGATAACAAGATGTCCTGCCTCATCTTTGCCACTTCCCAAGGTTGCCCTCAGTAAATTGGAGAGGGGCTTGTTGTATGCTTATTTTGTCCTGCACTGTCTGCCTGTCCATCCTTGGGGTTTTTATGGAGCTGTCTCTTGTTAAGGCAGATCAGTGGCAGGCAGTTTTCCAGAACATTCCAACAAGTTCCATGCAGCTTGCTTGTTAGCATTGGGGGGAAGGCAAGTGAGCACTTGCAGGTGTGCTAATGGGCTGGTGAGGGAGGGGTGATGTATCAGTGCCTCAATGATTGGGGACAGAGAAGAGAGAGGGAGGTGTCACATAGCCATCAGAGTCAGGAGGAGATGAGAGCCTTGTGCAGGAGGATCTGGGATAGGAAGGAGATCACTCTGCCAGAGATCAGTGGGGGAAGAAGGGGATCTTTCTGCCTGAGACTGATGGGGGGAAATGGGGTTCTGCTGCCATTCTGCCTGGGATCAGTGGGGTAAAGAATGGGAAAGGGCTGCAATTAGTCTGTTTGGGGTGGGCTAGTGTAGGGGCATAAAGGGATCAATAATGTTGTGGGGGTGGGGCAGTGTCTGTGGCGACCAGGGGAATGCATTTTCTGGCCCGGGAGGGATGTGGCAGGGAAGCAGCATTCTATCACTTATTTTGCGCATGTGCAGTTGGAGGCACTGATCGGAGCTACAGGGTTTCAGGCAGGTTAAGTCCCGCCCACAGGCTTGTGCAGCGTGATTCAGAATCGTTGATATTTTTTTCAGGAAGACTGCATATAGGAGCATCTGTGAAAGGTTTAAAAGTTTCAAGTCTGCCCAGCACTTAGAACCAAAATGGTAAAATGAGGCCCTAAGTGTTTGAGGTCATTCTCCAAGGTCATACGCAATCTCCTCAATTGAAGGTCAAGTGCTTTTTATTATTAATTGTGCAGCCACTGAGGAAGCACATATTAGAAACATTCGGACAAGCAAAGGAACATGGAAGGCAGATGAATGAATGAATCATTCATAGGAATGAATAAGGGTGATGCATTACACCATTACTGAATCAGTTTAGACTGTGAACTTTCTGGTCACTTTTATTCTTGTGTTTAGGAAATAGAATGATGCAATGGCCAGTGATAGAAGAAAGATAATAGTATGAGATTGTTGGTAAATGGGGAAGCGTGGTTGAGGTTATTCATTGTGAATTACTTGATCACATGAAGCCTCGGCAGAAAGAGGCTGTCTACCCAGCAGCCTCCTTTCCTCACTGTGTTCCTCCACTTCCTATTGCACTTCTTCTTCCACCATTTCCTTCACATTTTTCTTTGTACTTCTGTCCTTGTTCTCAGCTGCTAGTTGGAATTCTATTCCCTCATCATAATCAGTTGCAGTATACCATCTCATCTCAGAATTGCAGGGTTCCTCCTGAACAGTCAATGCAGGAAGCTGAAATCTTGCTTGAGGCCACCAATGGTGGTTCTAAATATTTCTTATCCAAGAATGGCTGTCACTCTAAACCGACTGAGTTCATGTCCATGGGTTCCTCACTGGAGTCATATATCATGTTATGAATGGATAGCCCTTGTTCTTCAATAGCCAGTCTTTGATTTGCCACAATGAGTTAAATCCTGATGCACAGAGAACTGTCACAAACTTGAGTGATCATGAGTTTCTATCTGCATGATGAGTTGCTGTGTTCATATATCTGTACAATGAGGGAGTCAAATTGTTTTCAATTGAGGAAAATGGCTGTGATTTTCAAGGCCATTTCAGAGGACAGTTTAGAATCAACCATTTTGGTATAAAACTAGATATAGGACAGAGTGGACAGATTTCTTTCTGCATCAGACCTTACATAAAATTTCACAGAATATAGAGCATATAAACAGGCCATTCGGCAACAATAGATCTGTGATAATGTTTATGCTGAAATGAACTTCCTCCCATCTTACTTTACCTTACCAACATTTCTTCTATTCCTTTTTCACTTACTACTTTCCTTTTAAATGCTATGCTATCTGGCTCAGCTATTTAATGCAGTGGCAAGTTCCACATTCCAATCATTCTCTGATTAAAGACATTTCTCCTTCATTCTTCTTAGATTTATTATTGATTATCTGATATTTGAGGACACTATTCCCTCAAAGCTGTCTGGCTATGTCCAGAGTTCCCATGGAGGTTGTGCATAAGTTGATCACTTTAAGTTAAGAAGATTATGGGGTGCTACAAAAACATTAAAGGGCCCAGGTCCTTAATTGAATCAGTCATGCACAGTAAAGAAAAAATAGTGAATATGTTCTTTATGGTCCCTTATTTGGATTCCCCCAACTGGAAGAATTTTCTCTAAATCTCCCTTGTCATTATGTTAAAAACCTCTATCGTGTTACCTCCTCAACTTCCTTTTTCCTAGAGAAAACAGTTTGCTCAATCTTTTTTGATAGGGATTAAGTTATCCTTGTAAATCTTTTGTACACTTCCTCTTTTTATAACCAAAATATTTTAGGTATAGTCTAACCAAGATTCTTCACAAATTTAATATAACTTTTCTGCTTTATAATTCTATTCCTCCTGAAATGAATCCTGATACTTTGTTTGTTTTTTAATGGACTTATTGACATGCGATGCTGCATCTGATATTTTGCGTATTGGAATCCTTGCATCCCTCGGTTCCTTTATGCTCATTCAGACTTCATTTTTTCCACCAGAATGAACAACCTCACATTTATTTATATTGGAATTAATTTGCCAATTACGTATGTGATTTATTACACTGGCACAATTATCTTTGTCAATCTTTGTTATTTTTTCAAAGAGTTCAATAAAGTTGGCCAAGCATGCCATCACTTCTGAAATCTGTTTCCAGATACTTTCCAGTTGTCTCGTCAAGTAAAGATTCCATTATCTTTCCTAACACAAATATTAAACTAACTGCTCTATAATTCCCCGGATTTCTTTTCTCTCACTTTTTCAATATGGAAATTGTGTTATAATTGCAGGACATATAAGATTATAATGTTTTAAACTATCTCCTTTAGTTTGGGTAAAACGGAACAGTTGGAGAGGGATATATGACTTTGTAAGAAATCTATCCAGAGACAAACTTATGAGATCTGGTTGCCATGAGGGCAAGTGCTCTGGTCAAAATATATTTGAAGTAAAGGTGTAAGTTGTAACACCTGAACACAAAAAAAGAGGCTGCTGTTCTTGCTGTTTGTAAACTCTTGGATTCTTAGTCAGAGAGATTTGGGGAAGAAGACCAACAGAGGTGCTGTCATTGCCAGTCAGAAGGAAAGGACTATTTTCAGGGTAACCTCAAAGCAGACTGCTGGTGAGGATGGATTCCCTGTTCAAAGAAACAAAACTAGCTTTGGAGAATCGAAGATAAAGACATCACCAGTAGATCTTGGCTGCTCAAAGTGCATTCATGTATGCTCAAAAGATTGAGTGAAGGGAACTTTGTTTAAAATTACATTGGAAGTTTCACCCAAATGAGGAAAGAAGATCTGTTTAACCACAAGGTGGAACTTGGAACTTTAACTACAAGGCTATATTTATGCTGACATTGTGCTGCAATGTAGCATGGAATGGGAGTTTCAGTAGTGTTCGTTGGTTAATGGGAAAAGTTTTGTATATTAATATTTGCCTACTAAGTAACATTTAATCAATGGTGGCTGTAGATTGTTTGTTACAGTAAAAGTCTTAAAGAATGGAATCTTGTGTGACAATTTCTGACAGTTGCTGGGAATTTTTTTTTTAAATGTCATCAATCTCTATGGGCAATGGAATGATAGCATTAGCTGTCCATCAGTCCTCCGACACCATTCCCTTTTCTATTAAATGTTTACATATGTATACATACATAGTGCTTCAGCTACCTTCCCTTGGTTCTTTGAGTGTGTACAGATGCAATCCATCTAGACCCATGGTTTTATCCTTGTTGAGTTTGTTTCCTTTATCAATTTACTTGTTCCCATCTGTTTAAAGATGTCTTTATATCCCTCTTGATCTTTTCTTTTAATGTTATATCCAACTTGTTAGACACTGATACAATCTGAAACAAAGCAATTACTCTATATTTCTGCTAATTCACTGTTATTATTTCTGAGCTTATCCTAGGCATCCCTTAATAGCTATATCTCAATTCTGCTCTTTCATACGTCTGTAGAATCTTTATTGTTTATTTTATGTTTGTTTTTACTTTAAATTTTGAATTCCTTATTGCCTTCCTGATTTTTTTTTAGCTATTTTCTAATCCCCTTAATCCCCACTTCCATCCTTTCCTTTATCATTTTTTTTCTTTCAGAATATGACATTTTCTTTAGTTTCAGTTTACACAAATCTCTTTTATTCATTCAGTTTTGTTTGTTTTTATATAGACTTTTTTCTCCTGAACTCTATTGATCATTTTTTAAAATGCTTCTTGCAACAGTTCTATACTTAGAAATTATCCAGTTATACAATTTCAACTTAATTATCTTGTCCTGCAGCTGTCAGTTATTTTAAATATGTGGATGAGTCCCTTCAAAGTTTTTATTTTCAAAATGACTACATATTCAGATCAGTGAGTTCCTCTTCAAACTTAGACCTAAATCCCAGAATTATCCTCGTAATTTTTGTCTGAACTCTCCATAGTGCATTAATGTCCTTTTGAAGTACAGAATCCAAAGCTTCAAATATTGTTAATTTCCCCAATGATTTATTGCAGATTAAATAACCATTTTGACTTCACCTAAATTATCTATACACGCACTCCCAAATCATTTGGTCCTTGTTGATAGATCTTCATGTTGAATAGATACTTCCAGTGAAAATAACTAAAATTTTTTTGTTTTTCTAATCTCAATAACAGACAATCAATTAATGTTTACAAAAACTTATGGGTTATGTATATTGTGCTCATGTATATTATCTTCAATTTATCAACATTGAAGTAAAATGTGAGAAAATGTGAAATTGTCCATTTTGTCAGGAAGAATCAAAAAGCTTATTATCTAAATAGTGAGAGACTGCAGAATTCTGAGGTGCAGAGAGATCTGGATGCTCTTGTGCATGAATCACAGAAGGCCATTTGGAGGAACAGAAAGTAAGTGGGAAAGCCAATAGAATATTATTATTTATCATAAGGGCAATTGAAAAGAAGAGTAGGAAGGTTATGCTTCAGTTGTACAAGATACTAGTGAGACCACATTTGGATATTTTGTACAGCACTGGTCATCTTATTTAAGCAATTTAAATGTATTGGAAGCAGTTCAGAGAATCCAATCAGGTGCTGGAGTGTGGCAGCTATGGGATTTTTACAGGAACTTCATTGCAGTGTAAATATATGCCTAAATGACACTAATAAATAAATTAAACTTTAGAGAATGTTTAACAGACTAACACCTGGAACGGCTGGATTATCTTGTGAAGAAAAGTTAGACAGGCTAGGTTTCTATCCACTGGAATTTAGAAGAATAAGAGACAACTTGATTGAAACCTTTAAGACCCTGGGAGGTCTTGATTAGGTAGATATGGAGAGGATTTTTCCTTTTGATGGAGAATCTAGAACATGGGAGTGCAGCAGTCAGCACCAGCACTGATTTTGAAGAAATTTGTCCACAAATATGGAATAATCTCTTGTGGAATGGATTTCCACTTTCCTGATAGCAATTTAAATCTGGCACCATTATGGGGGATCTCTAAGTGTCAATAGCAGTGATGACAGCAAGTAAGGAAGGAGACAATTACTTTGTACTATTCTTACGGGTTGCATACCAGGAAATTAAAAACACCACTTACTCAATTTTTGGATACTGAAATAAAAAAAATTACTAATGAGTTAAATTAGAAGATAAACTAAAGAAACACAAACCTCAAAGAATATTTTTAAAATGTGCTTTTTTATCATAATGGGCAAATTTGACATTGTAAAAATATAAAATCAGCTTTTCAGGAGTAAAGAGGATGGTTAGTAGTAAATAAGAAATTGGTATACTATTAAGACCTCATTCAGCAAGATGTAACTTCTTCAATGGTCATTACAGTGAGACTAAAGTGTTAAAAGTAGAAGGTTTTGTCATTCACTGATTGCTTATGAATTGCAGACTGGTGAGACCTCAACAGGGCACCTTCCTAAAAGAAATAGTGTCACTCTATCTGGCATGTGGGAGGCTTTCAAGTGTAAGTTGATAGGGATTCAGAAATGGCACATTCCTGTAAGGATAAAGGGTAAGTATGGCAAGTTTTGGGGACCTTGAATAAGGAGAGATATTGTGGGCCTAGTCAAAAAGGAA
Organism: Sphyrna mokarran; assembly: GCA_024679065.1. Classification (NCBI taxonomy): domain Eukaryota; kingdom Metazoa; phylum Chordata; class Chondrichthyes; order Carcharhiniformes; family Carcharhinidae; genus Sphyrna; species Sphyrna mokarran. The sequence goes on from JAGIQG010000006.1 coordinate 81,248,650, forward strand.
AAGGAAGCTTTTGTCAAGATAGGAGGTTGGAAACACACGAAGCAAACATGGATTACAAAGAAAGTAGAAAGGAACTTAAGCAAGGAGTAAAGAAAGCTAAAAGGGGTCACAAAAAAATCATTGGCCAGCAGGTTAAGGAAAATCCCAGGGTTTTTTATACATATATAAAGAGCAAGAGGGTAGCCGGGGAGAGAGTTGGTCTACTCAAAGATAGGGGAGGGAAACTATGTGTGGAGCCGGAGGAAATGGGCGAAGTATTAAATGAATACTTTGTGTCAGTATTCACCAAAGAGGACTTGGTAGATGATGAATCTGGGAAAAGGATTGAAGAATAGCCAGTGTTGTTCCTTTGTTTAAAATGGGTAGCAAGAATAATCCAGATAATTACAGGCCAGTGAGCCTTCCATCAGTGGTAGGGAAATTATTGGAGTGAATTCTTCCAGACAGGATTTCCTCCCACTTGGAAATAATTTGACATATTAACGAGAGGCAACATGGTTTTGTGAAGTGGAGGTCACGTCTCACTGACTTGATTAAGTTTTTCGAGGAAATGACAAAGATGATTGATAAGGGTAGAGCAATGGATGTTGTCTACATGGACTTCACTAAGGCCTTTGACAAGATCCCTCATGGCAGACTGGTGCAGAAGGTGAAATCGCATGAGCTCAATGGTTAGCTGGCAAGGTGGATACTGAACTGACTCGATCATAGAAGACAAAGGCTAGCAGTGGAAGAGAGTGTTTCTGAATAGAAAGTTGTGACAATTGGCATTCCTCAGGGATTAGTGCTGGGATTTTTGCTGTTTGTAATATACTTAAATAATTTAGAGGAGGATATAACTTGATTAATAAGTTTGTGGATGACACAAAGGTTGGTGGATTGCAGATAGCAATGAGGGCCATTGGATTATACGGCAGCATATAGATCGGTTGGAGACTTGGACAAAGAAATAGCTGATGGAGTTTAATCCAGTCAAATGTGAGATAATGCATTTTGGAAGGTCTAATACAGATAGGAAATATACAGTAAATGGTAGAATCTTTAAGAGTATTGATACGCAGAGGGATCTGGGTGTACAGGTACACAGGTTATTGGAAGGGGTAATGCAGAAGGTAGTCAAGAAGGCATAAAGCATTGAGACATTGAGTTAAGAAATTGGTAAGTCATGTTGCAGCTTTATAAAACCTTAGTTAGGATGCACTTAGAATATGGTGTTCAATTCTGGTTGCCACACTACCAGAAGGATGCAGAGGCTTTGGAGGGGTTATAGAAAAGATTTACAAGAATGTTGCCTGGTATGGAGGGCACTAGCTATGAGAAGAAGTTGGAGAAATTTGGCTTGTTCTCACTGGAACAATGGAGGTTGATGGGCGACCTGTTGAAATCTACAAGATATGACGGGCATGTACAGAGTGAATAGTCAGAAGCATTTTTTTCCGGGGGGGAAGTGTCAATTACTGGAGGGCATAGGTTTAAGGTGCAAGGGGCAAGTTTGAAGGAGATATATGAGGCAAGTTTTTACACAGAGAGTGGTGGGTACTTGGAACTTGCTGTCGGGGGAGGTAGTGAAAGCAGATATGGCAGTAACTTTTAAGGGGCATTTTGACAGATACATAACAGAATGTGAATAGAGGATATAGTTTTAGTTCAGGTGGACAGCATGGCCATTGCAGGCTTGGAGGGTCAAAGGACCTATTCCTGTGCTGTAATTTTCTTTGTTCATTGCACTTTGGAGTTTTTATGCTATTCTGCAAATATGCAGATTCCCTAAATTGTTGTCAGCTTCCAGGGAATAAGGACAATGAATGATCACAATTTCACTGTTTTGGCCACTGCAAAGTCCAGACCATTATATGGCATAGCTTGGCATTGTCAGTAAGTTACTTGAAGCACACTCCTCTATATCTGTCTGAACTTTCCCTAGTTATTACATTTGCTGGTAATTCGTTGCGACCTCGATAACCCTGTTGGAGGTGTAGCCTCATCATTAACAAAAATGCAGAAGTCCGGCAATGACAGGCTGAGATCTGTTCGATTGATGTGTGAAAAGGAAAGAAAGATTTATGCAACACTTAGGACCATAGGATGTCTCAAAGCACTTTAGTGCCAATGAAATACTTTTGGAGTGTAGGAAAATGCAGCCAATTAGTGAACAACATATTGTCACAAACAGTGTTGTGATAGTGATCAGATAACTTGTTTTTATGACGTTGATTAATATTGGTACATTGACAAGGAGACCAGGATAACTTCTTTATCCTGCTTCAAAATAATGCCGCCAGATCTCCTGCACCTACCTGAGGGGAGCGGGGAGGGGGCAGACAGGGTCTCCGATAGGGCAGCACCCCCTCAGTACTGACACTGCAATGGAGATATCTCCGTTGAAATCTAAAAGGTCTTAAATCCACAACTTTGTAACTATGAGGTCAAATGACTCATAGCGGAGTATGAGCATTGGGACAGGGAACTGGGTCCAAGATTGAGGTGACCATGCATGTATAAGGAGATCAATGTTCAATGTGTTGAATGGCCTTTTCTGATTTTTATGTTCTCACGTTCACAAAACAAGACGCTGTAAAGTTAAATTGTTCTATTTAATTTAGTTTAAGTGGTAAGGCCGTTCAAAAAGATTCACGTTAATATAGTACATTTAATACAGTGACTAATGTACTATGCTGGTTTCAGTCCGTAATATTTAACTGCAGTAGTTAGTATGTTTGTTTATAGATTAAAACCAGAGGAAAAAATATCCGATTTAACTAACCTCAACTTCCCGAGATCACAGACTTGAAAGCGTCACATGAGGATGGTGCGGATCTATCTCAGGCATCAGTGGATCTGTGCTGAATTGAAAAGGGCAGCGCTTAGAATGCATCTCTTCCTAAGCAAGCTCTCTAACATTGTCGGTAGGAACAATGCAAACGATCAGAGCTCCTATTGCTGTCCAAATGCTCTTTAAATTTAGAATGAGGACTGCAGAAATAGTTCAATGTATTTATTCCCTTGGCGTTGATATGGGAGGCTCGTGGTCAGTACTGAGGGGGATTATTGAAAAACACACACACACCAACTCTGATAAACTCATCTATTTTATTGTCGATTTGAAATATACAGCGTAGGAAGTATAGAAAGTTATAGGCACAGATGACTTATGTACAGGCATTTGTAAATAACATTAATGAAATATACTTCGATGCTTCTGAACAGAATAGATACAATTGCTTTCTTTCTATATCATAGCAAGTTGCCCCAAGGAAAGAAGGATATATTTCGACATGGAGCGTTTGGAAGAATAAGTCTGTACAAATTGACTCTCTATCCTTTCCCTCGATCGAATGGGCGCTTTGTTGAAATATATTTAAACTTCTGCCAACTTTCTTTCCAATATCGAATGACATTAGATCGAGTTCTCTGCTGCATTTTTGCTTTTTTAATTTCAAAGTTTCTCTGCATCAGCATTCCTTCCTCGTGTGTTCTGTGCACTAAACGGTTGACACTGACGTACCAACTGTTCCTTTATATATAAATACAAGAAAGGATCGTGCAGTTTTAAGACGACATTGCCATGTATTTCTTATTAATTGACTGGTGCTACGCTAAATGAACTGAGAGGTACAAGATCATGTGCTATTTTATTGGTCTGTTTCCCCACAATCCCCTCCCTTGCCTTTAAGAAAAATTGAGAAGAAAAGTGATGGTGCAGTGAGAAATTTACCAGGATTAAACCTCCGGCATTGTCTGCACGGATTTCAGAATATGCTTTTTTTTAAAATATAAAACCTCATGCAAGGTTAAATGTATATTATATAAATAGCTTAAATCAGTAGTCCGTTTTCCTGACCTTTATATTGATTGAAAGTATTTGCCGAGCGATTTTTTAAAAAAATCTGCCAAAATGTATATCCGCTTGCATTAATAAGGTGCTTATTTATTGTGAATATGTTCCTATGCTTTAATAAAAAAAAGTGACTGAACATGTCCAAAATGAGTGTGCTTTCATTAGCTGCTTGTACTGAAATATAAATATCTATGGTGCATTCTGATCATTCGAACCAGGAGTTTGGTTTATGATCAAGACGCACCTCCTCTGTCAGAGCAACCTGATGGTTCTCTGATGGGACACTATATTTTAAAACTTTAATCTTGTCTTAATAAGTGGGCAAAAGGGGACAACACGTTTCACAATTGAGATAAACCCATGTGGACAGGGGTTACTCACCCCTCCACCCACCCCCGTCCCTCCCCCCCCCCCCCCCCCCCTCCCTCCCTCCCCAGGCGGCCTCTCTGAGCCCCAGTCTGATGGGTTGGTTGTCCAGAGGCTTGTTGCTTATTCGGCTGTGCTGCAGCTCACATCACGACACACTTGCCCTTGAGTTTCTCTGTCCTCTTTTGCTGTTTGGACTTCTTGCCGTCGATCTGCAGGCTCACGGCCCGGCGCTTCTCTAGGTTCAGCAGTTCCTGGAAGAGCTCCTTGACGTTGTGGTTGGTCTTGGCCGAGGTCTCCATGAAGCCGCACTTCCAGCGCTTGGCCTGGGACTCGCCGTCGCTGGCCTGCACCTCCCGCAGGCTGTCGTCGCACTTGTTGCCCACCAGCATGATGGGGATGCTCTCCACGTCGCCCTTGATCTGGCACACTTGCTCGTAGATGGGCTTCAGCTCCTCCAGGGACTGCTTGCTGGTGATGGAGTAGACCAGGATGAAGGCGTGCCCTTTGGAGATGGACAGGCGCTGCATGGCCGGGAACTGGTGGCTGCCCGTGGTGTCGGTGATTTGTAAAGTGCAGATACTCTTATCGCAGCTGATGACCTGGCGGTAAGTGTCTTCGATGGTGGGGATGTAACTCTCCCGGAAAGTCCCCTTGACAAACCTCAGCACCAGCGAGCTCTTGCCCACTCCCCCCGCTCCGAACACCACCACCCTGTAATCATTGCTCTGCTCCGGCATCTTCACCGACTGCCTCAGACTGTCACCTAGAGTCAAAGGGAAAGAACAGATTACACACGCTCAGCTCATGTCCACAGCCAACGTATCTTTTATTGCAAGGCAGTCTTTTATCATTCAGCTGAGTGACCAGAGTCACTATGCAAGAATTCTCTAACGCCCAGTTAACATTCTCCAACTCCGGGTGTCTGCAGAGCAGCAGAGATGGTCTCTGGAGTGCATCTTCTCAGTTAACCTTCTGAGCATCCGAGCTACGGATCAGCAGGGGTAAAAATGGGTGCAGAACATGCACCGCCCTGCCCCCCCCCCCCGACCCCACTCTGCACACAACCAATGTTACAGCCCCTGCAGCCTATTTTTGTCAAACGTATATAAATTTACCTTACGAGCCAGCACTACCAGTTCTAACGTGCCGATCGCTTGGGTCGAGCCGCTGTGCGCTCAGTCTTGAGGACTCATGTTAGCTGAGGGTTGCACAGGGATCAGCGATGAAGGAGTCGGCTTCCTGCTCTCTGAAAGAGCTGGAGGGAGTTTCTGTCTGATATTTAAGGCTCCAGAGACGCAGGGATGTTGTTACGTATCTGGTTTGTTTAGAGAGCTCGGTGTGTGATCAGGGAGACGGGGATCTGACTATCGTCATCAGTAATTTTCACTGCTACCTCTTGGTGCTTGTCGTCAGAATACTGCAACAACAGAGCACAGGCTGAGGCAGCGCTGCTAATAAATCTTCCTGGGCGAGAGAGCGAGAGAGCGCAGCGTGTCTCAAATCCGCACCGTCAGCATCAACAACAAAAAAAAATCTACTCTTTTCAAGGCAGCATTTCATCTCGGGGAGTTTGACCACTGCAAATCCTGCTAACCTCTGTCAAATTTAACAACTGGTTTAGAAAGCTAGAATAAAAATGTAGGGGCTGCGAACAACCGGCCATTGTTTGTTTTTTGTATAGTGTTGGTAGGGTCAGTCTGAATAAGGAAGGAGGGTTTCCCAGTGGAACGGTCTGTTTCCCAGTCATTAAGCTATTCCCACTCCACTCCCCAAATGATCTTTCCACATTCACTGAGCTTTTCCTTCCCTACTTTTCCAGACCGTGAGCACGTTCCCCCCCCGGCCGCCTCCGTCTGTCAGCGCTAACAAGGTTTAATATTCACTCGGTTTTAATAACCTGCACTTCATCCATTTCCAAGGGTCATCATCGCCACCAATTGGACAGCGTCAGTGTAGCTCCCTGAGGTCAAGCCTGTGTAAAGCAGCCAACGGGCTGTCTGAACTGTAAATAGCCATTCCAGCTTTTCAGCAGTCAGGGTTTTTTGATGTTTCCAATGTTACATTTCATTCCACGCTTCCGTAATGCTCCAATTCTCTGCGAATAACTCTATCTGATTAAGCAGCTCGGCTTCTTTGACCGCCCTCTTAATTCATTCCCGCCTCCTTTTGGGGACAAATGACCAGTTCAAACCCATCCGAATATATCAAACAACGCCGCGTGGAGCCCTTTTCTGATCTATTTTAAACAAGCAATTACATATGTTTTCGTCTATGAGGAGAATGTAATCTCTTATTTATTTCTAACATACACTTATTGGCGGACAATGCATTTGACCAGATACTTAAGCGCTAGCTTAAAAAAAGAATAAGTTACATAGTTAAATACGAGGCCTAATAATCAGCTTTATCTCAGACAATAGAAATATGGACACAACAGCGAATGGTTAAAGTTAATGACTCTTTACTAACTTGGCATTTTTAATCTGGTATTTGAATATAATCTTTCAAATGAAAAACCAAAGAGCTAACGAACAGCATTCAGAGCAATGGCTTCTTTCATTTCGAAAGTTAGGCTTTTGTATTCAGTGCATTGTTCAGTTATCTTTTTGAAGACAGAAATGAGACCGTGCAAAAATATGTAACATTTACGAATTCAGACTCATTGCTGCAAGTGTCGTGTCGAATTCCAACATATGGCCAGCTCAATATTGAGTCGATTTTTGGAGGGAGAACTGATCTTAGTTATATTTGCTTTCCCAAACATTGCTAGAGAAATATAAAACCCAGATTAGCTTCAGCCAGTCAGCTAATATTAGATGGAAATAAAGCAAAACACTGTCAGCTATTCACCGGCCTTTAATATTTCAGCGTTGAAAGTAATTGTCTCTTACCATTTCTGATCACTTTTGCTGACATACATTGCCAAAAGGACAACTCGGCAGCACTCCCTCCTCTCCCCACCCAACCCCAGTTATTTCAGGAACAACTTAATACTCAATTTTTTTGGAATCACAAATTGTCATCGAGTTATGGCGTTTAATAGAGATCATTCGGCCCATCATGTCTGCGCCTGCCATCAAGCAGCTAGTATCATCTTCCCATTTTCTGACACTCCTGATTTGTGAAATAATGGGACATCAACATAATATTGTCAGAAATACTGACAAAGATCAAACAGTGGATGGTTAAATGTTTATTTTACACCTAGGTTTAGAAGATGTAGAATGTTTATTGCCACATATTCGTCTAACGTTTTAGAGATAATTCAGCATTTTCTATGGGAGCAGACGAAAGGTTGCATTCGGTTTGGGTTCAAATGTACAAAAGGGAAAAAGATCCAGCATTAGGACCCCGAGACCACGGCCAATACCATATCCTCCGCATTTTGCCAAGGGGTGGGGAGGGGGCGTGAATCCGACTTGAGGCCAGGGGATGGGGGAGAATTCTTCACAGTGCGCTTTATGGCTTCAGCTGTTGTTCCTTTCCTCTGATGGGAAATGAAGGCTCAGCTCAGAAGTATAGAGCGCGCTGTCTGAAGTTAGCTGGGCCATTGGAAGTAATGGGCTCCAAGTATAAGAATGCAAGGTTGAAATTGAGAGTTTAATTCAAGTTGACGGACTGGAGCTTTCATTAACCAGTGCTCAGGTATGCCAGATCGCCAGTAAGTGATTGTGAAGGGTGAAAAAGGTTCTGCATTCTGAAAGAGATCTTTGGGCTTCGACTGACCACGAAGAATAAGCCTACATATAAAAAAACAGTGAAATTCTTATTTCCAAATTTCAGGCGCATCCCTCTGACATTGACCAGTTTATTAATCAATTGAATTATTTTGATTATATTCAAAGGGGATGAGTCAGGCGAACCTGTAGGTTAGGTCACCCCTCAGTTGACTAGTACTTTTTTTCTCTCCATTTAATTAGCTATCCCATTCTCTCTCCCTAGCACAGGCCGGCAATACTCCTGCATTGTTAACATTTTAAAAATGCCCCAAGAGGGAAATGTCTTTTTGCACGCTGCTGAGTCTGACTAATGCAGTGAACAGGGGCGTGTTCTGCAAGCATTAGACTATCCGAGCAATGCTGTCAGAATGTTCCTAGGTGGCTCGGTTATCAATGCTGAACCAAACCGGGAGTTTCCAATGAATGAACTGAGACCACTCTCTGAATGATCTGTACACCCATCACCTCTGGAAAATCAATTCAGAATCACACAGAGGATGCTCTGCGGCTCTTTGTTAGACTAATCCAGATTTGAAATGCAGTTTTGAGGGCGAAACGATTTCTAGGCTGGGACACAGCGATCAGTCCCATCATGCAGCATCTGCCATCAGCTTCTCCCTTGGCTGAATACCCAACATGAGGCATCCTGCATTGTGCAGTCTATTTGTTCAAGCGGTCAGCTTCAAGCAGCACACACGGCAGGCACCACATCTGCAAACACTCGGGTTATCTTGGCTGGTGTATAATATACTCTGTACATTTGATTTCACCTAAAGACGGATCACCTGTCTGTTCAGAATTAAACCGCAGGCACACCCATTCCCAAGATCCAGGAAATGTTGCCACTCCAGCAGGAATGCCGGTTCCTTCACCTTCAAACAATAAAGGCGTCGCCACTGACTGTGCCCTGAGCCCAGAGATAGTACATCCTTTCACAGAAAGTAGACTAGCTCCAATATGTCTGAAATATCAATCTAATTACTTGTTCATTATTGCAGGTACTATGTTGGCATATACATTTGAATCATTTTGCTAGATCCATGTGCCCGCTATTCGTTTCTCAAACATGGAAAACACTTTACCTCGGGAAAGGATCCGCGTATTAAACTGGAGAAGAAGATTGGAAGGTCCACATGCCGCCGCGATGGCTCCAGTTTTCCGGCTGCAGTGGTCTCAGCAGTGAGAGTGGGGAGGTAGTGTCTGCTACACGCTGGCTTTCTGCCGTCTACTCTACACAGGGGATGAAGCAGTGCCCTCTCTCTCTGAGTCCTGGAGCTCAGATTAGATCACCTCCTGTTTTTGCTGTCGACAGATGGCACGTGATTCCTTTCACAATAAGAGTCGCTTGTACTCTCCTCCCCATCTTCACCCTCAGCAGAATATCCTGCGTGAACAATGGGAGAGACCTTCAGAGATTTTCTCTGCGTCCCAGCCTAGCGATCGTTTCGCCTTTAATTTCAAATCTGGATTAGTCTAACAATAGAGCATCCTCTGTGTGATTCTGAGCTGATTTTCCAGAGGTGATAGGTGTACAGATCACTCAGAGAATGGTCTGTTCAAGAAATATAACGGTGTTTGGAGTATTAGGGGGATTGATCCTAGCAACAGTTTGGCAAATTATCCTTTTTTTTGCCCCAGTCGTGTTGTCCCCTGCAAAAGGGATTGACTCATGCTGGCAAACTGATGGCGAACACTTTAGTGATCACGGGCATTCGGCCTCCGACCTTCAGGTAAGCATTCTCCAAGGTGGCCTTCATGACACACAACTGCGCAGAGTTGTTGAGCAGAGACTAATAGCCAAGTTCCACATACATGAGGACGGTCTCAACAGGGATCTTGGGTTCATGTCACACTATCTGTAACCTCCATGACTTGCCTGGGTTTGCAAAACCTCACTTACTGTACTGTCTGGGGACAATACACATCTCTTTAACCTGTACTCAGTGTTCTGTCCACTCACATTGTTAGTCACTTTAAGACTTGAATAGCAGGTTAGGTGTAAAGATTCACATTCTAATCAGTAATCTGTAAACTGTGCTGTTATATGTGCTGTCTGAGACCAGAACAGCTCATTCACCTGACAAAGAGGTTGAAACACCTTGAAAGCTTACGAGTTTACTGTTATCGGTTGGACTTAAATCTGGTGTTGTCAGACCTCTTACTGTGTTTATCCCAGTCCAACACCGGCATCTCTACATCATGGCAAACTGATGAACAGGCCTTGACTACATTCCAATCTTTTCCTTAATTACAATTTTTCTGGTGTGAACCTTCTTAGTTACTGTTGATTGAATGGGTACCCAAAGTGAGCATAATCCTGTCTTCACTCACCTGTATGTGTCTTCCAGCAAGCAGTCACTGAGATAATGCTGAAGAGTGGGTCCATTTCCTTCATGGCTAATGAATGATCCAGGGTCCTCTTCTAATAAAATTACAGTGCACATTTTCCAATTTCCAGGACAAATCTCTAAACCATTGATTAGATTTCTGGTCATTTTCACAACAGCAATAAATGGTCAAGGATTTAAGGCATGACTGTCATATAAACCCAAGAATCATCAGCCATATCTTCAGAAGGTTCTCCAAATCTGGTGTCAAGAAAGGCATTCAACATTAACATTCTCTCCCAAGACAACCTACCCAGCATCAAGATACTAATCAGTCCAAACCAGCTTCGTAGGTGGGAAATGTTGTTCTTATGCCTGTTACCAGACTCCCAAAACACCGAATCACAACTACAGGAGATTCCAAGAGGGCAGCGGAAATGCTTTGGAATGTATTCAAGGAATCCCTGAATAAGTCAAACCCCCTGCCAATTCCTGAAAGCCCCTGGGTTGTGACTGACCAATTTTTTTTATTGTTCACAGGACATGGGCATTGCTGGCTAGACCAACATTCATTGCCCATTCCTAATTGACCTTGAGAAGGTAGAGGTCAGCCACCTTCAACCATTTCAATCTATGTGATGGAGGTATATCCACAGTGCTGTTGGGGAGAGTGTTCCACAATTTTAACCCTGTGATAGTGAATGAACAGCATTAAGTTCCAAATCAGAATGGCATGTGGCTTGAAGGGGAACTTGCAACTGTTGCTGATTCCAGGCATTTGCTGCCCATGTCCTTTTAGGCGGTGTCAGCCTTTGGTTTTGAAGGTGCTATCGAAGGAGCCATGGTGAGTTGCTGCACTGAATCTTGTATATGGTACACACTGCTGCCACTGTGCATGTTGAGGATGTGACTGTTTAAGGTGGTGGATGAGGTGCCAATCATGCAGCTTGCTTTGCCCTGGATGGTATCAAGCTTCTTAAGTATTGTTGGGGCTGCATTTAGCCAGGCAAGGGGAAAATGTTCCACCATACTGCTGATGTGTGCTCTTTAGATGGTGGACAGGTTTTGGGGAGGTAGGCGATTGCCACAGAATTCCCAGCCTCTAATCTGCTCTAGTTGCCACAATATTACTATTTCTTGTCAATAGCAACCACCAGGATATTGATAGTGGAGGATTCAGTCACAGTAATGCCATTGAATGTCAAAAGGAGATGATTAGGCGCTTCCTGATTGGAGATGGTTCTTTCTCACAGATATCCATACAAAAAAACATAGATCATGTAAGAAAATATACCTATCACTATAGAATTAATTAAATATTTGTGGGACATGACTGACCAGCATTTATTTCCTGTTGCTAGTTGCCCTCGAGAAGGTGCTGGCAACTTGCCTTCTTGAATTGCTGCAATCGTGTTCTGCAGGTTGACCAACAATGTCATTAGGGACAGAATTCTATGGTTTTGACCCAGCAATTGTGAAATATTCCCAAGTCAGGGTGGCAAATGTTTTGGTGAGAACTTGCAAGTGGTGGTTTTCCCATTTATCTGTTGCCCTTGTCCTTCTAGATGGAAGTGGTCATAGATTTAGAAGCTGCTGTATAAGGATCCTTGGTGAATTGTTGCAGTGCATCTTGTACACTGCTGCAATTGACCATTGGTGGTGGAGGGACTGAGTGTTTGTAGATAGGCTGGCCAATCAAGTGGCCTGCTTTCTTCTGGATGGTGTCAAGCTTCTTGAGTATTGTTGGAGCTGCACCCATTCAAGCATGTGGGGAGTATTCCATCACATTGCTGACTCATACCTTGTAGATACTGGATAGGCTTTGGGGAGTCAGGAGGTGAGTTACTTGTCACAGTATTCCTAGCTTCTGACTGTTCTTGCAGCCACTGTGGAGTGGCAGCACCCTGGCTGTTACTAGAAAATAAGTTATGTGATACTTAATGTAAGTAAATGTTTTCATAATCTGTTTTTTAATGTGTGGAATAAGGAATATAAAACTCTATTTGAAAAGACCATTGATCAGTGATAGAATCAGAAAATGCACATATTCATTGGCCAACTCTCTTTTTGAGTGTGGCTTCCTACTAGGAGAACAAGAACAGTGATTTTATTCCACAATGTTATCCTTTTTGCTGTGTGACGAACAAAAATTTGAAATATTATGATAAACGGTAAAGTTGGATAACTTGGAATAAAGGATAGTGTTGGAGATGTACATTTTTAGTACAATGTAATAAAACCAATATATTTTCAAATATAGTGTAGAATTGTTGTATCAGGATTTGAAATTTAAATTTGAAAATTTAAGAATGTTTCATTTATACTTACAGTTCATTATTGTATTATAAATAGAAATAAATAATTTAGAAGGGTAAAATGTGGAATATCAGCAATTCCAAACTATTGAGACCATCCTAAATGAATGTTTTTCTTCTGATACCTGCAGAGTTATTCCAGCGTCCTCTGTTCTTGTGTTAAATGAATGACTAATGTGTCACTGTAGTAACGCTATCACCTTACGGCAAGGCAGCAGAATTTTGAATCCTATAAAAAATGATACCATAAAATTAGAAACAAAAATTACATATTCATTTACATAAATATAACTGAAAAATGTTCTGTGTTTCCAAAAGAAAATTAGCTATTCATCAGATATGCTTCATAGTTTAGGAGAGACAAATTATCTTTACACATTTTTCTAATTTTCGAAGAGAAAACCATACATCTTTAATTTAAATAAGTATCACAGATATTCATTAAAATTGTTTCAATGAGCATTTTAAAAACTTTCACAACTTAATAATAGTGGCCCATTCCCGGATTAGTGGCTATATCAATCAATGACAAAATAGTGATAACATTACTCCATTGTTTATTACCATCTGTCATTTCTATATTATCTGAGATTTGGAGACTCCAAACATATTACACAGGGACAAAGCTTTGAATCTTAAAGTCTTAAAACTACTATTATTTCCGGAATGACTGTGTGCATCTCAGTAATGACTTCCATATTTTTGCACCATTAATGTATTGGGATATCAAAATAACTTCATAAATAATAATGACTGTCCCAAGAAATAATGAAAAGGCTGATGTGTCTAGGCTGATGTTTATTTTCATAAGATGAAAAGGAGCATTGCAATAAATGTAATATATATTCATTTTTTTATCTGTGGGAAAGGTGAAATAATTTATTTCACTCATAAACTTGCAAGCACAAGCTTTCATTTTAAATTGTGGTGTGAAGTTGATCTTTGCCAGTAGCTTATTGGACTATGTTGATAGTTTATTTGTGAAGATATGTGAATCATTTTTAACATTATTGTAGAATGAATGAGCTAGCTATCATTTTGGATGGTGGCTCATGTCCACAACTCTGTTTAGTCATCTTTGCAACTGGCTAATAGTTGAGAGACTAGGCATAAATAGGTTTTTTGGTTAGCAGGATGTCATAGTGGTGTGCCACAGGGTTTAAATTCATTAACATTGAACAATACAGATATTGTTTGAAATACTATAAACTATAGTTCATAGATTTGAATAACAATAAACAATGGCCATTATAACTTGTAAAATGTAGCTAGTAGGATTGTAGACTTTGCCTTTACCAAGTGAAATCAGTGCTTTAAATACATCTTCAGAAAATTATATTTAGCAACAAAATTTGAATAAACATTTTACTCTGTGGACCAACATTCTTTCATTTTGGCATATTAATTCTTAAAGAGTAATTTTTCCATGTAGTTCTTCACATTGGCAGTTGATTGGTCCCTCAGTGGTTAAAACATTACTCTGTTTTGTGTGTAGTCACACAGAACTGTCAAGGCACACATTGCTTTTTCCATATTCTGCAAGGTCTGTCCAACTGATTCTGTTCATGGGACAATCTGGAAATTCTTCCCTTGGTCATAACTAATTCCCTCAAGAGCAGTTATGTCTGTAACTTCTTCCTCCATTTGCAAAGGATAACTTAGTCAATCTTTTTGTTTTCTACCAGGCTGGTTAAGAACATGCATTCGTAAAGTGTTTTCTTAATATCCAAAAATATTTTGCAGTCAAGTATTTCTGTAGTATGTTAACTTTATAAAGTGACCAAGTGCAAAGCATGGTTGTGCTCACAATGCTGATAATATAATCTGACACTTGGTTGAAGACACCAGAAGAAATTCCACTGAAAAATATGCAGAATCATTTAAATCTATCTGGCTGGACAGATAAGGACTTGGTTTTGCTTCTTACGTAATAGCTGGCAGACCTGAGGCCAAGTTAAAAAAACAGGAAGGAAAGGTGGATGACATAATTTGGGAGGTGCCCTTTGCACATACCGAGCACCCCACTCCGAGATGTTAACTACCCCTTCAAAACTCACCAACTAGGGCCCCAAAATCCCTTCTCTCCTCTCTAGGCTTGGGGATGCCTCCTCACCTTAAATACCTGGTACTTACCTATCTCCGACTGCAACACACTTTTTCCTTGCAGACCCAGCAGTGCCACTATTGGGATCTAGTGCTGCCTGGGCTTCTAGAGCTACCAACTGCAGCTCCCGAAGATGGATCGAGGGGTACCTGCTCCCTTTGTTTAGCCCTCTGGCAATGCATTATGGGCTGCCAGACAGGACCTTCCTCCAGGTGCCTCAGCTGCCAGACAACATTCCTTCTCCCCACTCCCATGAAATCCAAACCTGAATCCCTTATACATTTTATTAGATATTTTCAAATTCATCATTGCTTTTCAAATGCCACGCACTATGCTCCTGATTTTACTGAGGAGGTTTTGGGTGAGCAATGAGCCTGGAGGGATTTTAATGTTAGTGCCCATATCCAGATCTCAGCGTCCAACTAAACCCAGCTGAAGTTATTGCTTGGCCAATGGGCAGAAGCAAAGTCCACATAGCAGAAGGTCATCACCGGGGACCTCTATAAATGACTCCTGGTGGGAGTAAGTGGTCAAGGGGCAGGGTTGATCATAATGGGTGATAGTTGTGGTGGGGGGGAGCATAGGGATTAAATCTAAGGCAATAGAGGCCTTGGATATCTTGTGGGCACCACTTCTCTTTCTGATCCATAAGAAAACTTAAAATCTGATTTAAAAAACTTGCCTGTCTGAGTCTTGTCTGTACTTGATTCAGCTTCTAGCAGTTTTGGCATGGAGATAGGCCATCATTGCTTTCCACTCAAGCTCCCATCAAAATAGTAGACAGGACCTTTCTGATGTCTTCAGAACCCCATTATCATTGTTAAATAAGGCCTCACCAGCTTAAGTGGTTATCCATGCTGGCTGAAGTTTAAAATTGTGGGCTGTCTCATCGGAATTGGGGAAGGAATGGAGAAGCTCCCTCTTATTTTAATTATCACCTTTCCCCATAATTGGGCGACTATGTTATGATGCATCAGATTTTTAGGCAGGTGTCAAGACTGGAATCTTTTGTGAATATCTCAGTAGAATAAGGTGATACCAATGATCATCATAAGGGACTTGTATAATCAATTTGCATGCAAAATTTTGGATAAGAAGTAAGAAATGATATTACCCAATCACCAAATTTTAGATGGTGTGATTGAAATCTCCTTGTATTGCTTATCACACAACCAACTCTGATGTCTCACATTGTCTAGATCCACTTTTCTGTCCTACCTGTGGTGGAAGCCATTATGATGTGGTTCGGACCTGCTTTTGGACAGAAAACAGAAGTGTATAAGAGTAGGGAGGTTATGTTACAACTGTACAAAACACTCGTTAGATGACAACTAAAATATTGTATACAGCTCTTGTCAATGTATTAAAGGAAGGACAATAGAAAAGCTATGGTAGAGTTACACAAATGTTGCCAAGAAAATATAATTCTATTAGGCAAGATCAAATAGGCTGAGTTAATTATTTCTGAAAACATGAGGCTGAGAGGCCTAGATGAAATGGATATGAAGGACCTATTTCTGTTACAGGAGAGGTCAATAATTGGAGTATATAGTTAAAGCAACTGGTAGAAGGATTGAAGGGGATTTGGGGTAACTTTTTCATTTAGAGTGTGGCAGAGAACAGGATTTCACTGCCCGAAAGGGTGGTGGAGATATAGACCCTGAATATGTTTAATAATATTTATATATGAACTTGAAGTGCCATAACATACTGTGTTATGGCTTAAGAGCTGAAAAGTGGGATTTGGTTCGATGCCCCTTTATTTGATTGGCAAAGAAACATGAGCCAAATGGCCTTTGTTGATGGGATGCCAGAATAATTTTATGTTTTTAGAGGAGTTGGCTCTGACTCAACCCAATCCTTTGCTCAGCAATGTTGGCCTATAATAATAAACAGGCAGTATCAATACTATCTTCACCAACCCACTGCATTGTGTCCTGGGACATCCTATGGAAGTGCCATTAAAATCAAGAGTGTGCTACTTATTCAATCTTCTCTTGTTGGCTGTGTATCTTTTCTTTCCAGTTCTCTGAAGACAGCTAGTAGCACAATCTTAATCAATATGAAAAGAATGATTATGGAAGTATTTGAAGCAGACTGGTGAAGTAGATTGAAGTTGAGCACATTGTGGCTGCAAGAAGATTAGGAAATTAGGAAAATAATAGCAAACTATAATATGTGAGGGGAAAGAGACAAGTACAGCAGCGTCAGTGTTAGGATCAGTCCAATCTCCATGCCTGTCATTTGAGGTTGGGGCAGGGAGATAGTCACAAAACTGGAAAGAATGTGTTCCTTTCAACTATGCAAGGGCGTACTTGTGGGAGAACATCTGGAAAGTGACACTTGAAAGAGTTGCCTTGCACTTTTTACTTAAGACGTAAGCAGGGTGATCTGCTGGGCTTCCTTTTAACCCCAGGACTCCTTCCACCTGCTTTCAAATTGAGGCCAGGTGGGAAACAGCCCTTAAATGGGCAATAATGGTCACATACACGCTTAATTGTGATGAAGGCACAAAATTGAGGACAGATTGGACTCTCAAGGAATTTTACAGGTCTCCCTTCCCCTTACTGCAAACCTATCTCACCAAGTCTCAGCCCCATTCCTGTGGTTGGCACAGGCTCACAAATGCATGTTTCGTCACCCATTCATGAAATCCATTCTAAGTGATGGTCCCTTTAAACAGAAATCCTTCCTTTAAAGAATTGACGCATCATCACATCTGCCCTCACATCTCCTGGAAGATGGATCGTAATGCTGTGCCTTAGTTAAAGAGCCTCAGTAAAGCTCAAACCTTCACTGTTTGAGTTTCTGATCTGCAAACATTCTGCCATTTGACAATGTTCAATACCTACAATGTGAAAAATTCATGACATTGCCGTTTCCACTTACTATGTTGATAATTAAGATGCAGCTCTTTATTTGTAGCTATGAAAAATAATGGACACAATTTAATGCACCCCCACCAGTAATTTGGAGGTGGGGGTCATTTGATTGGTGAGAAGGTGCAGGCAGTGGAACCCGATATCTTCCTGTTTCCATCAGATTGAGTCCGCAGTGAAAGGTAATCCTTGCTTGATGTTTGTTCTGTTTAACTGCAGCAAAGTTAGGTTAGCAACTAACATGGCAATCAATAAAATGTTGTAGTGGTTTGTAGCAGAGTTCCCCAGGAGATTGTGATTGTTGCTTTTCCAGATATATGTTATTGACCTGGACCTTGGAGTACAGGGCACTATTTTAAACTTTGCAGATAGTACATAACTTAAAAGTCTTGTGATGTGTGAGAAGGATAATCCAGAACTTTTCTCACCACATTGTCCAGCAATTAGAAGAAAGAAATCCTTGAGGTGTGTCCCATGTTATCATGCTGCCAGGACAGGGCCTGAAAGAGCTAACAGCATCAGCTTTCAAGGATACCTGGATACATCAATGGGAACAAAGTGGAAATGGTCAAGAGTTCCAAGTTTCTAGGTGTCCAACACTGGTCTCTCCACACTGATGCTATGGTTAAAAGCCTGCCAAGACCTCTACTTTTTCAGAAATCTTAAGGAAATTTGGCATGTCCACTGACTCTCACCAACTTTTACAGATGCACCATAGAAAGCATTCTTTCTCGTAGAATCCCCACAGTGCAGAAGGAGGCCATTAAGTCCATTGAGTCCACACCAACTATATCCCATCCAGACCCTATTCCCGTAACCCCACATATTTGTTTTGCTAATCGCCTGGCAATTTAGCATGGCCAAACAACTAAACTGTACATCTTTGGACAGTGGGAGGAAACTAGAGCACTCAGAGGAAACCCACACAGACACAAAGAGAATGTGCAAACTGCACACAGACAGTTACTCGAAGCTGCAATTGAACCTAGGAAGCTGCAATGCAAACCATTGTCCACCATGCTGCCTTAGTTGTATCATGACTTGGTATAGCTTCTGCTCTGTCCAAACCACGAGAAACTACAGAGGGTCATGAATGAAGACCAGTCCATCATACAAACCAGCCTCCTATCCACTCTGTCTACACTTCCCACTGCCTCAGAAAAGTAGCCAACGTAATCAAGGCCTCTTGTGGGATTTTTCACTCATTTCATCATTTGTGTCCATATTTCCTGGCCAATGTATAACAAATATAAAGAACTCAAGAGAATGTACAGGTTCAGAGAACTGTTAAAAAAGCGTATAAGAACAAGGAGGTAATGTTGAACTTGCATTAAAAATTAGTTGGCCTCAGCTGGAGTATTGTGCCCAGTCCTGGGTGTTTCCTTTGAGGAAAGATATGACGGAATTGGAAAAAATGGAGAAAGATTCACAAGAATGATTCAGACATGAGGAATTTCAGTTATGAAGATAAATTGAAGAAGTTGGGACTCTTTTCCTTGGAGAAGAAAAGGCTGAGAGGAGATTTGATAGAGGTATTCAAAAGCATGAGGCATTGACAGAGCAGGTGGGGAGAAAACATTTCCATTTGTGAAAGGATTAAGAATAAGAGAACACAGATTTAAAATAATTTGCAGAAGAAGCAATAACATTTATTTATTAGTCATAACATACTGTGAAAATTCTCTAGTCGCCACACTCCAGCGCCTGGGCAGGTACACTGAAGGAGAACTTAGCATGGCCAATTCCTCCACACCTCCCCCCCCACCACTATTCCTCGGCCCCTAACCTAACCTGCACATCTTTGGACTGTGGAACAAAACTGGAACACCTGAAGAAAACCCATACAGACATGGGAAGAATGTGCATAATCAAGCTGGGAATTGAACCTGGGTCCCTGGCATTGAGAGGCAGCAGGGCTAACCATTGTGCCACTGTGTTGCATGAAGAAAAGTTTTCCTATGCAGCGAATGGTCAGGATCAGGGATGCCCTGCCTGAGAGTGTGGTAGAAGATTGTTTACTTGAGGCATTCGAAAAGGAAATTCAACTCTTATATCAAAAGGAAGAATATACATATACATGGTTATGGGGGCAGGAGAAGGTGGGGAAATGGCACTAGGTGAATTTCTCATTTGGAGAGCTGATGCAGAAACGATGGGCCAAATGGCCTCCTCCTACACTATGACAATTCTGTGATTCTGTGAACAGTTGATTCACTATATCCTCTGTACACCTGTGAACATTGCTGTAACATATGGGAACAAATAGGGATCATTTTTCACAACTTGGTGATCATATGGAAATTAGAGATGTGAATCCTGGATTTCTGAGCCATATAATTATTTCATCCTGGAAAATCACATTTGATTTTATGAGACTCTGCAGAAGGTTTGAATCTTCCTTTGTAATAGGTGTCAGACATCAATTTCTGGAACCTATAAAGGAATGTGCCACAGGCAACGCAAGTCTTATTTCCACAAAATATATTTCAGTATGACCCTATGTAGAATTTCACAACATCAGACAAAGCTTTGCCCCCAACATTCACCCTGCTTATATAATTCTGGGTCTGTATTAGTCAAATAAATGTCTTTAAAGGTTGTTCTGCATGGTTGTTCAGTTTTTACAAACATTATGGTTTGTCATTAGATTTTGATTAATTTTGCTGGATAAATGTAATTGGTTTTCCTAGGTCCCAACAGTTTTGTATTTGATTTTCTCTACCAAATCTCTCTTTCTTTATTCTTGGTTGGTGTCCAACATTAATGTGAGAATGGATAAGGTTAGGGATGAGCCCTTAGGCATTTATATTTGTACTCTGTGATTCAGAGGTGGTCATGAGGGACAAGCATATGTAGATATAAAGATAGTTGAAATTTATTTTTCTGCCCTTGTCAGTAAACCAGAACCTCATCTATCGTATAATAACACTTTATATCCTTAAATGTGAAGACCAATTTCAAATGGAGTCAAAAAACATCAGTTGGTAATTTTTGCATTGCTCTGTGCAAATTACATTAATATTCCCTCATCCCCATCTCCCCCCTCTACCTTTCTGCCTTTCCACTGTAACTTAGTGTTTTCTTAATTACTGCAACATTAATATTACTATGAGCTATCAGCTCAGAATGGGCATATCAGATTGATTATATATTGTCCTCACGAAAACATATTTTAAACTCAAATGTGGGAGATCTGTAGGTGGAGGCTGACATATACAGGGGATTCAGAATGAATACAAATAAGTGATGGGGCTGAATCCACACCAGGCATCCAAAATTGATCTAACTATATAGCTGATCTTTGTTCTCTCCACAGGGTTACAATGTAAAGTATATGCTATGCAGAGTTTTATATTTTGTTTTCAAGGATTAATGTTCCATCCACAATTTTAATCTTTGTACACTATTGTTTTTGATGATGAAGTACACTGGTGAAGTACAGCAACATAAGTATTAATTATATAAGTGAAATTATGGCCATTGTCAACCCACACAAACATTTTCAGTTCAGTATTATTCATTCCCTATTATACTTATCATATTCCACAAGGAGCAGTCCTTGATGAAACTACTCTCATGTGTCACTCATGCAATGACATTGACACGATGAGTGGGTGCATTTTTTCTAACAGCTAATTTACCTGCTTTCTAAAGCATCTCCAGCCAATCTGTTTCAAAGTGAAAAGCACTATCTATATTCAATGCATCTCATAATGTCCTTGGGACATGATAGAATTTTTAAAAATGGTATTCTCTAATAACTGCTTTGAATAGGTCAAATTAGATATTTTTTGCTTTAAAAGTAGATCTGGCTGACAAGCCAGTAAGATTTACACTTAACTAAAGAAGAGCATACTTTATGAGTCATCTGGTAGTCTGTTGTGTAACATAAGGGCTCTTTTAACATTTTCTAAGAGTTGCTACATTTTATCAAATTTTTGAATTGGTAAGGATTTTCAGGGCTGACTAAATTGTGCTTGCATTTCAAAGATGAGCCAACATCTCTGTAACTTATATACATTTAATTCCAATTACACTTCCAGTTGCATCCTGTGTGACTTAATGTACAAAACATTAAAACATTCCTGTTCATTTAAACAGGAATCAATATGCAGGTGCTCTTTTACAAGTTGAACACACCTGCATCAAGTCTGAATTAAGATATGCAATGGTAAAGATAACTCTATTAATTCATTTAAGATAGATTGTTCACCTAATTGAAGCAATCTTACTGCCAAGCTCACTTTCAGGTGCTGCAACAATTTAAAATGTACAATTCTGTTGCACGTCAATTTCATTTTCTGAAAGGGTTCCAGAGTTCTGAAAGTAATGGCAGAGGTGATAACGGATGCCTTCGTAATTATTTATCAAAATTCGCTGGACTCAGGGGAAGTGCCGGAAGATTGGAAAACAGTTAATATTACAGTTTAAAAAAAAGGTAGCAGACAAAAGGCAGGGAATTATAAGCCAGTTAGTTTAACACCTATAGTCGGAAAATGCTTGAATCCGACATCAAAGAAGAAATAGTGAGGCGCCTAGAAGAGAACGGTTTGATCAAGCAGATGCAATATGGGTTTGTTAAGGAAAAATCGTGTTTGATGAATTTATTGGATTTCTATGAGGATGCGATTAGTACGGTAGACAAAGGAAAACTGGTGGACATGGTGTTTTAGATTTCCAGAAGGCGTTTGATAAGGTGCCTCACAAAAGGTTGCTGCAAAATGTTAGGGTGCAAGGAGTTGGGAGTAAGATATTAGCGTGGATAGAAGATTGCTTATCTAATAGGAAGCAGAGAGTGGGAATCAATGGGTGCTATTCTGGTTGGCAGTTGGTGACTAGTGAAGTGCCTCAGGGATCAGTGCTGGGGCCTCAACTGTTTACCAATTACATAGATGATCTGGGGGAAGGGCTGAGTGCAGGGTAACGAAATTTGCTGATGACATGAAGATGAGTGGAAAAGCAAACTGCATGGAGGGCGTGGAAAGTCTGCAGAGAGATCTGGATAGGCTGAGTGAATGGGCAAGGACCTGGCGGATGAAGTGTAATGTTAGCAAGTGTGAGGTTATCCACTTTGGTAGAAATAATAGTAGGAGGGATTATTATTTAAAAGACGAAAAGCTGCAGCATGCTACGGTGCAGAGGGACCTGGGGGTCCTTGTACACGAATTGCAAAAACTCATTCTGCAGGTGCAGCAGGTGATCAAAAAGGTGAATGGAATGTTGGCCTTTATAGCGAGGGGGATAGAATATAAAAGTAGGGAAGTCTTGTTGAGACTGTACAGGATGCTGGTGAGGCCACAGCTGGAGTACTATGTGCAGTTTTGGTCGCCGTATTTGCAGAAGGATATATTGGCCTTGATGGGAGTTGCAGAGAAGGTTCACTAGGCTGATACCAGAGATGAGGGGGTTAGCCTATGAGGAGAGATTGAGTAGACTAGGTTTGTACTCATCGGAGTTTAGAAGGCTGAGGGGGGATCTTATAGAGACATATAAGATAATGAAGGGGATGGATAGGGTAGAGGTAGAGAGATTCTTCCCGCTTAGAAAGGATAGCAGGACTAGAGGGCACAGCCTCAAAATAAGGGGAGGGGGGGTGATTTAGATCAGAAGTGAGGACCACTTAAAGGGTGGTGAATCTTTGGAATTCTCTGCCCGTTGAAGTGGTGGAGGCTACCTTGCTGAATATATTTAAGTCACGGGTAGATAGATTTCTGATAGACAGGGGAATTAAGGGTTATGGGAAGAAAGCGGGAAAGTGGAATTGATCCACTTCAGATCAGCCATGATCTTATTGAATAGCAGGGCAGGCTCGAGGGGCTAGATGGCTTACTCCTGCTCCTATTTCTTATGTTCTTAATTTTCTTCACTTGTATCTACCACCTGATACTGAATGTCCTCAGAATAGAAGTGTAGAGTCATAAAGCAATACAACATGGAAACTGGCCCTTCAGCTCAACCAGTCCATGCTGACTATGCTGTCCTCCCACATATTCCCAATTGCCCATGTTTGGCCCATATCCCTCTATTCCTTTCTCGTCTGTGTACTTCTGTGAATGCTTTTTGAATGTTGCTATTGTACCCGCCTCAACTACATTCTCTGGCAGCTCATTCCATATGTGCACCATTCTCTGAGTGAAGAAGTGGCCTCTCAGATCTCTTTTAAATCTTTTCCCTCTCATCTTTCTTCCTTCCTTATTGGTTTCTTTTTTTTTCCTTTGTCCTCTGTTTATTTTTCTCCTTTCTGTCTAAATAAGCCATGGCTAATTATTTTTATTGTAATCCATTTAAAATTTTGAACTTTATTTGGTATATATTTTCTGCTAATGATAAATAAAATGGCATAAATAATAATGACATAAGCTGAAACATTCCCACTGTAGCCAATATTTGTGTAGAAGTGATGAATTTTCTATTATTTATAGTTGATGGGTGGTAAATCTTGCCTTACAGATTATAATTTGCTTGTTGCAGGTGATATTAATGCAGCATTTTTATCATTTTTCATATTTCTAATTGAAGTTATAAGTTAAAAAAGTTTAGATCTAGAATTTGGAACACAATATTTTAGATTGTGACCAGAACTTTCTTACTGTTCACGCCTGTCAACAGTGCACCCATTTTGCAGGTTACACAGCGGCGAGAGATAGCAAACCACATTGGTAGCAGTGGGACCAGAAGATCCCACTGCCGTTCAATGGCGGGCCACTTCCTCCTGCCGAGAAACATGCCGCTGGGAGGCTGGAGAATCCTGCCCTGTGCCTTTATTTGAAAATGAGGCTTGTTCAATTTTGTGAAATTTCTGTTAAGTTTGAGATCAAAGGATTAATAGTGCTAATAAACAAAAAGATTACTTGAGGAATGATTAATTCAGGATTTCTCTCTGTTCCTTTATGAAAAGTCTCAAATGTTTCTTTATTCAACCTCTGTAAAGGCCCAGATGAAATGACTCATTGGTATGTCCACATTATTGCAGTTGCATATGAAGCATTGAAGCATATTCCAAAATATGTTATGTATCATAGGTTGAAGACCTTGAAATAAATTATTATTTTATATGTAAAAATTAAAATAATACAGATACTACAAATCTGTTATAAAAACAACAAAATCTAGAAACATATTCCCTCACTGTATTAAAGTATGAAATTAACATACATTCTTATCTATCAGAAAAGGGAAGGAATAGAAATATGTATAACATATATAATATTTAATAAATATATATGAATATAAGTAGGGATGGTCTTTCGATAAGTTCTCATAAAAAAAAACTACTACTATAGAATCCTACAGTGCAAAAGGAGGCCATTCAGGCCATCAAGTTTGAACTGACCACAATCCCACCCAGGCCCTATCCCCATAACCACATGCATTTATCCTGTTGGAGTCTCTGACACTAAGGGGCAATTTAGTATTGTCAGTCCACCTAACCAGCACATTTTTGGATTGTGGGACGAGACCAGAACACCTGGAGGAAACTCACTCAGACATGGGGAAAACATGCAAACTCCACACAGACAGTGGCCCAATCTGGGAATCGAACATGGGTCCTTGGCACTGTGAGGCAGCAGTGCTAACCATTGTGCCACTGCTGCTATGTAAAGTTAAAGCACATGGGATTACAGGTAATGTATTGAGATGGATGGAAAGCTGGTTAGCAAAGGAAGAAAAGAGTTAGTATAAATTGGTCATTTTCAGATTGGTAGTCAATGACTATTGTGATTCCACAGGGATCTGTGCTAAGCCCCCAACAGTTCATATTAAATATTAATGATTTGGAAGAGGGAACTGAATGCATTATCTCCAAATTTGCGGATGATACAAAGCTGGGGAGAGGATAAGCTGTGAGGAGGATGCAGAGATGCTTCAGCATGATTTGGACATGCTGAGTGTGTAGGCATATGCATGGCAGATGCCGTATAATGTGGATAAGTGTGAGGTTATCTACTTTGCTGGAAATAATATGAAGACAGATGGATGAAGACTTGAATGGGTGTAAATTAAGAGAGGTGGATACTCAATGAGACCTTCGTGTCCTCATGCATCAGTTGCAAAGTAAGTAAGTGCAAAGGTACAGTAGGCAGTAAAGAAGGCAAATGGTATGTTGGCCTTCATAGCAAGAGGACTTGAGTATATGGAGGGAGATGTTTTGCTATAATTGTATAGGCATTGGTGAAGCCACACTTGGAGTCTTGTGTGCTGTTTTGGTGTTCTTATCTGAGGAAGGATATCTTTGTTACAGGGGGAGAACAGTGAAAGTTTACTAGGCTGATCCCTAGGATGGCAGGTCTGTCATGTGAGAAGAGACTAAGTCAGTTAGGATTGTATTCACTGGACTTTAGAAGAGTGTAAAAGGGTTCTCATAGAATTATAAAATTCTAACTGGGTTAGACAGGGTAGATTCAGAAAGAATGTTCCCACTAGTGGAGGAGTCCAGAACTAGGGGGTCATAGCTTGAGGATAAGGGGTAAACCTTTTAGAACTGAGGTGAGGAGAAATTTCTTCACCTAAGGGTGGTGAATATGTGGAATTTGCTATGACATAATGTAGTTGAAGCCAAAACATTGTCTGATTTCAAGAAGAAATTAGATATAGCTCTAGGGACTAAAGGGATCAAGAGATAAGGGTGGAAGGGGGATCAGGATATTGAATTCAATGATCATCCATGATCAAAATGAATGGTGGAACAGGCCCGAAGGGCCAATGGACCTATTTCTCCTTCTAGTTTATATGTTTCTACGATTTTTGGCACAGTTGGTAGTGGCCCTGCCTCTGGATTAGAACCTCCAGGTTTGAGTCCTTCCTCAGGACTTATTGGCCAAGAAAGGTGCTTTCAATGCAACTAATCAGTTTGAGGTGTCAACCTGTAAATTCTTCCAACGCACACTAATGAAAAGCATAAGAGCAGGAGAGATTTGTAGATACAATGTGATGGAAAAAGTGTTGGAGCCTTTACCATTACTAACTGTAGTTATAGGCGACAACATGCATGTCAAAGTTCACATTGCTCAGCAACTCAGCCTCCATGAGTGAACTCTAACACATCAGTGTAGCAGAAATGTTCTGGCACAGAAGGAGACCATTTGGCCCATTGTATCTGCCTTTTCCCCATACCCCTGTGTGTTATATCTATTCTAGTAATCATCAATGCCTTCCTAAATGCCTTAGTAGAACCTGCCTCCACCACATTGCAGGCAGCGCATTCCAGATATAAACCACTTACTGGATCACAACACATTTGCTTCATTTGAAAATTGCTTTGAAGCTATGCTCTCTCATTCTTGCTTCTGTTATAAGCATTCAATAGTTTCTCCCTATCTACTCTGCCCAGTCCCCCTCATGAACATCTCAATGAAACCTCCTTTTAACTTTCTTCTTTCCAAGGAAAACTGCCTCAACTTCTCCAATCCATCCTAATAACCGAAGTTTCACCATTCATATAAACCTCTTATGCCCCCATATCCCTCCTATAGTGTGGCACTCTGAATTGTATATAACATTCCAGCTGAGATCTAACAGTTTCTTATATAAATTCACCATAATCTTCTTGCTCTTATACCCTATGCCCCCATTAATAAAGCCCAGGACACTATATAGTTTATGAACTGTCTCTCCACCTCTCCTTTCACCTTCAATAATCAATACACGTATGCATCTGGGAGCCTCTGCTTCTACACCACTTTAAGAATTTTAGCTCTTATTTTATACTGTCTCTCCATGTTCTTCCTCCCAAAATACATCACTCCACAGTCCTCTGCCATCTTTCTGTCCACTCAATCAACTTGTCTATGTCATTTTGAAGTCCTATACTATACTCTTCACATTTACAATACTTCCAAGTTTTGTGTCATCCATAAACTTTTGAAATTGTTCCTTGCACACTGAGATCTAAATCATTATTATATATAAAGAAAAGCAGAGGTCCCAATACCAACCCTTGGGAATATTGCTGCAGACCTTCTCCAATTTTCTATTGTTTTCTATTGTTTAGCCAATTTTATATCCACATTGCTACTGTTCCTTTTATTCCACGAGCTAAAACTTTTCTCATAAGTTTGTTCTGTGGCACTGAATTGAATGTCTACTGAAAGTTCATGTGCGCTACATCTACAGCATTACCCTCATTGACTCTTTCTGTTGCCTCCTCAAAAAAAAACCATCAAGTTAGTTAAACACAATTTTCCCATTAGAAATCCTCACTGTCTCTTCCTAATCAACCCATATTTTTCCATCTGATTACTTATTCTATTTGAAACAATTGTTTCCAGAAGCTTGCCCACTACTGATGTTAAACTGACTGGCCTGTAATTGTTGGATCTATCCTTACAACCTTTTTTGAACAAGGATGTAATGTTTACAATTCTCCACTTTATATAAAGAGACAAACAGAGAGAAGAACTATAATCAGAACAATATAATAAATCATTCTCAGTCAAGTGCAAGACAGAAGTACTGAAGAAATAAAAGTGATTAGAGAGGCATTAGCCATATTTCCTTTTGTGGGGAAATCTAGAACAAGAGATCATTATTTTAGGAGAAGGATTGGATTTTCGTAAAACAGAGATGAGGAAAAATTACTTCTCTCAAAGGATCTTGAATGAGTGGAATTTTCTACCCCAGAGTGTTGGTTAAGTAAATTTAAGGAAGAGGTGGACAGATTTTTAATTAGTAATTGGTTTGAAGGGTTATGGTGGACAGGTAGGAAAGTAGAGTTGAGGCTGAGACGAAATTAGTCACGATCATATTAAATAATGAAATGGGCTTGAGGGGCTAAATTGTCTACTCCTGCTCCTAGTTCTCATGATTCTTAAGATATGAACAGCTAAAAAAAAGTGAGGTCTGAGGAAAATGTGAGAAAAATGAGAAGACAAAGAGCATGGAAAATCTATAGATCATATATGACATTGAAACACATTAGCATTTAAATTAATTTGCTATTCTTGATTTTAATTTGATTTGAATTATTATTGTGACACGTAAAGGTATACAGTGAAAAGTATTGTTTCTTGTGTGGCATACAGACAAAACACACCATTCATAGAGTACATAGGGGAGAAGGAAAGGAGAGGATGCAGAATATAGTGTTACAGTTATAGCTAGGGTGTAAAGAAAGATCTGCCTCATATATGGTAGGTCCATTCAAAAGTCTGATGGCAGCAGGGACAAAGCTGTTCTTGAATCCTTTGGTACATTATCTCCAATTTTTGTATGTTTTTCCCAATGGAAAAAGATGGAAGATGGAAGAGAGTATGTCCGGAGTCCCTGAGGTCCTTGATTATGCTGGTTGCTTTTCCGGGGCAGAGGGAGAACTTGGGGGAATCAAAGCAAAGACAATTTTAGCATTGACATTTCTAATTCAAATAGATTGTCATTTTAAAAAGTAGCTCAAGCATTTTTTATAAGCTTAAACATTTGGCAAAGTGTTCTGGCACAGTTTTCCCAGCAAGAAAGTTTTGATTCAAATGCCGGATCATGATAAATATTCTTTGCTGAATATTTTGTGAACCTAGCCTGCCCACCTTCATGAGCTAGAACAACCCAACACTGCCCAACCCATAGCTTAGCGCGCTACGAGTGTTCATTCTTTTCAAGTTGTTTAATGATTTTAAAGGCGGAAGGTAATTAATCTGTAAGTCAATTCATCACATCAGAAGATGAAAAGAATACATTTGAAATACTAAAAAAAAAACCCAGAATGAATCCCTGGTATTTTTTCATGTTTATAATGAGGAAAAAGGGAGAATGGATAAATTCTTGTAAAACAAATTGAAATAATTCAAATCTTAACAGTTGTGATTAAGTTAAGATGTAGGATGGGATTTTATGGCCCGAAACCATAAAATTCAACCTGAGGTCAATAGACCTTCCCATGCTCCGCCCCAACTGACAGAACAAACGCATGAAAGTGAACAATTAATGCACAACCTTCCAGTGTTCTTTCCGCATTAGCATCAGGATTTCAACAAATTAAGAAAAAAAAATCAGCCTATGAGTATTCAGTTAACTTCTTCAACTATAATGTTATTTGCATCATCTAATATCGCAGCACCAGTACACTCAGAACAGCTCTGCAGTTTTTTCTTAAAAATCCCAGTTCCTTCTATATTTTAAAAGGGAACAAATAACATGGTCCTCACCCCAGAATCAGATTTCTTTGAAGCCAGACCATTTCCACATTCTGAGTGTACCGGTGCTGGGATGTTAGTGTGTATGACACAGAAATAAGAAGAGGCAGCAGGCAATCACCCCTGCAAAAAGCCTGCAGGCAAGCAAGGATCTCTCTCTCTGTTGCTGGAGAAAAATCAGCAAACGTCCCAAACTAAAGGACAGCAGACAGCTTTTCAACCACCCTGCAGAATCTAGTGTCTCCAAGCTAACTACTAGCCTGCCAGAGTAATCACCCAATGTAATTGCTGCAATGTACCACCATCTTCACTCATGGATAAACCAAAGAATGATTCATATATTGTTTCACTTTTATCTGGACATTGTTTCTCAGCTCTGATTAATTTGTGAAAATGTGTGATGTTTGTTTTATTATTTTTCTCAGGTTTTAGTGACTAATAAATTAACTCTTTCTTTGAATCAAGAAAGCCTGATTACATTGGCTCCTATTAAGAAATAAATACATTTGGAATAGGGAAAGATATGCACAGGGAAGGGAATTTCTTTTAAATTAACCTTATTGCAACCAACACAGAGGAGGAAAGGGGGTGGGGGGTGGGGGGCAGGGGCTATGGTGTGGGGAAGAGGCATTGGTTGTTGGTTGAATAAAGAAGGGAAACTAGCTAATTCCTCCTCATCCAGGGACATAACAAAATTGTAGTTACATCTGGGAAGTTAGCAAATTCGGGGACCTTACCTGATGACCAGTCATAAAAAGATCTACGTCTCCAGTGTGGACTAAATTACTGCACATGGAAGGCCACAGGAAGTGTCCATTTGGATAATGCCATGTGTACTGCTCAGAGGTCCAAGGCCACATGATGCATGAATGGCATTGAACATAGCCCCAAGGACTATGTAGGGGTGGTTTTGAGGGTAGGGGGTAAAGGGGGGGTGGGTGTTATGAGTGGTGGCTGGATGAGATGTAGAAGGCATACTGGCTTTTGGCTTCTTATCATTGTGCAGCCTGTGGAGTTCTCTCAGAGCATAAGAGTGAAGAAATGAGAGTACCTGAGAATCCACTGCTACACCTTATTACAGGAGAACAAGGTCCACAATGCCAGGGAGAAGAGCAGGACAGGAGAGTGGTCTTGCCTGCTGTAGGAGGTTTAGGAACTCACAGGGAATAACTGGAGCTATTCCATTAGCAAAGGTGAGATTGGAGTAAGCCCTCTGTATGGTGAGATTACAAGGGGCATTGTCCACAGTTGGAAGAAAGAAGTTTGAAGAGGATCATGGGGAGGATGCATGGGATGCTGTTGAGCTGTGAAGAATGACTGGTTATTGGGTTTTGAGTTCAAAGGCTTTCCTGGATCAGGGAGGAAACCATGTCAGAATTCTAGATATTCTTAAATGTAAACAAAGAGTAACATCTCATTCTGCTTGAATTGCTTCACTAGTTGAAGGTTTGTCTTCATGCACACTATGAAGGTAGAGAATTGCCATAACTTGTCCTTTTTTTCACTGTCTTCTGTGCAGGGGAAACCATTGACCTCTGTGACCTTAAGCCCCGAGGGACTCACACTAACCTCTGAGGAGGTAGAGAGTGGAGAGTGCACCATCACACCCTTTCCCGTACCAAGTGCCAGTAAAGACAGTACCTCAGAGGAGTTTTAAGCCTCGAGGTGACAGGAAGCACGATCTGTGAGGATACTTCATGAACGCATGTGTGTAGCTGAGAGCATGTGTTGGAGAAGGTTTGGGTGGTCAGAGAAGTGCTCAAGATGATTCGCAGGCTAAATCCCATGTGGATAAAGGGCCTCTGGAGTTGTCTCTAAGGCAGCAGAAACGAAATGCCCAGCACAAAGAGCATAGAGATTTGGTGAAGATACCAGAGAGTTTTTGTCTTCAGTGGTGGAAGCTGGAGGTGTCCATCACAGCAACATAATCATGATAATCCACACTTCAGTGAACCATGCTTCCTCGGATCGCTTTGGAGGGGTAGGCCCAGCAGAATGTGGAAGCAATCCTGGGGCTATGCACTGATCTGGACTCTGTTTCATTGGCCCAGTGCCAGTGTGACAGGGGTCTGGACTTGGACAGGTTCTTGTTCCTCTCCAGAAGCAGAGAGAACAACTCAGTCCTCAGCTGAGCAACAAGTGCTGCCGGCTGGAGACACTTCTCTGGGCACTTCGAACTGGGGCAGACTCTCCTCCTCTTGAGTAGAACAGTGACAGAAGACCCACTGCCACTCTACAGAAGACTTGAAATGCAGTCAATCCCTCAGAAAATCAACAGCACAAAGGATGTTTGCCAAAGTCATCCAGGCAAAGGTTCAAGTGCGTCAACAACCTCTCTCTCCACAGCAGCTGAAGGTGAGGGGGATGAGCCACACCAGTTTGTTTATTAGAGTCACAACTAGGCTTACATTAACACTGCAATGAAGTTACTGTGAAAATCCCCCACAGTACATGGAAGAGACTGAGAAAACCCACAGAGATCATATATTGGTTCATATGAGTGTGCTTAGATTTAGGTAGCACCAAATGCGTCCATGATTTGGTCAGTCCTTGTCAGCATCTGGGCCTTCCTGGATCCCTGCTGTCTCTTGTTGCTCAGGATGACGTTCTTTCCTGAGTTATGTCATATGGCTTCAGGCCTTTATTCTCCTCACTCGCATCAAATCCATCAAAAAGGCAGTGTTGCTGCAGCCTGCATTGCACAAACCTCTTTGTCTCTGTGTGCAAATAGAATGGAGACATAATTATACCTTGCCCTGAAAAGCTGTCCCTCCATCGCCAAGCAAGGAAACCTCAGGCCTGACCTAGCAAACTCACTTGCAGCTGAAGCACATTCTATAGGTTTACAGGTGGCTAAGCATCCATCCCTGATATGACAGAGCACAAACAAATGCACTTTGACCAAGATCAAACTCACTGCGTCCTCTGTCTTCTACCTCCCCGCTGGTATTGCCTCCTATACTTCATGCAACTTCAGACATTTACTGATATCTTGCAGCAGGACTGTGAAAGGTAGGTGAGAGCATCGTCTACATACCTCAGAGATGCTGGTGAAGGTTGCCAGGTGTATGGCACTTGAATACAGTTGTGAAGCAGACTCCCATTTTCTGACATGTTGGGAACTTAGAGTTTTTTTAGGACAATCCTGGCCAACTATTTCAATGCCCTCTTGGCTGGCTTCCCATTTTGTATTCGTCATAAACATGAGATCACGCAGTTGTGTTATTCATGACCTAACTTGTGCCAATCCCCATTCCCTGTGTTTACAGAACTACTTTGCCTCTCTACCTCTGTAATCCAACCAGACCTATACTGGCCTCTTGTATATCCTCAGATCATTTTGTTTAAGATACTTTACATAATCAACTGATTAAACCCAAAGCTCTGAATTTCACCTGCAACCCCCACTCCCCTGCCCCCTCAACCTCTCACTCCTTTAGGATACTACTTGAAAGGTACATCTTTGACCAAAGTTTTGGTCTTCAGTCATAATATGTCCTATAACAAGATGTCACCATCTGAAGCTGGGTCAAAATCCTGAAACACCTTCCCCAGCAATCCTGTGGTCTGCAGTAGTTCAAGAAGGCATCTCACCCACACTTCCTCAAGAGCAATTAGGCTTGGGCAGTAAATGCCAGCCTAACCAATGGTGCCTACAACCCATGAAAGAATTTTTAAAAAGCCCAGAAAAAAATCAAGGTAGCTCTGTGGAAAAAAGCAAATGTAAGTAGTTTTCCTAATTTAAGTTAGAAACGAATGACAAGAAACATAGGCTTCAACTTTATGTCCATTACTGCCTTACAAAATATCCCAAGAGAATATTTCGGAAATAAGAAGTATATAAAAGAAAATGGCAGTTTGAGCGATTAATTTTATATAAGTGATGATGATCAAAGGGTATTTTTGTTACTAAAAATCAATTAGCATCTCAGTCTATTTCTGGGAGTTGGTAGAATATAACAAAAAATATTGAAAGCAGCTTTATCCACTTAATAAATTGAAGTTTCCAAAAGGGTGGCATTCTCCTTGGATTTGGACCTGGAAAGTTAGGAATAATTCTGGAGGATAAGTGAATTGCATTCCTGTGTATTCCATCCAAATTTAATTGTGGCACTTTTGCTCTTTTCAGTAATATATGATATTCACTCTGGGTAGCTAAAGGCTCTCAGTGTTGTATCTATTCGATGGCACAGAAATAATTGCCTGATATATTTATAGAATGCATTTATTATCCGTAAGTGCTTTATCTGACAGTGGAAAGTATGTAAACAAAAGTTCGCTCCATGCACTTTGAGTGAGCGTAAAGCGTTCAAATGCATGTGTTCATTCTTTTTGGGCAAGTGGGCCTCAAGTGGTGCCATCAACTAATTTATTTTATTTTTGTGGAGATAATTATTCTTCCCCCACCCACTCTGTTATGCATTCAATAAACGTACCATTAATGAAAGGTCTTGAGGTTTTCCCTTAGCAGGAAAACATGTGACTGTAGGTATTTTTAAGATATGTGTTTTCTTCAAAGCCAAATAATTAATTTCAATTTTGATTGTTATGAGAATGAAGGCAGGCGTCCTTTCATATAATACCACATTTCTTCAGTTAAACAGATGGCAAATTATTATCTGTCATGTGAATGGGGATGTACCCAGTGGTATCTTCCAGAAACATAAAGGGACAGTGCCCACACATACAATTAGAAGCACAGGGGAAAGCTTTTTAATTGCTGAATTAGCACAAGGCAGTGAACAGCCAAGGCAACTTATAAAACAATGATATCTCCACAACTCAGCAGTGAGTGACAGACTGCTGCATAATACTCACAGCACAGGACTATTGAGAGTAACTGAAACAGTCTGACCTGCATGATATGCTTATCTTTTCTTACCATATCCAGGGTGCTTGTTAAAACTGTGATGCTGGATGTGTCATTGTATATAATTAGAGCAACATTAAAATATTCTGTTATCTGAACAGACATAATGCGAAGCAGAAAGGTAAGAGCTGAAATAGTCCAAGCTAATGCTGTAGTGACGGAATTGGCAAAGTGTTTAAAACATTGAAGCATTGTGTGCTTGTTTAATATTAATAATGCAGTTTTTGTAAATATGATCAAATTATGTTTTTCTTCAGCAAAAATTGTGTACAAAAGTTGTAGTTTAAACCCTTGGAAGATAGCAGAATGATACTTGCATTCTGCTATCATCTTGCATTGCCAACCTTAGTCCATTTGAGGGTATGAGCAATTTACTATCTTCAGAAGAGTATTGATAATAGTACATCACTAACTGCCCTCAGTTACCCTCAATACTGCCATCTTCAGCTAAAGGACTGACAATGCATGGCAGAAATAACATAAGATATGAAGGGAGCATTAGCCATTATACCATAGATGTCACTTGCTTTATTTGCTAGTGAGTTCTGTAGATTTTTCTCTGATGACTTATGATATTAACTTACATTGTGACTGGAATTCTAATGTCAAATTCTAAGTGTTTAATTTGTGTAAAAACTGAGTAATTCATGCTTTTTTTCAGTGGGAGTTCAGAGAAAAATTATCCCACATTCTGTGCTTTGCAGAGGCCACCAGCGTGAATGTCAGTAGATTTCAGGGGATAGGGTCTATCCCCACTGGAGAGGCTGAACTTAGCGCACTGAAGGGGCCACTGCGCATGTGCCAATCTGCCAGTGCACAGATCAGCCCATAGGCAGTGGTGCCTCCCGATTGATGGGCAACTCAATCGCTAGCCAGCCCTGCGACCCCAAAATGACAGCTCTCCATCTCGCTATGGCCTGATCATGGCTCCATGACCATTCCTCTGCCCAACTGCCTTGATTTCCAGCCCTCCCCACACTGACCTCCCCCAACAGCTATCTCCTCACAATCCTGACTACCTCCCTGCTCAGCAGTGCTGACCCTCCCAGCAGGCTGACTGCCCTCCCCCCGCTGACCCTTCCGCCCCCCCAGTCCACCCCAATTGCTGGCCTCCTTCCTTCCCCTACCGATCCTGACTGCAGTGTAGCTGTGGGATCCCCACCGATTACCTCCTCAGTCCAGAGACCATCAGACCCTGATCTCTTGGCTCTGCCCGCATATGTTCCACCCCTTAGCACCATCCCTAATCCCTAGGACAGTGCCAGGGGCTCAGATGGGCACTGCCCAGGCTGCCAATGTCCAGGGCACCTCTCTGTCACACATCTCTCTGGGGCGGCTCCTGATTGCCCCGTTCACTCCAGCGGAGTTGGGCTACTAGCTCACTGAAAGTGGGGAGTCACTGCAATCCCCACTGGAGTGATATACTCTGATGGGGTGGGAGATGCTATTGGACTCGAAGACTTCAGCCCCAGGCTCACAAATCTCATTTGAATTATATTGAAGTAACCATTGATCTTGACCAAATGGCCAAATGCTCTTTGCGCTTCCCTGCCGATTTCTGGCATGGATCTGATGTCGCTGGAAATCCATTGGGAGACATTAGGGGGGTGCAAATGCTTTTGTGAACCCTGTGAATCACCTGCTGCAGGATTCTCCTGGCCCGCTGCATTAAAAACTTATGGCTGTAATGTAATAAACATGATTCACAGGGAAGAATTATTACACATTATTGGAGAGTTGAGGGCTAGATAGAGAAACGGTCTCCAATGCAATCTAATTTAGTGGGAGACGTTGGTATGTAATAAAAATGGTATTAATCTGATTCCCATAAATCTCAATATATTAGCATCTAGTTAGTGGCCTTGATAACATAACACCTGTCCTCACCTTTTCCTTCTACCCAGTCACCATGGTGGGAATCAAAAATGAAAACCAGTCACAATGAGCAGACTGGAGGCGTGGAGGTAAGTATAACTTCCATGCCTCCAGCCTGGTGAGGTGATG
Source organism: Sphyrna mokarran (assembly GCA_024679065.1). Taxonomy (NCBI): domain Eukaryota; kingdom Metazoa; phylum Chordata; class Chondrichthyes; order Carcharhiniformes; family Carcharhinidae; genus Sphyrna; species Sphyrna mokarran. Next base: position 81,285,200 of record JAGIQG010000006.1, read on the forward strand.
AGGAATATAGCCAGGCAGTGCCGAGGTTGGCTCTCCTTTTGTGTGTTGTGGGAGAGAGGGGAGACCCCTAATGCTTGTGAAGAAGGTAGAGCTAGAGAGGAGATCCCAGATGTCTGTGAGCGGAGGGCTCCCCTGCGTTGGCCATGTAATGGGGGTGCCTTTACATTGGTGTTGTGGTGGATGGGGTCTCCCCAATGCTGTTGTATGTGGGGGTGAGGGGACATTTTAATTTAAATCAGAGATCTGGGTGCACTTTGGAAATGGTCCACTGATCTTAACATTTCTGGCATTGTTGGTGTCTTAAGACCCCTTCCTTCAGCTGACAGTATGAACCTCGCTCCCCATTTCAAAATGCACAGAGCGAAAAGCCAGCTGTGAAACCTGCAAACTTCACATTGGTTTCCCTGCCTGAGCCAACACTCTGGGCTGGACTGTAACTCCCAAGGTCCATGTGAGAGTTAATGTTCAGTGGAGCAGGACTACTGTTTGCTACTCCATTGCCTCATTGCACAATTCAAAGAGCAGAATTACTTAAATATTGAGGAGGTGTCTTGATCTTGTAACATTGCAGGAGAGGCAGTTATCCTACTGAAGTGGCACTGCTGTTTTAATAGGGGGCACTAGAATTGTGAATCAGGGTAAAAGAGGAAGCTGGTTAAAAACAAAACTGTATTTTTTTTTCCACAAACTATCACACCATTGATAATGCTAATCTCTCCCCTGCAAATGTATTCATACCATCTTTCTGCATCCTTGTGGATTATTAATTGTTCCTGGATTAAAAAAGGTTGACTTAATGCTGGTTTTTGGGCAAGAAGTTGTGATGCCCAATTGGGTTGATGCAGTTGTCATGCAAACTTTATGCTGCCGCTCTTTCTGATGATCACAGTATACAGCTCAGCGTTATGAGTGCAGTTACCTGGCCACACACTCAGCACAGGACCACAAATATGAATGGCAAGTATAATTTACATCTAGTCTGCACCTTTTAAAGAGGGTGGGGTGAGGATGATGGTGGGGAGAAGTGGATATAGTGCATTGAGGCTAGAGCAAATGGGAGCACTGTCCCAGAAAGTGTAGTTCAGAAGGAATTAGATTTCTGATGGAAGAGCAGGCCAAAGAGTGAGCTCCCAGGTTTTTTGTTGCTGTGCTGGTGACCTTAGTTCAGTAGGTGAAAAGGAAGTGACAGAGGTCATATTTCCATTGGTGACAAAGAGTCGCTGAAGGAATATACTGTGAAGAGAATGGGCGTGGGAAGCCATGAAGTTTACTTGAAGGAGTGTAGCCCCAAAGACCTGGCAGCAGCGCCACAAAAAATGAAATAACTTTGTATGAGTGGTGAATGCCAGCGAGTGTATTTTCAAATGCCTGCTCCTACCCATTGCACCACCAGCCTCACACAATGGTCAGTGCGCTCCATTCACATCACTCAACAATCATTAATCCCAATAATCAAGAATCAAACATAATTTTCATACACTGTGCTTCATTCTCTCACACTTATCACTGCTGCCAGCCTCATCCCAACATCTCACAGCTTCACCTATTCCCAACTACTCAGCTGTTACAGGCACAATGCTCATTTTTTAATTTATTATTTTCACAAGTAGATTTACATTAATACTGCAATGAAGCTACTGTGAAAATACCCTTCCAGTGCCTGTTTGGATAAACTGAGGGAGAATTTAGTGTGGGTAGTGCGCCTAACCAGCGCGTCTTTCAGACTGAGGGGGGAAACCAGAGCACCCGGAGGAAACACAAGCAGACACAAGCAAAACATACATATTCTGCACAGACAATGACCCAAGCCAGGAATCGAACCTGAATACCTGATGCTGTGAGGCAGCAGTGCTAACCACTGTGCCACCCTTTTGTCCTCATTTTCACCACTCCCATTTGACTCCAATCTCCAGTGACTGCTGCTCCAACAACGAAGTGTACAGTACTTCTACTAACTCTGCAGCAGCTAAAAGAAAGTCAAAAGCATCTCATCTGAAATTCCCATGCTGCTGCCTTTAAATGTTACTTTCCTCCAATTACATGGTTTCCCGCTTCTTAACCAGTTTCTTATCTGGACGCCTTCTGAAAGTTCATATATACAACATATACTGCTTCACCTTGATCAATCTTCTTTATAATCTGCTTAAAGAATTCAATCAAATTGGCCAGACAGGATTTGACTTTAACAAGTCTGTGCTGAATCCGTGTGATTAAGCTATGTTTTTTTGAATGAAAGTTGATTTTTGTCTCTAATAATGCTTTTCAATAACTACCCACCACTGATGTGAGGTTGAGAGGCCAGTAGCTTCCTGATTTATTCCTCTCCTTTCTTGAATAGTAGTACTAAGATCCTTCAATCTTCCAATACTACTCCTGTATCCAATGTGAATTGAAAAGTTGAGACCAAAGCCTTTGTTACTTCAGCAACTTTGGCTGTGCTGCAGTCAGACCAGGTAACTTCCCAACTTCCAGTAAAACTATTCTTTTCAGTACATCTTCCCAATCAATTACTATCCTGTTTATTATATCCCTGTCTAATTTCATTGCAATCTTCTAATCATCCACTCCTTTAGAGAATTGATGCAAAATATTCATTTAATACTTTAGCCATACCCCTTGCCTCTATGTGAAAATTTCCCAATGGGTCCTTATAATGCCAAAGATTTTCCATAAACTTCTTACATAGAACATAGAACATAGAACAATACAGCACAGAACAGGCCCTTCGGCCTTCGATGTTGTGCCGACCAAAATAAAAAGCAATGCCCCTCCAAACTAAACCATTCCCTTCTCTTCCATATACTTATCAATTAACCTCTTAAACGCCACCAAACTTGGCGCATCTACAACAGCTGCAGGCAGGGCATTCCACTCCTAATCACTCTTTGAGTAAAGAACCTACCTCTGATATCCGTCCTATAACTCATACCCCTTAATTTAAAGCTGTGTCCCCTCGTGCTAGCTTTCTCCATCCTAGGAAAAAGGCTATCACTGTCCACCCTATCTAAACCTCTAATCATCTTATATGCTTCAATAAGATCCCCTCTTAGCCGCCTCCTTTCTAACGAAAACAACCTCAAATCCTTCAACCTCTCTTCATAGGACCTGCCCTCCATACCAGGCAACATCCTGGTAAACCTCCTCTGTACCCTCTCCAATGCCTCCACATCTTTCTTATAATGTGGGGACCAGAACTGCACACAATACTCCAAGTGCGGCCGCACTAGAGTTTTGTACAGTTGCAACATGATGCTGCGGCTCCTAAATTCAATCCCCCTACCAATAAAAGCTAAGACTCCATATGCCTTCTTAACAACTTTATCCACTTGACTGCCTACTTTCAGGGATCTATTGACACATACACCAAGATCCTTCTGTTCCTCAACACTATTAAGAGCCCTACCATTAGCCCTATACTCTACACATTTATTGTTCCTGCCAAAGTGCATTACCTCACACTTTTCCACATTAAACTCCATTTGCCACCTCTCGGCCCAGCTCTGCAACTTGTCCAAGTCACTCTGTAAACTAAAACACCCCTCTTCACTATCTACCACTCCACCAACTTTAGTATCATCTGCAAATTTACTGATCCATCCCTCAATACCCTCATCCAGATCATTTATAAAAATTACAAACAGCAGGGGCCCAAAACAGACCCCTGAGGCACACCACTCGTCACCGAACTCCACGATGAATATCTCCCATCAACCACCACCCTCTGTCTTCTATCTGCCAGCCAATTCCTAATCCAATTAGCTAAATCACCCTCTATTCCACACATCTGCATTTTCTGTAGAAGTCTTCCATGGGCCACCTTATCAAACGCCTTACTAAAGTCCATATATACTACATCAACCGCCTTACCCCCATCCACCTCTTTGGTCACTTTCTCAAAAAACTCAATGAGGTTAGTAAGGCATGACCTACCCTTCACGAAACCATGCTGACTATCCCCAATCAATTCATTTCTCTCTAAATAACTATAAATCCTATCCCTAATAATTCTCTCCAATACCTTGCCCACCACAGAAGTAAGACTCACTGGCCTATAATTCCCAGGAAGGTCTCTCTTCCCCTTCTTAAACAATGGGACCACATTCGCTATCCTCCAGTCCTCCGGAACCACACCCGTAACCAACGAGGACCTGAAGATCAGAGCCAGAGGCTCTGCAATCTCCTCTCTTGCCTCCCAGAGAATCCTAGGGTAAATCCCGTCCGGCCCAGGGGACTTATCCAACTTCAAACCCTCGAGAATTTCTAACACATCCTCCCTATCTACTACAATACTTCCCAATTTGCAACCCTGTACCTCAGTGCTCTCCACAGCTACATTTCCAGCACTCTGCGTGAATACCGAAGAGAAATATTTATTCAGTGCCTCACCAATCTCTTCAGGCTCCACGCACAACTTCCCACTGCTGTCTATTGAATAACTTTCTAAAATGTTCTCTGCTAACCTTTTACTTGTAATTATTTTTGTCTTCTATATTTTCAATCCCTTTCTGTTCTCCCATAAGCTCCCTGATATTTGTTATTCATCTCTTTTATTTATGTTTAACCTCTATTTCATTTATCATTCAGCTTTAGCTTCTAACTGTTCCCTTTTGAATGCCTAAACTATCCCTTCCCTCAATGTCATCCATAGTTGTTACTGCTTGACTTGGCAACTGTTGTCTTAAAGTTATTATTACGAGATCCTTTTGTCCTTTCTTCTGATTTGAACATTCTTACCTCAATATTTTTGTGGTCTCATTGTAACTACAGGTAGTGTCCCTCCCTCTGAGCCAGAAGCTCTGGGTTCAAACTTCACCCCAAAACTTGACGTCAAAGTAGAGGCATTTGTAACATTGATTATCAACTTGCAAATCCTTCCAACACAAACCAATAGTAGTTTATAAATATGGGAGAGAATCCTGGTCAATCATATGATGGAAAGAAAACTGTGACCTCTATCATCACCATCTATAGCTCCAAACTACAACATACAGGTAAAAGTGCACAGCAATTCAGACTATGCAAATAATCTGTAACCCACCACCACTTCAATATTTCCTAGTCTCTTTCCATAATTGCCTAAATTGAACTGTGTTGTGGTCACTGTTGGCTACCAATTTCCATACTTCTGTACACTCCAGTCACTTTACCTTATTTTCCAGAATCGGATCCAAATACTGCATCCTTCGTTGTTGAACTTGAGACATATTTGGCCCTATTTTACCACTTTGATTCTAAGTGCTGGGTGGACTTGAAACTGAGTGTGTTTCAGATCTGACTTTTTAGACATTCTCAGGTGTCCCCATGTATACTCTGCCTGCAAAAAGATCAGTGTGTCCGACTTGTGCTGCACAAGCCTGTGGGTGGTGCTTAATGCACCCAAACTTCTGTAGCTCTGATCAGTGCCTCCTACTATGCATGGGCAGAAAAAAAGTTATAGAATGCTGCTCCCCTGCCACATCCCTGCTGGGCTGGATAATGCCTCCCTCGGCACCCACAGACATTGCCCCATCCCCTCAACATTATTGACCCTCCTATCCCTCATGTCCACTGCCACCCAGATTGATCGTAGACCACTTTTTCCCTTCTTCTCCATCAATCTTAGGCAGAGCGGCAGCGTCTTCTCCTTCCACCCACCCTGCCCCCAATCTCAGACAAACTAATCCATCCTCTCTCTTCTCCCTCCCACTGATCTCAGGCAGAGTGGCAGCACACTCACCTATCTCTGCCCCCCCACCCATCCCCACTGATCTCAAGCAGAGAGCCATTGGATGCTTGACACTTAATGCCTCATTAACCCTCACTGATGGACTTACATGTCTGTTTCACGCTGAATCCGGATGAGCAAACACGGTGGTGAAGGGGGAAGTGCTGGTAAAGTTGGGCGTGCAGACCATTTAGTCAATTTAAATGAATGTAAATGGTGCAGTCCTGGTCGTGGCCATTTTTGGATCTTGGTAAAGAGGGAACTGGTGTGGGGGCAGACGCAGATCATGTTACTTGCCTCACGGCTGACTTTAGCAAGGTTTCTGCGCCCAAACACGAATGCAATGCAATGGTAAAATCGGGCCCATTTTATGGCATTTTCCTGGCGTCTTGAAACAGGTTAAGAATTGTGGAAATGGGGGCTGGCAAAATGGCAAAGAAATACATTGGGCTAGCTCTGTGATGATTTCCCATCAGTTCACATTTTTACTGAAGGCAACTCTGAGAGCCATGAAACTCAAATGCAGTGGCCAATTTCAAGCATAAAATTGGCAGTCCTCTGAATAGTTCCAGGTAAATGGTTTGCTGTCATCTGCAGTTGAATCCACAGAATAAAACAAGACCAGTGGAATTGACTGATGGTTCCATCAGCGGTATGTGCCTCTATAGGCTGCATTTATTGCCAGTGTGGTACTTTGGTAGTTGTGCTGTTTTACTCCACAATGACATTGTGATCGATAGATATCAGAATCAAAACCAAAGAGAAGTTAAACTGGATTTCCAAAATTAAAAACAAGCACACAGTTTCACAAAATAATTTTCCAAAAAAAAGTTTAACATTGAAAGTTTAATGTGACCAGAAACTAGGCATATATAGCACTTATCCTTTGATCCCCAATTCAGTTCAGTGCAGTGGGGAAAACAGTGGCATAGTGGTATTGTAACTGGATGACTAATCCAGAGACCCAGGTTAATACTCTGGGCACCTGGGTTTGAATTCCAAAATGGCAAATGATGAAACTTGAATTCAGTAGAAAAAGTCTAATGATAACCATGAAATCATTGTCAATTATTATAAAAACCCATCTGGCTGACTAGTGTCCTTTCAGAAAGAAAATCTATTGTCTTTATCTGGTCTAGCCTTCATGTGACTCCAACTCCACAGCAATGCCGTAAGTACTTAATTACCCTCAGGGATGAGTAATAAGTGCTGGCCCAGACAGTGATACCCTCATCCCATGAGCAAATTTTATAAAAGGCTTGTCACAACAGTTATATATACAACAACCTCATTCAGGCTCAACTCCTTGCCACGTAGGCAAGGAGTTGACATTTATTAACTGTGCATTTATTCCCATATGTGGGAATAAAAGCATACATAATAACAACTGTCAAATGTAAACACACACACACACACATTCAAAGATGTCAGTCATAAATTAATATGGAAACAAACATGGAAATTCATGTACTCATTACGTGAGAGCAGCATGGTGGTACAGTGGTTAGCACTACTGCCTTATAGCGCCAGAGGTCGGGGTTCAATTCCCGGTCTTGGGTGACTATCTGTATGGAGTTTGCACCTTCTCTCTGTGTCTGTGTGGGTTTAATCCAAGTATACCAGTTTCCTTCCACGATCCAAAGATGTGTGAGTTGGGTTGATTGGCCATAATAAATTGCCCCTTAGTGTTAGGGAGATTAGGAAAGTAAATATGTGGATTTACTGGGATAGGACTGGGGGCGAATGTTGTTGGCGTAACTTGATGGGCCAAATAGTCTCCTTCTGCACTATAGATTTTATGTAGTTTTTTTATTTATTCAAGGGACATGGATCACTCTTGCTTAACCAGCGTTTATTTCTCATTGCTACTATTCTTTGAGAAAGAGGTGGTGAACTGCCTTCTGGAACTGCTGCAGCCCTTACAGTATAGGTACACTCATAGTATTGTTAGGGAGGGAATTCCAGGATTTTGACCCAACGACAGTGAAAGAACAGTGATAAATTTCCAAGTCAGGGTAGTGAGGAATGGAATTTGCAGGTATTGCTGTTCCAATGCATTTGCTGCTCCTGTTCTTCTAGATAATAGTGGTCAAGGATTTGCAAGGCGCTGTTTAAGGAGCCTTGTAGAATTTCTGCAGTGCATCTTGTATGATACACATTGTTGCAACTACATGTCAATGTAAGAGGGATTGAATGTTTGGAGATGGGATGCCAATCAAGCAGACAACTTTTGTCTTGTATGGTGTCATGAATGTCTTGAATGTTATTGAAGCTGCACTTATTCAGACAAGTGGACAGTATTCCATCACTGTCATGGCTTATGCCTTGTAAATGGTGGACCATTTTGGGCTGACAGTGAGTTACTTGCCACAGGATTCCTAGCTTCAGTATCTGAGGAGTCATGAATGATGCTGAATATTGTGCAAATATTACCAAACGTCCTCACTTCTGACCTTATGATGAAAGGAAGGTTATTGATAAATCAGCCCTCGATATTGTTCCACTCTCTCTTTCTTCATTCAGCTCAGCATCACTGCAGCATTCACAGAAATCACCCTATACTTCAGGCACTCTGTTAGAAACACATCTTCATAACAGTAAGTATAATTTAGAAGTATATGAATATTGTAATCTCCATTTACTAAGTAGCTCTCTTTCTCCTTTCCACCCTTGTGTGAATCAATAAAGCAGTTAAGCACAGACAGACTAAATTGACCATGAATACAACTTATGCTATTAAGTAGGGTGATTATGAATGCAGCCTTTCTTGTGAATCCACTAATTACTGCCTACTTCACTTAGAATTAAAACTGTCATATTGCCAAAGTCTGGTGCTTTGTTTGTCTTCATACTTAAATGATATTTCTATGCATATAGGACATGGTCAGGTTTTTCCCTTGCATTTCAAACATTGTTGAAGAAATTTTGGCGGTTCATTTAATTTAAACTAATTAATATTGGATCATGTATCTTGTTATAATTATAAGCTAGCCGAATGCTTCAGTACACGTATATTTTTGTACTAGTCCATCAAGTATAGGATCATACAGCAAAATGGATAATTAAGAGATCTACTTTGCTAAAAATGAACATGTAGCTTTCTTCAATTAAGCAATCAAAGGCTACAGTCAGTTAAGTACTGAAGAAATGCTGTTATGTGAATAGAAAGCAAATATAAAGAGATTTGGAGCCTGCATTAAGGCCCGTGACATTTTCTAGTGGTATGATGGGAGACCAATGGAATTTCAATTGACTTTTGAGTTAACTTTTTATTTGCAATTTTTTCCCTTCTGCTGCTGTCCGGTGGGTCCAGGGGGCATGAGGATGGTCTGGCTTGTTTCATTAATTGGCCTGCAAGAGAAGGGACATGTCGATCAGTTCCAACATGCCACAGTGAAAAGCTGCACCGACCTCCTCAGAAGGCAAACATGGGACACGGTGGACAGAGAATCCTTCGTTGTCCAGTACTTCCCCAGAGCGGAGAAGCTACGACATCTTCTCCAGAGTCTTCAACACATCATTCATGAAGATGAACATCTCGCCACTTCTTGCCTTCAAACAACTGCACAACATCAAACAGATCATTGTTCGCAGCAAATTACCCAGCATTCAGGAGAACAGTGATCACAACATCACCACCCTGCCACAGCAACCTCTGCAAGACATGCCAGATCATCAACATGGATGACATCATCTCACGTGAGAACACCAACCACCAGATACACAGCACATACTCTTGCAACTCGGCCAATGTTATCTACTTAATATGCTGCAGGAAAGGATGTCCTGAAGCTCGACAATCACCAGGCAAGACTGTTCCCTTTCTGTTGGCCATCACTTCAGCAGTCATGGGCATTTGGCTTCTGACCTTCCAGTAAGCATTCTCCAAGGTGGCCTTCATGACACATGACAGCGCAGAGTCGCTGAGCAGAGACTGATAACCACATTCTGCACACATGTGGATGGCCCACCTGGGATCTAGGGTTCATGTTACACTATCTGAAACCCCCATGACTTGCCTGGGCTTGTAAAATCTCACCTACTGTCCTGTCTGGAGACAATACACATTTCTTTAACCTATGCGAAAGCTATCTCCAATCATATTGTTCGGCATCTTTAAGACTTGAATAGCAGGTTAGCTATAAAGACTTGCATTCTAATCAGTATTCTGTAAACTATGTGTGACTTTATATTCCCTTCTCTGATCAGAACCTTCCACACACCTGACGAAGAAACAATGTTCTGAAAGCTTGTGGATTACTATCAAATAAACTGGTTGGACTTTAACCTGGTTTTGTGAGACTTCTTACTGTGTTTATCCTAGTCCAATGCCGGCATCTCTACATCAGTACTGCAACAGACAGGAGCAGCATTAGATGGGCAGAACTTGAAGTGAGAACAGATGAAGCACTACAAAATCTTCTCTTTTTAGGCATTTCCATCCACTTCATCTGATCCATTGCCAATTACACTATGGCAGCTCCAATAAATAGTGCCATACAGACGAATGGAAAAAAAATCCACCAGAGAGCTGGGCCACACTCACTCTGATTCCATGTGCGTGTGATGATTGCTGAAGAATGGTCAGCAGTGATTACAGTAAGGTTGGTCAGAGAGAAAACCAGCTCAAGCAATGAGGCAGCATTCATTATTTGGTGATGGGGATTTACTCTCTCCCCAGTTTCAAATTTAAGGGCTTTGGGGATACAGTTTCTTATTTCTTTCTGTTAATTTTTCATAGCAGTTTTGCTATTAAAATTTCAAGGACTAATTTTTATAGTACCAATTATCTTATCATTATAACTAGAATTTATTACTCAGACTACAGACACAATTTGTGTTAAAATACAACTTTGGTATTCTACAGCAAAGAAGTTTCTCTCTTTGATTGGAGAGTTATCCCAGTTCATTTCTTAATATAATATAATTATAATAGACTGTGTCCCCTGGTTCTAGGTTTCCCCAACCAGGGAAAACATCCTCCCTGCATCTGGTCTGAACACCCAGTCAGAAATTTAAAAATTTTCAATGAGATTCCTTCTCATTCTTCTAAATTTCAGTGAACATTTCTTAAAAATTCCTATATTATACTTTCTTAAAGAGTGGTAATTTTGCCAGCATTACGCAACCATGTTAAACTGGTCTCTGTATGCCATGAGAGATTGCCTGCTGTTTTTGTGTTGCTGTACCGAGAAAGTAACAATACACATTGAAGCCAGCACAATAATATATTTTATTATTACTTAATATCTATGTATTAAGTTGGCAAGCTCATTCATAGGAACACTTAACATTAATCTCTAGCCACCAATTGATTACATCTATCCATGACTTTTGCACTTTCCCCATCAGGGAGTTCTGTAAACAAAGCTTTCACAATCTAGGTATAGCATGAAGAGATGTGGATTGATGATTTGTACCTGATCAAGCAGCCTGTGTGCTTTTGAAACCTGTTTTTAACTGGCAGCTTTATTTAATTGCACAAAGTAAGCTTCTACAATCCATTTTGCCTAGCTTAAACTTTAAAGTTGAGAGGGTGTAATTGTTTATACCAAGATTTCATTAGTATATCACTTATGTTTTGGATGCCGTATGAGTAGTGGAGGTCTGATAGCAGGCAGGAAATCCAGAAGGTTGGGTGGTGCATAGGAACATAAACCAAACTCTTGCTGCCATTCATACCAATTGAATCTTATGGTCTACCTGACAGCACACCTCCACTGTGGGTTTCCTTGTAGTCAGGAGTGCATTCAACAGGAAACGCCATAGAATACAGTGGAACGATAATATCCCATCACTAGTGAACAACATGCTGCCTCCCACCACCGTGAAACATCCCACAGAACAGGACAAAAATCTCACTCATAGAAAATAGGAACAGGTGTAGGTTGTTCAACCCTTTGGACCTGCTCCACCATTCAATATGATCATGACTGATCCTCTATTACAAAACCATACTCCAGCATTTTCCTCTTAATGTCTTTAGAGTCTAGAAATCTTTATATTTTCTCCTTAAGTACATTCAGTGACATGGTCTTCATAGCTTTCTGTAGTCAAGAATATCACAGGTTCTCCATTGTCTCATCCCTGTCCTAAATAGCCCATCTCATATAATAGACTGTGTCCCCTGGTTCTAGGTTTCCCCAACCAGGGAAAACATCCTCCCTGCATCTGGTCTGAACACCCAGTCAGAATTTTAAAACTTTTCAATGAGATTCCCTCTCATTCTTCTAAATTCCAGTGAACATAGGCCCAGTTGATCCAATCTCTCCTCATGTGACAATCCTTCCATCCCTAGAATCAGTGTGACATATTGTCATACTGTTGAATTTCCATACAATTTCTTGACTAACTAGCATCAACAGGTGTAATTCCAATGCCAATAACAAAAGAGACATACCAGCATGCAATCTGAAAGAAATAAAGATTTGTATTTATGTAGCATTTCCCATGCCCACTTAATCTCTCAAAATTCTTTACAGCTTATGAGGTATTTTTGCAGTGCAGTCATGCTGTAATGTCGAAAATGAGATAACCGATTTAGTTCTCAACAAACTCTCACAAAAAGCCAGGATCTCAGTTTATTATCTCTTTTGAATGATGGCATCTCTGACAGTGCAGAATTCCCTCAGTACTACACTAGAGTGTCAGCCTTGATTTTTGTACTTAATCTGGAGTGAGAACTGAAAATTTATGACTCACTGGGAAGTTGGAAGCCAAAGGGAAAGAAGTGGTGGAGGTGAGTGAAAAAGATCGAAGTCTTTTGTTCAGTGATGCCTCCTTGGATATGCTGCCCGAATGGCCAGAAGAAGAAATTGGCTGGAGTGTTTGGAGATAGCAGAAATAATCAGCCGTAAACACATAATGCTAGACTCCTGTCCATAATGTAGGAAGCAGTTCAATGACCTATGCATGATCTCATAGATATACCCATTCCTTTCTAGCTATGCACTTCCTCACATCTCCATCAATCAAGCTACCATTGACATTCATGCAATGTCATGCTTCTCTATAATAGTCACTCTCAGCAAATGCTCTCCATCTATCCTTTCAACACATATTGTAACACTGAGCAAACACAAATCATTACAACCTCTGAAATGTTTCTCAAACCCATTTTAAAGCAAAGAGAGCATAGGACAGAAAGGTAAGACAGAGAATCAGAGGAGACCTCCCATAAATCTCACAGCAATTTAGTGCAGTGGAGGAGGCAATGAAAAGTAATGTTGTTGTCTGGCCATTGAAAGTTGGGAAATGGAGACCTCCCAGCTATCTGCTGATGGAATTAAAAGTCAGCCAGCCAGATGGTATACAACACTTACTCATATTTTGTTCACATTAACAGCAAGTGAAATGTGATCAGATGCATAACGTTAAACTTTCTTACCTGACAGCACTCATTTATATCTTTTTTCGCCCACAGGACATCATGCAGGGGCAGCATGTGGTAACTTCTCAGGGAAGCTTAACTGTCTGTGAGTGCACTGTCACAGGATTCATGCAGACCGCATACCGGCTCATTATTTTTCATCATGAGTGAACATGAGCAGATGGTGTAGACAGAGAAAGCAGTGGCGTGTTCATGTTGGAGAGTTCAGGATGCTCCAATCTTCATTGAGCTGGAAGCAGATGCCGTATGTATCTCAGGGGCCTCTGATGAAGAGGATGCTGCTGGAGTAGCACCAGATGTTAGGGCAGATATTCCAGCTGCACTATGTACTCTTGCAGAGAAATTAGAAAAGTTCGTCTCAAACATGAGTGTCACAATGTCACGGGAATTTGTGATGATGTCTGCGTCTATGGACAGAAAGCCAGCTGCATGTAGGATCAGAGGTAATCACACAAGCGCATACATGTTCTCAGCTCACAATGAGAAGATTTTAAACTTTCACCTCTTGGAGCCAGAGTTGGAGTACCTTTTGCTGTCCTGATTCACATTGATTAATTCAAGAATGTGAAAGTTTGAGGATAGCCAAAGGCTGATTGAGGATCTTAAAGTGGTTAATAGTCAATTCATGAGCAAGTAAGGGTATCTCATCTCATTATACCATCAGCAGTGGTGAAGTGAGGTGTTGGGGGATGGCTGGGGTTGGGAAGAGTAGGGGTGTAGGTGCATTGCTCATATAGGGAGACCATCAGGCCAGGGATAGTCAGGAAGCCTCACTGGGGGACAAGACCTTCTGATCTGATACTGTGTGGCCCATGGTGGACTCCTCTGTCAAAAAAACCCCTCCACCACCTACCCCCCTCCAGCTTTACCAGCTCCCATCTCACCAGAGCATGACTGACTGGCCCCAGTGAGCCTGCCCAACTCATCTTCTGATTGGTTGGCAGATTCTGTAGGTGGGTTCTTCACCTTTAAAGTCACAGCAGAACCAATGGTTAACTGCTGTGGTTAACTGCTTGATTGACACTTAATCCCACCGAGAGGTAGTTCTTTCCCAGAAATGGCTGCAAAGAGATTGTTACCAGCTTTCTAGCCAGTGCTTGATGCTCCTGCAGTGGCCATTAAATTCAGTCTATAAATGCCACCTCAAACTGGGTATCTGATATCCTAGTCTTCATTGTTCAGTGTCACACAAGATCAGGGAACTCTAGGTAACTCTAATGTAACTGACTGTGCTCTATGTTCCTGTATTTCTTACCTTTCTTTCTGCAAATGCCATTTCTTTATAAACCTGATTCAGAATTGGAGCCTGAAATATAAAGTCTATGTACATAACAGACCATTGTACATACTAATGTTGAACACTAGTTGCCAGGTTAGTTTGTGCAGAGGTCTGCACTTGTAGGAAACATAGGTTTGAAAGTGGAAATAATCCTTTGGGTTGAGTGCAAGCAAAGCTATCTGGAGAAATTTGGAACTATATACCGTACCAACAAAATCAGCAAATGGAAATGGCAATTTCAAATAAGGGCAAAGTTGAGAGTAACTTCATTCTGGGGGAGTAAAGACAGTTGATCCTCAAGAACTTGGGAATTACAAAGGCAATCAGACAAAACAATAGCCAATGAAGCTTAATACAGACAATAAGTATTGCACGCAGGAGTAAAAATATGGGGAGCATTTGTACATATTAAGTGGTATCAAAATGGCACAGAATTAAGCTTAAGGAGATCTGGGAAGTTTAAGGGACTCAACACCCAGTATGACCATCCCTGCAGACCAGAAAAGTAAATGAAAAGCTGAGTGATATAGCATATAGTTGGTTGAAGTCGTATCTGTTTAATATTGTTGTCAAAATGTACTTTGGGCATTGTGCTGAGATGTAAGAGTGATACTCAAACTCCATGGCAGTTCAGAGATGATCCATTCCTCATTTCAGAAGACTGAGAGCAAATACTAGAGGCAGAATTTTCCTATCCTACCTATGTCTTGGGAATCAAAGCGGGCGGGATAGAAAGTTTGACCAAGCAAAGGTCTATTGACTACAGATAGGAATTTCTGGACTTGGAATGTGGCAATTGGAAAATCCTGTCCAAGATATATTTGAAAGAGAGAGAGGGGTGGGGAAGGAGCTAATTTTCATCTTTGACACAGGCATAAAACTGGTGGTTGTGCTCATTATAAATCTCATAGATTTGCATAATGGGTCATTGATCCACAACTGCAAG
This sequence comes from Sphyrna mokarran, assembly GCA_024679065.1. Classification (NCBI taxonomy): domain Eukaryota; kingdom Metazoa; phylum Chordata; class Chondrichthyes; order Carcharhiniformes; family Carcharhinidae; genus Sphyrna; species Sphyrna mokarran. The sequence goes on from JAGIQG010000006.1 coordinate 81,300,519, forward strand.
TTGTTCACTCTGCTGAAAGTGAATATTATTCCTTGGACTTTTCCATTTGAAATAAAATGATTGAGAAATTACTTTATCGAGATATGTAAGGGGATTAATATTAAGTAGAAATTGGATCTAACTTACTATGATGATTTAGCTTCAAATAGTAGAATGAGGGAATAAAATGTTTTTAAAATTCAATTGTCGGATGTGGGCATTGCTGGCAGGGCCAGCAATTATTGCCCATTGCTAGTTTCCTTTGAGAAGGTGGTGGTGAGTTGCTTTCTTGAACTGCTGCAGTCCATGTAGTGTAAGTATACTCATAGTGCTGTTAGGGAGGAAGTTGCAGGATTTTGACCCGGTGACAGTAAAGGGATAGAACTATATTTTAAAATCAGATGGTGGGTGTCTTGGAAGGGAACATCCAGGCGGTGGAGTTGCCAGATATCTTCTGCTCTTCTCTTTCTAGATGGTAGTGGTCATAGGTTTGGAAGATCCTATCTAAGAAACCTTGTTGAGATCAAAGTAATAGAACAAAAATTTAGAATGGATACCAATAATCACACAGACAGCAATTTGCAAATGGAATGTACCTTCAGGTTGGGAAGAAGAGTCATTTAATGAACAGTCTTTAGTTGCCTAATCAAACCTCTTGAAGTAACTTTAAAAGAAAAATAAAGGAAAGACATTTAAATAGAAATTATAATATTATTATAATAATATTCCTGGTGTGCTCAAAATACACCGTGCTGTCTGGTTCAGATGACAAAATGTTGAACAAGTTATCCTCAAGTTACAAACACTTCTATGACACTTACTTCATGTACCATCAATGGCAATTCTTTATTACCACACACAATACAGCGTGGGGGTGGCACAGTGGCTAGCACTGCTGCCTCCCGGAGATCCAGGTTTGATTCCCAGCTTGGATCATTGTCCGTGCGAAGTTTGCACATTCTCCTTGTGTCTGCGTATGTTTCCTCCTGGTGCTCCGGTTTCCTCCCACAGTCTGAAAAACATGCTGGGTAGATGCATTGACCCAGTCAGATGCCGGAATGTGGTGACAAGGAGAATTTCACAGAAACTTCATTGCAGTGTAAACGTAAGCCTAATTATGATCAATAAATAAACTTAAATTTTTTACACTGTTAAAAACAGCATTTCTGTGAAAGCACAGATACACTGCAGCCAAGTTCTCACTGCATTTTGTGCAATCTGTTCTTTATATTAATGCATTTTTTCATGATTTTTCTTCTTCCTGTTCCGTGATGGAAAGACTATACCTATTAAGCAATGTTTGCACTTATTAATAAATCACTGATAATTAAAATATTATTTAACATCGACAGAAAGTAATTAAAGAACAGAAGTCCATTTACAATTTCACTGAAATCAGCTAAATTTCACCATGTAAACATAAAACAAAGTTATTGTTAAAAATACTAGTTATTGTAAAATCATACTATTAAGTTATTTAACTTATAAAAAATAGGTGCTAATTAATACTGATATTGGTGTTATTATGAAAGTCACATTATTGAGCAGTTACTGAAGAGATGAGATCAATAAACACAGTGAAATTAAAAGTTAAAGTTTATTTATTAGTCACAAGTGGGCTGACATTAAAACTGCAATGAAGTTACTGTGAAAATCCCCACTCCGGCTTGTGTTTAGATTCACTGAGGGAGAGTTTAACATGGCCAATGCACTTAACCAGCACATTTTTCAGATTGTTGGAGGAAACTGGAGCACCCGGAGGAATCCATGCAGACACAGGGAGAACATACAAACTCCACACAGACAGTGACTCAAGCTGGGAATCAAACGTAGGTCCCTGGTGCTATAAAGCAGCAATGCAAACCACTGTGCCACCGTGCCCTTAAATGGACCTTTCCATTATTTGAATATTCCAATGAAAATCACAATCCATAGCAGGAGTAAATGGATCATGGAATCCCAGTAAAAAATCTCACATCAAAGTCCAACAGGTTTATTTGGTAGCCAAGGCCACTTACTTTCAGAGCGCTTGCTGCCCCTTCGTTAGATGAGTGGGAGTTCTATTCACAAACAGGGCATATAAAGACACAAACTCAATTTACCTTTATATGCCTTTATACACCTAATAAACCTGTTGGACTTTAACCTGGTGTTGTGAGACTTCTTTCTGTGTTTACCCCAGTCCAATGCCAGCATCTCCACATCATGGAATCCCTACAGTGCCGAAAGAGGCCATTCAGTCCATTGAGCCTGCAATAGCAACAACCCTACCCAGGCCTTATCCCCGTAAGACCACATATTTAATCTGCTGGACCTTGATATTAAGGGGCAATTTAGCATGGCCAATCCATCTAACCTGCACATCTTTGGATTGTGGGAGGAAACCACAGCACCTGGAAGACACAGGGAGGTCATGCAAACTCTGCACAGACAGTACCCAAGGCTGAAGTTGAACCAAGGTCCCCGAAGCTGTGAAACAGCACCACTCTGTCACCGTGCCTCCCCCATTAAATCATCAAATGCTGATGTTCTATCACAAATGCTAAGTAATAACCCTCTTTAAATATAGCCTTGACTATTTTGTACATACATAGTTAATATCAAGCGCACAAAATGTTTTATACTGCTAAGCCAAACAGAACAGAAACTCCTCGAGTTTGATCATAACTTCATACTGGGTCAACTGCAATTGCTCTCAGGCTCAGAAGTAGAAAACGTGGCCAGCAATCCTGCAACCCATCACTATTGAATGCCCCTGCTGGTAAGGTATAAATATCAGCCAAGAACATGATCAAGCTCTACTGTAGTTTCTCACCAAGTTATATATAGCTTCCTGACACTCACTATCGCATGAAAGTATGATGACAGTGTCAGATGCCCATAGAACCGTAGCTTAGCATCAACTTGCTGTTTTAGGACAAGAAAGGAGTAAGTAGGTTCATCAAAAATAAAATAACAGTGATAACTGAGAAAGATTGCATTGTAATATTCTAATCAGGGGATCAGTTGATCCAAATAAAATCACAACATCATTGTCTATCATCCAAACCCAGAGATTATATTATTTTGTTGGTTTTATGGATGTATTGCATGTCAATAACATGTATTAGGAATTGGTGGGATCAGCAAGATTTCCATTTGTGATTATCCATGAATTTTAAAGGAAGCCTACAAACGTCCATGCTGTCAGTTCACAGTGGGAATCCAGCTCACATAGCGACATATCGATGCTTACAGAAAAAGCCACTAAAGAACTGTCTGTATTCATGAACAGGAGAGTGGGAAAGAAGCTTGGAGCATACCATGCAGGCACAAGAGAAAAATAACTACAGGAATTATAATGACTTTAGTGGGACAGATAGAAATGGAACCATGAGTGGAAATTGCCATGGAAATTGACCACAGAATAGAGGCTCTGACTGAAGATGGTGTGATTAATTGTGTCAAATGGAGAGAAATCAACCGTGGTGAAGCGGGATAGTGCCATTTCAACACAGAATCTATTTCATAATTTTGATAATCGTGTGCTTAGCAATAACCAGTTAGGGTTTCTATTTAGTATTCAATATGAGACGCATGAACCAATCAACAACTGTGGACAAAGACTGAACAAATAGAGGACAGACACGATCTCTATTTACTGATATAGGTGTGTGAGTGCATGGTCACACGCCCGACATGTTCTAACGAAGGGCAGTAGACCTGAAAACAGCTGTTCGAACTTTGTCTCTTTTACGGATGATCCCTGAGCTGCCGATTATTTCCAGCATTTTGGGTTTTTTTTACAGATCTCCAGCATCTGCAGTATGTTTTTTTTTGTATCTGTTTGCTATTGCTATGTGTGTAATAGAAGTTTTCGACACATTTGACTTGAAAAAAATGTCATTAGCCTGCGATGTTTGTACAGACTCGGAAGGCTGCCAGATAGTGGCAAATAAAACTGGATGGAAATGATTTCCTTTTGACTCCTACTGTCCCCTGGTGGCAAAAGCTAGACTTGCTTCATCAGATGGTGGTCTGTTATCAGTCTCAAATGATATTAGAAAGCAAACAACAGACTGGTTAAATATCTTCAAAATTGCTAATTGTATAGGAACCAGATTAATTTAAAACTAAAAGGCATTATTAAAGATGTTTAAAATATGTCTTTTGTTACTTTTCTAATATATTATTATTGGAAAATGTCAGGAAAACACTGCTCTCTTTGTTTCTTAGGTCTCCTATCATACTAATTAATATCTGATAGAAGAAATGTAAGAAATACAAATCTCACATAAAAATAGGGCATAAACTATAGCTTCAGTCATTCACATCAACTGTAAGGTCTTCCATTCTGTCATACAGATGGTGCTTATAAAATGGGCTTCCTGTTTACCAGAATATGCAGTGTTAATATGTGATTGCTTCATCCTGAACTAGTCATGTGTGACATTATTGTCTCAGAAGAGGAGCAAAATGAAGAGAGTTGCACTGGAAGGATAAGTTAGATATGTCCTCAAGTAACAGTTTGAAACACAACCCTCTAAATGTGAAATAAGATGTTGCCAACTAAGCTAAATTTCCCTTATCCTTTTCTGACTATTAGCACTCATTGCTGAAAGACCTCCTTGGTTCCAAGGCCCAAGTCTTGCCTGGGGATGGCTTGGGGTAACTTACTGTGATTTACTCACATAAACTGCAAAGATGACTTTCCCTGTTCTTTCTAGTACAAGGTACAATTATATTGCCATCATTGTTTGGTATAAGATTGTACTGCTGTGCACAAGATGAAAAATACTGTGGCTCATGTCCATGATGGCCACAAGTGGGCAAATCACTGTGTCCCATGTTGCAGTGGCTGCATGAGATCTGTAGCACAGTCATATCCACTTGGATACAGATGCACGGTACCAGTGGGGGAAAGAGATCTTGTACTCCCCATCCCAGGCACTGTACTGATCCGATTCGGTGATACAGGATGGTAAATGTGTCCAGCAGCCCAGTGCTGTCCATAAAATACAACTGAGCTTGGAGTCGGAAGCAGGTAATGGTCTGTCCCATGGACTGATGTGCAGTGCATCAGAAGCAGCGCTGTGCTGTGGCACAAAATTACTGCACTGCCCCTGAATTCTCTGGTGGACTGAGGATGCCCGTGTAAAACTTCCATACTGCAAGATTGGAAGGGCTGACAAGATGAAGGAGGGCAGCTGTTTTAATGAGCACTAATGGATGCAAATTAATACAAACGGAATTGGTGTCACCAGCCAGTGGAAAGGCGAGCTGCCGTTAATGCGCCATTGGGAGAAACACTGTATGGTTTTACATTGGTGGGTTTCTGATTTCTTGGCCCCTGACAAGTTCACTGCTCCCATTGCCAGCATACCTGCCATAGGCTGCTCAAGAGAATTGCAGCCTCAGAGGTAATGAACCACTGACAGCCAAACTGCATCAAAAGGCGTACATCTCAATTTCATTGAAAAAATGAATACAAAACTCAGAGATTACATTCCGCCACAAATCCCAAAATGTAGCACTGAGGTTAGGGGAATGGAGTATAATGTTAGCAATGTGAGGTTATCCACTTTGGTAGGAATAATGGTAGGAAGGATTACTATTTAAATTGTGAAAAGCTGCAGCATGCGATGGTGCAGAGGGACCTGGGGGTCCTTGTGCACGAATCGCAAAAACACAGTCTGCAGGTGCAGCAGGTGATTAAGAAGGCGAATGCAATGTTGGCCTTTATAGTGAAGGGAATAGAGTATAAAAGTAGAGAGGTACTTTTGCAACTGTATAGAGTACTGATGAGGCCGCAGCTGGAGTACTGTCCGCAGTTTTGGTCGCCGCATTTGAGGAAGGATATATTGGCCTTGGAGGAGGTGCAGAGAAGATTTACTAAGCTTGTACTGGAGATGAGGCGTTGGATTATGAGGAGAGACTAAATAGGCTAGGTTTGTACTCTTTGGAGTTTAGAAGGCTGAGAGGGGATCTTATAGAGATGTATAAGATAATGAAGGGGATGGATGGGGTAGAGGGAGAGAGACTCTTCCCACTTAGCAAATATAGCAGGACTAGAAGGCACAGCTTCAAGATTGGCGGGGGGGGGCAGAGTTGAGGAGGAATTTTTTCATGCAAAGTGTGGTGAATCTTTGGAATTCTCTGCCTGATGAGGTGGTGGAGGCTTCCTCGCTGAATATGTTCAAGTCAAGAGTGGATAGGTTTTTGATTGACAAGCGAATTAAGGATTACGGGGAGAAAGCAGGAAAGTGGTACTGAACCACTGCAAATCAGCCATGATCTTATTGAATGGTGGGGCAGGCTCGAGGGGCTGGATGGCCTACTCCTGCTCCTATTTCTTATGTTCTTATGAATGCAATTTATTTGATACAATATCCTGAAAACTAAACATTCCTGAATGACTATTGGCCCGGGCTCTGACATCCATCATAATGAAGTGCTTCGAAAGGTTAACCATGGCACAAATCAATTCCAGCCTTCCAAACTTCCCGGATCCATTACAGTTTGCCTACTGCTACAAGAGGTCCACAAAAAACACCATTTCCCTGGCGTTACACTCAATCCTGGAATATCTAGATAACAAGGAAATCAATATCAAACTTCTATTTATTGACTACAGCTCCGTCTTCAACACTATTATTCCTACGAAACTCATCTCCAAACTCAATGGCCTAGGCCTCGCCACCTCCATCTGCGACTGGATCCCGAATTTCATAACTCACAGACCACAATCAGTAAGTATAGGCAACAACACTTGCTCCACGATTGCTCTCAACATCGGTGTGCCCCACAAGGCTGGATTCTCAGCTCTCTTCTATACCCTTTATACACCTGTGACTGTGCGGCCAAATTCTCCTCCAATTCAGTTTTCAAGTTTGCTGATGACACCACTGTAGTGGGTCGGATCTCAAACACTGACAAGACAGAGTACAGGAATGAAATAGAGAATCTGTTGAACTGATGCAACAACAATAATCTCTTCCTCAATGTCGGCAAAACGAGGGAGATTATCATCAACTTCAGGAGGCACAGCAGAGAATATGCTGCTGTCTACATCAATGAGAACGAAATAAAAAAGGTCAAAGTTTCAAGTTTTTAGGCATCCAGATCACCAACAACCTGTCCTACTCTTCCCATGCTGATACTATAGTTAAGAAAGCTCACCAATGCTTCTACTTTCTCAGAAGACTAAGGAAATTTGGCATGTCAGCTACGAGTCTCACCAACATTTACAGATGTGCATAAAAAGCATTCTTTCTGGTTGTATCACAGCTTGGTATGTCTCCTGCTCTGCCAAGACTGCAAGGATCTACAAAAGGTCGTGAATGTAACCTAATCCATCACGCAAACCAGCCTCCATCCATTGACTCTGTCTATATTTCCCGCTGTCTTGGCAAAGCAGCCAATATAATTAAGGACCCCACGCACCCTTGACATTCTCTCTTCCACCTTCTTTCTTCGGGGAAAAGATGCAAAAGTCTTGAGGTCATGTACAACCGACTCAAGAACAGCTTCTTCCCTGCTGCTGTTAGACTTTTGAATGGACTTGCCTTGCATTAAGATGATCTTTCTCCATCTTCATTATAACTGTAACACTACATTCTGCACTCTCTCATTTCCTTCTCTATGAACGGTATATTTTGTCTGTATAGCGCTCAAGAAACAATACTTTTCACTGTATGTTAATCAGTGAAAATCAAATCAAATCACATCAAAACAAAAAAATGCAATCTGATGCTCTACTGAACAGTTTTTCAAATTTTAATCCAGGCTGTATTAAAATACATGTGTTCTTCCTCACACAATCTTCTTAATCTGCCGGTAGCTTACTTCAATTAGGCCAAGAGAGACAGAACACAAGCATTTTAAAGTAAGTTGCAAATCAAATACAAACTACAAATTAAATGTGTAATTGCACACCAAGGAAACGAAAATAACTAAAGTTCCTCTCACTTGTAAAACCGACTTTTGTTACTGATACAAGCTTCTAATTGTAAGGAACCGCTAAGGATAATCTGAGCAATTATGAGTAAAAATTCAGAGATACAGGTATTCTTTTCCAAGCCCCATCTCAAGTATTGCCAGTTTTCAGGTTATTTTTCCCAGTAGTTGTTCTATTGAGTTCCTTGTTGATGTAACTGAATCTGAAGGTGTTGCTGCATTTAAGTTACCTGTTAAGACACTTATCCTACTTTTGTGTCCAAAAATGTTCTGTAAAAGTTTTAAATAGAAATAACCTTGCACTTAAAGAGTGGCTTTCACAGCTTCTTAAAAGTGCTTTCCAGCTCTGAAGTGTTTGTAGTCAATGTTGTTATGTAAAGGATTCTGACATCCAATTTGCAGTTAGCATGATTTACAAAGTGAGAGAGGTGTGGGGAATAGAGGACTTGTAAATAAGAGATGTGCCAGGGCCCATGATTTCTCTCCCTGGCCCTGGTGATATATTAATGCCACAGTTGTTGTGTGAATGCAGCATGAATCGAATGTCAACTTCCAGCCTGACAACAAACCAAGGCTGACAAGCTGTAGCAAGTGACTGCCATAGGAATCAATGCTGGGCCCTCAATTATTTACAATTTGCAGCAACAATTTGGATAAGGACACCATATATGGTCACTAAATTTGCCAATGATATCAAGATAGTTTGGAAATTCAGTAAAATTAAGCAAAAATACTGTGGATGCTTGGAATCTGAAATAAAAACGGAAAATGCTGGATAAACTCAGTAGATCTGGTAGCATTTGTGAAGAGAAAAATAGAGCTAACATTTCGGGTCTGTGTGACTCTCCTATAGAACTGAAAAGCGATAGAAATGTAATGAATAATATAGTTGGAGAAGGGTGGTGACAGAATGAAAGGTCAGGGATGGGTTGGAGCCAGAGAGATTGACAAAGATATCATGGGCATAAGATAAAGGAAGTGTTAATGGTGGCATAAAGATCTGAAGAAATGCTAATAGTGACATAAAAGTAAAATATCAGAATCTGTTAATAGGAGAACAAAGATCAGTAATCAGTGGAAGCAAAAGTGAAAAACAGGGGATAGACAACAGTGTGGATGAGTGTGGGGTTGAATTGGGGCAAGCCAAAGGAACCCAAAACAAAAAAAAGGAAGGTGGTCAATATAGGGCATTGAGTTTAAAAATTGGCAAGTCATGTTGTAGTTTCATAGAACCTTAGTTCTGGTTGCCACGCTATCAGAAGGGTGTGGATGCTTTGGAGAGGGTACAAAAAAGATATAACAGGATGTTGCCTGGCATGGAAAACATTGGCTATGAGGACACTTTGGAGAAGTTTGGTTTGCTTTCATTGAACAACAAAGGTTGAGGCGTCACCTGAAAGAAGTCTACAAGATTACGAGGGGTATAGACAGAGTGGATAACTACAAGCTTTTTCCCAGGGTGGAAGAATCAATTACTAAGGGGCTTAGATTTAAGGTACAAAGGGCAAGGTTTAAAGAGGCTGTACAAAGCAAGTTTTTACACAAAAGATGATGGGTGCCTGGAACTCATGGCCAGGGGAGGTAATGGAAGCAGATACAATAGTGACTTTTAAGGGGTATCTTGACAAATACGTAAATAGGATGAGAATAGAGGGATATGGCCTCAGAACAGTAGGGGGTTTTAGTTTAGTCATGCAGCACAGATGGTGCAGGCTTGGAGGGCCAAAGGGCCTCTTCCTGTACTGTAATTTTCTTTGTTCTTTGCATTAGAATACAGTGAAAAGCATTGTATATATTGCACACTATACAGGCAAAGCATACTATACATAGAAAGAAAGGAGAAGGTGCAGAATGAAGTGTTACAGTCGTAACTAGCATGTAGAGAAAGATTAACTTAATTGGAAAGTTTGTGAAGAAAGTTTGAGCAGATTGATCCTATACCCAAAGAAGTTTAGAGGAATAAAAGATGATCTTATTGAACTATATGCAATCCTGAAGGCATTTGATAGATAAATACCCAGATGATGTTTCCACTTATGGGAGGCATTGGAACCAGAGGCACAGTTTAAAAATAAAATGTTTACTGTTTAAGATAGATATAAAGAGATTTTTTCCTCTCTAAGGATCTGTGGTATGTGGAATTCTCTTTCCCAGAAAGCAGTGGAGGTTGGATCATTGAATTTGCTCAAAGTAGATTTAGACAGATTTTGTAAGACAAGGGAGGCAAGAGTTATGAGGGTCAATGGCAAAGTGAAATTGAGACAATAATCTGTTCAGTCATGATCTTATTGAATGGTGAAAGGGTCCGGAAGTGTTGAATGGCCTACTTCTCTTCCTAAGCCTATTTCCTAACAAAGTGAAGTGAGAATCGCTGCAGGAAAGAAGCAAGTACTAGTTTCATTTCATTTTGAAGTTGGCTTGGTTCTTTGTACCTGAACTGTGCTCTGTGTTTAGCCTTAGCTTGAAGTTTCTGCACTATGTCATTCTTGCTGAGTGTGAGCGCATTGTTATTTTTTTCGGTTGTGGCAGTGACACCTGCTTTCTGAATTCTTTCATTTTCCATCTTCATTTAGTACAGTCTCATCCTTTCCAAAGCTGGCAGCTGCAAATTTGGCAGCTGTCCTTTGGTTTTCTGTGTTCTTATGAGCTCTGAGTTGAATGTCATTTCTCTGACAATTGTTGAATCCTGTTATTTTGGATCATTTTGGGGATGAGGTTCCTATCAGCAGAGCATCTTTTTAATTCCTCATGAAGGAATTACACCTAGTGAATTGGTACGCTATAAATACATTCAATTGCTGGATATTTTCTATAAATAGGGGAGTGGAGGAGCAGAGAAGAGGTGGGGGGCAGGTGAAGGTGGTTGGGGATTGGCCAGTTTCAGAAGAATGATTGTGGAATGAACAAATAACTGCCAACTGCAGTTTAATACAGAGAAGTGGGAAGGATTGGATTTTGGGAAGAAAACACAATGGCTGAAATCTTCCATCTTTATTTGCGGCCGGGATTTTCCGGTGCTGCTGAAAGTAAATGGAGTTTTGGCTGGAACCAAATCAGCTCCCCCCGTTCCCACAGGTTCTGCTACAGACTACGCTAGAGAATCCCGCCCAATGTGAGTATGATAAGTGTGCAGACTGCAGAATGTGGATGTTTAGAGAGACTTATGAAATGTAAATTTTTGAAAGCTAACAAAGATATGCTGAAGACCAACATAATTTTGCAATTTATAAATAGCAACAGGTGTACAATAGCAAATATGTAACAATAATTTTTCACAAGCAAATGGCTAAACCAAAGTGTATACATCTTTGGGCATCTCATTATAGAGGAGACACAAAAGCAACAGAGAGTATATAATATAAATTCACTGAGATGATACAAGGGTTGGTGAATTTAGTTATGAGGATGAAATTCAGATACAGAGAGTATTATTACTTAAGCAGGAAAAGCTTTGAGGAAACTTAATGGAGCTTTTAAAAATGATGATAAGCTTTGATATTTGAACAAAGAAAATCTATTTTTCTGTTTGGAGATCAGTAAGGAGGTGTTATCAATTTAAAAGCGCCATTTCAATAGAGAGAATTGTTGAAAGAAAATTCTGTATGTAGAAAATTGTTGAAATATCAATGATTTGTCACCAGACAATGGATGAGCATTCAAAATGGAGAGGCATCCAGGGCTATGAAAAGAGAAAGCAGGGCAGAGAGATTCAATTTGGATTAATCACAGATGAAAAGAGCCAAATGTTCATCCTCTGCACTGTGACCTATAAGGTTTTATGGTTCAAAGACAGGACTGAAAAGCAATAGATTCCATTTGCTTTCAACATTGGAGAGGGACATATTAGCGAGAGTTTTGAGAAGTGTGCAGTTGTTGAGTCTTTCTCTAGCTTGCTCATCAAAGGGTGGAATTGCTCCCCATTTCATTTGAAAAGTAATAGTTATGAGGCTAAGAGTTGTTGGAAACAGAATGCTTTCAGACCACACTGAAAATGCTTCAGTGCTATATAACCTTAACCATTAGTTGTTGCAAATACATATATTATTAAAATCCAATGCAACATAAAAAGTGTCACCTGATTGAAAATTTCAGATATTGTATGGATAGCTCAGGGGAGGATGTTACCTTTTAAATGAAGTGTTACGTGGTCAAAAAGAACTGGACCCTTAAGCAATGACAAAAAATATTTAATGAAACAGTGTCATTGTAATGTGGTGCATAAATTGGCTGGGTATAATTATTTGCATCTGTTACAACCCAGAAGGATATTTATTTTGCTTTCAAGTTCATCTTTATTGAGGTTGCGGCCAACTGAGTTTTCCTCAGTGAATGAGTTCACTACATTGATGTAATTGCCTAATGAAATCTGATACACTAATTGAACTATTAGGGGGCCCTGACAAAAATCAAATCAGCAGTTGTAAAAACAGACAACTATTGTTCTGATCCTGTTTTATGTCCCTTGCTGAAGTTGGCCCAATGCCATTAGGTCATTGGTATTGATAGGAATTTGTAATTATATCTGCCTTACCAGTGTTGCATACATCCTGAATGAGGCTCGTTACATATAGTAGTAAACACTGATGCAATTAATTTGAATATTCAAGCCGAATATTCAAGATATTTCTCTGCAGATCTATTTCACTGCACTGTGTTCCTTCCTTTTCCTCCAGTATCCATCTCAAGACTCAAGTACACTTAAAATTCTACAGGTGATACTAACAATTTGGTATCTCTTGAAGATGCTAACCCTTGCAATGCCAATTACCCTTATAATACACCGCCCCTCATGTCTTTATCCAACATTGCATTGTTTCTTAGATTAAAATATCAATCAGATGATTTTAGAACTTCATCAAATTTAGCTGAGGATCTGTTTGTTCCTTGCCTTGCAATAATATAATCGGCTATTGAATCTACTGAATAGAATAGTGCATTCATTTTATCAGCTTCTGTCTTTTTAACTAATCTTGAAGCTGTCATGCAATTTAAATTTTTTTTCCACCAAAGTCTTCACTTCTGTGTTTGATCTGGCTCTTGGATCAGTCCAAATTAGTCTGGTAATGTTCATTTGCTATCCATGGTCACTTTAAAGTTCAAGGGAGAGTAACTTTAGATGTAGGTTTTAAAAGTGTGCTGTAGTAACTATTTCTGCAAAGAATCTTCCCATGCTTGTTGCCTTTTGTCAGGCTCCTGTGATACTGGTGGTCCCGACTTCTTTGGGCTTTAGTTTTCTGTTGTTCAATCTTAAGTCTGTGTCATGTATTAGAATTTATATTCCATGGTCACAGTGTACACAGAGTGTTGAAAGCTCGCGGATTTACTATCAAATAAATCGGTTGGATTAAAAATTGGTGTTGCTAAATTCTTACACAGTGTAAAAAACAGTGGGGAGATCACTCTTAGAAGAAAAACAGTATGCTTTGCATACAAAGTTCCTGGCACCACTAAAAATTCCTTCATATCAGAGAAGCATGTTTCCCAGAGGGTGGAATTTTACCAGAGGTTCATGCGATCCCATCCAAGGCCAATGAAGAATGCCGTTCTCTGAACTTTGCAGTACATCAGTAAAATTCCAGCCTTAGTGACCATAAATTTCCTATCCCACCTGCTGCAGGAATCGTAGCGGATAAGACGGAAAATTAGGCAGACTATTTAAAGGTCCGTTAAACTCCTGCAAGATTTTTACTCTTAGGGCTACATGGCCAGAAAATCTCGCTCAGTATTTGTTTGCTATTTCTCATCTGCCATTGCCTCCTTTAAGCAAAGAGTGCCATAAAACGCAATCATTATGAATAAAGCCATGGTGTGATAAAAGGGAGTTGGATAACTGTAGTGACTTAATTGGTGACCTTTTGTCATTCAGCTGGCATCAATGCTCTTCTGCAATGAGAATTTTTCCACAGCTTGTTGAGTAAGCCATCAAACACTTCAGCTTCAAGGGAAGCAATGCTGCGCACAGTGTGTTGCTTGCACTGACAGAAGCCCAAACAGCCAGCAAGATGTACCACCAAATGTAAACACGCAAGATCAATTGGTTATTTAATCCGTATTTCAATTTCTATAACACGTTAAATGACTTTAAAATTTCTACCAAATATCTCAAGCAAATACTTAAAAATAGATACATAAGTAAAGTCCCTTCAGGATGTGGTCAGCAATTACTTAGGGTCACTCGTAACCACAGTGTTCACACTTATCATCATGCACACAATGGTAGTTTGAAGGTTCGCTGTTTCCTCAAAGAATTGTTCCATCCCCAGTTAACCAAATCTACTTCAGAAAACTCTGCATTTCGTTTTCTATCAAAGAACTTGCTTCATTTTTTTAAGCTGACCTGAATCAGAGAGGAGATGTTGCCTTTGTGTGCTATGTGCAATTGAGTCTGAAGCTATCCTTTATACATGAATTTATAAAATTATAACACATACGCAGGGTAAATTTTCATCTTTCTTTGTAAGGTGGAAACACATATCAGAGAGGGGATGCATGGAAAGATAGGGCAATTTTATTTTTACCAATTTTTCAATATTTGAATTTTGCTGATTTAAAACTTAAAATTTATTTATTAATGTCACAGGTAGACTTAAATGAAGTTATTGTGAAAATGTCCTAGTCACCACACTCCAGCACCAGTTCAGATACACTGAGGGAGATTTCAGTGTGGTCAATGCACCTAATTAGCACACTTCTGGATTGTGGGAAGAAACAGAACACCGGAGGAAATCTATGCAGACACAGGGAGAATGTGAAAACTCCACAGAGACAGTGACGTAAGCCAGGAATCAAACCCAGGTCCATGGCATGGCGAGGCAGCAATGCTAATCATTGTGCCACCGTGCTGCAATCTGTATTGTGCAGAAGAAATGTTTCACCAAATAAGCAGCATTGTCAGAAATATCAAAGCAATCAGATTTCATGTGCAGAACTGCAGCTTTATTCTGATGGAGTTCTGTATTAATTTTTTTCCTTTTGCTCTGTTTCCCCAGTTGGGCCTTTTCACATCACTTGTCAGCCATGCCTGAGAAGGTAGGCAGACTGCTGTCAGTGCCTCTGCCAATCTCACTCTGAAATCAGGCACAGTGTGAGAATCATTCTCCCTGTGAATTTTTCCTGCTCCCTATGAAGAACAGCCGTCACCACTTCACACTTCTCTACAAGCTTTGGTTTTTAAAAAACTTAGCAACTTAGTGTAGGAATCAACTTTCGGGCTTTTGATTTCAGAAGATAAAATAAAAGAAGATAAAAGAAATAAGAAATATCATTGGATTTGCACCCATAATTTCCTGCAAATGCCACTTGGAATGTAAAATTAGCATATTTACCCTGTAGAGTTTTGGCTTTTGTGCCAGCAAATAGCGTAATGACAATTGCACAAAATGAAGCCTGCAGCATAGATATGTGCGTAATTAAAGGTACAGAGCTGTAACTTCCAAATTCCCCAGCATCAGATTTGTGGGGTATGCCAAAGATGCATTAGGGAATCCCTCTCAGAATTTCCCAGATATGGAAACATGCAAACTTCACCTGGGCAAAAGCCCTGTGCTGGGACCCATCCAAAAATTCAATTAAATTATAAACTTCGAATGATTCCGGCACAAATTAGTACCCAGAGAAAGTTAGAAGGAATAAAACCTCTTCTAACTTCTGAGCAACTTTTGTAAAGACCCAGACTGATGTCTCCACAAATTCTCCCCATTTCTTATGAACCATAGTATTCCTGTATTCCTCCCCTTTTCCCCCCCATCCTGATCCATGGGATTCCTCCCACTGGACCTGATCAGACACCCACCCCTGACCCTGACCCTCCCATTTCCTTGTGATCCACATCCCCTCTTCATCCTTACCCACCGAGGTCCAACTCCACTCCTGAGGACACTACCCTTTCACTACCTCCCACAGTTTTACATCCTCAATTTCCAACCTCCCCTACCCCTCAAGGTCCATTCCTCATCACCCCCATCCACTTACCCTTCCCACCCTCACTGAGGATTCTCCCTGCCCCACCTGCCGCATTGATTGCCACTCCAAGGAAGTTACAGCCCAAAATGTCTACATAAGAAGGCAAATAAAGCCTGAAAAACCATAGGTTCAACCCAGTATAAGTGTCACATAGGCCTGCCTGTGTCTCTGATGTTGGCATTGACAAAGATTGAGAAGATCTAAGGAAGTTTACATAACTCACAGACGAGCACCCGTACTTAGAGATGTACATAAATGTACATATTTCCTGAATCTAATTGTGTAATTTTTATGCTGCAATAGTTTCAACAGAATTGGTAAGATTCCAATTGGCCCACGAGGCGCTTTACATAACTGTAATTTGATGCTTTTCCTCCACAACCAGAGCTGAATTCAGCTTCATGTTGTTGTCCTTATGTTAAAGTTCCTTTTGGTATTTGTAAAACTCCCTCCATTGATGTGTGGGAGAATCTGTCTTGACGCTTGTCTAATAAGACATATCATCAGCTCTCAGTTATATAGCTGTAGCCTCCTATAACAGAGCTTTAGTTTGAAATGAAGTTCATGTATTGGAACGTTTTCCCCAACAGTGAAGTCTTCTGTTTTTGAGGCTCATTAATGCATGGTTTATAGGAACATATACTTCAAGTGTAACGCTTGAAAAGATCAGTGCTATCTATCTGTTTGGTTCCAGTACAATAAAGTTTGAAGTTTATTTGTGAGTCACAAGTAAGCTTATGTTCACCCTGCAATGAAGTTACTGTGAAAATTCTTTAGTTGCACATTCCAGCACATGTTCAAGTACATGAGGGCAAATTTATCGGAATCAATTCACCTAACCTGCACATCTTTGGCCTTTGGGAGGAAACCCACAAAGACATGGGGAGAACATGCAAATCCCACATAAACAGTGACCAAACCAGGAATCAAACTGGGTCCCTGGTGTGTGAAACAGCAGTGGTAATCCACTGTGCCATCATATCTTTTATCAATCACTAGCAAATATTAGCTTTATTTCTCACTATTTCCAATATTTAAACTGTTCATTCTGAAGAATCTTCAGATTAATGCTAAATGTGAATGAGTAGCCCATTAACTTTTATTACTGAAGTTAGCAAATCACCAAAGGAGTAGAAATTAAGAGATGTTGAAGTCTTTTTCCTGACGTAAAATAGGTGTAAAACATAGAGGGGGGTCATCTCTTAAGCCTGCATTCGCCATCTTGTGAACCCGGTGGCAGTTCACCAACCAGAAGTCATGGATGTCACTGGCGAGAACATGATTTTGGATCTTCCCCTGCCCTCCCCAGTTATGTCTTCATGTTCATGTCCATAATGGGCATGAACTGCTTTACATGGGTTTCAAAAGATTTTAACATAATTAACTTGCTCCTCACAAGATATTGACACTATATTACATTGGCACGATCTACAACAGCTTCATCTATATGTGATAAAGATTAGTATTTGGTATGCCTGAAGGGCAGTGAGTGGCTGCTGAAAGCATCTGAAGTTTGCCATGAAGAGTCTGGATGACTCTGTGAAAAGGGTAAAAGAGGATAAGAAACCCTGTGTGATGTCTTCTCCAGGGCCGTTGCTCACCACAGCATTGCTTTCTCTCTTTGCACGATGACCAGCAAAATGGTCAGGATAGGCAGGCAGGCTACTCCAGTCAGAGCCACAAAATGTGCCCAATATTAACTTTGCAAGAAAGAAGGGAGAAAGGGCAGAGTGTGTGAGTATGAGGAGAAGGAAGTAGAATGAAATATAAATGCAGTGATTGTAGAAAGCTGAAGGCAAGTGGCAAAGGTGTCAAATGAAATATCAAGTGACAGTGGTGTGAACAGAGAGTGAGAGGCAGGAGTTAGGATTCTTATATTGTCAAGTCTGATAAGGCTGAATTTGTCTCATGTCCGTGTCCTGGGAACTGAGATCGTGGCATTAGGTTTCTTTGAAACATTCTGCATTGGTGATGGAAGTGTTGTTTGAAGGGATTTCTTCCAGCTTGAGAGGAGAAAAAAAACACAATCTCCTTTCTCCTTCTCCACTATCTGGATCAGCACCCCTACTGATACATTGAAAAGCTGGGGAACAAATTCAGATCTTGAAACCATTTGTTTCTTTAACTTTCCTTTGTGCCTGCACTCCTTTAAAAATGGATGCTGACTGCCTTCAAATCACAATAATGAAAACTGGTTTCCTGCCTGTCGCAAACCAATGTACAGCCAAGTAAACAGCACTGGTTACCTGCCTGATCATTATAACGAATGGTAGTACCAATCTCACCACAAAGGCCCACATGGTCACAATAAATGCTATTTTTGAAAAGATATTCAAATATGGGGCAGCACTATGGTATAGTGGCATAGTGGTTAGCAATACTGCTTCACTGCACCAGGCACCTGGTTCAATTCTGTTCTTTGGTGATTATGTGGAGTTTGCACATTCTCCCTGTTTTATGTGGACTTCCTCTGGATGCTCCAGTTCCCCCCTACAGTCCAAAGATGTGCAGGTTAGGTGGATTGGCCATGCTAAATTGTTCCTTAGTGTCAGGGAAATTAGTAGGATAAAAATGTGAGGTTACAGAGATAGGCCCGAGGTGGGATTGTTATTAGAGCAGGCTCGGTAGGCTGAATGGCCTCTTTCTGTACTGTAGCATTTCTATGATTCCATGTAAGGTTTCAGATTGATGCACAGTCATATCTACATAGCTAAAGTAGTTCAATGTGGTTCATTCAAAGCTCCTAACTTGGTCTAACCTCAAATCTATAAGTTAGTTCTAAAAAACATATACGTTGAAGTCTCTGAAGGTTGTTTCTATATGACTATAGAAACAACAATAGCAAACTTGCCACTTTAAGATGTGCTAAAAGCAGAGAAAGTAAGTGTCAAGCAAAGAAACCACACGGCCAACAGATATCATAATATTCACAGGCGTAATGAAACTCATATTGTTTACAAAAAGAAAGTAACATATCAGAGATGGAAAACCCTAAACATTCGAATGTAAATTCCAATTGAAACTCCAGATTGTAAGAAAAATAAATAAATCAAACTTTTCTTCATGATGAAAACACTGTCCCTTCATAGTTTCGACATCATTTAGAATTAGTGCCACAGTTCAGAAATAAAGATGTCACTCATTTAAATCAGAGATGATGAGAATTTATTTTCTTTCATAGGGTTGTGGGCATCTGGAATTCCTGTTCTCAAAAGGCAATGGAATATTATTAAGACAGAGACACATAGATTTTTGATTAGTAAGGGGATGAAAAATTATCAGGGTGAACAGTATTGTTGAAGTTCAATCAGACCAATCATAGCTTTTATTCAATAGAGGACAAGGCTGGGGAGACCATGTGTCCTACTTCTTGCTCCTAATTCATAGGTTCATACATATGCAAGATTCTCACCAGTAATATTCCTCATGAGCCAATTTTTCTTTGACATTCTGCCTTAGCACTGGTCAGGCACATTGCTTCCAAAATACGCTTCATCTGATAAAATCTCTAGGTTCATTACAATGGTAGCTTGGGTAATTAAGAAATCCTCAGTCCACTACTGGCACAGACTGGAACCTCTCATCCACCTCCACTGACAGGCCTGCTGCTGGCATTCAGGACAACAGCAGTTTGAAGATTGAGATCTTTAAAAATGGTAAGCCTGTTAGCTTGCTAATCTTTGTCTGCTTATTACTTGGAAATGGGTGTCCATGGAAGTTGCTGCATTATATTTGAGGCTTTCGCACAGTGGAAGAATATCGATCGACCAAAATGCATTATTGCATTATATATTCATGAACATCACCAGCCAAAGCTCGTAAATCCTTTGTCAATGATGCACTGTCCTCTTAAGTCTCAAAATTTATTTTATCATTGCTCTAACAACAAGTAAATGTGTTGATATGTTTGAAGGCTTTGAAAATTGAATTAAGTAGATTTGAGAAGTTCAGGATATTTACACAAGGAAATGTTCTCTTCTATGCTATCAGCCAAACAGTAGTCAAACCAGCTCTTCACTGCCAGTGACTCAGTTACCATGGTGAATAAAAGTGATGAGGGGGCAATCTTATGTGGTATCTTCACGAAGCAGGTCCACTCCATGTCATGAGTAAAGTGCTCTCCTCGGTAAGAGTACAAAATGTCAGTTATTAAATGGATAATTTCCGAAACAGAATCTGTGATGAGTGAACATTGCATTCTATCAAGCACTCTTTCAGCATTTAGAAAATTATGTGTCATATTTTGGAATTGTTCCTGCAGTTTCTGTTGGCTCAGATTGATTGTGAAACCTAGCTAAAGAGAAAAGCAGGGACTTTGCCTAAGTTGTTCTTAATTATTGCACTTATTAATTTCCCTGGGCTCATTGGCAGTCTGCCCAGCTCTTCTTTCATTCTCAGCCAAAGGGACAGACGGAGGATGGTATTCATGTCTTTGGTTAGGCTTGTCTTGGTATCTTGGACTGGATGGGTTCAACAGGGAGTTGAATAAAAGATGGAATGATTTATTTAAGAACATTGAAAAGGAAAGGCGGATGTGGTAGTCAAACTAACCAATCCAATGCACCTAGAGGATGTTATCAGGTGAAGGGTGTTTTAGAGGCACTGTGCCTAACCAGTAGGCAAACAAGAAAAGATTGCCCCATCAAGAGCATTATTGCTGAGGGACTTGGGTGATGCATATGTAACTAAAGAAATAAAGTGAAATGTGTTTTTGTTATGAAGGAATGTTTATTTATTTAATGTTTGAGTGGGAATTCACATTTGAGTGTTCAAGAGTAATAATTGAAGAAATTGTTTCATTGAGAAGGTACTGTGCCTCACAGTGCCACTTTTTGGCTCAAATGTCTAACTATGCAAGTTGCATCTTCGAACCCAACGATTCCTTGAGCCACATGTCCCTAAACCATTACCTCTAAATTCTGACTCTGTTAATCTATTAATTTATTGATTTGCCATTCTTTTAACTTACTGGTTTATTAATATGAAAATCAGGCTAATTTGCTATGTCAATGCAATAAAATTAGTACACTCACATCCACTCAGTGACTCAGTGGTTAGCATTACTACCTCACAGCGCCAGGGTCCTGCGTTCAATTCCAGCCTTGGTTGACTGTCTGTAGTGTGTGGAGTTTGCATGTTTTCCCCATGTCTGCGTGGATTTCCTCCAGGTGCTCCTTTTCTTTCCAGTCCATAGATATGCAGGTAGGTGGATTGACCATGCTAAATTGCCCCTTAATGTTCAAACATGTGTAGATTAAGGGAATTAGCAAGATAAATATGTGGGGTTATGAATAAGGCCTGGAATCATCTGTCAGAAAGTCAGTGCAGAGTTGATGGGCTGAATGGCTTCCTTCTGCACTATAGTGATGTTATGAATGAAACATTCTATGCCAGGAATTATACTAATTTCCTATTTATATATGTCCACATTTTTAATAATATATTCTTTCATGTAATTGGAGCATTGTTGGCAAGACGAGCATTTTTTACCCAGCTCTAAATGCCCTTGAAAAGATTGTGGTGAGCCACCTTGTTTAAAAAAAAGTTTCTTTTTCAGAGTTACAAAGCAAATGCACAGAGTGGACCATGCAAGCTCTTAATCCATCTCCTTGCTTGCTTCAAAATACAATCCAAATTGAATCCAGTTCATGAGACACATAACTAAATCTAAATAGACAAAACAGACATTACACCTGATCTCATGCTTGATCTGACATTTCGATCTTAGCCAAAAGGCTGAGAAATACTATCATCTTGAACCACAGCAGTTCACTGTCCTTTGAGGGAGGGAATTCCAGGATTTTGACCCAGCAACATTGAAAAAACGGCAATACTTATCCAAATCAGAGTAGTGTGTTGACTGCATGTGTGTTGACAGGATGATGTGATAGTTGTTGCATTTTTTAGAAATGTCTTTTTTTTTCATAATTAGCCATTTTAAGATTTTTCCTATTAAATCTACAGGTGGAATTTTGCCATGGAGTGATCCATTGACTTCAGGCGAGATTTTCTGGACTTGAGGGGAGCGCAGTTGGAAAGTTCCACCCTATGACTTTGGGATGCACTACTTTAATAGAACTGCTTTGAGTTTGCAAATAATTGTAGAGTCTAGCCAATGGATGACACTCAGGATTACATGTCTGAAATGTTTCTATGAACTTGGATGATATATAATTTAAATATCAACTGAATTTCCTCTTTATAGTAAGTTTATGTTTAAAGCATAATTATATATATAAAATAATCAATCCAACGCTTAATACTTGAATTCCATAGAAAACTCACTGTAAGTATCTGCAGAATTTCTTTCCCCTGTAGGTGGTGCTATGATGGCTGGTGTCAATATTATCAATGTGTGATTAATTAAGCTGATACTTGAAAATTAGAAACAGCTACAAAGACCCCCAACTTTCCACAGATCACTGCGATCCAAGAAAGGAAAGAGAGATAAAACAGATAATTATAGACCAGCTAGGCTGACATCACCATGGGACAGCATAGTTGTTCGCATTGCTGCCTTATAGTGCCAAGGACCCAGGTTCAATTCTGGCCTTAGGTGACTGTCTGTATGAAGTCTGCGTGTTCTCCCCAAATCTTCATGGTTTTTTTTCTGGGTGCTCAGGTTTCTTCTCACAATCCAGAGATTTGCAGGTTAGGCTGATTGGCCATGCTAAATTGCCCTTCAGTATCAGGGGATTAGTGGGGTAAATTCATAGAGTTACAAGGATAGGATGCAGGAGGTATTGATGTCGGTGCTGGCTCACTGGGCAAAATGGTCTACTCTGCACTGTCAGGGTAGTATCAGTTTTCAGGAACAGGCTGGAATCTGTTAACAACAAGGTAGTATTAGGAAACTGAAAAAATTATAACATGACAAGGAATGTGAAAGGGAAATTGTGTTTGACAAATATATTGGAGCGTTTTGATGATATAGCTAGCAGGTTAGATAAATGGAAACTACTGGAGGCAGGATATTTGGATTTTCCAAAGGCCTTCAATAAGGCATCCCACAAAGTGAGGGCTCAATGGGTTGTGAGTAATATATTAACATAAATATTGAATTGGTTAAATGACAGAAACCAGAAGGTAAGAAAAAGATTGATTACTAACAGGTTGGCAGCACCTATCACAAGGATAGGTGCTGGGATTTCTGCTATTTACAAACTATAACAGTTACACGAATGAAGAACTGAATGTGTTGTGTCCAGATTTGCTGATGAAACAAAGCTAAATGAAAAAGTAAGCTAAATGGCAAACACAGAGTCTGCAAATATAGATAGGCTAAGTGAGTAACAAGAACACAGCAGATAGAGCGTACATGGGGAAATGTGAAGTTATTTTTTTAAAGACAACTAGAAAAACTGAATATTTTTAAAATGTTGAGCAATATTCAGAGAGAATAAAACACAAAGAGGCAGCATGCCAGCAGTTGGAAAAGCAAATGGAATGCTGGTCTCTATTGCAAGGAAATTGGAGCACAAGCGTAAGTATGTCTTGTTGCAATTATACCAAGGGAATGACACTGTTGTCCCAGGGGCAATACAATGAAGATTCTTAAAATCAATTGTTGAGACGACAGATTATCCTCTTGAGAAGATGGAGGAAATGTGAACCATTTTATACTTTTTGAACTTTTAAAAATACCTAATTTATAGTTTGTGTGTTATGGATTCCTTTTGCCATATTTTGTATGTTGCATGAGTTTCTGTTAAATGAAAGTTTAATTCTAGGTGTATGCTTAGGACATATGGCCTTGAGTCAAACTGAAGTCATGCTGTAATATGTGCTGATGGGGTACTGTGAATAGAAAAGGCAAGTAAGAACAGATGTTCCAAACGTTACTAGCTGTGGTTAAAAGATATGCTTTGATGTATAGATCAATGCACTTTGGAGATATAAATACATGAGTATATGGGTTATTAAGTCCAATAAATGACTATATAGGAAAGATTTGACGATTTAAGTTTTGAGGGTACCATCTTCATGGATCCATTACTATTAATAAATGGAATAATATCAAATCAAGACAGTAACATTAGAACACAGCCAAAACCTCTGGATGCTGAAGATAAAAGAACTCATTTGAAGACCCACTTTGCACAGATTTGAAGACATAGAAAGAGAAGGGGAAAAAAGTCATGTGCTGTCTGCAGCCACTGGGGTTAGTGGGAAGCAAGAAACATTTAAACCCTACGGTATTGACAATGTTAATTTGTTAACTAGAATGTTTGTTACTTAATAAATTATGCAGACATTTCCATATTAAATGTATCCTTATCAGATATTTATTGCCTGGCCTTGAAACTTGTGCAGAGAGATTATGCACATGGGGTCTATACACCTTGAAGTTTAGAAGACTCAGAGGTGATTGCACTTTGGCATGAGATTCTGATAGAGTTTGATCGGGTAAATGCGGAGAGACAATTTCGGCTGACTGGAGAATCTAGAATGAAGGGTCATAGACTTAGGATAAGCAGTCAGCCAAGATGCTAAGATAAGGAGATATTTCTTCACTCACAAGGACTGTGAAATTTTGGAATTCTCTGGCCCAGAGGATTTGAAATAATTCCTCAGAGGCCAGGGCTCTTTCACCAGATTCCCTTCATTTACAAACTCTAGTCCACTGCTAGAGTGCTTCAAGATCAGAATCAGTAGTGCCAATGGACCTAACACTCCCATTTTTATATACAGGTGAGGCTCCCTGTTTGGGCAGGCAATTACAACCTCTATCAGGGAGTTCATGCTCCAAGAGGCCAACCTCATGGGCCCACTGAAATCATTACAGACCATTTAGTTTTTGAGTATGTTCAATACTGAGATTGACAGATTTTTGAACTTTAAAGGTTTTAGTATCAAGGAATATGAGAATCACATGGATGATCGAGGTCAAAGATCAGCCATGATCTTACTGAATGTTGCTGCTTGCTCAGGTGGCTGTAAAGCTATTCCTGCTCCTATTTATTCTGATCTTATTGCTTTGTCAAATGGATGCTGCTCGCTGTGATTGCTTGTGACATTGTTGGCCCTATGCTGGGACTTTGCAGGTATTGCAAAATATTTTCATTCGTACCCAGAGACTTTTTCATCACATTTTACATTGACCTTGAAAGCATTTATTTCAGTACAAGTGCTGAGCTTGGATGTGATAACTGTACAATGAAATCCCGCCTTATTAAAACAGGCCTGTGAAGCTGAATGGCCTACTCATGTATCTATATACAAGTGGAAGAGCTGCAGGAAGAAGCTGTAAATAAAGCCAAGCAGTATCAGTTTACTGCAATACTAACTGTCCAGCAGCAGCTGCGGGTTCATATTCGGAGACTTTCCAGGAGTATTATCTCAGAAGACAGTACTTCAATATAAAACTTTATTTGTTGCTGCAGCTAGGTCAGCAATACAAGTCCGTAACACTAATGACACTCATTTTGCAAGGAAAAGGAAGCATGGCTCTCAAGTTTTATTACACAAGCCCACTCTATAGAGCTGTCCACGATTTCAGCCAGATCAGTCAATTTGCTGCACTTCCTTCTTTAAGGCAAATCACCAGTTCCTATTTGTTGGGAGTAACTCAGTTTGTACAATTTGACAGTTCTCCTATATAGACAATTGTGAGGACTGTCAATCTTTTCTAATTACCCAATGGGTTATGTAGGCTATTCATTACTTGGATATGGTATTACGCACAACTCCCCATAGTTTTTGGCTCAGAAAATTTCCTTTCCCTCAATGCATAGTCCATTTTCAATGACAATGTAGCTGCATGTGAATTCACAACATGCCAGGGATTTTCATGATGCTTTTATTATTCATTTGTTAAATGCCTTTGTTCTATGTCAACAACAATGACAAAGATTAAGATAGTTATTTACAGACTAACAAACATGAACATATGAATTAGGAGCAGGAGTAGGATATTCACCCCCTCTAGACTGCTCCATCATTTGATAAAGTCATGGTTGATCTAATTGTGGCCTCAACTCTCCTTTCCTGCCTATGCATCTTTCACCTATACCTTTGTCTCCTTTGTTAATAAAGGGTTTATCTAACTCAGCTTAAAAATATTCAATGGCCCTGCCTCCACCAGGCTCTGGGCCAGAGAATTCCACAGACTAATGATTCTCTGAGAGTAAAACCTTCTCCTCATCACTACCTTAAATTAAAAGCCCTTTATTTTTAAACTGATCCCCAAACTCCAGTCTCTCCCAAGAGGAAACATCCTCTCAGTATTCACTCTGACAAATCTCCTCACAATCTTATGTGTTTAATAAAATCACCTCATTATTCTAAATTCGAATGGATACTCACTCCACTTGTTTAATCTTTCCTCATAAGATAATCCCTTCATCTCAGGAATCAATCAAGTGAATCTTCTCTAAACTGCTTCCAATGCATCATTTATTAGATAAAGAGACCAACTCTGCACACGATACTCCAGATAAAGTCTCACAATTATACAGCTGTAACAAAACTTTCCTACTTTTATATTCTATTCTCCTTGCAATGAACAGTAACATTGCATTTGCCTATCCTTGCATACTAATATTTTGTGATTCCTGCATCAGTACACTCTGATCCTTTTGTATCATATAATTCTGCAGCTTGTCCCCATTTAAATAATGTAATGCATTTCTATGCTTCCTGCCAAACTGGACAATTTCACATGTTCCCATATTATACTCCGTCTGCCATTTTTCCCACTCATTTTTCCTATATCCATTTACAGGCTCCTTATGTCCACTTCACAAAATACTCTCCTACCTAGCTTTGTGTCATCGGCATATTTAACTTGTTTTGGGCTGTTGGGCTGCACCCATGGATCCAGTGCTTCTTTGAACTGTCACATTGGTTATTCGAGTAAGAGAGGACAGTCATGTTTTTACATGCTGAAAAAGGGTGTTGTTTTCTCATCTTATATCTAGTTAAGATCTCTTCAGCAACAAGACATTGTCTTCTGCAAGCATCTGGCCTTTGCAAACCTACCATGTGGCAAAAGTATGAAATTCATGGTAGGTAAATCAAATTACTTATTCCAAAGTACAAAAACAGGTAATTTGGCCCAACTAGTCCAAGCTTTGACAAAGAGTCACCTGGACTCGAAACATCAGTTCTTTTCTTTCTTTACAGATGCTGCCAGACCAGCTGAGATTTTCCAGCATTTTCTCTTTCAGTTTCTGCTGAGGTTTATATTTCACACAAGTTTTCAACAGCTCTAATTATCTCATCCTACCCTTTCCCAATATTGCTTTTTCTTCATGTATGCATCAAACCTTTTCTCAACTGTGTGAATGCTATCACTGCTTGGACTGCTTCTTCCACTTCTTCTACATCTGGTTCTTGATCTGCCAGTGGCTATCTTATATTCGTATCATCTTCTTCTGGACTCAGCCACAAATGGAAACAATTTCCGTTTATCAAGCATGTTCATAAATTGAAATACAGTTATTAGGTTTTCTCTTTAAAGTCTCCTATAAATGGAAAAGCTTTCCAGCCTGTTGAATCTTTACTGATAATTACATCTGCTCAATTCTGGTTGTAAGCTTTTATCAGCAAATCAGTTAGTATTTGATACAATCATAGAGTTATTATAGAAATCCTATAGTGCAGAAGGAGGCCTGACCACAATCTTATTCAGACCCTATTCCCACAACCCCTCATATTTACACTGCTAATCCCTCTGACACTAAGGTCAATTTAGCGTGGTCAATCAACCTAACCCATACATCTTTGGACTGTGGGAGAAAACTGGAGCATGCGGAGGAAACCCACGGAGACATGGGGAGAATGTACAAACTTCACATAAACAGTCATCCAAGGCTGGAATTGAACCCAGGTCCCTGGCACTGTGAGGTGGCAGTGCTAACCACTGTGCTACCGTGCCACCACTAACTATGCTTTCAATATCAATTTCAATATCCTTTCTGAAATCTGGAGACCAGAACCGCATTAAAGTTTTATATTTTACTTTTATTAAAGAGCAGGCCACTTGCTAACGTGGCAGTCAATGTGTGCTGAGAAATGGATGCATCCTTGGAATTATTGGGGCGAGTCTCTCTGGTCATTAGTGCAACACATGCAAGTGAGAAAGCATTTCATAGAATCATAGAATCATTGAAGTGCAGAAGAGGTCATCAAGCCTGCATCAACAACAATCCCACCCAGGTCCCATCCCCGTAACCCCACATATTTACCTTGATAGTCCCCCAGTACTAACCCACAAAACCCACACATTTTTGGACTGCGGGAGGAAACTGGAGCACTTGGAAGAAACCCTTGCAGACATGGGGAGAAGGTGCAAATGGATGGACCGAGAGCAGAAAGATAGTGTATGTAATCTGTTGGAGAGGCATATGAGGAGGAACTGTGACTGACCAACTTGCAGGAAGCAGATGAAACAAAACACATTGCAAAACTTGGGAAGTAGTTATGCAGCATTTAAAGGGTTCGAGGGTAGGCCACAATCATTTTTAGAAAGGTGATGATGGTTTCCTGCTTGTAATATATATGAATAATTTGGAGGAAAATGTAACTGGTTTGATTAGTAAGTTTGTGGACAATACAAAGCTCGGTGGCTTGCGGATAGTGATGAGGAACATCAGAGGATATCGCAGGATATATATTGTTGGAAGCTTGGGTGGAGAGATGGTAGATAGAATTTAATCCAGACAAATCTGAGATAATGCATCTTGGAAGATCCAATTCAGATAGGAAATATACAGTAAATAGCTTAAGAGTATTGATAGGCAAAGGGATCTGGGGGTACACATACACAGGTCACTGAAAGTGGCAATGCAGGTGGAGAAGATAGTCAGGAAGGCACACGGCATGCTTGTCTTTACCGGCCAGGGCGCTGAATTTAAAAATTGGCAAGTCCTGTTGCAGTTTTATAGAACCTTAGATAGGCCGCACTTGGAATATAGTGTTCAACCAGAAGGTTGTGGAGGCTTTGGAGAGGGTACAGAAAAGATTTATCAGGATGTTACCTGGTATAGAAGGCATTAGCTATGGGGAAAGGTTGGAGAAACTTGGTTTGTTATCACTGGAACGATGGAGGTTGAGGGGCGACCTGATAGGAAAGGGAAAATGAGAGGCATGGACAGAGTGGATAGTCAGAAGCTTTTTCCCAGGGTGGAAGAGTCAATTACTAGGGGGTCACAGGTTTAAGGTGCAAGGGGCAAGATTTAAAGGAGGTGTATGAGGCAGGTATTTACACAGAGAGTAATGGATGCCGGGAGCTCATTGCAAGGGGAGGTAGTGGAGGCGGATACAGTAGTGACTTTTAAGGGGCAACTTAACAAATACGTGAGTAGGATAGGAATATTGGGATATGATCTTCGGAAGGGTAGGGGGTTTTAGTTAAGTTGAGCATTATGATCGGTACAGGCTTTGAGGGCTGAAGGACCTGTTCCTGTGCTGTAATTTTCTTTGTTCTTTGTTCTTGGTTGAGTTTTTGACGTACAGAAACATTTGGGGGATAAGTAATAATGTTAAGGCCTGCAGCTTAGCAGCACTGGGGGAATGGGGGGACCTGTCAGCATTCAAAGTAACAGCAACGGAGGGTGTTTGGTAGAAGGGTCTGGTACCGTACAGGGTTAATGTGCAACTGAGTACAGTACTGTTTGCTGCGATTTAAGAATACAGTAAGAAGTCTGACAACACCAGGTTTCAGTCCAACCAATTTATTTATTGGACTGAAACCTAGTGTTGTCAGACTTCTTACTGTGTTCACCCCAGTCCAACGCTGGCATCTCCACGTCGCGATTTAAGAAGGCACACAAGCTGAAAATAGAACTCAATGTGACGTTAAATGTGGACAAACTAGACATGAAGAAAGCTCCTGGTTTGTACACTTTACTGCATGCTATTGACATATAGAAAATTTAACAACATACAGATCCAGTAACCAACACCATCCCTACAAAGAATGCTGAGGTTTAGCATCACAATAGCAATTGGAATCTGCAGTGTCTTTTTTTTAAATAGGATCTCAGTCTCACAATGTGGGGGATTGGATCTGACAGCATTCACAAAAGACTTTAGAATTGGTAGGACATGAATTATGTAGTCTGAGTACACACAAGTCATGAATGCTTTATTACAGTTGAGATTCAATTTCCATCCTTCACCCCCACTGCATGTGGTGTGAGAGGCTGGCCAATTTGTGCAATGTTGCAACATTAGATGGAGAAACTTGCAAGGAAACCGGCCGCCACTTAAAGCATGTGACTATTTACTTCTACAAGCGGTTTGGGTGCTCGGTCAGATCATCAGTGCGCAGGCGCTGCTGCTTCCGGGCGGGTCTATTTGTATCGGCGGAGTGTCGCTCCACCCCCAAACAGATACGCATGCGTAGGAGTTAGATTTCCGTGCCAGCTGTCCCAGCTATATTTGTCAAAATTGTCCAAATTGTCAAAACTACATTTGTGAAATTTCTACAAAGATGCAACACTGTGTTTACCCCACTCCAACGCCGGCATCTCCATATTCTAGCTATATTTGGACAGGCAGCCTGGTAAGGCAAGGGGCAGGAGTTACTGAGTCAATAAGTCTGGCATACAATTTAAGCATATGTCACTTTCAAATTTGATATCTTCTAGAATGTTTTGTTTGATGTGAGAAGTACCTTCCAACAAGAGTGTGCACATCAAATTGATGTGTTCTGGGCAATTTTAACTATTGCCTCCCACCATCTCAGCACAACTCCACGTAGACAATAAAATGTGGCCTTCTCAGAATCACAGTAAGAACTCTCACAACAGCAGGTTAGAGTCTAACCAGTTTATTTGATAGTAATCTCACACGGTATTCTAACCTGATGTTGTGAGACTTCTTACTGAATTTAACCCAGTCCAACGCCGACATCTCTACATTATGACTTCTCAGAATCACCCAGAAACTGAAATTACCTCCTCTTGACTACTGTTACAAAAATAGATTTATTGAATATTGTCACTTTTGCTTTGCACTAAGCAGTTAAAAGTTATATACTTAATAGAGAAAACAATCATTCGAAAATATTCAATTCCCCACAAGCGGAAACAACACTTTAAGCTTGTTACTTTGGAGAGGGGAATCTTTCAAGAAGGATATGATTTGTTGAAGTCAGTCTATTGGTGACAGAGTTTGTGTATTAAACTAGTTTGATTGTAACTACTATGCTTACATTTTTGGATAAACTACCCCCTTGGAGTAATTGTAAAGATTGTAAATTATTAACTGGAGGCATTTTCTGACAATATTTGCTTTGTAAGTTGCTGACCTGTGAAAGTAGGAAGTTTTCGGAATAAAGTGATTCGAGGAAGTAAGAATGGGGACTGGACTCTGAAGGAAAGAGGAAGTAACTGCCCTTTTTTGCAGTTCTCTCGACTAACATCGAGTATCCAAACCAGTAAAACACCCCCGAGGGATCAAAAAAAATAGTCTGTGCTATTTTTCTCTGACCCTTCTCTGCAGTTAAGGTGGTTGAGTGTGTGGTGTCCTCTCCCAGCCCTGTTTACGTTGAGATTCGCATGGCCATTCTGTAATTTGTACTAATTTAAATACAAGGGTCTTTTTTTATTAATTATCCTTTAATATGAGTGGATCGTCCAGCGAGAGTGGCAAATAGATTCAATCAGAAAAATTCGTACAGGTAAGCACGCTATTGAATAGATAATTGGAAATGATGGATTTTAATACTTGTTCATTTTTAATGTAGCTCTAAAGCAAGTTATCATTTAAAAATGAAAATGTGTTTCTCTGTTTATGTCCTCCTTTCCCTGGTTTCAAAATTGTGTTTCCCAGGATATCCGCTTAGAATGGTGTCCGTTAAGGGTTTATGAACGTAGCAATTTTAGACCTACGTTATTCCAGACATTTCTAGAACGTGAGGGAAGGGGGAAGTTACCTTGTCACAAGAGGCTTATCCCGGATATTATTTGCATGGCCTAGACGAGTTGTAGTTTTGTATTTGACTATGAATGAATTCTGAAATTGTTTTGTGATAAAGGTTGTTTCGTTCACTGGTCGGGGGGAGGGCGGTTAGATCCCGTTATCAGGAATGTTGACAATTTAGCCAGGACAAATTTCATCGCGCGTGCAAATGTTTAGACTGGAGGGAATCAATACTTTGAATGGACTATATCATTGACCCAATTAAATATTTGGAATTTTAACCTATTTAGCAATTAAACACATTTATTTGTGTTGTTGTTGCACTTTTGCAAACTGTTGGAAATCTGAATAAAAGCAGAAAAAGGTCATCCTGGATCACTGGAAAGGATAAATTGATCTTTATGGCGGATCCTCAATCACCCGAAGGATCCATGACCCCCGAGGTGTAAGCCAGTTGTGAGTGCCACTTCCTCTGTGTCCATTCCTTTAAAAGAGTGCATTAAGCAACTGTTACTCTTATCCTATGACAGACTGTTTATTAAATAAATCTACGGAAAACCAGGGCGAGAGGGTTCAATTTTAGGCGCCTCGGTATCACTGGCTCTCCTTCCAGTTGCTTAAGTGCTCATCACGTGTAGTATTTGGGAATGACATTCAGTACGTAGAAAAAACATCCAAAGCTCTCACACAATAAAATACTGATGATGCTGGAATCTGAAACCAAAACAGAAAATGCTGGAAAATCTCGGCAGGTCTGACAGCATCTGTGGAGAGAGAAATAGTAAATGTTTCAGGCTGGAGATTTCATCACAACACTTCATCTCAAATGCAAAAACATAACTCGTCTAAACGGAACCACTTTGAAAATGCTTTCAGCCTGCTAATACAGACGCATCTGATGTTAAAATATTTGCACTTTATATTTGCTTTATGATACTTATGTTCCCCGTGTACATTTGCAAAAGTTGTTGAGTGTTGATTGACTTTGTAAATGGTCCAATGTAAAAATCATAGGCTGTAGATGTTATGCATGCATAACGCGTATAGAGGGTTTAATTTTACTAACTTTGGATATACAAGTAAACGGCACATGAAAGCATAACGCATAAAGTTTTAACACGATATACACATTTCCAGACTTCAACGTAACTGTCAAAGTTTATGCGACTTGAATCAGCTTCGCCATCTTAATCTTAAAGCACTATATGACTTGTGCTTTCATATGACATCTGCATGCTTCTATCGTGATTGAATACATCCAAAGTTTCTTAAAGTTGAACAAGAATTTCATGACCATTCTCTGTAGATAGCACTTTTTAAACACGCACTAATACCGCACTGGCCCCTTGAAACATTATGTGGAGAAAATCCAGAGATGGGACAGAAAGGGAGCTTCACCATCCGCCCACACGAGGACCAGGTAAAACACACACACATCATCACACTTATACAACCTGGAGAACTCTAAAAATAATTTTCTCCAAATATGCGCTCCCTCCCTGACTTCATTCTCTATGCAGCGTTCTTCTGTGCGAGTTTTAGAGAAAATAGCGTTTCTTACAACAGTAGTATCTCTTAAAACATTTCATTCGCTGCAAAGCGCTTTGGGACATCCCAAGATTGCGAAAAATATAAAATGCAACTCTTTCTTTAGTAAATAAATCTCAGTATATCTAGGCACAGTCAATAATATTAAATAAGAAGTCTCACAACACCAGGTTAAAGACCAACAGGTTGATTTGGTATTAAAGCTTTCTGAGCGCTGCTCCTTCATCAATACGCGCTCTGAAAGATCCTGATTCCAAGTAAACCTGTTGGACTTTAATCCGCTGTTGTGATAGTTCTTACTATAATATCAAAACGTAGTTTAATTCTACAACGATTCAATATGACACCTGTATATAGTAACTTATGCCTCGTTCGCAGTCAGACTTGGGTCACGAACAACTTTTTATTCTTAAACAAAAATCTATCAGTTAAAGCCCAAGGACTTTATATAACCTGACACTTTATTGTAATACTGGGGGAGAGCACTGAGTTTGGATGAGAAGTTATATTGAAATACTATCAGGTGGATTTGAAAGTCCCCATGGCATGCTGCAAAAAATCATCTTTTGGCGTCTCCCATTTGACTTGGTGTCACCACAAATACTGCTTGAGCACCCTTCTCTGTCTCCAGTCAGTTACTCATCTCTCATCCAATCCCCCTGTGTATAGTTCTCTCCTCACTGCATCTTTCCAATTGTTCTTACGGCTTGCTCTCCCTCTTCCTGTGATCCCCTCTCCATCGCTCATCTCACTGTATTTCGTCTCACTCTCTCTGCAGCAGACGACCAGCCATTTCAATTTCTTCACAGTTACAATATGGATACTCCCGAAATCTTCACTGATTTTCTGTTTACTTATTCTGATCCTTCCTCAGTACGCCGCACATCCACCACAGCATTTGCATTTCATTAATGTCTACAAATTGTTCCTCTCTTTTTGATGTTGTCCACATCTTTGCACTATATAACAAGGCGGACCTCACAACTGTCCTGAAGATTCTCTCTTTCTGTTTTAACAATACTTTTCAATTATGTAACACTCCACTGCACTACTTTCAATTACTCCGACCAGAGCTAATCCATTGCTCATTTTCGTTTTCATACTTCCAAGTTTTCCCTTTACTTAACCCAGGTACTTGAAACAGTTCACTTTCTCCAAGTCTTTACCAATACCCTTCACTCAGATCCTTTTTCCTCCTGAAACTACACAGTCCATAAATTGGGCTCTTGGTCTACTGATTTCCATAGCCCTTCCTTCCTGAACTTTTGATTTGATTTAATTTATTATTGTCACATGTATTGGGAGACAAAGAAAAGTATTGTTTCTTGCATACTATAAATATAAAGCATACTGTTAATAGAGCACATCACGGGAGAAGCGAAGGAAAGAATCCAGACTATAGTGTTACAGTCACAGCTAAGTTGTAGGGACAGATAAGCTTCATATATGGCAAGTCCATTCAAAAGTCCAATGGCAGCAGGGAAAAAAACTGATCTTGAATCGGTTGGTACATGATCTCAGACTTTTGTGTCTTTTTCCTGATAGAAGAAGGTGGAAGAGAGTATGTCCAGGATCATGGAGATCCTTGATTGTGCTGGCTGCTTTTCCAAAGCAGTGGGAAGTGTAGATAGAATCAATGGATGGTTTGCATGATGGACAAGGCTACATTCAAAACTCTTTGTAGTATCTGGTGGTTTTGGTCAGAGCAGGAGTTGTACTAAGCTGCAAAAGGAAGGTTTCTATGGTGCATCTGTAAAAATTGATGAGAGCCATAGCATTCATGTTGAATTTCCTCAGTCTCCTGAGAAAGTAAAGGTGTTGTTGGGTTTTCTTGGCATCAGGATGGAGGGACCAAGACAAACTGTTGATGATCTGGACACTAAGAAACTTGAAGCTTTTGACGTTTCCATTTCATCACTACTGATGTGAACAGGGGCATATCCTCAACTACACTTCTTGAAGTCGATGACTATTTCCTTTGT
Source organism: Sphyrna mokarran (assembly GCA_024679065.1). NCBI lineage: Eukaryota > Metazoa > Chordata > Chondrichthyes > Carcharhiniformes > Carcharhinidae > Sphyrna > Sphyrna mokarran. The sequence continues at coordinate 81,335,795 of JAGIQG010000006.1, forward strand.
TTCACATTATTGAGGAAAAGATTATTGTCATCGCACGAGATCACCAGATACTCTACCTCTTTTCTGTACTCTGTCTCATCATTATTTGAGGTTGACCCACGACAATGGTGTCATCAGCAAACTTTAAAATGGAATTGGAGTGTAATTTGGCCACACAGTCATAAGTGTAAAAGGAGTATATTAAAGGGTTGAGGACACAGTCTTGTGAGGCACTGTTATTGAGGATGACCATGGAGGAGTTGTTGTTTCCTATCCTTACTGATTGCGGTTTGTAGGCCAGGAAGTCTAGGATCCAGTTACAGAGGGAGGAGCTGAGCCTTAGGCAATGGAGTTTGAAGATGACTTTTGGAGCAAAAATGGTGTTAAAGACTAAGCTATAGCCAATAAAAAGGAGTCTGATATAAATGTTTGTTAACTAGGTATTCCAGTGTCAAGTGTAGGGCTAGGGAGATGGTATCTGTGGTGGACTTGCTGCAGCAATTCAGATACTCAGTCACGTTCTCATCAACCGGACCACAAAGCTCAATATCATCTACAAGTAGCATTGACCATGGCACTTCCCTTTCTCATTTGTTCAGTTAGAACATTCATGACAATCAGGAAATGGAAAGGACACAGTGCTGATCTTTGGTGCAATCAAACTTTTGTTTTGAAACTTACTCCCCCTCCCCGCACATTTCTCCACCTAACTTGCACATCCTCTGACACAAAAGGACAATTTAGCATGGCCAATCCACCTAACCTGCATATCTTTGAATGTGGAAGGAAGATATGGGGGAGCATACAAACACTGCACAGTCACCCCAGGTCAGAATCAAACTGGCTTTCCTGGTGCTGTGACACTTTCATGTCAGACAATTGCTCTAAATTCTTTTACAGAACATGAATGTCGCTGGCTAGGTCTGCAATTGTTGCCTATCCCTATTTATCCTTGAGAAAGTATTGATGACCCTCTTTTTTAATCACTGCAATCCATCTCCTGCAGGTACGCCTATTAGGAATGGAGTTGCAGAATTTTGACAGTGTGACAGTGAAGGAACAGCAATATAGCCCCAAAATTGTATTTAACAAGTGGGAACCTAGGTTGAATTCACAGTATCAGTTTAGTAACATTATAGAGTGATTTGGGTCTTTACCAATGCTAGTTGAATTATAAATTTAGGTCCAGGCAGGATCCTGAATTTGGGAGAATGAAGTGACCCCTTTGAAGGGATTCAACATACACAGATACAAAAACATAATGTGATAGCTGCTGGAAAAATGGGTCCTTTTCTTGAAATTTTAACTCCGTTTCAATCTCTGGATATGTTATCTGATCTGCTCAGTGCTTCCCGCTTTATGTTTTATTTATTATTAATGGCACAATACAATATGAAAATACATATGATTTCAAACAAGGTGATCTGTTCAACCACCTGAACACTTTGTAAACACATCAAACCTTAATTTAAATGTTTAGAGCGTGGGAGTTATCTCCTTTGTACTTTGCAGATGTTTAAATTGATTATTGTTGGCAAGAAGCCTTTCACATGTCTTATTTCAACAGGCACAGATTATCCCCTTAAGCAGAATTGCTAATAGCTTTGCCTGGTTGCAATCTGGGCTGCACATACCAAATCTAAATTAGTAATGTGAAGTCATTCCAAAGTATTGGTTTATTTTCTCAAAATAATTAGTGAAAAAATGAAGTTATTAAATGTTAATTACTGCTGAGGTAAACTGATGGTTATAGTATTGTTGCAAGCCTTGCCTTCAGTGACACTACCCTGCTCCCAAAATGCAAAAAGGTCTCCAGAAAAATTGCATAAATTAATTAACCTGGATCATAGAAGGTTCCAGAACATAGAATCCTGACTCTGCAGAGGAGGTTATTCAGCCCAATAAGACTGCACCAGCAGCGATCACATCCTACACCTCTAACTCCATATATTAGCCTGCTAATCTCCCTGAACTAATGGCAATTTAGCCTGGCCAACCTATCTAATCTACACATTTTTGGACTTTAGAAGGAAACCAGAGCACCCGGAGGAAACCAACGCAGACCAAGGGAGAACGGGCAAACTCCACACCTAAGTCACCTAAGGCTGGAACTGAACCAAGCATTGTGAGACTGCAGTGCTAATCACTGTGCCACCATCCATTTTCTTGCTACACCCAGAATGTTGATTCATTTCTGCAGATCCTCGTGGTTTCCTTAAGAAATATAAACTTTCACTGTCTATTTGAATGGACTGTGTTGATTATTTAGTTTTTTAAACGTGGATTATTTCCTAAAATGGGTGCAAAATTCAAAACTGAGCATACAGGTTCACATCCAGCAACATTCACTTTTGCATTTAATTAAATGTATCTTAAATGAAAATTATGTCCTGGAAAATGCGAAAAAAATTTTTGGCTAAAGGGCAATTGATTTTCAAGTACCCTCGTCCATTAAGAAAACAATTTGCTATTTTGGTTACAGTTGAATGATAGCATTAAAATAGAAAATAAAATTTATTTATTAGTGTCACAAGTTGGCTTATATTAACACTGCAATAAAGTTACTGTTACACTCTGGCACCTGTTCGGGTGCGCTGAAGGAAAATATATGATGGCCAATGCACCTAACCAGCACATCTTTTGGACCGTGGGAGGAAACCAGAGCACCCAGAGAAAACCCACACAGACACAAGGGGAATGTGCAAACTCTGCACAAAGAGCAATCCAGATTGGAATTGACCCTGAGACCCTGGCAATATGAAACAGTAGTGCTAACCATTGTGCTACCGTGCTGCAAGTTCACAATGTTTGGTAACAAATTAAACTTCAAAATGAATATGTGAGGTATAAATATTCAAAGATTAGAAATTAATATACAGAATAGCCCATGCAATATTCATGAAAGAATATACTTGCAAATACAAAATAAATTTTGGTGTAATTTCCTATTACTTCCTCCAGAATTTATTTAAATAAATAAGGTTGATGAGGAATAACTGATATTTGCATACTGAATATAGACTTCAAAAAAATTGAATTTGTTCTACTCTATCTGCCCCCATGATGAACAACATTAGATTACTGCCTGAATTGCTAACTATTTCCTGCATTTTCTATTATTATTTATATTGGATGACAGCTAGTTTGACGGATGTAAACTATGTTCTATAATTTGCATAGAAAATACATTTACGTGATAAAGTTGAGTAGGCTTCTCAGTGTTAAGAAACCATATGACCAAATCATGTTGGAATGTTAGTACATCAAGTACTAACTTGATGTTACTTGAGTACGTACGTACTTGATGTACGTTAGTCATGACCAGCAATTTTTAGTCAGCATTTCCTTCTCATTTTGATGTATTCTATTAGACAAAAACTCAGTGGTATTTTGCGTACATTTGAGAAATTTCATCCCGTGGTGTGTCACATAATTGAGAATGGAAATTAAAATGTTAAGAAATGGCGTCTAAGCTATCTATGTATAATAATTTCTGTAACTGGATTTTGGAAAGACACATAGAACTGAGCTTTTTATTAGTGAAGAAAATGTGATCAGTTTTTGATTTAATTGTGTTTGCTGCTAGTGGAATGGGGTTTATTATTTGGACATGTTATATCAAATACATTACAATACAGAAGTTAAACAGACAACTTTTTAAACAAAACATGTGTTAAAACAGTCTCCGCCAGTTTACGACTGTCTTAGAAATATTACTTTTGTTTTCTTTGTTTAATTCTAAGACCAATTAATAGTTAATGATTATTGCCACTATAGTTGGGAATTAATGGCCGAATTACCAGTTGAAAATAGAAACGGAGATGAACATTATGGTTAGCAATATTACACAATGTATTAATATTCAATTATAATTATTTGTATTTAATTTTCTGGCTATGAAACAAAATTAATTTATTTTTACAATTCTAATAAGCAATGTCTAAGGACATGGTTAGTCAAAACTGAGAGCTTGAAGTACCTTCGTAAAAGGTGTATAACTCACCTCATGATACAGCTTAGAAATTGAGACAACTGTAGATAGTGACACAATGATCAGCATCACTGCCTCACAGTGCCAGGGACTTAGGTTCAATTCTGGCCTTCGGTGATTGTCTGTGTGGAATTTATATGTTCTCCCATGTCTCTGTGGGTTTCCCCTGGATGTTCCAGCTTTCTCTCACAGTCCAAAGATGTGCATGTTAGGTTGATTGGCCATGTTAAATTGTCCCTAGTGTCTAATCTAGCAGGGTAAATAGGTGGTATGAAGGGGATAGAGCCTGGGTGGGATTATGGCTGGTGCAGACTTGATGGGCCAAATGGCCTCCTTTTGCACTGTAGGGATTCTATGATTTTAGTACCAGCAAAATCAGACTTCCAATACCAAATTATAATAGATCATTAACAATCATACCATGTACATTTATATTTGCATTAATAATTATGTTCAGAAAGTAGATTTCATTATAAAAATGATATTTTACTGTGAGCATTCGGAATTGTGACCTTTTGCACGCATAGCATGCTTGTGCAACAACGAAAAAAGATTTTTAAGAAAATAATAATAAGCACAAACAAAATCTCAGGCCCTTTGTTGAAATACAAATGGTGTTGGATTTCCATCCATATTGGCTACAGCGTTGATGAATTGTTCTGTGAAATTCAGCTTTTTGCTTATATTTTATTTTCCGTCTCATTGCATGATGAATATGTGAGTTATTGAATATGTGTGTTAAATGTCCTAAAATGTTAAAATGATTTTTAATTAAAAACAATTCTGTAATCAAATAATTACATAATTTAAAAATCTAAAAATGCTAATAACAGATAAAGTTATATTTTTGATATGGCAGAATGAGTGTTTTAAAACTAGTATGTCATTAAGAGTATCTGATAATCTTAATCAAGCTTAATTAGTACTTTTGTTGAATGTACACATTCTTGCATAAAGCCCTTCCTGCACATGCTACACATCTGCTAATGGTAATGAACTATGTACATAAATGATAATATGAGCTGTAGCAGATAGTCCCCAAAATTCAATTTCTTGGGGAAAATGTGGAACAAGACATACATATGGCTTTTTGGTTATGCACTTGGATTTTTCTTTCTTTATTAATGAACAAGTTAAATTCATTGCAATCCAAAAGGTTTAAAACAAAAAAAGGACACAAGTTTAGTGTTGGGCCTTATGATTACCTTCTAGTTTGTCTTTCTGCAAAAGTACAAAGGAAGTTGTTAAAAGTTTGAAGATACCTCTCCGTGGCTGCTAGTCCTGGCTGGACATGTAAGTGATTTGATTGATACTGGTGATAAGGAAGTGTGTGCGGGCAATAGTCTGCATGTGCACAAAGATAGTAAGAAGTTTCACAACGCCAGGTTAAAGTTAAACCAACAGGTTTAATTGGTAGCACAAGCCACTAACTTTCAGACTACTGAGTGGGAGTTGTGTTCACAAACAGGGCATATACAGACACAAGCTCAATTTACAAAATAATGGTTGGAATGCAAGTCTTTACAGTAATCAAGTCTTAAAGGTACAGACAATGTGAGTGGAGAGAGGGTTAAGCACAGGTTAAAAAGACGTACGTTGTCGCCAGCCAGGACAGTTAGTGAGATTTTGCAAGCCCAAGCAAATCGTGAGGGTTACAGATAATGTGACATGAACCCAAGATCCTGGTTGAAGCCCTCTTCATGTGTACGAAACTTGACTATCAGTTTTTGCTCAGCAATTCTGCATTGTTGTGTGTTGTGAAGGCCACCTTGGAGAATACTTACCTGAAGATCAGAGATTGAATGCCCATGACTGCTGACATGTTCCCAACAAGGAAAGAACACTCCTGCCTGGTGATTATCAAGCAGTGTTCATTCATCTGTTGTCGTAGTGTCTGCATGGTCTCCCCAATATACCATGCCTCGGGACATCCTTTCCTGCAGTGTATCAGGTACCATGTGCATATCATGTGCACAAAGAGCCATAGAGCTGAGAAAAGTGAAACATATTGGCTTGGGAGTAGATGGGGGAGGGGGAGGTGTGGATAAGGGGTGGACAGATCATTCTCTGGTTTGGAGGAGGGGGAGGGAGGCAGGTAAGATGTATCTCTGGTAGGCAGGGAAGAGGCCTGATCACTCACTGGTGGGGGGATGAGGGGGAAAGGAGGTGCTGGCAGGTCCACTGCTACTCTGTGGGCAAACGGTGAGAGGACACGGGGTCATGATCGGTCTAGGTATTGGGGGTGGGTGGTTGGGGTGGATGAATAAGGGGGACAGTGATGTTTGTGAGGGCCATTGTTCCTACTTTTCACTCCCAGGCCACTTTTTGCCGTGAGCAATCTGACATGGGTGCACTTTTTCAAATCTTTTTCTAACTGCGCGTGCGTAGTTCAGAGCTGTGTCTGTTTCTAGCGCATTAAGCCCCATCCACAGCACATTGCAGACTCGTGATCCTTTTTTCAAGTGCCAATGGGGACACCTCAAAACAGATTTCCAAGTTGGATCTGAATTGAGCCCAGATTCAGCAGTTAGAATGAAAATGATAAAATTGGGCCCATTGTGTACAAAAGCAAAATATTGTAGATGTTGGAAATCTATAAATGAGACAGAAAATGCTGGGAGTACTCAGCATGTCAGGGTAATGCTTCAAGCCAGTGAGTTCTCATCAGAAATATATAAGCAGTTGTGTTGTATCCTTAACCAATTAGATAAAAGGATTGTGAAATTAACAACATAAGACCCAAAAGGAAGTGCAAATTACAGCAAATTCAATGTAAAATCTGGCACAAAAAGAGAAATAAAGAAACAAAAAGAAAGACTTGTATTTATGTAGCACATTTCATGATCACTGGAAGTCCTAAAGCACCTTATAACTAATGTAATGTCTCCTCCAGGTGCTCTGGTTTCGTCTCACAGTCCAAAGATGTGCGGGTTCAGTTAATTGGCCATGCTAAAATTGCCCCTTGTCCTAAGATGCGTAGGTTAGAGGGATTAGTGGGTAAATATGTAGGAATATGAGGGCAGGGCCCGGTAGGTTTGTTGTCAGTGCAGACTCAATGGCCAGATGGCCTCTTCCTGCACTGCAATGTTTCTGTGATTTTATTCTAAGAAGAATGTTGTCAACAGAGTCACAACTGACATTCAAAATAAAGAGAAGGGATAAAGCTTGATTTAAAGAGGAAAAAGAAAATTAAAATACATTTGATATTGTAACTATCTCCAGAAAATAAAACTGGAAGGAATAAAGTTTTCATAGTTAATTAACAGTATCAGAGTTTTTGTCAGTAATTAACGGTGATCATTTTTTAAAAATGGTACTTGCACTGAAGTGGACAGGATATCTCTTCTTGTAGCAAATATAGTTCATATCTATCACACAAGTAAAGCAACTTCAAAGAATTTATGCCAAAACCAGATAGTGATGTGCTATTTTAGCAAACTAATAACAGAGTGCTGCAACCTCTGCAGGAAAACTTAAATTTCTGTGTTCAACTGCTTTGCTTGAAAGTTCCAGTAACATTTATGCAGAAAGAACAACAATAGTTGTCATAGTTTTGCTGTAATTTTAACAGCACATTACTGACCAAAATATTTCAAAGATGGCAATTACTCAGTCATTGTGGCTCACTGATGAACAAACTTTGACATCAAAGTGTAGGCAGTAAATAATGAATCTCACGTGCTTCTTCCAATTGCCATTTCAATCTTCTCCGATGCAATTCACATTATTACAATTGTGCACAGCATTGGTGATGTCAAATCTGGAGTATTGTGTGTAGTTTTGGTGTCCTTATCTGAGGAAGAATGTTCTTACTATGGAGGGAGTGCAGCAAAGGTTTACCAGGCTCATTCCTGGGATGGCAGGTTTGTCACATGAGGAGAGACTAAGTCAGTTACAATTATATTCATTGGAGTTCAGAAGAGGGGATCTCATAGAAACTTTTAACATTCTGACAGGATTAGACAGGATAGATTAGAAAGAATGTTCACAATGATGGGGGAATCCAGAACTAGGGGTCATACTTTTCAGATAAGAAGGAATTCCCTCACCCAAAGAATGGTGAATATGTGGAATTCACTTCCATTGAAAGTAGTTGGCGCCAAAACATTGTGTGATTTCAGGAAGGAATTAGATATAGCTCTTGGGGCTAAAGGGATCTAATGATATGGGACAAGGCAGAGTCTGGGTATTGAATTTGATGTTTAGCCATGATCAAAATGAATGATGGAACAGACTTGAAGGGCCAAATGGCTGACTTCTGCTTGTATTTTCTATATATGTTTTTATGTAAATGCATTTTCAGGGAACCTGGTCCTTAAGTGTCTCAATTTTGAATTTGCATTCTGGTTAAATTTCTATTTTCTAAAACCTGAAAGTATGCTTTCTCCTCTGTGCTCTATTTTTAGAGACACAGGCTGAATATTCACTTTGGGGGCAGGAAACAAGAGCCAGGACTGTTTCTGGGTCCCATATCCATAGTAAGAAATTTCACAACACCAGGATAAAGTTCAACAGGTTTATTTGGTAGCACAAACCACAAGCTTTTGGAGCATTGCCCCTCATTAGGTGATGTTTGACTCACTTGATGAAAAAGCAGTGCTTCAAAAGCTTGTGCTGTCAAATAAACCTGTTGGACTTTAACCTGGTGTTGTGAAAGTCCTTACTGTGCTTAACCCAATGCCTGCATCTCCACATTATGACTCCCATATCCATGGCAAGGGAAAGTTACAATGAGATTTTTATGAGGCACTCTCTTAATTAGTATAGAGACATGTTCCCTGTGAAATTTAAAAAGGACATGCATATTCTTGAAGTTGGAGGATCAATCACAAGCCTTCCAGCCCAGCAAGAGCAGCAGGTTGTAGTGAAATACAAGTAATTGAGAGGGAAGGCCCTCTCTCACAGACTTCTAAAAAAAAATTGAAATAAAGACATAACAAAAACAGTCAGGCCACAACTGTGGAGTGGGATCCCCATGATCGAATTGTCTTTGGCTGTACCCTCATTCAGGCAGGCATGGGGGGCCTTTACATTGCCAGAAGCTCTGAGAGCCTGACGTGTCAGTAGTTGTCTGCTTCCAAGCTGTTGAGCTGCTAACCTACCTGGAAACTGGAGACTGACTGGAAAATCCTAATCAACTTTCGCCAGTGCCCTAAGCAAGGTTCTGAATGAGCCTGACTGGTTCTCTGCCTGGGAGGGCTGAGGGCTTTCCTGAATTCTATATGCACTTCCCTATTTTAATGGTCAGTGTCTGGAATGGTGCTGGTGAACAGACACACTGGCCCATGCTGGTGTATTTAGGCTCAGTTCCTGACATCTGTGGTGCCCAAAAATTCTACCCTCTCCTTTCTGTTTCCCCCATTGACAGACATGGTCATAGAAATCATAAAAACACAACAGGGCAGAAGGAGGCTATTCGGCCCGTCAAGTCTGCACTGAAATAATCCCACCTCAACTTTATCCCTATAACCCCACATATTTACCCTGCTAACCCTTCTAATCTATACATCCCAGGACATTAGGGTCAATTTAGCATGACCAGTGCACCTAATGCATGCATCTTTGAACTGTGTCCCTCTCCCCTCTTCCACGTTCGAAGATTCACTCTTGCTGTCACTCATATCCCTTTCTCACTGTCCATTCAAAGATCTGATTACTCCAGTTCCCCATTCACTCAATTATTACCAGTTTTCACAAAATAACTTTTCCTCTGTATGAAATAATACTGTTACAATTACAGAAAATTGAGTTGCTGTTTTCAGTGATTTATATTTACATAGTTAAATTAAGACCTTTGGATTTTAAATACTTATGTATTTAAATATATTCATTTCTACACTGAATTTATGTTTGTTGTATCCTTCCTGCACACTCCCGAGAAAACTTGATTCTGAGAAATAAACCATATTACCAGTATATTTTCAACTCAGAAACACTAGTAGCAAACTGCTAAATTGCACTCTGAGTTAGTTGCTTTGCACTTATTGAAACTGTCTGTCAACTTCTGTCTTGTAGCTGGATTCAAACTAGCATTCAGACCTATGGGAGAGGTGGTGGTCTAGTGGCATTGTCGCTGGGCTAGTGATCCAGAGATGTACTGTAATTCTCTGGGAACCTGGGTTCAAATCATGGCAGACAGTGAAATTTGAATTCAGTAAAAGTCTGGAATTGAAAGTGTCATGATGTCAATGAAACCATTGTTGTAAAAACCCATCTGGTTCACAAATGTCCTTCAGGGAAGGAAATCTGCTGTCCTTACCTGGTCTGGCCTACATGTGATTCCATACTCACAGCAATGTGATTAACTCTTACATGCTGTCAGGGATGGCCAATAAATGGTGGTCCAGCCAGCAATGTCCACATCCCATAACTGATTAAAAATATACAGTTACAGCAAAAATGCTCTTTCTTTTATCCAACCATAAAACTGAGCCCATGTTAGGATAAAGACTGTTAGGTAAGTGAAGCAACCTACATAATAAACTAAGTGTTCTGGTCTCTTCTGAAACCTGGGCACACACACAAAATAGATGATTGTAACAGTAAATGTGCACAAGCATAGTGATGCTGTAAGTTTTAGAAGAGATTAGAACAAACAGTATGAAACACAGCATGTATTGGTTCATAATGTTTGTGAAATCTTATGTTAGTAATGGGGACATGTCTCTTTCTGATCTGACCAATGTTGGATACATATGTATCTGGTACATTTTGATCAGAAGTGAAGATTAATGTAATAGTTAAGACAGACTGATGGATGAAATTCAGCTTCCAAAGCATGAGTAATGTAAAACTTAAACACCATTATCAAGATCTGGGATGGGGGGCACTCAACCAGATAGCTGTCCTTGTGAAGAACAAGAGTCTGCTGCTCCTCTTCTTTCAGCACAGTGTGTATCCCTGCAAATTTATTGTAAAGTTCTCAAGGATAGTAATTCACAAGCTTGTTGTAAAACTCACAAGGTGGATATTAGTGAAATAATTATCCCTGATACTTGTCTAATCCATTGCAAAGCAGACTAATAAAAATGAAAACCAACCTTTGTATAGTGAGGAATTTATTGTTTGTGTTGAAATGATACTTTTAAAATTTTAAACATCCTTTCAAGCAGGTAATTATTTTTTACTCCAGTGAACTACTAGAAATCTAAATGAGCAAGTGTGCAAATTTAAACATATGTGTGAAACATGACTTTGTTGTGCAATTGTGATGGTTTTACAATGATTTTAATAGCACATTTAGAATTGTGGATACAACATGTTCAATGCTACTTTATTTCTTCTGGGTAACCTCTTCCTGCAAAAACTATACAGTGTGTTAATCATGCTGTCTTGATACATTTTACTGCTCAGTGCGGATGCACGTACACACCAAGGGCATTTGTTCAGTTTTCAGGAACTTCAAAATTCGAGCAAGTTTAAAGCATTTAATTTTTCACAAAAAATAATGGATTGAATTGTGGAATGTGATGCAAAGGCATTAATTAAAAACCCCCAAAATTCAAAGCAATTAAAAGGAGCTTTGTTACCTCTGGCTCAAAACTATTAGTGGATTTGGCTGGAGGCCTTTAGTCCTAGCTGCTTTTCAGTCACATTCTGTTCTTCAAGTTGTTCTAATGACTTGATCACTTTTTATTGAGTTCTGTGGTTTAGGATTCAAACAATCAGATTGGATCTGCAGATCGTTTGCTTTTAGATTATGAATAATGCCACTGAGTTCATGTATTCTTCTCTGGGTAGCCTCCCCCTATTTGAAGATTACGGAGCCATGGCTTACTTTGTTATTTTTGCTATGGGGCAGGGCAGGGAGGCAGGCCCCAAATCCACCTCAACCAGAATGAGAATTTAACTCATCCTATTGACATTATTCTGAACCAGCCTATATCCTGCCAGCTGGGCCCTTAACCTGAGTCAATGGATTAAATATCAAACAGTAATTTGGCTTTATGTATTGAAACAAAAAACTTATGTTGATTTTTTCCAGGGCAAAGGTTAGGTCACAGTAGGAGTACGATGCAGAGTTCTAGATATTCATTTTAGCATAAAGGTTAAATCAGACAAACTATTTCAAAGATTTAATAAAATGACAGAAGTTATTAAAAGTAGCTCAAAAAAAGCTTGAAATGTTTGATGTTTTCCTCTCAAAGCTGGCTGATCTGTGATCTAATGGTGTCTCATGTCCTTTGACACATTTTAGTTAACAAAAATCTTAGTTTTAAATTAAATGAGTTGTCAAGATTCAATTATCATTTGCAAAAGCTAATTCCAAACTTCTCCCACTTTCTGCATGTAGAGGTATTATCTCATTTTACTCTTGAAAGATCTGCGGAATAGAATGGCGCTTTTCAGGGAGCGTATCCCGAGAGTCCTGCGATCGGCAAGGACCCTATGGATTGTCATGGCAGGAAGCTAAACCAATCAGCCAGAGGATGTGTACTGCAGGTTGAGGAGGGTTTCGCAGTTGGAGCTAGGGAGTCAAGTAGAGCAGTTGCATCGTAATATATCTGACCTCGTTGCACATATATTATTTTTATTTAACAAAGTCTATTGTGGATTTAAGCCACTTTGCATCCCCATGATTATTGCAATCTGGCTCTAATTTTTAGACTGTGGCCCCGAGTCTTAAACTCCCCTACCAGAGGAAACGATTTCAATCTGTTCCCCTTAATGAAAACATCAATCAAATCACCCCTTAACCTCTAAATATGTGGGAATACATTCATTGTTTGTATAATCTCCTGATAATTTAACCCTAGTATTCCAATTATCATTTTGGTAAATCTACGCTGTGCCCCTTCCAAGACCTAAGGTATGGTTCCCCCCATACAGCTCATAGTAATCCAGCTGTCTGAAAAGGGCTTTGTAAAACTGAAGGATTTCTTCTACTCTCCTGTATTCTATTCCTCGAGATGTAAAGGGCAGCATTCAATTAGCTCTTTTGAATATTTTCTATACTTGGTCATGAAACTTTACTGATCCGTGCACCTGGAGTCCCATATCTCTGTCGTTCTCCACTGTTCCCAATTTTTCACAACCTGGCACTTCTTCATCATTTTTAGGCACAACCTGGATCATTTTAAATTACCCTTTGTCATGGTTTTACCATTCACTTGATTTATCAATTTTACTTTGTAATGTTATACTGTTTAAAATGCCACCTGTCCTTATATCATTGGCAAATTTGGATACATGGCTTTCGAGCCCATCATCTCAATTGATAACAAATAAAATGAACAAGTGAAACCCAAATCCAGATCCTTGTAGGACACCACTCCATAAATTTTATCAACTGGAGTACCTGCCCAGTATCCCAGCTCCGTCTCCTGCCAGTCAAGCCAATTTCCTAACGAGGTCAATAAATTCCCTTATATTCCATGAATATCTAATTGTTTCTTATGAGGGATTTTTATCAATTGTTTTCTGGAAATCCATACAAATTACATTCATTGATATTCCACTGTCCCCTATTTTAGTCACCTCTTCTAAAGCATCCATTAAGATCTTCAGACATGACCTGCCCTTCTTCAAATCCACGCTGACTCTGATTACTGAAATTTTCAAGCCACCCTATCCTCAACTGTAGATTCTGATAATCGGACGACAGGAGTTGTTAGGCTAATTGGTCCATAATTCTTTGGTTTTCCTCTGTCACCTTTAGTGCAAAGTGACATGAACAGTTGTATAATCTAAATCAATGATTTCTGAATTGCAAGAAGTTTGAATGTTTGTAATTAGGGCATCTGCAGTTTTCTTGTTTATCCTTTAAAACCCTATGACTGTAAGAGGTGCATACTCCCATCTACTTTTAGGTTAGAATTTTATCGTCTTGCCAGTCATGGGAATTGGAGCAGGCAAGGGGCAGTCCATGGAAAAGTTTGGCGGGATATTATGGTGCCTTATCGTTAGTTTTTGACTTTGGGAATTTGTTAAGGACAAACTTACATAGAAACAGGCTTTTAGACTCAACCACAAACATTTTTATTGACAAACAAAACACTCCTAATTCTTAATATAACAGCTTTATAGTAGTGTAGTGATACCACACAACACTCAAAACAATGACTTATTAATAAAAGCCTTCATGAAAAGCCATAGGCAAAATCCCATGTTTCTGCATAAACCTTATTTCAAATCCCCTCAGGATTTAGTTGCTACCCTTAAATTGGTCACAATTCTCCCTTCCCACTGCATTTTTCCAATGCAACAGTCCAGGAATTTCCCATGTCAGCCAATTCGTGGCATTCGTACATTTTCACATCCTGATAGAATTTCCCAACATCGGATTTCCAGCGGTGTCAGATCCACGCCAGAAATTGGTGGGGAGGTGCAAAGATCATTTCAATGATCATTTGCACATAATTTAAATGTAATTAGCAGGCTCAGGAATGAAGTTTCTGGACTCACTAGCATTTTCTCCTCTCCCTCACCCCTCTCCCACTGGACTGGTTCATTCCAGTGGGTTTAGAATAGCTCTCCACTAATGGGGAACTAGCCGCCTGATACTGCTGGAATGAAGGGGAGGCAATCAGGAGCGTCCAGAGGGTTGAACGGTGATGGGTGCCCCTTGGTACTGACACCTTGGCAGTGCCAGCCTGTGCCCTTGGCATTGCTCAAGGAGCAATGTGAAAATGTCCAGTGGCATCTGGGCATTGCCCATCTGGTATGGCACAGTGCCAAGGGAAGGCAGATGTGAGATGGGCTCTAAGGGTGCAGTCTAATGAGGTGAGGCTGAGGGATGATGTGGAGGTGAGAAGAGTCCTACTGCCACTCAGCATAGGGATCGGTGGGAGGAAGGAGAGTGGGTAGCGATTGGGGTGGGTTGGAGGAGGGATGGGTCAGCCCTGAGGGTGTGGTCAGATGCTGGAGGGTCAGCACTGTGGGGAACGGGAGGTGGTCAGGAGTGCAGGAGGGCGTCAAGACTTTGGGGATGGAGGGGATGGAGATTGGGGTGAACTGAGAAGCTCGGGGGGAGGGGTGCAGTGATTTTACAATGGAGGGGCAGAGACCTGAAGTTGTGGGGGAGGTGGTTACAGGTTTGGTCAGTAATCAAGCTGGCCAGCAAGTGCACTGCGCAGATATAGATCAGGTATCTTTTAAATAAGTTGAGTGTTTCAGCTTCAACCACTGATAGATTGGTGCATGCTCTGTGGCCTACTCAGCACGCTTATTTCAGCCTCTTCAGTGGGAATAGGCCTCCCCACTCCCAGTTTTTAATGATATTCACACTGGTAGCCTCTGCAGTGCGCGAAGTGTGGGAGATTCTTCTCTGAACTCCCACTGAAAAATCAGTATGAATTACTCCAATCTTCATGCAAATTCGATGCTTGGAATTTTTTGGGGAGAATTCCACCCAAGGTTTCCATTTAACAGTTTTTATGAAACTTCCCTTTTACTATTTCCATCTTTTTGTATCATTATACTTATTTTTATATTGTATTTTTAGACTGTCAGCTTGGATCTTTTAATAGTAATTCTGCCCCATTGTTGGATTGTAGTTTCAAGCCCTGCGATGGATTTGAGCACATAATCTACATGCAGTCTATAAAACATTTGGAGAGGTCTGGAGGATGGGCAAGGTTCTATACTTCTACTGAAGACATTTATTATTTATGGGACTCAAGAGAACTGGGCTGGAATAAATGGCCTGACTTGTTTTCTTCCTTTTTATCTAACCAATGGTGCTGAGATCACTTGTATTAATCCAGCAATTTCCTCAGATGTGATTAGCTAACTCATTGCAGAGAATCAAGTCAGTGACTTCCTGATCACAATTTTAATTACTTGCAGCTTTTCACTGTCACTAAGGCATGTGTCTGTCAAATATACAACTCCCTTTGGATTTGATTACAAACTTTTTTAATGGAAAGAAATTTTTAAAACATGTTTCTATACTTCTAATCTTCATCTTTCCTTCTCAAAAGTTTGATAGTTTACACTTTCTTTATTTGACTTCAGTTAGTTTGGTTTCCTAATAACCATTTCCTTCCGCATGTTCATTGCGTATTTTTATCAAGCAGTAGACAATAATTACAACGGTAAGTTCATTGCAGCAATCCCCTGTCACAAATGTTTAAAAGATACCTTACTTAAAGATGAGTTGCACCCAAATTATCACTAATTTGCAGATCCCTGTCTTTAGAACCTCGATTGGTTCTTCATGCAATGATGCTTCTAGCAATTAATTTTAATAATTTTCTTTTATTAATGTTTGTTGATTGTATCTAAATATTCATAATGGTAGAAAGTTCTGCTTCTTACAAATTTGTGTTGTATTTTTATTTTTTACTTAATAAATGCACAACTTTCTGCCATCCAGAATTCCATTTGTCTACTGTCAAATATAATGCATAGATCCCTGAAAGTAGGCAGTCAAGTCGATAAGGTTGTTAAGAAGGCATATGGAGTCTTAGCTTTTATTGGTAGGGGGATTGAATTTCGGAGCCGCAACGTCATGTTGCAACTGTACAAAACTCTAGTGCGGCCGCACTTGGAGTATTGTGTGCGGTTCTAGTCCCCACATTATAAGAAAGATGTGGAGGCATTGGAGAGGGTACAGAGGAGGTTTACCAGGATGTTGCCTGGTATGGAGGGCAGGTCTTATGAAGAGAGGCTGAGGGATTTGAGGTTGTTTTCGTTAGAAAGGAGGCGGCTAAGAGGGGACCTTATCGAAACATATAAGATGATTAGAGGTTTAGATAGGGTGGACAGTGATAGCCTTTTTCCTAGGATGGAGAAAGCTAGCACGAGGGGACACAGCTTAAAATTAAGGGGTGATAGTTATAGGACGGATATCAGAGGTAGGTTCTTTACCCAAAGGGTGGTTCGGGAGTGGAATGCCCTGCCTGCAGCAGTTGTAGATGCGCCAAGTTTGGTGGCGTTTAAGAGGTTAGTTGATAAGTATATGGAAGAGAAGGGAATGGTTTAGTTTGGAGGGTCATTGCTTTTTATATTGGTCGGCGCAACATCGAAGGCCGAAGGGCCTGTTCTGCGCTGTAATGTTCTTTGTTCAAAGAATCCAGGAAGCGTTCCATTTCCTGATAGAAAATTGAACCATAAAAAGTTATGCAGAAAAGGAACATAAGGTGCAGAAGAGATTATTCAGCCCATCATGTTTGTGCTGGCCAAAACAAAGGCAAAAAGAAAACTAGCCACTCATTTTTATTCCATTTCCCAGCACCATAGCCTTACAGGTTGCAGCATTTTAGATACAGACCAGGTACCTTTTAAAAGAATTGAGTGTTTCAGCCTCAACCACCAATTAGGCAGTGAATTTCAGATGCCTGCCATCCTCCGAGTGAAAAAGGTTTCCCTCATGCCCCTCTAATCCTTCTAGCAATCACCTAAAATCCATCTCCCTAGTAATTGACGTCTCAGCTCGTGGAAACAAGTCCTTCCTGTTTATCCTATCTATGTCCTCATAATTTTGTACACCCTTAACTTCCCCTGTATTAGGGAAAATGACTCTGGCCTATCCAATCACTTCTCATAGCTGCAATTTTTAAGCTCTGGCAATACTCTTGTATATCTCTCCAGAGCAGTTGTCTCTCCAGCATCTGTTTGTAATGCAGTGACCAGAACTGTACACAAAACTCCAGCTGTGGTCTAACTCACCTTTTATGCAGTTCCATTAATACATCCTTGCTTTTATTAAAAATATGTCACCCAAGAAACAAGGCAGTCCATTTGCTTTTTTGTCCATCTGTCCTGTCATCTTCAAGAACCTGTGGACATGTACTTCCTCGACCCCTTTCAATATCTTCCTGTTTATTGAGTATTCTCTTGCTTTGTTCGCCCTTCTCAAATACATTACTCACATTTTTAGATTGAATTCCATTTGCTCCTTTTCTGCCCACTCGATCAAACCATTGATATCATTCTGGAGTTGACAGCTATCCTGGCTAATTTTTGTGTCTTCTGTAAATTTTCAAAATCATGCTATCTACATTTAAATCTAAATCATTAATATTTACAACAAATAGCAAGGGCCTCAACATTTAGTCTTGTGGAACACCACTAGAAACTGTTTTATTTGCAAAATCATCCATCAACCATTACCCTTTGTTTCCCGTCACTGAGCCAATTTTGGATCCAACCTGGGCGGGTGTGGTGGTGGTGAGGTGGTGATAGCCCAGTGATATTCTCGCTAAACTATTAATCCAGAAATGCAGGTAATTTTCTGGGGACCTGGGTTCAAATCCTGCCATGGCAGAATTCGATAAAAAATATCTGGAATTAAGAATCTACTGATGACCGTGAAACCAGTGTTCACAAGGGGATTTTTACTTGCAGTGTTAACGTAAGTCTAATTGTAACAGCAATAAATAAACTTTCCTTTCGAAATGGAAATCCTTACCTGGTCTGGTCTACATGTGACTCAAGAACATAATAATGTGTGGTTGACTCTCAATTGCCCTCTAGGCAACTAAGGATGGGCATTAAATGTGACATCCATGTGCAATGAATGAATAAAAACAAATGATACTCCGAACAATCATTTGTGCATAATGTTCCTTGCCTGCTCCTTTCTTCAAGGCAGGACTGATAAATTACTGGCCTGGATTTTCACTCTGTGTCAAGTCATGGGAGTTGACAAATTTCCTAGCTCACAGTGCCCATTTTGGAAGAAAGTTTCCTGAATGGCTGAATCTTTGCTCCGGGGGATGCAGTAGGACGGGGTCAGGCCCACCCGCTACCAGATATAGGTTGGAGGTGACCACAGGGAGGCTGCCAAGTGTGAAGCCAAGGTTTTAAAAGTCCAGCCTCAGTTGTCAGGGACTTTGCCCATTTTGAAACAGTATTTTAAACATTAGGCCTTTCAGTCCTCACCCATTACACCATTCATCACTCCAAATGTGTATACATGACAACTCATGCCAGCCCATGCTCTCACCCACTCCCATGGCCCCTTATGACTCTTATGCCAACTTAGTGCCAACTCATGATAGTTCATGCTCCCATACCCATCACTGTATACACCTTTCATGACAACTCATTCATTATCCATAATGGGCAGACCTCAGAAGCCATACCGAGATAAAAGAAAAAGTTCTAAATATCTTTTACAGCCTTCACTATATTAAAAGTGCCCATCAATCATGAAAGCCAATTCAATAATATTTAAATGCCCTCAAGTACTTTATTTCACAGGATGTGGGATTGCTGGCCACTTTAGCATTTGTTGCCCATCCCTCATTGCTTTTGAGACAGAGGCTATTAGGAAGGGATTTCCAGGATTTTGATCCAATGGCAGTAAAGAAGCAACAATAATGGTGATGTGTGGGTTGAAGGGAATAGCTGGGTTATGATGTTCCCATGCATGTGCTATGTTACACACGTACACCAACACATACACACACACACATGAATGGTGGGCAGCTTAGCTTTTAAACCACAGATGTATATCCCAAGGAGTATTGAGAGTAACTTCATTGCAGTGTTAATGTAAGCCTACTTGTGACAAATAAATAAACTTTAATTTTTTTATTTATCTTGCTAGATCATTATAGCTAGGAACCTTAAGACGAGATAGTCATTATGTCCCTTTGTCTGCCAGAAATGCTAATCGGATTTAGAATGTATTTTCCAAGTATCTTGAATTGTCTGGACTCATAGGAAAGGCATCCCATTATTCCATGGAGACTGTATAGCCATTCCTGTCAGTGGCTAATGGAACAGTCTTAGCCATCTTCAGTGTATCATATCCATTTGAAAAAAGATACAACTCAGTTCCTTTTAAAGTCCTATACTTGCACATATCACTCCAAGTTTTTCTCTACTGTCATAACAGTGGGAATCCCCAGGGCCTTAATGGCGGGGTTTCCATAATGCCATTGAAAATTGTTAGATTCTCTTGTAATTAGAGAAGGTCATTACCTTGCATTTGTGTGGCTTGTTACTTGCGGCTTATCAGCCAAGATCTGAATGCTACCCAGGTCTTGTTGCATATAGAATTGAATAGCTTTCATATCTGAGGAATCATAACTGGGGTTGAACATTGTGAAATTATTAGTGAACATCCCCACTATGATGGAGGGAAGGCTATTGATAAGCAGCTGAAATGGTTTGGGCCCAGGACATTACCTTGAGGAACTTCTGCAGTGATATTCTGGAACTGCGATGATTGATCTCCAACAACCATTACCCATTTATGTTATGTAAAGAGTTTTCCACTGATTCCTATTGACTTCAGTTTTGCTATGTCTCCTTGATGCTACACTTGATCAAATGCTGCCTTGATGTTCAGGGCAATCACTTTCATCTCTCCTCTGGAATTCAACTTGTGTCCATGTTTAGACTAAGGCTACAAAGAAGTCAGAAGCTGAGTGACCCTGGAAGAAATAAAACTGAGCATCAGTGAGCAAGTACTGCTGTGCATGGTGTGTATATAGGCGTGTATGGGGTGTCAGGAGAGGCATTATCTTTGATGGGGGAGCATGTCATGTCCTTTCAGGGTGGCTTGTCCACCCTGGCACTCAGCTGTCACCTGTGGCTCCCTGTAGCTGCTTACACGTGACAGTGTCCACACCCCAGGCAACAGCCTCGAAAAGCCAGCTGAACCAGGTGAGGGTAGCCGATAGGTCTCAAACCTCGGTGAGATAGAGACATGTCTATCCTATCGTGTGAAGACAGAGTCCGGCAGATTGAGCAGACTCGACCAATGGAAGGTCCAACGTTCAAGAGGGTCTCTGCAAGCGTCATGGAACACGAAGAGCAGCACAAGACAGAGAAGACGTCCTGGTCATTCACTACGTCTAGTCCCACCTGCAGCCATCCTGACTCTTGTCATGCCACTGGATCTAGACAGGAATTGGGAAGAGGGAGTGAAGCTGACGTTGCACAACTCTCCCTCACTTTAATCCAAGTCAAGCGCTATTTCAACACCATCATCGTCATCAGTGTCCTGTTCAACCCTTGAAGCCCTGTGGCGATGGGTGAGTGACAAAGCAGCAGGTGTGGATACACTGGGAGCTGCAGTCACGGACCTGCACGCAGGCGGCTCAGGTCTAATGGTCGTTTTCCGCTGACCAAAGCAGCAGTGGAACTTGGCGTCTACCTGGGTGACTGAGCAATCCTCTTCAGGAACACACTGCTCACCTCCATAGAATGAGGAAGGGGCTAGAACATTGCCTGCTTCACTTGGCTAGTTTACCACAGCTGGCGGGGATCCCATCTTGTGGTCGAACAAACAAAATAAAACACAAGGTATCACTTGGAACATGCACACGCTTTTGGATAACCCTACAGCAGACAGACCAGAGAGAAGAACAGCCTTAGTTGCCAGACAGCTTGCAAGATATAACATTGACATTGCAGCCCTGAGCAACGTGCCAACGTAGGTCAGTTGACTGAAGATGGAGTTGGATTCGCCTTCAAGAGTCATCTTATTCGGAAACTCGATAGTCTATCCAAGGGTGTGAATGATGGCTTATGACATTACAGCTTCCAATACAGAACAGAAGTCAAGCCACCCCGATCAGCGCCTATGCCCCCACAATGAACAACCCGGACGAGATGAAAGACAAGTTCTACGAAGAACTAGAGGCCCTACTATCAGCAGTGAGCAATATAGACAAGCTGATCTTGCTTGATCATTTCAATGCAAAAGTAGGGTGTGACTCTGCAATCCGGCAGGGAATCACTGGGAGGCATGGAGTGGACAAGTGTAACAGTAACGGCCTATTCTTAATGAAGACCTGTGCAGTACACGACCTCCTTAACACCAACATAATCTTCCGTCTGCAAATCCATAACAAGATCTCCTGGATGCACTCCCACTCTAAGCATTGTCATCTTATTGACTATATCAATGTCAGGAGAAAAGACAGACAGAGTGACCAAGGCCATGTGTCGTGCTGACTGTTGGACAGATCACAGACTCATTGTCTCCAAAATGAGGCTCCGCATCACACCAAGAGGCGACCACAAGGAAGGAAGGTTATGAAAAGAATCAATGTGACCAAGCTAAAGAACTCCAGCATAGCTTCAGCACTGGCTGAAGACTTAGAAATCAAGCTTGCTGATCTACACTTCATAGGCAGCGCTGAGGACAACTGAGATTGCTTCAGGAATGCTATCCATACATCTGTGCTGAAATGCTCGTGCCCTCCACCCGCAAGCAGCATGACTGGTTTGATGAGAAGATGAGGAGATACGGTCTGTACTTGTTGAAAAGCATCATCTGTCAGACCGACCTATCTTCAGCTACCAAGAAAAATGCTTTTACCAGTGCTCACAGGACAGTCCAGAATAAACTGCGTAAAATGCAGGATGCCTGGCTGAGTGCCAGGGCTGATGAAATACAGGGATGCACTAACAGTAACGACTTCAAATGGTTCTATGAAGCCCTCAACACTCTCTATGGACCTCAGTCTCTCGGGAGCTCCCCCTCTTGAGTACAGATGGTACAACTGTCATTACAGAGAGGGCTCAGGTCCTGCAGAGATGAGCTGAACACTTTGAAACCGTCCTCAACTGATCATCATCTATTAACAGTGAGGCAATAGACAGGATTCCCCAGGTTGATATCAGCAGCACCATGGATGACCCACTAGTAGTGGCCAAAGTCACAAAAGCTGTCAGCCAGCTATCCAGTGGCAAAGCCCCAGGGCTAGATACCATATCCGCAGAGTTCTATAAGGCTGCTGGTCCTATACTTATCGAGAAGCTCACCGAATTGTTCCAGTCCTTTTGGAAGAAAGGATCCATTCCTCAGGAACTTAAAGATGCTTCCATCATACACCTCTACAAAAGGAAGGGCAAATGGCAAGTATGTGACAACCATCAAGAAATCTCGCTGCTCTCCATCACAGGAAAAACCCAAACAAGAGTCCTGCTAAATTGTCTGGTCACTCACCTGGATTTGGGCCTGCTTCCAGAGTCAAAGTGTGGCTTCTGCAAAGGTTGTGGGCCTACTGACATGATTTTTGCCACACGCCAACTTCAGGAGAAGTGTCAGGAGCAGAATCACGAGCTCTACACAACCTTTGTTTATCTCATGAAAGCCTTCAACACTGTAAGCCTTCAAGGCTCATGGAGGATCATGTCAAAGTTTGGCTACTCTCCAAATTCATTCAGATGGTATGCCAGTTCCATGATGGCATGATCGCCAGAGTACTGGATGGCGGAGAATCCTCTGAGGCATTCCCAGTCACCAATGGCATCAAAGAGTGCTGCGTACTCACATCTACACTGTTCAGCATGATGTTTACTGCCGTGCTGAATGATGCCTTCCAGGACAGTGTTGCTGGAATCAGCCTCAAGGACAGAGTGGATGGGAAATTGCAAACTATTACCAAAGTGAAAGAGACTGTTCTGAGAGATTTCCTCTTTGCCTATGACTGTGCCCTGTATGCTGACTCAGAGCCAAAGATGCAAGTTGGTATGGACAAATTTTCCATGGCTTGTGACAACTTTGGACTCATCATCAACATTAAAAAGACAGAAGTCATGCACTGTACACAGAATTCATAATCACAATCAAAGGGCAGAAACTACAGGTAGTGGACCAGTTCACTTATCTTGGCAGCACCCTCTCCCAAGCAGTGACTATCGATACAGAAGTTAACTACAGAATAGCAAAGGCAAGTTCTGCTTTTGGTAGACTGCGCCCCACTGTATGGGAACGTCGAGGAATCAGCCCAGCAACAAAACTGAAGGTCTACAATGCCGTAGTACTCACTATCCTCCTGTATGCCTGTGAAACATGGACTGAATACTGAAGGCATACAAGTTAGCTCAATCATTTCCACATAACTTATCTTCGCAGAATATTATGCATCTGAAGGCAAGACGAAGTACCAGACATTGAAGTTCTCTCTAGAGCAAGTTCTCTCTACCATCAATTTACACACTGCTGATGAGAACGCTGCCTCATCCATGAGGGCTGTCAAGCTCATGAAACAAGGGGTATTGCTGAAGCACAACTTAAGCATGAGCTGCACAAGTCCAGAGCCACCAACACAACAACTACAGTGCCTACACAAGTCTGTCCAAATTGGCCTGATCAGTCATCTTCTGACACACCACAACCAGCCTCAAAAAGACTAATGTCAAGGTCCTCATCGATGACGATGGACAAATGACATTGCTGCGTAAAAGCTACTTGGTGGCACTGTTAACAACATACTCCATCACTTTACTGACGATTGAGAGTAAACTGATAGGGTCGCAATTAGAACCATAGAGATTTACAGCATGGAAGCAGGCCCTTCGGCCCAACTTATCCATGCTGTCCTTTTTTTAAAACCCCTAACCTAATCCCAATTGCCCGCATTTGGCCTATACCCCTCTATACCCGTTGTATCCATGTAACTATCTAAATGCTTTTTAAAAGACAAAATTGCACTTGCCTCTACTACTACCTCTGGCAGCTTGTTTCAGACTCTCACCACCCTCTATGTGAAAAAAGTTGCCCTTCTGGACACTTTTATATCTCTCCCCTCTCACCTTAAACGTATACCCTCTAGTTTTCGACTCCCCAGCATTGAGAAAAGATAGTAACTACTTAGCTGATCTGTGCCCTCATTATTTTATATATCTCTATAAGATGACCCCTCAGCCTCCTATGCTCCAGAGAAAAAAATCCCAGTCTATCCAGCTTCTCCTTATAACTCAATCTATCAAGTCCCGGTAGCATCCTAGTGAATCTTTTCTGCACTCTTTCTAGTTTAATAATATCCTTTCTATGATAGGGTGACCAGAATTGCATATTGTATTCTAAGTGTGGCCTTACCAATGACTTGTACAACTTCAACAAGAATTTCCAACTCCTGTATTCAGTGTTCTGACTGATGAAGCCAAGCATGCCAAATGCCTTCTTCACCACTCTGACCAACTGTGACACTACTTTCAAGGTGCTATGAACATGTATCCTAGATCTCTTTGCTTTATAACTGTCCCCAGTGCTCTACTATTAACTGAGTAAGTCCTGCCCTGGTTCAATCTACCAAAATGCATCACCTCGCATTTTCCAAATTAAACTCCAGATTGCATTTGTCCTGCTTTTTCTGGACAAAATGTATTGCCAATTTTCCACATTTCAGGCTAGATGCCAGTGTTGTAGTTATACTGGAAAGCTTGACAGGAGAATAGTTAGTCATAGAGGATAAATCTTCAGTACTATTGAAGGAATTTTGTCAGAGTCCATAGTCTTGAAATATCCAGAACCTTCAGCTATTTCTTGATATGGCATGAAATGAATTGCTTGGCTGAAGACTGTTATCTATGATGCTGGGGACCTCAGGAGGAAGCTGAGAGAGATCATCTACTTGACAGTTTGGGTAGAAGGCGGTTCCAAATCTTTCAACTTTGTCTTTTGCACTAATGTAATAGAATACTCCATTATTAGGGATGGGAATATTTATTAAGCTTTCTCCTGCAGTTAGTTGTCTAATTTGTCCATGATAATTCACAACTGGAGGTGGCTGATCTGTTGGTTGTGGAATCCTTTACTTTGTCTATTGCTTAATCTTAATTTCTTATCAATACGAATAGTTGTATTCATACACCATGTCAAACACAGCTAATCCTTGAGCAGTCAATGAAACAGCAGTGCGGAAGGAGGCCATTCGGCCCATCAACTCTATACCAACCACAATCCCACCCAGCCCCCATTCCTGTAACTATATCCTGTTGGTCTCCCTAACATTAAGTAGCAATTTAGCATGGCCAATCAACCTAACCTGCCCATCTTTGGATTCAGCAGTGATAATGCTAGCTTGTAAAACGCAACCAAATGTGAATAATGCTATGATGATAGAACTTCGGATTACATCAACAAAAAGCTATTGGAACTGTTGGAACAGATTTCTTTTCAACTTCACAAAAATAGGCAGGCAGTTTTTTTTTATTTTTAAAAGGCAGAGCTTTTAAAAAGTTGACAATTCCATGGTCCTTACTCACCCTTCAAGAGCAAAAAAAGATATTTTAAAGATTCACAACTCCCAGAATTGCCCCTCACTGCAGTAGCAATGGATCTGTTTGAACTCCACCTCTTCTCTACCATTGCCACCCTCCCCAACCCTGCAACCTCTCTTTTCTTAAAACTTAAGTCTTTGACCAAGCTTTTGATCATTTAGCCTAATATGTTCTGAAGTAGTTCATTGTCAAATTTTGTTCAATAACATGCTTGTGAGGAATCTTGGCATGTTTTATTATATTAAAGGAATTGTTGTTACTATCTGTTTCAAAAATGACAATTACTGAAGACCATTACTAAGGAACATTAGTTTTTCACTTCCCTCACCACACCCTCTATTTCCTGGTATGTGTGATTCATCCAGAAACAATTCATTACCAATATTATTCACTTCTCTCAAAGTGTCTGCGTGGGTTTGCTCCATGTGCTCCGGTTTCCTCCTACTGTCCAAAAATGTGTGGGTTAAATGAATTGGCCATGCTAAATTCCGCTTAGTGTCAAGGGGACTAGCTTGAGTAAGTCCATGCTTATGGGGATAGGGCCTGCGTGGGATTGTGGTCAGTGCAGACACGATGGGCCAAATGGCCTCCTTCACATAAGAGTCTATGGTTCAATGGTGGTCTTCCTGGACTGGTGATTGTTACTCATGGATGGCACAATAGGACTTTGTGTTGACATGTCTTAGTGACAATGGCCCAGAAGAGAATTTAGAGATGGGATTTTCTGGCTATGCTTGCCCCAGTGCTGGAAAATTCTGCCTGAGGTCAATGGACCTTTGCATGGTCCAATTCCCTCCAGCTATGATTCCCGTCATGAATGGGATGGGAAAATTCCGCCCCTTCGAATTGGTTAACCATTTTTCCCCTGCTTTTTGAGGTCCTGCATAGATATGCTGAATATAAAATATCTTTAAATTCTCAAGCATTCATCTGGCGTTTACAAACTCACTTGGGTTGTAGACTATTCAATATTTGTCTGCTTTTGAGGAACTGCTCCCTTTGATCTTCCTGTCATTTGTTTCATGATATGTTCATGCCCTGAACGCTGGTGACTTTCCATTTTGTGCTTGGCCCATTAGAAGGAAAGAGTCAGGCTGGAATTCTCCCAAAAAAATTCTAAACATCGAATTTGTGTGAAAACTGGACTAATTCACATTGGTTTTTGCCTTGAGAGTTTAGAGAAAAATTTCCCACATTCTGTGCACTACAGAGGCCACTAGTATGTATATTATTATAAAGCTGTGAGCAGGACCTATTCCTACTGGAAATGCCGGCAGCATAGCACTGAGTGGGCCACTACACACGTGCTGATCCGTCGCTGCCAAGATCGGCACATGCGCGGTGGAGCCAGCCTCCTGATTGCTAACCAGCAATCCCCACATTGCCAGCACACTGAGCCTGATCGTTGGCACCCTGACCATTCTGGGGCCAGCCCCACAACACTCCCCACCTCCATTCCCAGCCCACACAGATCTCCAACCCCCGTCCCCCTCCAACTGCAGCACTGATCCCCTGCCTCTGCAGCCCCAACCTCCCCCAGCAGGCTGAGCACCTCCCCCACCCCCGCCATCACCTCCAGCCCATCTTAATCACTGGCCTCCCTCCTTCCCCCACCGATCCTGTTTGCAGAGTGGCAGCTGGACTCTCCACCCCCACTGATCACCCCACCAGCTCTGCCTCTATCAGGCCCCATTCCATATCCGACACCCATATGTCCTGCCCCCTTGATGTTGTCCCATACCCAGCAGGCAGTGCCAAGGTACACTCTGAGCACTGTCACTTTGCCCCTTGGGCAGTGTCAGGGGACCAACATTGGCACCGCCAGGGTGGCAATGCCCATGGGGCGCCTACCCACAGCCCAACCCTCTGGGCGTCCCTGATCACCCTCCCTGCATTCCAGTGTGGTCAAGCTGCTAGTTTCCCAAAAGTGAGGAGCTAATGTAATACCCACTGGAGTGAGCCAGTCTCGCAGGGGTGAGATGCTAGTGGAACTGAAGATTTCAGTCAGAGATTGCAGCTAAGATTGTTCAGCTATAACTCAATAAACTTGCCAATTATGACCACTTAATCAGCACTGATACGTGTGAATGCCACTGATTATCACTGACCAGTTAATCCCTGGCAAGCTGACCTTAACATTCAGTGACTACTATAGTTTCCCTGTAGTATTGGCCAAGTGGGCAAGCATATATATCCTGTCTGACATTAAGCAAAGGTTCACTAGCTGAGGTGAGCACTCCAACCAGTATGATATGTATTGAGGAGCATTTTGACTGGTGTCTTCTATTGATTAGGTTATGTGCAAGGCCTTGGACTGAAGCTTGGGAGAATGCCTGCACCTCACATGAGAAGTCAGGATGGTATAGTGGCCTAAGCTTGTTCACTTGGTTAAGCTGCACGGGACAAGGATAGTGCGGGATCTCGTCCACCCTGGGATCAACTTAAAGACAGGTCTTCAATGTAGTGGCCAGCACATGGGTCACTCTGGCAATGACGATGCAGCCACCAAAGGTCAACCTTTGGAGATAAAAGCTAACTATCAACTCTCTTTCTCTTAACTTTTGCAATGATTTGTGTGTGGGGAGAGAAGGAGCCTGTGGAAGTGGCTATCATTGTTCTGGTGTAGAGAGGGAAGAGGAGACATCAACATATCTGTCTGGCTGTATAGAGGAATGAGGAGAGCCCTGAGAAGGAAAGGATGGCAGAGCCTGTTCTGCTGGCAAAGAAGGTACCACAGATAACGGCTGCACAGAGGCATCTTCCGTATCCAAGGAGCCCAGGCGGTGCTTGATCTTCCTGCAAATGAGTGAGAATCAGTATTGGTGAAGTCTTCGCCTGTGAAGGGAATTGGTTTCTCACTTATGCACCTTCTGCAGGATTTGGAATTTGCAGAGTATCCACTGCCTGCGGTGTGGAAAGGCATAGCTTTCCTTATCTTTTACATGACTGGCTCCTTCCACGGCTCCAGGTGTAATCTTTGTGGCATTTCATAGACTTCCATCCATAAAATGGTATCCGGGTGGTGATGGACGCACTTTTCACAAGGACACACAATTATGCCCATTTCGACCAAGATCAGGCTTGCCGGGATGTTTCATCCAAATTTTCAAAGATGCCATTAACTGCATTCATTTGGCTCCCTGATCCCATGGGTAAACTGCAACAGCTTCCATGCCCTAAATTTTCTGTTGGTCTACGGCCACACAAAGAACATTCTCCAGGACTGCTTCCTGGCAAGTGTGCACAACTCATATGTCCTGAGCCACTGTCTCTGCCATGTTTGAGGGCCCATAGTAAGAAATCTCACAACTCCAGGTTAAAGTCTAACCAATTTATTTCATAGTAAACTCACAACTTTCAGGGTTTGCCCCTTTGTCAGGTGAATAGAGAGTTCTCTGACAAAGTGACAAACCCCGAAAGCTTGTGAGTTTACTATCAAATAAATTGGTTATAGAACATAGAACATAGAACATTACAGCGCAGAACAGGCCCTTCGGCCTTCGATGTTGCGCTAACCAATTAGGAACAAGCAGTGACCCTCTAACCTAAACCATTCCCCTTTCATCCATAAACTTATCTACTAACCTCTTAAACGCCACGAAACTTGGCGCATCTACAACTGACGCAGGCAAGGCATTCCATACCCTTACCACCCTCTGGGTAAAGAACCTACCTCTGACATCTGTCCTAAAACCACCACCCCTTAATTTAAAGCTATGTCCCTCGTGCTAGCTTTCTCCATCCTAGGAAAAAGGCTATCACTGTCCACCCTATCTAAACCTCTAATCATCTTATATGTTTCAATAAGGTCTCCTCTTAGCGCCTTCTTTCTAACGAAAACAACCTCAAATCCCTCAGCCTCTCTTCATAAGACCTGCCCTCCATACCAGGCAACATCCTGGTAAACCTCCTATGTACCCTCTCCAATGCCTCCACATCTTTCTTATAATGTGGGGACCAGAACTGCACACAATACTCCAAGTGAGGCCGCACTAGAGTTTTGTACAGTTGCAACATGACGTTGCGGCTCCGAAATTCAATCCCCCTACAATAAAAGCTAAGACTCCGTATGCCTTCTTAACAACCTTATCGACTTGATTGCCAACTTTCAGGGATCTATGCACATATACACCAAGATCCCTCTGTTCATCAACACTATTAAGAATCCTACCATTAGCCCTATACTCTACACATTTATTATTCCTGCCAAAGTGCATTACCTCACACTTTTTCACATTAAACTCCATTTGCCACCTCTCGGCCCAGCTCTGCAACTTGTCCAAGTCCCTCTGCAAACTATAACACCCCTCTTCACTATCTACCACTCCACCGACTTTAGTGTCATCTGCAAATTTACTAATCATCCTTCAATACCCTCATCCAGATCATTTATAAAAATTACAAACAGCAGGGGCCCCAAAACAGACCCCTGAGGTACACCACTTGTAACCGAACTCACGATGAATATCTCCCATCAACCACCACCCTCTGTCTTCTATCTGCTAGCCAATTCCTATCCCAATTAGCTAAATCACCCTCTATCCCATACATCTGCATTTTCTGCAGAAGTCTTCCATGGGCCACCTTATCAAACGCCTTACTAAAGTCCATATATACCACATCAACCGCCTTACCCCCATCCACCTCTTTGGTCACTTTTCAAAAAACTCAATGAGGTTAGTAAGGCACGACCTACCCTTCACAAAACCATGCTGACTATCCCCAATCAATTCATTTCTCTCTAAATAACTATAAATCCTATCCTAATAATTCTCTCCAATACTTTGCCCACAACAGAAGTAAGACTCACCGGCCTATAATTCCCCGGAAAGTCTCTCTTCCCGTTCTTGAACAATGGGACCACATTCGCTATCCTCCAGTCTTCCGGCACTATACCCGTAACCAACGACGACCTGAAGATCAGAGCCAGAGCTCTGCAATCTCCTCTCTCGCCTCCCAGAGAATCCTAGGGTAAATCCCGTCCGGCCCAGGGGACTTAACTAACTTCAAACCCTCAAGAATATCTAGCACATCCTCCTTATCTACTTCAATACTTTCCAGTTTGCAACCTTGTATCCCAGTGTTCTCCACAACTACATTTACATCTCCCTGCGTGAATACCGAAGAGAAATATTTGTTCAGTGCCTCACCAATCTCTTCAGGCTCCACGCACAACTTCCCACTGCTGTCCATAACTGGCCCTAACCAATCTTCTATTCTTAACATATCTAAAGAAAGCTTTAGGATTCTCCTTGATCCTATCAGCCAAAGACTTCTCGTGTCCCCTTTTAGCCCTCCTCAACTCACTCTTTAGCTCACTCCTGGCTAATCTAATCTAGTCCTGGTTGGACTTTAATCTGGTGTTGTGAGACTTCTTACTGTGTTTACCATAGTCCAATGCCGGCTTCTCCACATCATGTTTGAGGGGCCACAGCATTAGGGGGTTGGCTCCTCGAGGACAAGTGCTCCTCACTGAGTGGAGGCTGATAATGCCAATGTGGAGGCCAGAGTGAAGCTGAAACAAGATACAATGAGGCTCATGCTGCTACCCACACTTGGATACAGCAGATCATAGGGATGGTGAAGATGAAGTCTTAGTGCCTGGACCAGTCTGGTGGAGCTCTGTGGTTAAGACCCCATAGGGTGTAGCACATTCCAGTCACTTGCTGTGCCTTTCACAACAGGGGAAAGAAATGCCTAAGGAGAAGATAGAAGAGTGAGACATTTCCTTGGATGAGGAGGACTTTGAGATGGGCAGTAAAGAGGAGGTCCTGGTAGTAGTGAGGAAGTTAGCCAAGAAACAGTGGCAATGGTCAGATGAGCATGGGACAACCTCACCGCCAGTCGCTTCATGGATCGTGGGTGATGATCTAAATCACTGAGCACATCCTATCATCCTATTGTCCTTCTGAGACCATTGCTCTTCCATCTGACTGCTGGCAGTGTACACCTTTACTAATAAAGCCCATGTCATGGAGAGGGGAAGTTGCCCACAGTCCCAGCATTTCAGGATCATGATGCTGACTTGCAGCGGAGACAGTGCATTGTTCCTCACAGAGTTACTGCGAGTATCTGACTCCTGTCTGGCTGACGGAAGTCATTTACTTTCAGTGATCAGGGTGATATCATGGCGATATCATGCGGAGGGTTTCTCCTCTCCTGATCTAAAGGGCCTCTTTAATGATCTGTGTTCATGAGATTCATTGCCATTGGAGGCCGAGGCTGATGATTTATGGAGACAAGCCATGGGACAATATGTTGACATTGACTGAGGTGAGTGACAGTAACCCTGTGCAGTATCCCTGTGCATCCTCATTCCCTAGAAGAAACAGGCATGACTGATGTGTTCAGTCACTGTGAGGGAATGGCACCAATGTGTTGGCTGCCTTGCAGAAAGCACATGGGAGAACTTGTGGATCTAGCACCCAGCTTTTCCCTACTATAGAAATCAAATTGTCTGGGTTGTGCTATACGAATTCATCTCATCAGATTATGAAGCTATTGAGAGGATGCAATAAGTAAAAGCTTATTTAAAGGGGTGGATGCTATTTTCAAGTGTCTAATATTTGTCCCCATGCTACTAGAATTGTTTCTTAATCTTTTTAACCCTGCCACTATGCTTTGATGTGTCCCTAGGATCCACAGTGGAGGTGAGGCAATTTGCTCTCTGCCACATTCTGTTGTCTGTGATGATCTGGTGAATGTCTTCTGGAAGGCTGAGATTTGGAGGGCTTTGGGGTCCTGTTGTGTGGTAATGTTGCCCTCCTCAGTCGATGGACTGGAGTGGTCACAAGAAGAGGGGACTCAGATGGGCTGGATACTCCTGAAATCACCCATATGGATGGCACCCAACTGAACACCAGCTGCTCTTCCTCCCGAGGTCACAGGTCTTGGGAAACCCTGCCATTCTCTGATGTTGGCACTGATGGATGCCCACAAGTGCCTGTACCATGTCTTGCATCAAGATCTCCACTGTAACCACCACCCCCTCATCCCCCTCGCTCTGGTGAAGGGTGTAAATGAAAGCTGCGCTGTGACGATTCTTCAATCTCCACATCTTTGATGGTGTCGGAGCTTTTTAGGACTTGGCTGATTGACTCCTTGAGCTTCTGTCCGATGTGCCTATGATTTCTTTTGTTATGACAGGGGCTTTAGATACAGAGTCTCACATCAGTTTAATGTGCTGGATGATGTTGTACTGGATCCTCACTTGGTTCATTGCCACCAACCTCACCGCCAGCATAGGTGTGGTGGAGTCCTTCCCCAGTTAGTTGGAGGGCTCTCTCCTCAAATTCAGAGAGGACTTTCAATTCTGGTATTCCTTTGCTTACCTGGATTCTGTCCATCTTATTGTGTGCCAACTTGTTCTGCATGAAAACAGATGGAGAGAGT
Source organism: Sphyrna mokarran (assembly GCA_024679065.1). Lineage (NCBI taxonomy): Eukaryota > Metazoa > Chordata > Chondrichthyes > Carcharhiniformes > Carcharhinidae > Sphyrna > Sphyrna mokarran. The sequence goes on from JAGIQG010000006.1 coordinate 81,369,072, forward strand.
GTAAGCAGAGTGCATGCCAGGACAGATAGTAAAGATGCCAAGCATGTAAGGATTGTGAGTAGGAACAGTGAGGTGATGAAAACACAACCCACAGTAGAAATAAAGATGAGTATGGGAGAGTGAGCGGTGATGTCCCTTGAGCGGGCAGTGAATGAATTGTGTGTGTATGTGCTTGTACATGCTGCACGTGGTGGGAAGAGTGACTTACCCTGGTGGGTCTGTGTGCTGGATGATGCTCTACTGGATCCTCACTTGATTCATAGCTGCCTACTTCACTGCCAGCGTAGGAGTGGTGAGTTCCTTCTTGGTAAGCTGGAGGGCTCTCCCCTTGAATTTGAAGAGGGAGGAGATGTGTTTTCCCTACCTGCTATTACACTTTGGCAAATACAGGGAGAATTCCAGCTCTGAATACAAATGAAAACTGTAGTTGTTAATTCCTTGGATGTTATTGCACCCCATAACGATAATACTAAAACACTTTTGATATGCCACAGACATTAGTTTTGTTGGTTCCAGGGTATTAATTATTCTTGACACATAACTGCCTTATCATTTACCTTTACTGCTCCTATCAGTTCATTGAATCAATTATGACACTGCACTGGTGTCCGGTTAGACATGTTTAACCTACTGTCAATCTTTGTGGTTCAACTCCGATATCCTGATTTGCACTTCTAAAAATTCCATTAAGGCAACGATGTTGAAAATCTGTGACAGTTCCAGTGCATTCCTGCTGCAATATTATCAGGAGTCGCCTTGGACAGCTAGAATCTAGTTTGCTACTCAGATACATTAGGTTCAGGATTTGAGCCAGTTATTATTGTACCTCCCCACATTCAGAAACATTGGTAGGTTCAGCAACAAAGATTCTGGCCTACATATCTCAGGAAACCTTGGACTATTTTACCTGAAGGAAGTGAATGCAAAGCACAGTGAAAGGTATGCAGAGGATTTTTAAATAAGTTGAATTTCAATTGTAAAAATATAACCGTTTCTTCTATGTAGTTGGGATGTACGGCCCTTTAAGAGAGTGGGTATGCTCATCCGGGGTACAAGCGTCACCCAGGATGGAGCTTGGAGAAGTCAGTCTTGAACTGATTGTACTAGTGTTAAAACATTCACTAAACCATTCCTTGTTTGAACTATGGAGCATAGGAGGTTTAGGGGTGAACTTAGAGAGTTCTAGAAAATAATTAAGGGCATAGATCAGCTAGATATTCAATAGCTTTTCCAAAAGATAGCAGAGTCTAAAATTAGAGGCATAGATTTGAGCTGAGAAGAGAGAGATACAAAGGATCCAGAGGAGCAATTATTTCACACACAGGGTGGTGAGTGTCTGGAGCAAGCTGCCAGAGGTAATAGTAGTAGAGGCGAGTACAATTTTGTATTTTAAAAAGCGGTTAGACAGTTACATGAGTAAGATGAGTATAGAAGGATATGGGCCAAATGCGGGCAATTGGGACTAGCTTAGGGGTTAAAAAAAAGGGGTGCTATGGACAAGTTGGGCTGTAACTGCGCTATCAGAAAATGGCCAAAATCAATGACTGTGCTGACTGACCTTGTGATTTTTTTTATAATCCATAATTAGATCCAAACATAATAATAATATTCAGTGTTAATAAATTGAGCAAAACCTAACTCACTCTTTTGCTGGTATTCCATTTTTTAAGAGCTAGCATTATTCCTACATATATCTTATTTACAGTGGCATAAGAAGATGTAATCCACTCCATGTTTTGTGAGAGACAAAACAATCCCCTTAGCTTTAGCTAACGTGCATTTCTTTATGATAAATCAGCTTGCTGTTAAGTAAGGAAAGTTTACCAAGTAGGGCATTAACAACACATTACTGTAAAAGATAATATAATAAATGTGCAACATATCGGAATTCTTTTAAATGGAATCATGACCTGCAGCTCTTTTTCATAACACCTATCAAGTGCCAACTTGTAGTGCAATACTGTAATTTTATGCAAATTTTGCAATCATTACTATAAGCAAAAGAGAAGTGAAACTGTTGATCTACATTTTTTTTCCAGTAATAGAATCATATTCAGTTCAGTGGAATAGCATTCACAAGGGAGGTCAATGTTGGTGGCCTTTTGCAGTCAGGTGTATAATTATGTATCATGAAAAATTTATCAGAAGCTTTTGTTTTATAAAACCACGATTTGCTTGACAGAAACGTAACTCTTCCACCATTGGATTGATGAGTGCAGTCACGATCACTCTGAGAAACAGCAATATTCTGCCACATCAGACCTTTGTTCCAAAGTAGAGAAATCCTTCCATGAAATGTAGAACCTGTCCAAAAAAAGATATCCAGCACCTCTTAATGATTGCCTTATTTTAAGTAAGGCTGCCTGGAAAATTCCAGTGGCATGCACTCAGAGATACGGTAATCTTTACTACCACTAACAAGGTTGCTTCCCTTGTGGAAAGAGTCTGGTATCAACCATTGGCGTTATTCACTTAATGATTCTAGAAGAAATCATAGCCTTTTCGAACACTGCTTTTGAGAGAACTCCATACATAACTTCCTTGGTTGTAGCTGTCCTGATGTTGGGTATCTAATGTTATCTGATACCTTTGTGCCAAATGCTGGATTCACTAGGCATTTCCTCGTCCTTGTCATTCTGACTTTAGGTCTTTTGGAAATTGTAGATAATAGCTTTTTAAAATTTGGTTTTCAGGTCTAATGGAACATTATGAAGGGGCCTGACAGAGTAAATTGACAACTATGCTGGTGAATCGAGAATGCCACGGCAGAATCTCAGGATAATGGGCCAATCATTTCGGACTGAGTTGAACATTTTTTCACTCAAAGGAATGTGAATCTTGGAAAACTCTTACCCCTGAGGGTTGTAAATGCTTCAATGTTTAATATGTTTAAGCTGAGATAAACAGATTTATGGTCACTTAGGGTGTCAAGAGATATAGGAAGCAAGTGCAAAAAGGGAGTTTCAGTTGAAGATCAAGCATGATCATATTGGGTCATTAGGGATCATAAGAGTCATCTCACTATTCCAGTTCCTATTTCTTATGTACTTCCAGACTTCAGAGCTCTTCAAAAAGTTGTTGTATTCAGTGACCTCTGCCCTTCACAAGTTGCCTCTGGTTTACATGAGTGATCCCAATACAGTCTCATTTATATGGCTGTTGCATCCTAGGAGTGGAAATCTGACACCCAAAAAAAGTCAGTCGAGATTACGAAGAGATGTCCCTGTAAATCATGAGGCAGACTTGGGTAAATCTGATTATAATGATGTCGGTGGGGGAGAGTTCTACAGCAAAGGATATCAGTAAAGGCCTCCATGTGCAATTTCCCTCAGCAAATCACCTCTGAATTGCCCAGATTTGAGTAACTTTTTCTAAGAAAGTCAAGACCAAAGCATGGGCAGTTTAAAGAAACATTGTGGAACATCACAACCTAATGTATTTCTGACCTCATCCAGCAGGAGTGGGAGCCATTGCTTACTTTTGTCTCCCTTGTTCCTAATCTAGGAGCACTGGGATCAATTATTTCCTAATTTAGCTTATAGAATTTTTTAAAGGTAATTTTTAAAAATAAACATTAGGGTGGTATTGTACAAAGATTTTTTGACGCAAATAGCGACTGGAATTTTACTACCCCACCACAAGAATCGGAGTAGATGAGGGGCAGAACATACATAGTAAGATCTGTAGACCACAGGCAGAATTTTATGGTCTTGGGATGAGGGAGGCTGTAAAACCCCACCCATTGTCTCAAACTAACTGCCAACTATGGTAATATATAAGGCTGGATTTTTCTTTTGGGATGAGAAATAAAAGTCAGGATTGCTTTTATACCCAACTCTTAGGGAAAAAGACATTCTTTAGGAGGCATCACATTGATCCGATTTCCCCACTTGGAATACTGTGTGCAGTTCTGGTCACCTCACTACAAGAAGGATGTAGAAGCTATTGAAAGGATGCAGAGGAGATTTACAATGGTGTTGCCTGGATTGCGTAGCATGCTTTATGAGGATAGGTTGGGGGAGCTAGGTCTCTTCTCCCTGGAGAGGCAAAGATTGAGAGACGACCTGATCGAGGTTTCTAAAATGTTGAGAAGAATAGATAGGGTGGATTCTCAGAGGCTATTTCCCAGGGCTGAAATGGTCACTACAAGAGGTTTAAGGTACTAGGGAGTAGGTACAGAGGAGATGTCAGGGTAAGTTTTGCACTCATAAGGTGGTGAGTGAGTAGAATGGGCTGCCGTCAGTGTGGTGGAGGTGAACTCATTGGGGTTTTTTTAAGAGACTTCTGGATGAATACGTGGGATTTAATGTGATTGAGAGTTATAGATAGGTCTGGTAGGTATGGATATGATCGGTGCAACTTGTGGGCCGAAGGGCCTGTTTGTGCTGCAGTGTTCTATATTCTATGTTCTATTAATTGTCATGGAGACAGGTTTCCTGACCAATTAAAGCAGCAGTTGGGCTTCGGTCACCAGCAGACCAATTTATAGGCCTTTTAGCAGGCTGCATTGTAGGATGAATAACAGAGAGGCTACTTCCACATGGATCACAACCAACTCTTTTATAACTTTAAATAAAAACTGAAAGATCAGCCAGGTCACCACTTTGAGGAGAGAGTAGGAGTTCTGGTGAAGTTAAGTGCAGGGGGGGATCCCTACACAGTGAACCCTTTGGCTATGGCTCCATCCAAGAAGACAAGAAGAGCTTTTAGGTCAATTTAGAGCATTGGCTCCCACTAGCCTGCCTGGTGCAAAGTGTCTGCCCAGTTAAACTGCTCCTCCTCCTGTGTCAGGAAATGAGGCTGACTGGAAAATTCCTTTAACTGTACTTAACAAAGCTCCTAATGAGTTGAAATGGCTAATCATTTCATGTGGGCAGGTAGCCCTGCTAATCTCAAAGCTTTTGCAATATAATGGCCGCACTGGGAATGAAGCTGAAAAACCGGCATGCTAGTCTATGCTGGTATCTCTGGGCCTCGTCCGCTTCCATTACTGACCTCAGCTGGGCCTGAAAATTCAAGATGTAGAGATGCCGGCGTTGGACTGGGGTAAACTCAGTAAAATTTGACAACACCAATTTTAAATCCAACTGATTTATTTGATAGTAAATCCGCGTGTTTTCGGCCTTTGTGGCCTTCACCTGATGAAATAAATCGGTTGGATTTAAAATTGGTCCTGAAAATTCAATCCATAAGATCCAGTGTTCAACATGCCTGACTGACCAATTAGTTCCTTCCCCACTTTGGAAACCATATATAAAGTCATATATGAAGCATCAATGTCCTTTGAGTGGATTTGTAGGGTATGTGTCAGTGCCTAAGATCCTTTGCACACTAAAGTACTAGTAGCTCAGCCTGCAGTTTTATTTTAGCATGTGCAAAATATCACCAAGCCAGGCAACAACTTCCACAGTGGCTAAATGGATCTGTCCGAGCCCTCTCTGAATTTTGTCAGGGGCAGTCTTCAATGACGTGATTCATTAATTGAGGTGCACTACAACTGTAGTCTGGGTTCCTTACAAGGCCCCACTGTGCCAGTTTGTTGCACAATTCAATCAGTACTACAGCCATGTTGATGGATGTTCAGTCAGATCAGAAATGTGAACTGTCAACATCTTGGGGTTACCATTGACCAGAAACTCAACTGGACTTGCCACATAAACACAATGACTGTAAGAACAGGTCAGAGGCCAGGAATACTGCGGCAAGTAACTCACTTCCTGATTTTCCAAAGCCTATCCACCACTTACAAGGCACTAGTCAGGAGTATGATGGAATACCGCCCACTTTCATGGATGGGTGCAGTGCCAACAACACTCAAGAAGCTTAACACCATCCAGGACAAGACAGGACTCTTGATTGGCACCACATCTGCAAACATCCACTCTCGCCATCACCAATGCTCAGTGCCAACAGTGTGTATAATCTACTAGATGCACTGCAGCAACAGACAGTCATGACCAAACCCACGACCACTTCCATCTAGAAAGACAAGGGCAGCAGAAACGTGGGAACACCACATGCAAATTCCCTTCCAAGCCACTCACTGTCCTTACTTGGAAATATATCACCGTTCCTTAGCAGTCGCTGGGTCAAAGTCCTAATAACATTGTGGGTCAACCCACAGAACATGGACTTCAGCAATTCAAGAGGGCAGCTCACCAGCATCTTCTCAAGGGCAACTAGCAATAGGCAACATATACTGGCCAACCTGTGATGCCTATGTCTCATGATTGGACCAAAAAAAAAGAACCTATCACTGGGATTTGGAATACTTCCCACATAGTTCCAGCAATTCTCTGAACTAAACTCCAGGGTTCAGGCTGGAACATAGCTGTGAGCTTACTGTTAGTAAGTTGTGCTATGTTAGCAATATTATCTGGAATGTTTGTGGAGAGATTGAGCTTTAGCAGCGCTGTCCATTACTCTTCAAGCCAATCAGTATAAGCACGAAATCCTGGATTTCAAGCCCCAGATCGATCAGGCCTGAAAGTTTTCTCAAGGGCTAAATGATGTTTCTGTTCTGTATAAATGAATGGTCTATAAAGTACATACTAGCTACATTGATCATCTCAATTCCCATGGCTAATACTGCAATTTGGGTTTCTGCTGCAACTGTTTAGTTTTGGCAGTCAGGAAAGAGTTTTGGCAAGGGGATTGCAGCACCATGTGGCTGACTTCACCTCTCTGATGCTGAGCACTGGTCATGCCAGCATTTTGTTGGCACCCAGGGCAAAATTTAGATATTTCGTAATGGAAAAAACAAAAGTTGGCTGCAGTTCAGATCATTAAGATTTCGAATGCGTTTGAAGCTTTTGTAACAATTCATGCCACCAGCATCAGATGGCAATACTTGAAGGGAATGCTCAGTTTGTCTGATCTTTAATTTATTTTTCTGGCCCACCAGTTTATTAAAAGGACCTTTTTTTTGTATGGAAAAGGGAAGCAGAATCAAGTTTCAACTCAAATACTTTGAGATAACACAGAATCAATGCACACAACATAGATACTGTTTTGCTAGAGGTAACATTGTTGTCTCTAAGCTTCACATTGAGGATAGCTTCCATTATGTAGTGTGGCACTATGACTGTACTAAATGGGATAGATTTCAAGCAGATGTAGCATCTCGGTGAATATGAGTTGCTGGGGGACATCAGTAGCAGCAGAATTATGCTCAACCACAATCTGTGTACTCCTATAGCCCTTATATTCCCACTCTACCAGGCCATCAAGCCAGGGTATCAATTCTGAAAAATGCAAGATGATGTACTAGAGCAGCACCAGGCATACCTAAAAATTAGGTGTCTACCTTGATGCAGAACTATTTGCATGACAAACGGAATAAGCAGTAATTGATAGTCAGAGCTAAGTGATTTCACAATAAATCAGATCTAAGCTTTGCAGTCCTGCCACATCCAGCTGTGAATAGTGGACAATTAAATGACTCACTCCAAGAGGAGCTCCACAAATATCTCTATCCACAATGATGGGGAACACAGTACATAATTGCAAAAGATAAGGCTGAAACATTTGCTACAATCTTCAGCCAGAAGTGCCAAGCTAATGATCCATCTTGATCTCCTCCATTGGTCCCCAGCATTACAATTGCCAGCCTTCAGCCAATTTGATTCACTCTTTGTGGTATCAGGTACTGGATGCAGCAAAGGCAATGAGTCCTGACAATATTCTGGCAGTAGTATTGAAGACTTGTGCTCCAGAACTTGTCGCACCCCTGGCCAAGCTGTTCCAGTATAGCTCCAGCACTGGCATCTACTCAGCAATGCGGAAAATTGTCCAGCTGTGTCCTGTACACAAAAAGAAAGACAAATCCAACTTTTCCAATTACTGTCTCATCATTCTACCCTCAATCATCATCAGCAAAGTGCTAAAGGGCTGTCAACATTTCTATACAGCTGCATTTGCTTGGCAATAACCTGCTCTCTGAAGCTTGGGTTCTACAAAGGCCACTGAGCTCCTTGATTCAAATATAGACAAAAGAGCTGAACTCCAGAGGGAAGATGGGAGGGACTGTCCTTGAAATTAAGGCCTCCTGTCTTTGACCGACTGTGACATCAAGGAGTTTGAATAAAACTGGACACAATAAGAATCAGGGAGAAAGCACTCCACTGTTTGGAGTCATACCTGGCACAAAGAAAGATAATGGTGGTTGTTGGCAGTCAGTCATCTCAGCTTCAGGACATCTTCAGGAGCTCCTCAGGTTAATATCCTAAATCCAAACATCTTCAACTGCTTCATCAATGACCTTCATTCCACGATAACATAATGAGGTTAGAAGTGGAGATGTTTGCTGATGATTACACAATGTTCAGAAACTTCATCACTCCTCCAATACTGAAACAGTCCATGTCCAAATGCAGCAAGACCTGTATAATATCCAGGCTTGGGCTGACAATTGGCAAGTAACTTCCATGCCACACAATGCCAGGCAATTGCCATTTCTAACCAAAGATAATCTAACCATCAGCCCTTGACTTTCAAAGGCATTACCATCACTGAATCCCCCGCTATCAATACAATTGACCAGAATTTTAATTGGATTTGCCATATAAAAAACTGTAGCTATGAGAGTAGGCTGAAGGCAAGGAATCCTGCAACAAGTAATTCACCTTTTGTCCCCCAAAACCTGTCCATCATCTACAAATCATAAGACAGGAGCATGATGTATCTTTGCCTGGATGAGCACAGCTCCCACAACACTGAAAAAGCTTGACAACATTCAGGAATAAGCAGCCCACTTAATTGGCACCACATCCATTCACATTCATGCTCTCTTCTCCTATTCATCCTATACAAGATGCACTATAGGAACTCACCAAGGCTCCAAACCCATGATGACTACCATCTGAAAGGACAAGGGACAGCATATTCATGGAACCACTACCACCTACAAGTTCCCCTGTAAGCCACTCACCATCCCAACTTGGAAATAAATCAGCATTCCTTCGCTGTTGCTGAGTTGAAATCCTGGAACCCTCTGTCTGGTACTGGATGTACTTACACAACAGGGACTATAGTAGTTCAGGAAAACTGCTTACCAGCAGCACCTTCTTAAGGCAATTGGGGATGGGCAATAAATGCTGCTTTAGTCTACAAATCCCGTATCATTTGAATGAAAAGCTCAAAGCTTTGGGTCCAGGTTCCGCTCTAGGACTTTATGTCAATGAAAGTGAGTTCATAATGTGGCCAAACTTGTAAATCCTCCAACAAATACACCAACGATAGGCATTAAGAATGGAAGAGATTTGTGCCCAGCCACGCAATGGAAAGAAATTGGAGGGCACACCATCACTATATAAAGCTCAAGGCTAAAAAAATTAAAATGTATATGTTGCAACAGCAACTTGGACTCCTTGGGGAGCTGGTTGCCTCAATTAGCAGATGGCCAGCGTGAATCAGATTGGTGCCAACAGTGCTGTAAATTTTTGCAAAGGCATTTCAGTTATTAATCATAATGTTAGTAGCTCTTCATAACATATAAACACAGAATAGCAAAAGGGTTTTGATCCCTGCTCTGACTAATGGATTCAGGACCTGCCTTCCTGCCATACCCAGGGTGAAGATTGCAGCATTTTGGGTTGGATCTGCCATTGGGCAAAGAATTTAAGAAGAAAAATGTCTGTCATTGCTAAACCTTCCAAAGATTTACAAATACTGCTGGAATAGAACCTATGCTGCAATGTACGAGGAGAAATTCAACAAACAATTGTTGCTACATTCACAATAATGCATTTGATAGTCTACATCAACAAGATGTAAGACACTAATTCCCATCAATTAATGAAACCAAAACAGATAGGAGGCTGAGGGGAGTCCTAATTGATGTCTATAAAATTTAGATGTCTAATTAGAATGGTTAAATAGGCCCTATTCTCCATGATAAAAGAGTTGATAAACAGGGGGAAGGGAAGGAAATATGAGATTTGGAGGGATTCAGGGGGAATAATTTTCATCTGGAGGATGGTGAGAATCTGATAGTCACTGCCTGAAAATGTAACAGAAGCAGAAACTCTCAATGTTTAAAACAAAAGGACTTAGAAATGTACTTCAAGTGCCATTACCTAGAAGGTCATGAATCAAGAACAGGAAAATGGGATTAGGCTGGGTGGCTACTTGTTAACCAGCATAGACAGGGTGGAGCAAATGGCCTGTTCAGTGCTGTAAACTTTTACAAAAGTATTTAATTTACTAATTATAATGTCAGTGGCTCTTTATAATATGTAACCTCAGAATAGCCACTGACTTGCAAGAAGGTTGAAATAGAACTGTAAGAAGCAATAGTGCTGAAATGTTAGACATTGTCTTAGGGCTTGTTAGTTCTGATGGTACAGAAGCCACAATACAGGAAACCATGTGGATTCACCACCTCGTTCATTGTAAATGTGTTAAGTTTAAAAAAGGCAGAACCTAAAGGACAGGGAAGAAAACCTAATAAAGTACATTAAAAATGTGATATTTTTACCAAGCTTCCAATTCAGTCTCTTATTGAAGCCAGTGGCTTCATTTCTGAACAATTGCCCACAGTTCCAAACTTATTGAATTGCTTAGTTCACTGTTCTATCAAACAGATGAAATAAGGACTTGTGACAATATAGAGTTTCTGGGCACCTGATCTTCCAACCAATTTGACTGCACCTTCATATAAAAATATTACAATCATAAAATGTTGCTGAATTTGGACAAGCTGCCTTTAAGGTGTTTTTACTGAGTCTCTTGCTGAAATAATGCAGGAAAGACCAAACCAAACAGAGTTCCTTGGCCTCTGACACATGTGAAACAAGTCTTCACAGTACGAGCAGAAATTTTATTTGGTGTAATTGATTTTCCAGATGGTTAATCATGCAAGCAGGGACTGGACAATTATCACTAACTGAAATTACAAAGCCCCCACTCACATATAAATCACATTAAACCATTCCAGTTGGCATTTGTAGCTCTTAAACAGAACGCGCAGAATTCTGTTTAATGATGTAAATGAGAGTATTGCTCTACACAATTCCAATTTTAATGTTTCAAGCAAAACATTGCCAAGGTAATTGCCATCTGATGAATTATATTTCAATATAAAACTGTCACTGCAGAAATAACTTTGCAGATGGGATAACTCTAATGCCAAAGAGAACATATTCAGCTAAATAAGTGAGAACAAAGGCTTCTGTCCCTATGGCCTTAACAAGATGGCCTAAAATACCATTCACAACATAGTGCTTGGCAGTATTAACTATCATCTACACAGATCAGTTGCTGAGCTGTTATCTTGTGCTGACCATAATAGAGGAATGGTCAGAATAAAGATTAAATAAAGTGCAACCAATTTATTTCCCTTCTTGGTGCTGTGTAAAATTAATTTCTTGACCATTAGCAACTTTTTGATCTTAACCTATCACTTCTAAGTGATACTCAAACAAGATTGGTGGCAGTACCCAACCTCAGAAGATGTCACGTGGAATAGGGATAGTTCTGTACCTTTTTAGATTGGTTTCTAAGGTAACCATGCTTTAGCGTCTGCTGTGCCCTTTTCCAATGTCTCTCTTTGGCCATGTCTGATTCCTGGCAAGCCTACTATCATTTGCATGATGATGGCTGTGATGGTAACGGATTAGACTGATTGTGGCACCATCTTAAACGAAAGAACTTTATTTGCATTGACCTCTTTCCTGATGACATATGCTCAACATGACCAGTGATATATTTTAATTAAGCCATACTTTATAGCTCTGTACAACCAATCCTTCAGCAAGGTAGACAAGTCCCCAGGGTCTGATGGGATATGCCCCAAAATATTGAGAAAGGGAAGAAGGAAATTGCTGGGGCCTTGAGAGAAAGCTTTGTGCCTTCACAGGCTGCAAAGGAGGTCCCAGAGGATTGGAGAGTAGCCAATGTTGTTTGAGAAGGTAGCAAGAATAATCCTGATAATTATAGAACATAGAAAAACTACAGCACAAACAAGTCCTTCAGCCCACAAGTTGTGCCCGAACATGTCCCTATCTACTAGGCTTACCCATAATCTTCTAAAATAGGACCGGTGAGCCTTACATCAGTGGTACAGAAATTATTGGAAAAGATTTACTCCCACTTGGAAATAAGTGGATATATTAGCAAGAGGCAACATAGTTTCATGAAAAGGCGGTGATGTCTCACTAACTTAATATTTTTTGAGGAAAAAATGATTGATGAGAGTAGGGCAGTAATTGTTGTCTACATGGACTTCAATAAGGCCTTTGACAAGGTCCCTCATGACAGACTGGTGCAGAAGGTAAAGTTGTATGGGGTCAGAGGTGAGTTGGCAAGGTGAATACAAAACTGGCTTGGCCATAGAAGGCAAAGAGTAGCAGTGGAAAGGTATGTTTCTGAATGGAAGGCTGTGACAAGTGGTGTTCCTCAGAGATCAGTGCTGGAACCTTTGCTGTTTAAAATGTAATTGGTTTGATTAGTAAGTTTGCAGATGACATAACGGTTGGTAGATTTGCAGATAGTGATGAGGACCATCGGAGGATTCAGCAGCATATAGATTGGTTGGAAGCTTGGGCTGAGAGATGGCAGATGGAGTTTAGTCTGGACAAATGTGGGGTAATGCATTTTGGAAAGTATAATCCTGATAGGAAATATACAGTAAATGGCAGAACCTTTAAGAATATTGATTGGCAAAGGGATCTGGGTGTACAGGTACACAGATCATTGAAAGTGGCAACACAGGTGGAGAGGTAATCAAGAAAGCGTACGGCATACCTGCCTTCATTGGCCAGAGTACTGAGATTAAAAATTGGCAAGTCATGTTGCAGCTTTACAGAACCTTAGTTAGGCTGCACTTGGAATATCGTGTTCAATTCTGGTCACCACACTACCAGAAAGATGCTTGGGAGAGAAGCCAGAAATCATTTACCAGGATGCTGTCTGGTATGGAGGCTATTAGTTATGAGGAGAGATTGGAGGAACTTGGTTTGTTCTCACTGGAATGAGAAAGGTTGAAGCACAACCTGATGGAAGCCTACAAGATTATGAGGGGCGTGGAAAGAGTGGATAGTCAGAAGCTTTTTCTCAGAATGGAAGAGTCAATTACTAGGGGGCATTGGTTTAAGGTGTGAAGGACAAGGTTTAAAGGAGATGGATGAAGCAAGTTTTCTTTTGCACAGAGGGTGGTGGGTGCCTGGAATTCACTGCTGCAAGAAATAGTGGATGTAGATACGATAATGAGTTTTAAGGGGCATCTGGAGAAATACATGAATAGGATGGGAATAGAGGGATATGATGTCTGCAAGGGCAGGGGATATTAATTCACTCGGACAGCAGGCTTGGAGGGCCAAAGGGTCTTCCTGCGATGTAATTTTGTTTGTTCTTTGTTCTCAAATTGACGCTGGACAAGTGATCCTTTTATAAACTCTTTTATAGACTCCAGTGCACCCAGAGAAGCAGCTGAAAGATTTGTGGGAAATAGGCTGATTTAAAATTTTTGTTCTTACCCATGAGTTGTCACATAATCCATGAAGGGCAATATATTTGAAAGGGCTTTCTTGCATGACTATATAGGTACGATTAGTGAACTATCTCTGCCTGCCCCACACTCATGGCTATATTCACTGAGTGCTTTATGAAGTTGATACAATTATATTTTCTATCTCCTCCAGTTCATTAAGGACTTTTACCAGCTGTCTGCCACCGCAAGAATGGTACAATAAAGTTTTGATTTTTCCCATCAGCAATTTGGGATCTGAATTGTTTCCTAAGTGCCAACAGCCTTATGTTCATATGAGAGCCATCTTTGTGGCTTTGGAAACTACAGTTTTCACAGTGAGCAGCTAGCTAGAACAGGAAGCCAAATACTTCAGTTCACAAATAGCAAAACAATCTCTTCTAATCAAATTCTAATAGAGACAAATGCCATAATTCTTGCAACTGAGAAATGCAGTTAGGTTTATTTAGATTTGTTTTGCATGAATCATGAATATCTAAAAAAGCAATTCTCAAATTACTTGCATTGCAGTTGTGTCGTGACTGTAAAATGGGAAGACCAGAACTGGATGATTGCTCCTATACTGTGTGCTAAACAATTCAGCATTGTGGTGGTTAACAGACTTCATTTTTACTTATAAAACTGACATTTGTACTTGGTCAAAACTGATGGATGGAAGTCTTTTCTGTCGACTAAATTCAGTTTCATACATAAAGTAAGTTTGAGTCTGGATCAAATTCCAGCATCTTTCTTCTGGGTAACCAAATAAACTAAATAAACAAATTAAGAATAAGAGAGAAGTAAGCCCCTTAAAGAGATTCTGCATCAAGATAAACAATCTCAAAAAAAGCTTAAAAAATCTAAACAAAATTTAATTGAGAGGATCTCTAAAACACCCCAGTCCCTGTTAGATATTTAAACAGTTATATGATTACTTTAAGAGTTGATCATATGATTTGATGGCGATCCATGGGGCTGTTTCATGAGCTCCTTTTTTGTTTTTCATTTTCTATTCTGTATGGGCAATACAATAAATTTGTTATTGTTATTTTGAATCTACTTATGCAAAACACATCTTTTTGTTTAAGTCTCGCAACCCGTAACATAGTTAGGACAATAGACCCATCAGTGCCAACAAGTATGGAAGCTCTTGATTGTGCCAGCAGATATCTCGTACTCTCTTTCCGGTGTGAGCCAATAATGCAGCAATCAATTGACGTTAAAGAATAATCTTTGTGTTGGTGGGTTGGCACATGATTAATTGGACACCTTAACATCCAAGGCTAATTCTTTAATCCATGTTATGTCACATCACCTCATGGCCTTGCATAACCTATCATTAAATTGTCAAGAGAGGATGCTGGCGTGGGGGGATGGAAGAATCACATTGGTGAAATAGGAGCTGGAAATGGGTTATATTTGAATTAAGGTAAACAATGCTTTGTTTTGTATCAGAATACCTCAGCTGCTTGATGCTGACACTAAGGATGGAATTCAATTTCCTTTCCCCCCCTCCCAAAAAAGGCTGGGAGGCAGGGGTGGAAAGGACTGTAGAATTGGGAGAGCAGAAAGGAAGCAGAGTGACTGCCATTCTAACACCCATTCATCCCCAGCTTTCCCATGATAAAGTCTGGCGGGGAAAATCATAGAATCCCTATAGTGCAGAGGGAAGCCATTCAGCCCAGTGAATCTACACCAACTCCATGAAAGAGCAATCATCCATCTTTCCCTCTAATTCCACACATTTATCATTGTTAATCCACATAACCTACACATCATTGAATGCTAAGGGGCAATTTAGCATGGACAATCCACCTAACCTGCACATCTTTGGAGTGTGGGAGGAAACCAGAGTACCCAGTGAAAATACACGCAGACATAGGGAGAATGTGAAAACTCCACACAGACAGTCACCCAAGGCCAGAATTGAACCCAGGTGATGCAGCAGTTCTAATCACTGTCCCACACAAATTTGGGATGGCATTCCTGCTCAGAGCTTAATTAAAGCCTTAAGCGGCCAATTAAGTTTTACATAAGAGTCTCATTCCACTGCCATCACAGATGTTCTACCATTGTCTGGGGAATGGCTATGTGTCATTTGGGTATCCTTTGACAGCTTGCCTGTGGGTTCAGGGAAGGCCCCATTGCAGGCACCCCTTATGGCAAGGGTTACATTGGTTGAAAGAGCTATACACCCTACACAACAACACCACCCATCTTACTGGGTTCTGTCTGACTGGCCCTGGCAAGCCCACTCCATTCACATCTCTTCTCAGGCCTCCTTCATGTTGCTGCTGTGAGCCTCCTGCAGTTCCAGAAGTCGATACCACTCACAGTGACACTGTTTGGACTGATAACTACCAACCAATCAAAGGGTTATTGGTCTCTTGACTTCTCAAGTAATAGCAGACAGGTAATAATCTGATTGACATTTAATGCAATTGGGACTCCTCGAAGTGGCCGCTGTGGGTTTCCATTGACTTTCTATTTGGTGGATGGGGCCACTTCTAACTTCAGTCCAAAATGTTCAATTTTTGTGCAGTATTGATATTACCCAGTCAGCTATTCAAAATTGTGTTAGACTTTTATTGGCAAGATTCTATTTTTGTTTACCAACTTGTGTTATATAGAAACATAGACATAGAAATGTAAAGCACAGTACAGGACCTTTAGCCCTCAATGTTCTGCCGAGCTTTGTCCAAATCCAAGATCAAGCTATTCCACTCCCTATCATTCTGGTTATGCTGGGTGTTTCCCACACTTGCTCATTTTAGTATCAAAAAGCACCAAAAAGACATGAAATAAAATTTCACAGTAAACAACGCACTGCAGTAATAAACTCTTGGACTGATTCTAACTCCCAGCTGAAAGCTCTACAGTCAAGCGGTGAAGTAAATGGAAAATGCTATTTGGTTTTGATTTGATTTATTATTGTTATATGTATTAGTATACCATAAAAAGTATTGTTTCTTGCACATTATATAGACAAAGCATATTGTTCATAGAGAAGGAAATGAGAGAATGTCATAGTTAGGGTGTAGAAAAAGGTAAACTTAGTGTGAGGTAGGTCCATTCGAAAATCTGATGGCAGCAGAGAAGAAACTGTTCTTGAGTTGATGGGTACATGATCTCACACTTCTGTATCTTTTTCCGATAGAAGAAGGTAGAAGAGGGAATGTCCAGGGTGCGTAGGGTCCTTAATTATGCTGATTTCTTTGCCAAAGTAGCAGCAAGTGTACACAGAGTCAATGGATGGGTGTCTGGTTTGCTTGATGGATTGGGCTACATTTTATTGTAGTTTCTCGGACAGAGCAGGAGCCATACTAAGCAATGATACAACCAGAAAGAATGCTTTCTTTGATGCATCTGTAAAATTTGGTGAGAGTTGTAGCAGACATACCAAGTTTCCTTAGTCTTCTGAGAAAGTAGAGTCATTGATGGGCTTTGTTAACTATAGTATCAGCATAAGTGAACCAGGTTGTTAGTAATCTGGACACTTAAAAACTTGAAGCTCTTAATCTTTTCTACTTCATCCCCACTGATTTAGATGGGGGCATGTTCCCTATGCTTCCAGACGTCAATGGCAACCTCCTTCATTTCATTGAAATTGAAGGAGAGATTATTGTCTTCACACCAGTTCGCCAGATTCTTCGTCTCATTCCTGTACTTGTCATTGTTTGAGATCTGACCCACTATGGTGATGTCAACAGCAAGCTTGAAAATCAAGTTGGGGGAGGGAGGTAATTTGGCCACACAGTCATGGATGTATAAGGAGTATAGTAGGGGGCTGAGAACACATCCTTGTAGGGCACTGATATTCAGGATCCCGGTGATGATCCTCAACTGCATGAGGCCCAGAAGATTTGAGACTGAACTCTCCAGCAGTGTCCTGCCCAAATCCACCAAAAGGATTCACAGACTTGTAGGCAGAAACAGCATTTTGAGCATTAGAAGCTCATCCCTAAGAATCCAAGAATTGGTCTCCAATGTTTGTATAAACGGTTTGAAGTGGGAATCAAGAGATCATTCTCATGTTGGGGGAATGGGGGAGAAGGGAAGACAAGGGCACATTAGCTGAAATTTTCCTTGTGAGGTCTAGAGGAGCACTCCTGCTTTCTCCCAACTACAAGGAAACAAAAATATGCAATATATCCAATTTGTTTTTTGAAGGATGCCTACTGCTTGAAACAGGAAGCAGATTTAGTTGCCTGGTGATAAACCTCTGTGAAAGTTACTGCAGGTCAATGTGGGTTAAATCTACCAATACCATTTTAAGGCTATTACTGTTCCATTAAACACTAATTTCAGCAGGTTAAAACTGACTTGGTAATTTTCTCTCTGGCAAAATATCTTTGTGATTATGCATTGTGTTTTTCCACATCCTTTCCAATGCTATGTTTACAATTAATTTTGTGTTTGCTTTGACATTTTGAAAGCAAATATCAATTCCAGAACTAATGACTGACACAAATAGGCTAATGCTGGTTTTTAACAATTTTTAATATGTTGTTTAAGTGTTCTATTAAATTTCAGATGTGCTGTAGTTTAAACAAATTAAGAACCTGCATGAAAAATCTCCTGGAAGAAATTTAACATTATCAACCATCTCTCTCTGCCAAACATAATCTGTACTATTTTCAATGTGTGTATTTTTAAAACTTTTGTCACAAGTTGTGGACAGTGTTGGCTAGGCCAACATTTATTGCTGTTCCATCATTGCCTTGTGAAGGTAGTGGTGAGCTGTGTCTTGAATTGCTGTTGTCAATGTGGTATAGGTATACCTACAGTGCTGTTAGGGAGGAAATGCCAGTAATTTGATCCAGTGACTGTGAAGGAACAGCAATATATTTCCAAATCAGGATAGTGAAGGTTCGCAGAGGATCCTTTCGATGGTGGTATTCCCATGTATCTGTTGCTCTTGTCCTTCCAATAGTAGTGGTTGTGGGTTTGGAAGCTGCTGTTAAAGGAGACTTGGTGAATTGTTGGTGCATCTTGTAGATGGTGTGTGCTATTGTCACTATGCATCAGTAATGGAGGAAGTGAATTTGCAGGTGGTGGATGGAGTGCCAACAAGCTATTTTGTTTTTTTCCACATCCTTTCCGATGCTATTTTGTCCTGATGCTGAAGTTGCTGAAGTTACACATCTGGGTAAATGGAGAGTATTCCATCACACTCCTGTCTTGAGCTGTGTAGATGGTGGCTTTGGGGAGTCGGGAAGTGAGTTATTTTCTGTAAAATTCCCAATCACTGATCTGCACTTGTGGCCACGTTGACCATCCTATAACCAAGTTATGAGAGGCAACCAAAGAGCAGACAGAAGCTTGAACAGGATTCTATATTTGACAGAACCCCGATATTCATGTTGGAATACAGTACATGCATTACAATGCGCAGTCATCTCTTCATGTTCCATTTGAGTCCTTGGCTTATGAATTTTAAATATCCTACCCTATTTTCCCCTGGAAACCCATTAGTCTCAAGTTCATTAGAACTGTCAATGGATCTGTAAAAGTCAATTGTCCAAACTGCCAGAAGTACCTGTCAAAAGGATCTGACAACAGTAACTGTCAAGCTGTCAAGGCACAATATGACTGATCCAGTTAAATTTCAAGTCAATAGTAACCCCTAGTATGTTGATGGTGCAGGATATAGTGCATCACCTAATGTTTACTTTACTTTACTGTATTGAAAAAACTCTTATTCATAAAAACATATGACTACATTTCCATTCCTTCAACTAAATGAAGCTGTATATCGACAAATATTTCATTAAAATGCACCATCCTTATTGGAATCACCATCCCATCTCACAGTGTCTATACCTATTTGGGGTTGTCGATAAATTGTGAAATGGCAGACACCCTACTGTGATAATGGATGGTTGTGAAATAAGTCATGCAGCATTAATCCAGTAACAGAAACCTGCAGGCTTATGTCAATGAAATGAAATAGCATGCAATCATTCTTTTAAACATTTTTTTAATTTTTAAATTTTTAAGATTTAAAGAAAAAGTTTTTAAGTGCCTTGACAGAAATGGTATGTGAACAGATGACTGCGTATTATAATGCATGTATTGTATTCCTACATGAATATCTGGGTTTTGTCAAATATAGAATCCTATTCCAGCTTCTGTTTGCTCAGTGGTTGCCTCTGATAACTTGGCAATAGGGTGGTAATGGTGGCACAGTGATTAATGTTGTTGCCTCATAGTGCCAGAGACCCAGCTTCAATTTCAGCCTTGGGCGACTGCCTGTGTGGAATCTGCACGCTCTTCTCATGCGTAGGTTTTCTCTGGGTGCTCTGGTTTCTTCCGACAGTTCAAAGATATGTAGTTTTTGTTGATTGGCCGTGGTGAATTGCCACTTGGTGTCCCATGTTGAGATTAGCGGGATAAATGTGTAGAGTTAAGGAGACAGGGCATGGTTGGGATGCTCTGTCGGAGAGTTACTGCAGATTCAATGAACTAATGGCCTCTTTCTGCATTGTAGGATTTTATTCTATGTAAGATTTCTGATGCAATTGCCACAGTTTGAACAGCTGTAGCAGCAAAGTGCAAGACATTGTTTTGCCATTTCCACTCACACTGTTCTGTCCATTAACACAATAGATGTTCAAGTGTAATGGCTGAGGATCTAATACTCATGAGATTCATGTATTCTGAATGGAAATAAAAGGCACTTAAATCATTGACACATTGATTATAATGGGACAAAATATAGCATGTTTCCTGACTCAATTGTGTGCATTTACAGCTCAAACCAAGAATTTATAAATAAACCTGTTCCGTTGATGAAGAATTAATGGTTACAAATTAATAGTTCAGAATAAATCTATAAACAAATAACATGAGTGTACAATTTCACTGACAATTCAGTGTGATGTCACAAAGTTCTGAATATGTTGGACTAAGACACATTGTATCTAAAAGGGTAATCACCAGATATTCTCAATGAGCAGAAAAATGCGGGGAAATTCTGTTCATACATCCAAATTAAAGATATGGGCACAAGAAGATGAATTGTTAGCTAAAGGGGATGAAATTATACGATCTTTTAAAATCTATTTCCTGTATTATTCAACATCAAGTGAGAGAGAGGGAGAAATGGCAGGCAGAAATGAATTGAATGAAAACGCAATATCAAGTTAAAAAAAAACAGTGTGGTGGAACAACACTGACCATCTGCTTGTTTCATGATTAAATGGAAATATGGCTGTGAGAAGGATAGCCCAACTTGGTTGTTTTTGGAAATTTGGTGTGCGCAGTTTGCAGCTGCATGCCTTACACTGCCAAGCGACTACCCCGCAAAGATATATATTTTTTAATTCATTCATAGGACATAGGCATCGCTGGCTGGCCAGCATTTATAGCCCATCCCAAGTTGCCCTTGGAGGCAGTTGAAAGTCAACCACATTGCTGTGGCTTTGGAGTGACATGTAGGTCAGACCAGGTAATGACAGTAGTATCTGGGGACTACTAAGGGATATCAGTAAACCAGATAGGTATTTTTTCCCAACAATCAACAATGGTTTCATAATTATTAGTAGATTCTTAATATATTTTATTAAAATCAAATTTCACCATTTGCCATGATGGGATTCAAATCTGGGATCCTAGAACATTAGCTGAGTTTCTGGATTAATAATCTAGTAATAAAGCACTCGGCCATCACCTCCCCCGGTTGGTAATAAATGTGTTGAGATATATGTGTTTGTAAAAGATGCAATATTTAAGGATAGGTCTTTATTTTTTTCTTTTTGATTGGTAAATTTTATATCTTTGCACTTTCTGTTTGGGAATTTAACCCCAATTCTAACACTTGGCTGAGAGTCTTGGAAGCAGGAGGCAGGGCAATTGAATGAAAACCAGTCTGTGCTTTAAAGAATGAGGCCTAGCTTGGTAGGTCTCATACCTTGGTAACAGGTTGTTAACAGTGGCAGGTTTTGCGGCCTTAGTATCTTCCATCTCTGTTCACAGCCAAACCTTGTGTGAAGCTTGCATGCATCACATGCTTAAAAAGCTACAGAGGTACTTGTCAGATGTTTGACCATATGCAGTGGAATTCTCTGTTTCATATACTATTTGCTTTGGAATTTGCACAACTCTGCTGTTTGAACATTAGCAGGACATCTGTTCATTAAAAATAATAGCTCCTGAATGATTTATTATTATCATGCATCAAGAGTTCAACTGATTATTTAATTTCGTATTTTAGTGGAAAAACTATAGTATCAAAGAAGTTTGCTTTGACGGGCCAAATACACTGTATTTGATTTCCATGCTGTTATGTTGAGGGGAGCAGCAAATTTGTCTTGGAGTATCAGCTGTATACAATGTAATTTTGTTAAGTGGAAACTATTTAGCACGGAATGAAATTGAACTGTGTATTCATTTGAATTAACAACTTTAATAAGTTTTTGCATATTAAATAATCAACTTAGCAGATAATTTAAATTTGGCAGCATTGGATTAATAATTGAATTAGTAACAGTAAAGTGTCCTTAAAAAACACAAAGTATCCTTTTGTGTGCATGATAATGAATTGGGGTAAATACTGAACACCCGGTAAGGAAATTCTTTCAAATCTTGTGTTCTGCTGTCGAAGGACACGAGTTTTATACCAGTTTCTATTCAATTCCATGATTGCCATAAGGAATAGCAGAGAACAGGTGGACTTAAAATCACCTGATGAATCATTATTTTTGGAACACAACACGAAAGCAACAGATTCGGGTGGGTGACTCGTTTCTTGGCCAATGCAAGCGCAATAGGCCAAAATTGCTCTTTTTGTGCTGTAAACCTCTTATGATTCCATTACACTTAGCTCTGAATTTCTGCAGAGACTGAGAGGGACTCCAAGTTCTCAAAAAATGGTGCTGAAGCCCTGATTCCAGAAGTCTCAACCCCTGAATACAGCACTATCATTTTTGGGGTGGGTGGGGAATAGGGACAGCTTGTAGTTTGCATATCCCTAGTTCACAAAAGAGCTGCACATATAACATTGCCACTGCCTTCACTCAGTTGTGATTTTTATCACCCAGATTTCTGAAGTACGGTAAACAGGCTTTATATCTTTCAGGAGAAAGTCTAAACATACCAGGGTTCTTTGGAAACTGTGATATCCTTCTGGAGAGTTAAGAAAATCTTGGATAGAACCAGAAATCCTGGGTGAAGTCAAACAGCCTTTGGAATTGTTAAAGTTAGACATAAATGTGTCTAAAAAAGTAGCTAAATGTTTTGGAACAGTCAAACTGTAAAGGCATTTAAATCTCATGCTCTTTATTTTTAAAATCTGCAATTTTAAAAAAAAATCAGGAATACTTCACACTGTCTATTGACATAGCCTTTGGGATTATCATTATAGGATTAATGCTGTGCAACTGCCTTCATAACCTATCATTAAACTTTGGGTTGCTTATTAGTTCATAGTGTAGCACAGCTCTAAGATGTTATACAATCTTTAATGCGGAGCTATAAATGAAAATGCCTGCTTTTATAAGGAATTGGTATCTACATTAAATATTTGCTTTTATGTGGAGTAAGTAGTTGAAGGAAATTAAACGTAGTTAGTACATTTCTAAACAATGAGAACATTTTTTAAAAGGATGAAACCATTAATAGACATTTGGAACTTTATTTCATCTCAGCATGATCCCTGAGGTTTACCCACAGTGGATATTTGGTGAGTTGGTGTTAAGAAAATAAGGCAGAGGGTGGTGGCACATTGGTTGGAATGAATTGATATTATGTTGTTGCAGCAATGATAAAAAGCCATGAGGGGGTCGTAGAGGTGCATAGGTTGGCATGGGAGTATAAGGGGCCATGAAGGTGAGTGGGACATGAAATGGCATAGGCAGGCATGGATTGGTCCTGGGAAGTATGTGAGGGGTGAGAGCTAGTGGGCTGTTGTTTATTTTATTCTTTTTCTTGCAAGCCCCAGAGCACTGAGCCTGTCCTTTCACAGGGCCCGCCTCTGACTGCAGCCGTTGGGCATTTTCTTCTGGATAAATGGAGAGTTAAATTTAGAACATCCATGGCACATTCTCCAGAGGAACTGGGATATTCCCTGACTCTGTGCTCCCAATGCAAGAATGAAAAATCCAGACCAGAGTTTCAGTTTCATTTTGTGAATATTTACAATTTTGATTCCTGTATTTGTAGCAGAATTCTGATATGTTGCGAAGGTAATAATTTTATTCCTTGCACATGAAGTACAATCAGTTGCAAAATAATTTTTTTTTGACTATCCAAATTGAAGGTCTATTGCAGGTCCTACACTTTATGAACAAAACATTATGAACAAATATCCTATTATATATGTGGTTTCATTATTTTTGTAATTTATATCTGAAAATAATGTTAAAGGGGTAGTTCATTGCTATTTAAACCCAAGAGTTTGAATGTTTTAATTTTTAAGAAGTTAGTGACTCTAAACTTAACAACCTGTTTTTGTTCTGCTTTCAAGGTCACAGTTGAGGAGATCAGAGGAAAACTTCTGTCAGATATAAGGTTCAACAAATATAATGGCGGACAGGGTAAATCATCTACCCTACTTCTATGGCAGCATCACCCGGGATGAAGCAGAGGACTTTCTGACACAGGCTGGAAAAACTGACGGTCTCTATCTTTTGCGTCAGAGTCGCAACTACCTTGGGGGCTTTGCTTTGTCGGTGGCATATAATAAAAAATGCTATCACTATACAATAGAAAGAGAATTAAGTGGAAGCTACGTCATAACTGGAGGAAAGTCCCACAGGAGTCCTATAGATGTGGTTGAGTATCATACTGAAGAGACTGATGGTCTCATCTGTCTTCTGAAAAAACCATGTAATCGACCAAAGGGAATCGAACCAAAGACTGGGCCATTTGAAGATCTGAAGGATCACCTGATCAGGGAATACGTTCAACAGACATGGAACTTACAGGTAGGAAGATGTTTTGTTGGCTTCTTATTTTAACAGAAGCATGTATGCTTGCATTGTATTCCACAATAGGATTCACTGGCACGGAAAGCCTTGTGTATTTCATAGGCTGGGAGTGTTATCTATGGAGACAAGCTTCTGGACAGCAGAAAAGTTGGTATCATCTGACCTGCTATAGTTGATCCCTACTTTTCATATCCTCTAGAATAATCATCTGTTCATGAGTAGGTAATGTTCAACTCATTGTGCCCTCTCATCTGGGTTAAGAGTAGTTAAATCATTTGCAAAGAAAGAAGAACAAAGGAAATAAGAGAAAATATGGGACAAATTTGATCATGTTTCACTTTATCTCTACTCCATTTAATCACTTTTGCTCCAAATCTTTGGATGCACTTACTTAAAATCTAATCATCACAGCTTTTGACACTTCAATTGACCCAGAAAGACTTTTTTCATTAAAAGGAAAGACATCAAAGAAAATTAAAAGCAAGATTGAATATTGTTATAAAGGGTGATACATGAATTTGATTTGGTCTAGAATTAAGCAGTAAACTTGCCGTAGGCTAGGATGACCATAGGATATTTCCCGTTTTGAGGGAGAAAACTAACCTTAAGTTAAGGGCAAAGTTGAATAACCTGAAGGCCTTCCTGAATAACCTCAGCCAGTTTGGGAATTGGACTGGCACAGTTGACATCACTCTCCATCATGAACCAGTCATTGAATCAACTGAGCTAACTGACTCCCTGGTGTAAACAAGAAGGAATATCATAAACATATAACTTAGGCAAGAATTGCTTTTGATAAGTTCTGTTTTAAGAAAAGTGTTTGGCCCAGGTAATGGCAGGTTCATCATACACCAATATTGTTCAAAAATCTTTAACATGTGGCCTGGCATGTGCCTCACTCCATTGTAATCAACAAGCAAGGGGGCCAGTACTGGTACAGTGAGAGTGTAGATGGTGGACAATTAAATATTCTAATGCTGAATGACAGCAGAGCCCAGCTTATGAATAAGGAATGAAGTGTTTGCATGCATCTTTAGCCAGAAGTCCTGAGTGAATGCTCCGCCTTGGCCTCCTAATGAGACCTCCATTATCATAGGTACCAGTCTTCAGCCAATTTGGATCACTTCACACAATATCCAGAAACATCTGGAAGCAGCATTGGATACAGCTAAGACTTTGGGCCCTGAGACCCTCCTGGATGTAATACTGAAAACTTGCACTGCAGAACTACCTTCACTCCTAGCCAAGCTTTTTCAATACAGTTACAACATTGCTATCTATCTGAAAATGTGGGAAAAATCCTCAGGTATGTCCTGTCCACAAATCAGAAATTTGCAGGATGAATCCAATTCAGTTAAATACTACTTCATCAGCCTACTCTCATTCATCAATAGAATGATCGAAGTTTTATTGACAGTCCTTTCAAGCAATACTTAGTCACCAATAACATGCTCATCAATGCTCAGTTTTGATTCAGCTAGGGTGATTTGCTACCATTCAACTTCATTGCATCCTTTTTCAAACATGGACAAAACTGCTGAATTTAAGAGATGTGATCAGAGTGACTGCCGTTGACACATACAGCATTTGGGCGAGTGTGGTATCAATAGGATTGAGCAAAACAGAAATTAATGGGAATGAGTGAAAACTCTCCACTGATTTGAGTCATTCACAATACAAAGAAAATGGACGTGCTCTTTGGGGATCAACCAACTTAGCTCCAGCACGTCACTGCAGGAGTTCCTCAGGGCATTATCCTAAGCCCCCCCATCTTCAGCTGATTCACCAGTGACCTTCCTTTCATTTTAAGGTCAGAGGTGAGGTTATTCACTGATGATTCCACATTGTTAAGTAACATTTGTGACTCTTGAGAAACAGAAGGAAGTCCTACCCACTTGCAACAAGACTTGGGCAAATTTCAACTTTGAGCTAATGTGTGATGTGAGTGTGATTTGTCACCTAAGTGCCAGACAATGACCATCTCCAACAAAAGAGAATCTAATCATTTCTCCTGACACTCAATGGCATTAACATTGTGAAATCCCCTACTATCAAACCCTGAGGGTTACTGTTGACCAGGAGTTTTACAGGATTAGCCACGTAAATACTGTGGCTACAAGTGTCGATCAGAGTCTAGGAATTCAAGTGATGAGTAAATTGCCTCCCAAATAGCCAAGGCACAAGTCAGAGTGTGATGGAATATTCTCCACTTGTCTGGATGAGTACAAATCCAAAAACACTCAAATTCAACATCATCCAAGATAAAGAAGCATGCTTAGTCATCTCCCCAACCACTACCTTAAATATCTGTTGCTTCCATCACCTCTGTACAGCAGCAGCACTCTGTACCATCTGCAAGATGCATGACAGAAAGTCAGCAAGGCTCCTTTGACAGCATCTTTCAAATCAGTAATCTGTAAACAGTCTGTGCAGGTATGTGTGCTGTTGGAGACCAGAACACCTCATTCACCTGACGAAGATCATAGAGTCGAGAGTTTGTGAGTTTACTGTCAAATAAATCGGTTGGATTTAAACCTGGTATTGTCAGACTTCTTATAGCATCTTTCAAACCCATACTTGGAAGGAACTTGCAAGTGATAATGATAAATCTGCTGCCCTTGTTCTTCTAGATGGTAAAAGCTGTAGGTTTGAAAGGTGCTGTCAGAGATCATGTCACACATCATCCTGACTTGAAATGGGAAGCAGCACGATGACACAGTGCCTAGTATTGCTGCCTCACAATGCAGAGACCCAAGTTCAATTCTTCCCTTGGGTGACTGTGTGGAGTTTGCACATTCTCCCCTTGTCTGCATGAGTTTCCTCCCACAGTCCAAAGATGTGCAGGTTGAGGTGGATTGGCCAAGCAAAATTATGGCTTAATGTCCAAAAATGTGCAGATTAGAGTGGATTGGCCAAAGTAAATGTGCAGTTATGGGAATAGGATGGGGGAGTGGGCCTGGATATGGAGCTCATTCAGAAGATTGGTGCAAATTCGATTGGCCAAATGGCCTCCTTCTCCACTGTAATGATTCTACATGATATCACTGCTCTTCTACTGGCACCAGGTTAAAACTCAGCTTCTTCTCTATTGTGAAACAGTTCAAGAAGATAGCTTAACCGCATCTGCTCAAGGGCAATTGAGGATAGGTTATAAATGCTCAGCTTTCCACTGATATTTGCATCAAAGTGAATTAAAAAATTAAAACTGTTCAGCAATTTCTGGTGAGGAAGAAATGAATCAGGAATTGCAGAATGAGGCCATTGGCCTCTCAAGTCTGGACCAACCACAATCACACCCAGGCCCCATTCCCATAACCCCACATATTTACCCTGCTAATCCTTGTAAATTTCATGGCCAATCAACCTAACTCACATAGTGGTACCTCAGACTTTGATATTGTGGCCATTTCGGAAACATGGATAGAGCAGGAACAGGAATGGTTGTCGCAGGTTCTGGGGTTTAGATGTTTCAGTAAGATCAAGGAAGGTGGTAAAACAGGGGAAGGTATGGCATTGTTAGTCAAGGACAGTATTACAGTGGCAGAAAGGACATTTGATGGGGACTGTCTACTGGAAAGGAGAAAACTCCCTGTTGGGAGTTTTTATAGGCTTCTGAAAAGATCCACAGATGTAGAAGAAAGGATTGCAAAGATGATTCTGGATAGGAGCGAAAGTAACAAAATAGTTGTCATGGGGGACTTTAACTTTACAAATATTGACTGGAAATGCTATAGTTCAAGTAGTTTAGATGGATCAGTTTTCTTCCAATGTGTGTAGGTGGGTTTCTTGACACAGTTTGTAGATAGAACAATCAGAGATAAGGTCACATTGGATTTGGTATTAAGTAATGAATTAGGCCAGGTGTTAGATATGGAGGTAAGTGAGCACTTTGGTGATAGTTACGTTTACTTTAGCGACAGAAGGGAATAGGTATATACTACAGGGCAAGAGTTATAGCAGGAGGAAAGGAAATTATGATGCGATTCAGCAAACTTGAGGATGCTTAGGATGAGGAAGGAAACTGCAGGGGATAGGCAAAATAGAAAGGGACATGAGAAGTCTTTGGCAGGTAGGATCAAGGAAAACCCTAAAGCACTCTACAGGTATGTTAGGAACAAAAGAATGACTAGGGTAAGATTAGGGCCAGTCGAGGACCTTATTGAGAAGTTGTGCGTGGAGTCTGAAGAGAAAGGAGAGGCGCTAAATGAATATTTTTCATCAGTGACCACACAGGAAAAAAGACAATGCTGTTGAGGAGAATACTGAGATACAGGCTTTTGGACTAGATGGGATTGAGGTTCATCAGGAAGAGGTGTTAGCAATTCTGGGAAGTGAGAAAATAGATAAGTCCCCTGGGCTGGATGGGATTTATCCTAGAATTCTTTGGAAGGTAGAGAGGAGATTGCAGAGCCTTTGGCTTTGATCTTTATGAGATTATTGTTTACAGGAATAGTGCCAGAAGACTGGAAGATGACAAATGTTGTCACCTTGTTCAAGGGGAGTAGAGATAACCCTGATAATTATAAACCAGGGAGCCTTACGTCTGTCGAGGGCAAAGTTTTGGATTTATAATTATCTAGAAGGGAGTAATTTGATTAGAGATAGGCCACATGGTTTGTGAAGGGTAGGTCATGCCTCACAAACTCTAATGAATTCTTTGAGAAGGCAACCAAAGAATGAATGAGGGTAAAGCAGTTGATGTGATGTAAATGGATTTCAGTAAAGCATTTAATAAGGTTCCCCATGGTAGGCTATTGCAGGAAATACAGATGCATGGGATTGAGGGTGATTTAGCTGTTTAAATCAGAAATTGGCTAGCTGTAAGAAGACAGGTGGTTGATGGGAAATGTTCATCCTGGAGTTCAGTTACTAGTGGTATACTGCAAGGATCTGTTTTGAGCTACTGCTGTTTGTAATTTTTATAAATTACCTGGATAAGAGCGTAGAAGGATGGTTAGTGAATTTGCAAATGACACTAAAGTCATTGGAATTGTGGATAGTACGAAAGGATGTTGCAGGTTACAGAGGGACATAGATAAGCTGCAGAGCTGGGCTGAGAGATGGCAAATGGAGTTTAGTGTGGAAAAGTGTGAGGTGATTCACTTTGGAAGGAGTAACAAGAATACAGAGTACTGGGCTAATGGTAATACACTTGGTAGTGTGGATGAGCAAAGAGGTGTCCATGTGCATAGCTTCCTGCAAGTTGACACCCAGGTTGATAGGATTGTTAAGAA
This sequence comes from Sphyrna mokarran, assembly GCA_024679065.1. Taxonomy (NCBI): domain Eukaryota; kingdom Metazoa; phylum Chordata; class Chondrichthyes; order Carcharhiniformes; family Carcharhinidae; genus Sphyrna; species Sphyrna mokarran. Next base: position 81,398,699 of record JAGIQG010000006.1, read on the forward strand.
GGTGTACAGTGTGTTAGCTTTTGTTGATCACCAGATTGAGTTTTGGAGCCATGAGGTCATGTTGCATGTTCAAAACTCTGGTGCGGCCGCACTTGATGTATTGTGTACAGTTCTGGTCGCTGCATTATAGGAAGGATGTGGAAGCGTTTGGAAAAGATGCAGAGGAGATTTGCCAGGATGTTGCCTGTTATGGTGGGAAAGTCTTAAAGGGAAAGACTAAGGGATTTGAGGCTGTTTTTGTTACAGAGAAGAAGGTTAAGAGATGCCTTAATAGAGGCATACAAGATGATCAGAGGATTAGATAAGGTGGACAGTGAGAGCCTTTTGTCTCGGGGCTGGTGATGGCTAGTATGAGGGGACATAGCTTTAAATTGAGAGGTGATAGATATAAGACAGATGTCAGAGGTAGGTTCTTTACTCCGAGAATAGTAAGGGCTTGGAATGCCCCGCTTGTAACAGTAGTGTACTCGCCAACATTAAGGGCACTTAAATGGTCATTGGATAAGCATATGGATGATATTGGAATGGTGTAGGTTAGGTACGCTTTAGATTGGTTTTCATAGGTCGGTGCAACATCAAAGTCTGAAGGCCCTGTATTGAGCTGTAATGTTCTATGAAACCAGAGTACCCACGCAGACAGCGTGTCGTCTTATGAAAATTCCAGCTTACCCCAAACTTCCTCATGTATTTTAAGAAAGTGTTTCATTTTCACATGACTTGCAATGTTAAAATTGTCACAGAAAATTAGGATTAGTATTTCGTGTTTTGTTTTAATGAAATTTTACTTTCCTGCAAAGCCACAATCTCTCCTCAGCCTGAATAATAACTGCAACTGTGAAGTCTCACTTCTATAGATAATCAATTGGTCTTAGTGATTTTTAAGAACTTATTTCTTTACACTTTGTTTCCCTTTCTTTTGTCTTTCTTTCCTGTCTTTCCTTCGTCCTCTTTCTGTATCTGATTTGATTCCAATTTACCATATTCCTCATTTACCATATTCCTTCTCCCCATTCCTCAACTTCTATTTCATTAAATCCCGGTTGTCTGATATCTTGGCCATGCTGTTATCAGCTTGCACCTCCAGTAATTTTCAGGACGAAACCTTTACAAGGATTGGGGGAAAAGTCTAATAACACTGTGAGCTATCCTCTTGCAACAAAATCTGAGCCAGATACAGAATGTTTAGAATTCTTACAGTGCAGAAGGAAGCCATTTAGTCCTTCGAACCTGCATCAACAACAATCTGACCCAAGCCCTATTCCCATAACTCCATGTATTTACCCCACTAGCCCCCATGATAATAAAGGCCAATTAACCTAATGTGTGCATCTTTTTCTGTGGGGGGAGGGAAACCAGAGCACCTTGCAGACACAGGGAGAACATGCAAACTCCACACTGAAAGGGACCTGAGGCCAGAATTGAATCCAGATCCCTGCCGCTGTGGGGCAGCAACGCTAACCACTGTGCCACCATGCCGCCACACAATGTAATATCATAATTGACTATTGCTCTATCTTAGTATGTGTATTCTGCTCATCTGTTTCCCAACAGAAGATTTTCATTTTCAGGCTGCACAGGTACATAATTGATGGCTTATCTACAAACTACTGAAACTGAAACTGATGAAAGAAGTTGGAATATCAGTATCAGTGTCACTGCACATTTATAAAACAAAACTTGATTACAAAAGGGTATAGTACTGGAGGGCTGATGGGCAGCTAATATGATTTCTATATTTAAAAAGGGAGATAGAACAACTCTATGGAATTGCAAGTCAATTAGTTTAACAACAATAAAAGGAAAGGTAATGGATCCTTAATGAAAGATGTAATAGATATAACATCTGACAGCATACAGAAAATATAATAACGTATAAACAACCTCGATTCCAAAATGGCAAGTCATGATTGAACAAACTTTTTGAATTCTTGGATAGATAAGAATAATCTAGTAGATATAATGGTCTGAGTTTTAACTAAAAGATGTAGGTTTGAAGCTGATATGGGGTTAAAATCCAATAAATCTGCTTCCCGACATATACCTGCCTCCAAGTTGCCCATTTCTGGCTTTAACTGAAGCTAGAAGTTATTAGAACTGGTTGGTGCAGACTGGATGAGCTAAAATGCCTTCTTCTGCACTATAAGGTTCTAAGACATAAATAGCCAACTCATTTGAAGGAAGCAGCTTAGAATTTTGAATATAACAATGAGGCTGGGAATATCTTTTGACTTTACTTGTCTCAGCCAGATTTTCCAAACATGGAAATCCCGGCAACTTGATTAAGATGAGGACTTGGTGGATCCAGGAAATAGATGCCTTCACATGTCCTACCTTAAGATACAGGTCTGAAAAAACCTGTTCAAGCTACTCCTCCAGTGTCCTGTGTCAAGAGGCCTTGATTCTTCCACAAGTCCTCTGGAATCTCCCTTGCCACCAATAGGTCCAATTTCCCCTCCAACCCCTCACAAGGCCTCTGATTCATCTTCGTCAGAAGGCTCAACTCACATGATCACCAAATCCAGAGGCCTCTGGCCTCTAATATCAATCCCTTCTCCCACCCCAGCCACCATAAGACTTCTGACTGCTCCCCCAATCTGCAGTATTCTTACCAACCAAGTCCTGGCAGGTCAGGTATGGAAGAATGTGCTCCAATATATTTGGCTTTCTAAAAAGTGTAAAATAAGATAGAACTCATGACTAAGGTCAGAAACTATGGAAACAGCAGACTTATAGCAGAAGGAATGTCAAATTGGCCACAAGACAATAAACAAAGAATAAAGATTAAATATATTCAGATTAGCAAATAGTGGGAAATGATGTGTTTCAAGGGTTGGTGATGGAAGCACTGATGTTCATTATTTACTTAAACAATTTTATATCGGAAATCAGAGTTATAATTTCAATATTTGTGAATGTTACTAAATATAATTAATACAGCATTAGCGTGTGACAAAATAGAGAAAGACACTAATACATTTTCAGGAAGGTACATAATTGACAAATGAACTTCTTTTAGATTAGACTGGAGGGGGTAACACAATTTAATGGAAAGAATAAAGAGGCCACACAATTCTTTGAAAATAAGGCCAGAATTCTTTTCTCCCAAACCAGGTCACTCACTGCACCCATCTCAGGAGAGCCTCTTCTGAACGACAGGCTCTACTTTCTGGGGGAGCAGATCATTGTTGTGGGTTAAAATTGAGCATGGAATTTGGTCTTAGAAAACTGGAACTGAAGACAGATAAATCATGTTAAGATATTTTGAGAGCTTTGGTTAGACTACACCTGGAGCATTGTGAATAGTAGTGTTCTCCATATTATCAAAAGTGATGAAGAGGCACCAGAGAAAGAAGCGATAAAAATTTACCAGAATTATGCCAGAAATGAGAAGTTATACCTATCAGGAAATATAAACCTATTGGAAACTTTTCTTTTATAAATAAGAGACTGAAAGGTGACTTGATAAAAATTTTCTAGATTTTGAGCAGTTGATAGGGTTCATATAAAGAAGAGTTCCAATTCAAGAAAAACATCTTTATTCACAGAGTAATTAGAATATACAAACTTGGTAACTTTGGCGATTGACAGAATGGTAAGCTAGATAAGCACATAATGGCAAAATATATCATATTAAAGAGGTTAGATAAAGAAGGATGGTGCATCGACATTGGCATGGACATGTTGAACCTATTTCTATGCTGCAAATATTTTGTAATGCTGTGCACTTTGTAATACATTGCATGACATGATCACTCTGGATCACTCTGATTCACCATTTGTAGATTGTCACCATCGCCTGCTGCTTCCTCCGCAAACCTCAACAAAATGACATCTTAATGCAGAACTGATGGAAGTCATGAGAAGCTTGCTATGGGTTTAGAGTGGAAACCACATTTGCTATGGAGTGGTGCTGCCTTTTTCTTTAATGCTATTTGAGTAATGCTGAGAAGGCTGGCACTTATGGTGGTGGGCCATACTTGTGATTTGATATAACTGAATAGTTTACTAGGGCAGAGGACAGCAATAGCCTTTCTCACATTGACGCTGAACTGGAATCATAGATAGGGCAATTGGGGTAAGGTCAGCAACTTGTGTTTGCCAAAGATCAATAGTGAACGAACTGAGCTTTTACAACAATAGAATGGCTTTATTTCCACTTTTATAAATGTAATCCAAATTCTCAAAGTGATTGGATTAGAATTCATATTCTCTGAATTATTCGATGTACAGATAAAGAAACTCATTTTTTATCTACAAGACTGATCATCCATTCATTGCAATTAGAAAAAAATTTGAATTGTGGATCAGGCCAACCAATTTCACTCTGTTTTGGCACAGTGGTTAGCACTGATGCCTCACAGCACTAGGGACCTGGATTCGAACCCCAGCTTGAATCACTGTCTGTGTGAAGTTTGCACATTCTCTCTGTGTCTCCATGGGTTTCTTCTGGGTGCTTCGATTTCCTCCCACGATCTGAGGATATGCAGGCTAGATTGATTGGCCACGCTAAACTGCCCCTTAGTGCCAGGGAACTAGCTAAGGTAAATGAATAGAGTTGTGGGGATGGATCCTAGGTGAGATTGTGCCAAATGGCCTTCTTCTGCACAATAGGATTCTGTGATTCTACGATTCCATTGCTAACCTGTCATGTTGCATGTGAATCCTGCCATCATGTGATAAGCATGTGAAAATTAGCATTTTTTTCATTACTGATCATTCTCAATAATAACATTGTCTTCATTAAGTATTTAAAATCTATTGCGGAAATAAGATTGTCTCATAGCCATTGTTGGAGAGAATATCTGAGCAGTGGCCTTAAACGTACAGAGCAAATTGGCCACACAATAATACATTCTTACCTAGATTATTTGGACAATGCCTTGCGCAATGAGTAAGTAGTATTAAAAGTGGTATAGTCTCTTGTGATTGTGTCATACAGAGACTAATTGTATGCCAATAATCCTGGATAATCTCCTTTTGTGAAAAATTCACATATCTGAAGGAAAATTTAAGATTTTTAAAATTCATTTGTGGGACATGTGCCTCGCTGTCTGGCCAACATTTCTTGCCTACCCCTAGTTACCTTTGAGAAGGTGGTGGAGAGCTGCCTTCTTCAATCGCTGCAATCCACATGCTGTGATCGACAATGCCATTAAGGAAGGAATTCCAACATTTTGACCCAGCAACTGTGAAGGAACAGTGATATATTTTGAAATCAGGAAAGTGAGTGGCTTGGAGGGGAACTTGCAGGTGGTAGTGTTCCCATATAAGATATATAAAGAATAACAAAGAACAGTAGAGCGCAGGCCCACCAAGTCTGTGCTGTCACAGAAGGCTTTCTAATTTAATATTTTTTTACTTCTACATGGTCTATACCCCTCTATTCCATGCCTATTCATGTATCTATCCAGATGCCTCTTGAATATTATTATAGAATCGGCTTCTACCACTTCCTCTGGCAGCTCGTTCCAGGTATTCACCACCCTCTGTGTGAAAAACTTGCCCCTTACATCTCTTTTAACCTCCCCCCCACCACCCCCCCCTCACTCTCAACCTATGCCCACTAGTAATTGACCCTTCAACTCTGGGGGAAAAGACTCTGACTATCCATTCTATCCAAGCCTGTCACAATCTTGTAAACCTCTATCAGGTACCCCCTCATCCTCCGAAGCTCCAATTAAATCAAATTCAAGTTTGCTCAAGCTTTCTTCATAGTACATACCCTCCAAACCAGACAACATCCTGGTAAATCACATCTAATGCATCCTTTCCAATGCATTAACATCCTTCTGGTGGCAACCAGAATTGTACACAATACTCTAAATGCAGCTAATCAATGTCTGATGCAGTATTAGTCCCAAGTGAGCCTTACAAAATAGCAGGTTGACACATAAACTTAACATAAATATGGTCCCTAATTTGAATTATTGCCTGTATGTATAAATATCTTCAGATGTAAAATAGCCGGTAGCCAGCTGCTTGTCTGAAGTCTCAAACTTTCTGAATAAGCCTTTTTCAAACCAAAGTCACTCACGCTAGTACAATTAACAATCAAAGTCATTTTCAATTCAAATGAGCTTTCTCTTCAATAAGACATATGACTAGCAGACAAGGTCAGTCAGTCGTTATTCAGCAATCTTTGAATGTAGGTTGAGTCCTAACTTGCTTGATAACTGGCTCAAAGGTACTAGTAGAATCATATTGGATATTAAGAGTATAATTTCCTTCTATATATTTGTTTGAAGATCCAAGATTTGCTATTATGATCAAAATAGAAATTGCAAGCGTCTTTATTGCACTATTGTCATGTTATGATTAGCTTTAATTACTATCTATAACTTCATGTAGAAGCTGTATAACTACAAGACGGCATGGTGGCACTGTGCCAGGGACCTCAAGTGCCAGGGACGTAAGTTCGATTGCTGGCTTGGGTCACTATCTGGGTGGAGTTTGCATGTTCTCCCTGTATCTGCCTAGGTTTCCTCTGGGTGCTGCAGTTTCCTCCCACAGTCTGAAAGATGTGCGGTTTAGGTGTATTGACCCTAACAGGCGCCGGAGTGTAGCAACTAGGAGAACTTCATTGCAGTGTTAATGTAAGCCTTACTTGTGACTAATAAATAAATGTTTCAACTTTTAGCTGGATTCAATAAAAGACCTTTATTTTAGAAGCATAAAAGGTTCTAATATATATTATCTTGGGATCCACATATTCACACAACTCTAAGTGTCTGAGTTGGACTTCTGGGGCTGATATTGGAGAATTCCACAATAATGAATTCTATTACAATATAATTCCATGAATGTCTATCCTAAGATAACATAGTCAACTTGGAAATTCCTGGCAGAGAAGACTTTTAATATGAGGACCTTTTTTTAAGACAACATTCCTTTTAATATTTAGACATTTCTCTTATTTGAGATTCTAAGATAACAGTAAGTTCAAGTGGACAAATTTATTTTGTAAGGACTTGATAAAGATAGTTGAATCATTAACACTGAATAATCATTTGGAAATTGTCATCAGAGACATGGCTCAAGTTCCATTCCATGACCTCGAGCAGAAAATCCATGGGCTGAGGGGTCACCATTGCATCTGTCTGAGAGGGCCTATCCTACGTTTCATTGCAAGTTCAGACAATGCTGCGAACCGTGTGCTTGTTAGAAAATTTTAAACTGCTAAATTTTAAATTATTTACATTTTGCTTACTTTTCTTTTGTTGCTATTTTTCTCAAAACTGTTCATCCAATCATCCTTTCCCTCCTTTAGTTCTCTTTGCACGAGTGATTTAACATTACATTCACCCACTCTCAATCCTTCCTCTGTCCAGATCTTCTTCCTTTAATGGGTTAGAGGTGTACTTAGGCGGAATTATTCATCAAGCTCCAAAATGCCTTATTGCCCTCACTGTGCCATTACCAACTTGCCCTTCCAGTATTTTTGAGTCAAAATTTTAAAAACCTAAACATGAGGGACATACTACCATCAGAGCACACTGTGAATTGATCCATACCAGCACATTCTGGGTAAATGCATTTCCAGATGAGAAAAATACAGGAAACGTTCTCAAATAGAAATAACAAGGAGCAATGGTACTGGAACTTTCATAATTTCCTGACATAACAATAATGGAAATTTGATGGCAATTTATCCAAATGGGTGTGAAAAGCCATTCACACCATTTCTCCAAAGTTTGCATAAAGTTACAGCAATAGATTTGAAGTCCTGCAGTAATTCCTCAAATATCATGGTTAGCAATGAGGTAGAAATAGCTATTTCTGAGAACCAGTTTTAATCAATAACGGAATTAGTTGAATTATGTATCTACTATGTGCAAAGTTTTAAGACTGGTATTTTCTACAATTTTAATGGTGTCATTTTGACATGGCATCATTACATGCCACTTACGTCAGTTGTGCATTGTTTACGATATGAATTCAGTTTTAAAAATCTAAAAACACAATCTTTAATATCATTAAAAGTGACTATCAAGTTATCATACTGTCGTAAATATGTAACTGGTTCACTAATATCCTTCAAGGAAAGGAAACTTGCTGTTCCTCCATCACTGTTAACTTTTAATTCTCCTCTGAAGTGGCTCTGCAAGGCACCACCATCTTCTCAAGACTTCAGAGGATGGATAATATTGCAAAAGGAAGACCTAAATTTATGTAATGTCTTTTATGACCTCAGGAATTTCCAAAGAGCAATGAAATATTTTTGAAGTGTAGGCTCTTTAGTAGTGCAGGCAATGCAGCAACCAATTTGCACAGAACAAGTTTGCACAAAGAAGCAATGATCAGATCATTTGTTCAATGTGTTGGTTAAAGGATAAATGTTCACATTGCTTTTTCAGCTGGACATGATAATGTACTGGTTATGTTACTGGACTATCAGCAGTGGGGTCTGAACTAAGGAGGAGTTCAAATCCCACTATTATCATTTGACAATTTGAATTCAGTATAAAAATCTAAAAAACACAACTTTTAATACCATTAAAAGTGACTATCAAGTCATCAGACTGTCATAAAAATGTAACTGGTTCACTAATGTTCCTCAAGAAAAGGAAATTTGCTGTCCCTCCATCACTTTTAATTCCTCTCTGAAGTGGCTCTGCAAGGCACCACTATCTTTTTGAAACATCAGTGGATGGATAATGAAATGGGACCTTGCAAGTAAAACTGAGAATGAATTTTAAAAAAACTGCCCGGCAATAAATTTGATACTTAATTCTTGTTCCATTATTAAGTTAACAGATCCCATGCCAAAGGTAAAATTTGGATACATACAAGCTTTACTGGTGGCAGTCAAAATTTCTCAAAAGTTGAGTGACAAAAAATAATGGCCCATGACTTCCACAGAGTATCAATGTCTACTGGATTGCTACTCTTGCAATTTCTTTAATATTATCATCACTTCTTTCACACAATTCCAGCTTAGACTGTTTACTGGCCCCTTCCACGAACACAAGTTCGTCAGTTTCAATAGGCTCAGAGTTGAGTTTTGCTGCTGCTTTTGGAATGCAGTGATGAGCTCTTTCCAACCAATGTTCTTCACAATTTCAGGGACCTCACACCAGCAACCTTGCCCAATCTTCCACATTCAGGGTGGGAGAGGCAGGAAGCATGTCCCATGCAGCATCAGTGCAGAGTAACTGGGGTGCAGCAAAGAAATTCAGTAGTTGCTAGTAAAGGAGATGTCCACAGGGACAAGGGAGAGATAAATTTCTGGTAAGTAGTTTGGAAGTGGGGTGGGGTGAGGGTAGTGGTGGAAGTGGAGGAACGGGGAGGCACCTGACAGGAGACGGTGAAAGTGAGCAGCAGGAGGCTGGAGGAATTTACAGAGATGGATAAGTGCAAGGCCAAGAACATATTTGAAAACAAGGATGGGAATTTTAAAATTGAGGCATTGCTTCCCTAATAACTAAAGTAGTTCAGAGAATAGAGGTGGCAGGCATAAATGGGACTTGGTGCAAGCAAAGATTTAAACACATTCAAGTCTACTAGACCCCAAATTGGCAGGTAGAACCTCATAGAACCTCACAGGATAGAACATCCTGTGGAGAATTCAATAACATCATTTTCCCACTAACAAATGAACTGAATCATTTATGAATGATCTACGACTAGCTTTTCAGAATTACTTTTAATCCCAATTATCTTCCCTAGGTCATAAAGACACTGACTCCTCGTGTGAAAGCCAATTTAGGAAATTCAATAAGTTAATCACAGATTAGTCTACAGGGGATATATGATGGGAGCTCAGATTTATGTCCTATTGACATGTAGGTGGCATGGTGGCACAGCGGCTAGCACTGCTGCTTCACAACGCCTGGGACCCCTCAATTGGCAGGTAGAATACACATGCTGGTGTATTGTTCATATTTATCATAAGTCCAGTTTGGCAGCAAGTTCCAAGTGATTGTAGATGTCTCTGATTTGTTTATGCTACAAGTTTTTGACAACAAAGCTCTAGTGATTGGCAACACCTTGTATACATATAATCAGGTATAAGAATGATTTAACAATCCCCCTGTTTACTTCATGTTTAATCTACAAGACCAATAAAGAACAGAGACTTTGATCTCATCCATTTGGTTTGACTCAAACGTAGGTGCCTGCTCTAAGACAAAAGTCATCTTAATTACTTATCTAAACCATGATGTAAAGAGAATACAGTATGAAGAACATAATACTTGGGATCATAATTATGACCTTGACTGTCCTCATAGAATCATAGAACCCCACAGTTAGCAGAAGGAGACTATTCAGCCCATTGAGTCTGCACAGCAAGGCATATTTCTCACCTTCCGCCATATCCCCGTAACACCACACAATTACTCCACCAGTCCCCCTAACCTACATACCTTGGGCCACAAGTGGCAATTTAACATGGCCAAATCCAAATAACATACATCCTTTTGAACAGTGGGAGGAAACCAGAGCACCCAGAGAAAACTCACGCAGACAAGACATCAGGGAACATGCAAACTGCACACAAGCACCCAAAGTCGGAGTTGAACCTGGGTCCCAGGTGTTGTGAAGCAGCAGTGCTAGCCGCTGTGCCACCATGCCACCTACATGTCAATAGGACATAAATCTGAGCTCCCATCATATATCCCCTGTAGACTAATCTGTGATTAACTTATTGAATTTCCTAAATTGGCTTTCACACGAGGAGTCAGTGTCTTTATGACCTAGGGAAGATAATTGGGATTAAAAGTAATTCTGAAAAGCTAGTCGTAGATCATTCATAAATGATTCAGTTCATTTGTTAGTGGGAAAGTGATGTTATTGAATTCTCCACAGGATGTTCTATTTTTATTGATGTAGCTGTATCACTGTCAGCTGATGACTGTGAATGCATCCTACATTTAGTCACTCCCATCTTCCTTAGCAAGTCAAATTAAAACTATTCTGGAAACTTTGGCAGATGATGCAATTAAAAAGCCATCAGTCGAAACCAGCAGCTGGTTAGCAGCATAGAGTATCAAAAGACTAACACAAAGGAAAGGAGAAAAGATAACTATTCGTCATTACTGACAGCCAGTTTAATTGTTGTGACATCTAGATGAATGGACAGAGGTGCAGACATACAAAATTTTCCCATCAAGGCATCCAACTGATTCTCTGAGAGATTTTTATTTATTTCCTCCAGCATAATCTGAAATCTTATTCAAAGTGTTGACCATCATAGATTCATAGAGGTTTACAGCATGGAAACAGGCCCTTTGGCCCAACTTGTCCATGCCACCCATTTTTTAACCCCTAAGCTAATCCCAATTGCCCATGTTTGGCCCATATCCCTCTATACCCATCATATCAATATAACTTCCTAAATGCTTTTTAAGACAAAACTCTACTACTACCCCTGGCAGCTTGTTCCAAACACTCACCACCCTGTGTGTGAAAAAATTGCCTCTGGACACCTTTATATCTCTCCCCTCTCACTTTAAACCTATGCCCTCTAATTTTAGACTCCCCTACCTTTGGGAAGAGATATTGGCTATCTAGCTGATCTGTGTCCCTCATTATTTTATAGACCTCTATAAGGTCATCCCTAAGCATCCTATGCTCCAAAGAAAAAGAATCTCAGTCTATCCAGCCTTTCCATATAACTCAAACCATCAAGTCCCAATAGTATCCTAATAAATCTTTTCTGCACACTTTCTAGATTAACAATATCCTTTCTGTAATTGGGTGATCAAAACTGTGCATACCATTCCAAGTGTGGCCATACCAATGTCTTATACAACTTCAACAAGAATTCCCAACTCCTGTATTCAATATTCTGACCAATGAAACCAAGCATGCCGACTGCCTTCTTCACCGCTTCTTCGTCTATCTGTGACTCCACGTTCAAGGAGCTATGAACTTGTATTACTAGATCTCTATTCTATCACTCTCCCCAATGCCCTACTATTAACAGTCTTTTCTGCACTCTTTCTATCTTAATAATATCCTTTCTATATTTTTCTACTTTGTTGGAATCCTGCACTGTATTAACTGCATTGTCCAATTTAGCACCATCCTTAAATTTTGAAATTATTCATCTGATTCCTATGTCCAAATCATTAAATATTCTAACACCAACCTTTGTGAAAAATGAATTGTGAACCACAGAATCCCTACATTGCAGAAAGAAGCCATGTGGCCGATCACCTGTGCAGTGCCTCGCTGAAAGAGCATCAGATAGAGGCCCACTCCCCTGCCTTATTCCAGTAACTCCGTGCATTTACCATAGCTAATCACCCTAACCTACACATTATTGGGCACTAAGGGGCAACTTAGCATGGTCAATCCATTCCACTCACATAACTTTAGAGTGTGGGAGGAAACTGGAGCACCTGGAGAAAATGCACGCAGACACAGAAAGAACATGCAAACTTCGAGGACTTGAATTGAACCCAGGTCACTGAAGCTGTGGGTCAACAGTACTGACCACTGTGCCACCATGCACCCTGTTCCTCACTGCCTTATTAGGTAGATTTCTTTGATTCTCTGATTTCTATTTTGTATTCAGCTTGTTATTGATTCTCATCTCAGCTGTGAATCTATTATCCTGCAACTTGTCAAAGACATTTGGAAATCTAAAACTATTACCATCACGCTACATGATCCAAATCCTGCCTTTCTGTCAATTCTTCAAAGAATTCAGTAAGTTTGGTTCAGAATGATCTTCCATCCTGGAATCCATGCTAATTGTTCTTTGTTATATTATCAGTTGAATTTTTTGTTGTAAAATTTTTGAGCCGCTATCTTTCTTAGCATCAGCATTAAACTAAGCAGCTGATAATTCCCTGAATTTGTTCTCTATTTCTCTTTTTAAAATAGAAATCACACTTGTCAGTCCTCTGTCACTGTTCCCTTTTTTGAATGATTTTTTTAAAATATTTATAATAATAACCCATGCTATTTGTGGGAAACTGCCACACATGTATCCAACATTATTACAACACTTCAAAAGAACTTCATGACCTGTAAAGTTCTTTGACATGTAAACTTTTTTTCTCTCACAATCTCTGTTTCTCATGCTTTCTCTTTCTTTCTGTCTTTCTCTTTCTCACCTCCTCTCTCGCTAATGTTTTCTTTCTCTATTCTTTGTTTCTTTCTCTTTGTCATTCTCACCCTCTGTTTTTCTTTCTTTAACTCTCTTTCTCACCCTCTTACTTGGTCAATTTTGTGCCCCCTTTTGCTCTCTCTTTCACTCTTTTTTTCTCTACCTCACTTTTTTTTCTCTTTACTTTCATTCTTTCTGTGGTGTCTGTTTATCTCTATTTCTCACCTTCATTTGCTCTCTTTTTTACACTTTTTCTCTTTTTCTTTATTTTCCTTTCTGTTTCCTTTCAATCTCTGGTTCTTTCCTGCTTTCATTCTTTCTTTCTCTCTCTCTCTCTCACTCACTCTCAACGTCTTGTTCCTTCTTTATGCGTTGTGGAAAATGATTGTGTTGCTGGAGATCAATCATTCAGGACATCACTGAAGGAGTTTCTCAGGGTAGTGTCCTAAGCCCAACCATCTTCAGCTGCTTCATCAATGGCCTTCCTTCCATCATAAGGTCAGGAGTGTGAATGCCCACCAATCAATCTAACTCATCTCCCTTTGACATTCAATGGCATGACCATTGCCATCTCTCCCACTACCAACATCCTGGGGTTACCACTGACCTGAAATTGAACTGTACTAACCATATAAATTCTCTGGCTACATGAATAAATAGAGACCAGGAATTCTGTGGAGACTAACTCATCTCCTGACTCCCCACAGCCTGTCCAGCATTTATAAAGCACAAGTCATGAGTGTGATGGAATACTCTCCACTTTCCTGGATGAAACCATAGGAACGCTACAATGTGGAAAGAGGCCATTCGCCCCATCGAGTCTGCACTGACAACAATCCCACCCAAACCCTATCCCCATATCCCTTTATATTTACCTGTTAATCTCTCTAAATTATGCATTCCGGGCTCTAAGGGGCAATTTCGCTTGGTCAATCAACGTAACTCACACATCTTTGGACTGCGGAAGGAAACCGGAGCACAAGGACAAAGTCCATGCAGACATGAGGAGAATGTACAAACTCTGCACAGATAGTGACCCGAGCCAGGAATTGAACCCAGGTCCCTGGAGCTGTGAAGAGCAGTGCTAACCACTGTGCTATCATGCCGCCCCTTTGAGCCGCCCAGATGAGTGCAGTTCAAACGACACTCAGGAAACTCAACAACATCCAGGACAAAGTAGCCTGTTTGATAGGCACATCATCCACCACAATAACCATTCATTCCATGATGCACAATAGCAATAGCGTATGCCCTCTACAAGATGCATTGGAACAACTCACCAAGGCTTCTTTGACAACATCTTCCAAACCTGCGACCTCTATACTAAAAGGACAAGGGAAGCAGATGCATAGGAACACCGCTACCTGCAATTACCGTTCCAACCCACATACCGTCCTAATTTGGAAATATATTGCTGTTCCTTCACTGTCGCTGGGTCAAAATCCTGGAACTTCCCTCCTGACAACATTGTGGATGTACTTACACTACATGGATTGCTGTAGTTCAAGGAAGTGACTCACCACGAGCTTGTTAAAGGAAATTGGGTGTGGGCAATAAATGCTATCTAGTTAGCAAAGCCCACATCCTGTGAAGGAATAAATAAGCAACAATATATCTGCCATGTCACTGCCTTTATCTATACCTTCATCATGTGTTTCCCTTAGCACCTGTTCCAGCTCCCAGATTTTCTTTTGTTAATGATGTTCTGTTATTTTATTCAGTTCTATTTGAGTTTCACAGATCCTTTGGTTACCTTTCAGTTAAAATTAACATATCTTCCAATGAAGGATCCAGAGACATAATATTAATTTGGATTTTCTTTACACTGGTGCTGATGAATCCAATGTATATTACAGTTTCCTTTTATATTGCTGTTATGGTTAGATGAGAATGGGTCACCTCTTTTCCCACTCATTTTTTGATCACAGTAGGAAGGGTGCGCTTGCCACTTCAGTGTGTGTTTAACTGGTTAAGTGCTGTGACTGTCAAATAAACACAGAGTTTTCTTGTAAAAAGAGAAAGTAACATTTATTGTCATTAACACCCAATCTAAATAAAAATAGTTTTAAAACTCCAACTCTCATGTACACTTGCATTCAAATGTACGAGCATGCATGAGCAAGTCAGTTACAGATATGCTAAATAATTTAAAAGTCCAAAGAAAAATCTCGGTTGTACGTGGATCCAGTAGATTGATGGCTTGGATGGTTTTAGACTGGGCTTGATGGTCTCTCTCCAAAATCTGTGACACAATAATTCAGAATATTGATGGTCAATTTATATTTGATTTCTTGGAGTCAAAAGTGTTTGTTTTGGTTTTTAATGCTACCCAGGCATATAGCTGGTCAAACAACAGGAAGGGCTCAAACTTGCAGGATGGATGGAGAGAGAGTGAAAGTATGTACTCAAGTTCCTCCCTCTTCTGTGTCTCTTCATCTTCTATTTTACTGACCTAGAAAAAAGCAGTTTCTTAAAACAGAAAAGGTTAATTGGCTCATCACAAAATTCCTCTCACCCAATTACCCAAACATAGTTATAACAAGTTGATTCCA
Organism: Sphyrna mokarran; assembly: GCA_024679065.1. Lineage (NCBI taxonomy): Eukaryota > Metazoa > Chordata > Chondrichthyes > Carcharhiniformes > Carcharhinidae > Sphyrna > Sphyrna mokarran. The sequence continues at coordinate 81,414,308 of JAGIQG010000006.1, forward strand.
GATCCTTGGTTGACTCATAATTAGATTAAGGCTAGAAAATTTCCTTTCTCTGCCAGTATCAATTGTTCAAAATGATTGAATACAACAGCTTGTTTTACAGGTTGTGAATGATTCAGAAATGTCGATAGGCAATTTATATTTGATTTCCTGAAGTCAGAAGCAGTAGGTTTAGTTTTTAGATGCTACCCATGGCACATAGCTGGTCAAACAATAGGCAAATACAGGTGAATACACAGGTGATTGTCTGGATGTTTGTGAATGGTTCAGGAACTACTACTTTAGGAGGCTAAGGAAATCCAGCATGTCCTCTACAACTCTCACCAATTTTTACAGATGCACCAGAGAAAACATTGTTTCCAGATGTATCACAGCTTGGCATGGACAAAGAATTGTGAATGTAGCTCAATCTATCATGCAAACCAGCCTCCCATCCGTTGACTCTATCTACACTTCCTGCTACATTGGGAAAGCAGTCTGCACAATCAAGGACCCCATAAACCCCGGACATTCTCTCTTCCACCTTCTTCCATTGGGAAAAGTTACAAAAGTCTGAGATCATATACTAACTGACTCAAGAACAGTTTCTTCCCTGTTGCCATCAGACTTTTGACTGGATTACCACATATTAAACAGATCTTTCTTTATACCTTAGTTGTGATTGTAACACTACATTCTGCTGTCTCTCTTTTCTTCTGATGTAGAGATGCAGGTGTTGGACTAGGGTAAACTCAGTAAGAGGTCTGACAACACCAATTTTAAATCCAACCGATTTATTTGATAGTAAACTTGCAAGCTTTCAGCCTTTGTAGCCTTCCTCAGGCGAATGAGGTGTTCTGGTCTGCAATAGCACACATTTCAGCACAGACAGTTTACAGATTGCTGATTAGAATGCGAATCCTTACACCTAACTTGCTACTCTCTTTTGTTCTCCCATGTGAACTCTATGGATGATATATTTTTACCTGTACAGCGCACAAGAAACAATACTTTTCAGTGTATCCCAATACACGTGACAATAATAAATCATATTAAATTAAAAACTAGTGTCATTTGCATCCTTTGAGACAGCCTGACTCTGTGTTCATGGCTTTGAAGTAGCTAGGGTGGCAGGTAATCAAATGTCCAGCCATCTTAGAAGTTGCTGTTTTAAGCCACTGAAATGCTCTTCAGTTGTTTAAGCAAGACCATTAGTCTCAGCCCGATAAATATATGAAGCCACTTTTGGTGTAAAACATTACTTTATAATCACCACTATTGTAACTGAAGTTATGCATCAATATAGTCTGTAAAACATAGACCTTCTCATTTCTGTGTGTAGGGGGATGCTCTTGAACAGGCGATTATTAGTCAAAAGCCACAACTGGAGAAACTAATTGCAACTACAGCTCATGAGCGAATGCCCTGGTTTCATGGGAAGAAATCTCGAGACAATGCTGAGCGTTGCATTCTAAGAGGTCCGCGGACCAACGGAAAATTTTTGTGAGTAAAAATTTGTACATTTTTTTAAAAAACACCATTCTCAACTCCATCTATTGGAAATTTCAATGAATATGTCTAAATGTTTACCATCCTTTTACCTATATTTTCAGCTATATGAACTATTCAAATCAAAATAATTTTTCTCATGTCCAAAGTTAATAGCCAATAGGAATTCAATTGATGAGATTCTGTGGCCTCCTAGCTATGTTTTTCCCTGTGACGGTGACGGGGGCAGGCAGGGGGGGGTTGGTGTGGGGCAGCAGGATTCTCTGGAGGCACGAGTTCAGATCACACCAGGGAATTGATTCCAGCTAGTGAAATTTAAATTCAATTAATAAATTTGATGATTGTCATAAAAACCCAAGTGCTTCACTAATGCCCTTTAGGGAAGAAAATCTGCCATTCTTACCTGGACTGGCCAAGATTTGACTTCAGGCCCATAGCAATGTGGTTGTATCAAATGACTAAGAATTTTAAAAGTAATTAAACCTGATGCACAGCCTGGACTTGACCTGTTGACTCGCAAAACCCTTATTAATATCCAGTGATTTGAATTAAAATTGGAACAGCTGTCCTGCAGATATGACATAATCGTATTTAGACAACCCAGACACCATCATCACCATAATTTGGATATGTCATGTCCCACCACCAGCTGTGCCAATACAGTGGTAAACAGTCAGAAGGAAGTGCCCTAGGCATCCTTAACATTGACTCTGGACCCCATGAAGTCTCATCCTGCTAATTATCTTCCCATAATGATGAATCAGTACCCTTCCATGTTGAACACCAATTGGAAGAAACACTAAGAGTGAGGTGGAGATAGAATTTACTCTGTGTGAGGGACATCACTAAGAGTAGCTCAATAACACAGCTATTGGCCAAATTTGAAAGGACAATAGTTGCTACACTGGGTTTGCAGCAGGGGCTGAAGGAACCAAGCAGAGGGAAAAACATACATGACCTAATCTCCACCAACCTACCTGTTGCAGATATATCTGTCCACATCAGTATTAGTAGGAATGATCATCACACAGTACTTTTAGAGACAAAATCCCACCTTCACGTTGAGGATACCCTCCATGTTGTGAGGCACTATCTATATGCTACATAGGATAGATTAACAATTATCAGATCTAACAATTAAAAACTGGGCATCCATGAGATACTGAGTCATCAGCAGTAGCAGAATTGTACTCAACCACAATCTGTAACTTCATGGCATATTCCCACTCCGTCTACCATTATCATCAAGCTGAAAGATCAACCTTGGTTCAATAAAGTCTGCAGGAAAATATACAAGGAGCAGCACCAGGCATACTTAACAAAGATATCAATATGATAAAGCTATAATACAGGAATACTTGTGCCAAACAGCAGAAGCAGCAAGTGATTGACTAAGAGATCCCACAACAAATAAATTAGATCTAAGCTTTGCAGGCCTGCTAGGCCGAGCCCTGAATGGTGGTAGACAATTAGATAATTAACAGGACAAGGGTCCACAAATATCCCCAACCTCAATGATGAGGGAGCCCAGAACATCAGTGCAAAAGATAAGGCTGAAGCATTTGCAATCACCTTCGGCAGAAGCGCTATGTGGGTGCTCTTTCTCGGTCTCTTCCTGAGGTCCCTAGTATCACAGATGCCAACATTCAGCCACTTTGATCCACTTCATGTGAGATCAATTCTCAATGTGGATTCCAGCAGGGGCACTCAGTTGATGTCTTCAATACACGCTTGGTTCCAACATGGACAAAAGAGCTAAGCACAAGAGGTATCATGAGAGTCACTCTCTTTAACATCAAAGCGACATTTGACTGAATGTGGCAACAAGGAATTAGAGCAAAACTGGAGTCAATGGGAATTGGAGAAAACTCTCTCCAATGGATGGGGTCATATCTAGCACAAAAGTAAATTATTCTAATTGTTGGAGATCAGTCTCACAGTGATAAAACATTGCTGCAGGAGTTCCTAGGATACAGTCCTCACACGACCATCTTCAACTACTTCAATGATTTTTCTTCTGTCATAAGGTCAGTATGATTCACTACTCCCTAGGTACAGAAGCAGTCTGTGCCAACATGCAGCAAGACCTGGACAAAGTTCAGGCTTGAACTGATAAGTAGCAAAACACATTTGTGTCTCTCAAGTGCTGGCAATGACCATCTCCAAGAAGAAAAAAACCATCTCCCTGTGACCTTCAATTACATTATATCCTCGGGTTACCATTTCCCAGAAAGTGAACTGGACCACTCTTATGAATACTGTGACTAAAAGCGCAGGTCAAAGGGTGGAGATTTTGCAGTTAGTAGTACCCCCCCACCGATCCCCAAAGACTGTCCACCATCTACAAAGCATAAGTCAAGAGTGTGTTGGAATATTCTTCATTTGGCTGGATGAGGTTTATTCCAAAAACACCTGAAAAGCTCAACAGCGTTCATGACAAAGCAGGCTGCTCAATTGGCACCATATGAAACATCACTCCCAGCAATACTGATGCACAGTGCCAGCAATGTGCACCATCTACAAAATGCACTATAACAATTCACCAAGGTTCCTTCATCAGCACTTTGCAGGGAAGAGGATGCATGCAATACCACCACCTGGATGTATCCTTGCAAATCACACTACTGCGATTTGGAACAATATTACAGTCCTTTCAATATCGCTAAGTCACAATTCCTTCTTAACAGCACTGAGTGTGTACCTATACTAAACAGATTGCAGCGGTTCAAGAAAGCAGCTCACCACCATTTTCTCAAGGGTAATTAGGGAGCGGGCAATGAATGCTGACCGAACTGGTGATAATCAAATCCCTTGAACAAGTAAATAAAAATAACAAGCTCTGCAAAATATCCCATCCATTAATTTTAATTTAATTGATAGATTATGCTGGGGAACTCATTAACTTTTGCGTCTGAAATTCCAAAATGTGTTGCTGGAGAGAAAACTTTTGCAATGAAAGCAAAAATTAAAAGCATTTACCCACTAGTGGCCGCGAGCTAAGCATTTGAAACATTTACTGCTGTGTAGTCAGAAAACGGAAGCAAACCGTTATGGTTAGTCTGTACAAACAATTGTAAGTGTCAGCCCAATGCTGAAGAGAAGATTACAAATGGCCCATGTAACTTTTTAAAAAGAAGCTTTCGCTGTGCTCAAATTGTTGTCAAGATATTTACTGGAAGCTTGTGGTTTCATAGCTCAATGAAAAAGTGCATGCATGAGCTTCCTGCACTGACCTGTGGTTAAGTGGCAGGCAGATGCTGACAATAACAGCTCAGCAATGGCTCTCAAAGGAGTTCTTGCAGAGCCTCACTTGTAAGTTCAATTCATGAATATTATGTGCAAAAAAAAAACAAGTTGACAAAGCCGCCTTCAGCCTGTGAGTAACTAGAAGCTTACTTCAGATCCCATTCCACTATTGCCAGGCATCAGACTGTCACCAAGTATCAAATAATCTGACTCTGTTTGGCCTTAGATTTCTGGTAAATTAGATACAGATTTGTATAAGACCACCTGGAAGGCTGCACATGTAATGCACAAGATGTCAATTAAACAAAATTAATTACTAGCAGGTAATCATACAATCCCTACAGTGCTGAAAGAGGCCATTTGGCCCATCAAGCCGATACTGACCAGAATTACACCCAGGCCCTACCCCCATATCCCTACAAATTTATCTACTAATCCCTCTAACCTATGCATATCAGGACACTCAGGGGCAATTTTAGCATGGCACACACATCTTTGGACTAGGGCAGAAAACCGGAGCACCCTGAGGAAACCCATGTAGAACATGAGGAGAACATGCAAACTCCACACAAATAGCAACCCAGGTCAGGAATCGAATCCAGATCCCTGAAGCTGTAAAGCAGCAGTGCTGACCACTGTGCTACTGTGCCACCCATTTAAAATCATGATGGGTTAAGATAGAATGAATGAAAAAAAGCTGTTTCCAGTGGCTGAACTGTCAATACTGAAGGGAGACAACTTTAGTGTGATTAGCAAAAAAACAAAGGTGATAAGAAGAGAGAGTTTTTTTTAACACAATAGCTAATTAAGATTTGGAATGCACTGCTTGATGAATACAAGTTCAATATGGCTTCAAAAAGAAGTTGGATAAGGACTGTGAAAGTGAAGAAATACAAGGAGAAATCAGAGGAGAATTAACTGGATTGCTGTTCAAAAGAGCCAGTGCAAACATGAAGGGTTAAATGGTCTTTCTCAGTGCTATACTGTTCTATGTTTTCTCAATTCAAATAATGAACAGATGCTCTATGCCACTATCTAAAACTCTTGTGCATATTATTCTGGCCCCTGTAGAGACTGATAACTTGAACTCCCATATATTACTGAAAGGATCATAACAGAAAGATTTCCATATTTTAAGAATTTTACTATAATAAATGAACCACAAGCAACACTGACTAAATACTACTGTAGGCAACCAATACACTAAACTACTACTCCATTTAATATTTAAAATGACTGAAAGTCTCCCTCCATTGTTATATTTTATTTTGTCCCTTACGTATATATTTCATTCTCAAAAGCTATTTTCAGCTCTTTGATCAGCTCATGTGTTCAGAGTCTAGACAGGGTTCTTTGTGGCTTGTCCATTCTCCCAAAGTAAGCTACTGAAGAATGTAATTTATTAAAAGCATTAGTTTTTACTTACAGCTATACATCCATATCTTTGCACGAGGTTAGAAACTCTACTCTCTCCAAATCTCTGCGACTAAATGATGTGATGTTACATCATTATTCCATCAGCATCATCTGCTCCTGATTTTAATGTTTTACTCTGCAAGCTCCTCTTCCCTTTTTCCAATTGGATAGCAACTTTTCCTCGGACCAGTTTTCAGAGTTAGGGACACATTGGAGATCAGTCTACTCAAAATGAAGCAAATCTTTCAGCTTTTTTTAAATACTCACAAACTTTCTTTCTTCAATCCAAGCATCAACACCCACCTGCATCCTGCATTGTGAATAACAGAGACTTGTTGTTTCTTTCTCTCTGGGCAAACTCTCCCTCTATATTAGATTCTTGCAGGCTGACCCTATCTATGCGGCCCAGGGATATTTTAAGGAAAACCTGCAACCAGTGTGGGCTCTTCCCCTCTCAAAGTCCATCTCTATAACAACACAAATCTGGTGGGCTTTACATCCAGACAGAAATGTACAAAAGATTAAAGATCTTCTTGACCTGTCCACTGCAACTCAATTTCAATAATCTCAGATACTACAATATAGTATGGCACAGGATCTTTCACTGTTACTTATGTAACAGCACAGCTGATTTTTCATTCAATGCTCCCTAATTTCACTTGAATATCCTTCAACTGAGTCTATATATTTTGTAATAGAGACAGGTTCAGATTCATTCATTTTCCCAAGTCTAGTGTTAAAAAGATTGTGCTCTGGAATTCCCTCTGCATTTGTACCCAGATGGAGATATAATTTGGGTTTAAACCATTATGCATTTCAAATATTTATACAATTTTTGTATTATCCTTTTATATACTCAGGTCTGTTACAATGTAACCAATTGCAACATACTATGGTGGTCAACTGACCCGGTAGAAATGGGAAGAAGATGGGATTTGGGAGTCGCATTTGTGAACCAGGGCCCAAGTGGTTGTGTAAAGAAAAATCTTTATTAAACCTTTACATAGGATTTACTTTGTGGAGTTGTTTTTTAAGTTTATTATTGCTTGCTACTGGAGAATTCTTACTGAAGGATGAACAAAGTCTCAAAGAACAAAAAACAAAGAACAAAACAGCACAGGAAACAGGCCCTTCGGCCCAACGAGCCCACATTGCCACCTCGATGTTCCCACTTCTATCCATAATCCCTGTCATCACTGTCTATGTTTATAGATCTATGCATTAGAATCAAATTTGAGACAATTTAGGGAGAATTTGTTCTGTCAATCACCCTAAGAGCACACCTTTGGGATGTGGGAGGAAACTGGAGCACCTGGAGAAAACCACGCAAGCATGGGGAGAATGCGCAAACTCCCACAGACACAGGCCCAAATCCATGCATCTGCACAGCACAGCAATAGTCACTGAGCTGTCGTGTTGCCCATCAAATGGTCCAGGTCAAGCGTACACTAATGACATGAATGCCCCTTGTTAGACAAGGCGGACTGAAGTACCTGTAGGATAAAACAAATACACCAATATCATCGACAATTTACACACTTCCCAGGGAACTCACAAGACTCATGATGCCTATTTTAAATTAGTTTTCTATATCCCTCCATTCCCATCTAAGTATGTCTTAAATAACTCCAGACTGCCTGCCTCCACCACTTAACTTGGCAGCATGTTCCATACCCCCACTACTCTCTGTGTGAGAAAACTCCCTCGAGCATCCAAATTATACCTTACCCCCCTCACCCTAAGCCCGTGATCCCTTGTGCTATTTGAGTCCATCCTAGGAAAAAGCTTAACCCTGTTTACTCTATCCATACCCCTCATACTCTTGTACACATCTATTACATCTCCTCTAAGTCTACGTCTTTCTAAGGAAAACAGCCCTAATTTGCCTAACCTCTCCTCGTAACTCAGACCTTCCACACCAAGCAGCATCCTGGTAAACCTCCTCTGCACTCTCTCCAAAGTCTCCACATTGTTCCGGTAGTAAGGCAACCAGAACTGGACGCAGTATTCCAAATGAGTCTAACCAACATTTTATACAACTGCAACATTAAAGGCCAGCTCTTGTATTCTATACCCATTCCTATAAAGGCTAGCATACCATATACTTTCTTAATAACCTTCTCCAACTGCTCTGCCATCTTCAGAGACTTATGCACCTGCACCCCCAGGTCCCTCTGTGTTTCTATACTCTTAATAGGTCTACTGTTTATCATATACCTCCCCCCTACATTCTTTCTCCCGAAATGCATCATCTTGCATTTATCAGGATTGAATTCCATCTGCCATCTATCTTCCCAAGATACCAGCCTATCTATGTCCTGCTGTATCGCCTGACAATGCTCCTCACTATGTGCAAGTCCAGTCATCTTTGTAAACTTGCAAACTTGCTGATCACTCCACTTACTCCCTCTTCCAAGTCATTTTTATATATATTACAAATAGAAGAAGTCCCAGTACCGAGCCCTGCAGCACACCACTAGTTACCGACTTCCAGCTAGAAGAACACCCTTCCACCATTACTCTATGTCTCCTATTACCAAGCCAGTTATTTATCCATTTAGCTACCTGTCCTTGTATCCCATTAGCCTTGATCTTTTCAACTAACCTCCCACGAGGGACTTTGTCAAAGGCCTTACTGAAATCCATGTAGATGACATCAACAGCTTGCCCTTCGTTGATCATTTTCGACACCTCCTCAAAAAATTCTACCAGATTCGTAAGGCACAACCTCCTGCTAACAAAGTCGAGCTGCGTATCCCTAATCAGATCGCAACTCTCTAAGTGTCTATACATCTTATCTCTACAGAATCCCCTCCAACAGCTTGCCTACCATTGACATCAAACTCACCGGCCTATAACTTCCAGGGTTATTCCTACTACCCTTTTTAAACAACAGTACAATATTAGCTGTTCTCCAGTCCTCTGGGACCTCACCTGTGTCCAAAGAAGTGACAAAGATTTACGTCAGAGGCCCAGCAATTTCACCTCGCACCTCCCTAAGCAGCCTGGGATAAATGCCGTCAGGCCCCAGAGATTTATCAGTTTTAATGCTACTTAGAAGCTCTAACATTTCCTCCTTTGGTATGGATATTTCCCTCAACTGATCCACAGCTCCCTCAGAGACAAGACCGGTCAACAAGCCCCTCTCCTTCATGAATACTGACGTAAAGTATTCATTCAGGATCTCCCTCATTCCCTCGGGCTCTAAGCACAGTTCCCCTCCTCTGTCCCTAAGAGGTCTGATTTTTCCTCTAACCATCCTTTTATTCCTAACATAGGAGTAAAAAGCCTTTGGATTTTCCTTAATCCTATCTGCCAAAACCATTTCATGTCCCCTTTTTGCCTTTCTAACTCCCTGTTTGAGCTCCATCCTACTCTCTCTATACTCCTCCAATGCTCTCTCCATTCCTAGCTGCTTTGACCTAACGTACGCCTCTCTTTTCTTCCTAACTAAGTCCTCAATATCCTTAGTAATCCACAGCTCTCTAATCCTATCTTTCCCATCTTTCCTCTTAGCCCGCACACATCTTCCTTGCAACATTTTCAGTATTCTCTTGAAAGAATCCCACATGCCTAGCGTGGACTTACCCTTGAACAACCGTTCCCAATCAGTTTCAATAAGTTCCTGCCTAATCCGACTGAAATTAGCCTTCCCCCAATTCAGCACCCTCCCCCTAGGGCAATAAGCATCCTTTTCCATGTGTATCCTAAAGTAAACAGAATTGTAGTCACTGTTAGCCACATGTTCCCCTACTACAACATCAACCACCTGCCCTGGCTCATTACTTCGAACTAAATCCAATATAGCCCCTTCTCTAGTCGGGCTAGCCACATACTGCTCCAACGATCCTTCCAGTACACATTTTACAAATTCCTCCTCGTCCAAACCCCCAGCTCTAGATACCTTCCAATCCACCCCAAGGAGATTAAAATCTCCCACTATAATAATCTGTTCTTTCTGCACCTATCCAAAATGTCTTTACATATGCCTTCTTCCACTGCCCACGGGCTGTTGGGTGGCCTATAACACACTCCTAGCATAGTAATTTCCCCCTTCCTATTCCTCAACTCCACCCACAGCGACTCCACTCCTAACTCCTCTGTATTGTCCTCCCTCTGCACTGCTGTGATGCTCTCCTTAACTAACAATGCCACTCCTCCACCTCTTCTGGACCCTCTTTTGTCAAGTCTGAAACACTTATACCCAGGAATATTCAGCTGCCACTGCTCCCCTTCCTTTAACCACGTCTCCATCACTGCAACCACATCCAAGTTCCTCGCAAACTTTAAGGCCCTAAGTTCAACTGTTTTTCCTGTTATGCTCCTCGCATTGAAACAGACGCACTCCAGACTTCCAAGCCCACTCAGAACCTCCTTCTCCCTGGTGTATTTCCTCTCATCCAAGCTTACTCTATCTCCCATCTCACTCCCTACTGAGCTATCGGTCTCATCCCCTCCCCTTCTTCATGTTAGTTTAAATCCTGCCGAATCACTCCAGCTAACCTCCCAGCTAAGATATTCACGCCCTTCCCACTTAAGTGTTCCCCGTTCCTTCTATACAGGTGCCCTTCTTTCACAAATAATTCCCAATTATCCACAAATATAAAACTCTCTGCTCTACACCAATCCATCAGCCACGCATTCAGCTGTAGGATTTCATTTCTCCTGGCCCCGCTGTTACCTGGCCCTGGTAGCAGCCCTGAGATCACCACCCTAAGAGGCCCTGCTCTTCAGCTTACAACCCCAACTCCCTGAACTGCCTTCGTATATCCTCCCTGCTCTTCCTTCCTACATCCTTCTTTCCTATGTGAATAATCAGATCCACTTAAGTCCCCTCACCTTTCAAAATGTCCTTTCCCTTGTCAGACACATCTTGCACCCCTGCTCCAGGGAGGCAAACTACCAACCTGGAGTCCTGCCTTTGACCACAGAACCGCCTATCCAATCCTTTAACCCTCCCATCCCCCACCATTATCTCCTTTCTAGCCCCCTTCCTCCCCTCTGAGGTCTCCTCGATCTTTCATGGCAGTCCATCAAACGTTCTGTCTGAACAAATTTCTGCTGATATGAAGGTGAATGTTGAACTGTGAAACAGTAATCCAGAATTTAAAATCAGGTGGGACTACAAGTAAAACTCAGCTTCTGCACTAGTGCCCAAACCATGCTTAATGTCATATTGAAGCAGGTTTGTGAGTGAGCAAGCAATCTGCCCACATGAAACAGCTTATTATCAGATCCCACTGCAAAACTCGTGTACAAATGTAGAAAGTGTGCACTACCAAGTTGTCCCAGATCATGAGTGGCCTAATCAGTGATCATTAAAGTGGCCACTGGAGTTGGCCGAAAACTGCCACAAAGCATTTTCCAAATAATCTTTTTTGCCAGAAAAAACAGGGTCCACAAAAATATTGTGACTACTCATGGCCTCAGCTCAACACTTTGGCTTTGCCTGCCCTGATTGAACCTACCTTTGGATTAATTATATTGGAGCTGACTGGAATTTAGGCTTCAATTGGCAAATTACATTAGATAATCATTTGCAGAGCACGGATCAATCAATCTGCCAACTGGCTGCCCATTTTGTTTGGAGTCAAATTTCACTCCTATATCTCACATTCTTGCAAGACTGCACATAATTTCTCCCAACTTTCACATGTCTCCTTCGTGAAAAGGAGCAGCAAGGTATTTTGCGATTATCAGATTAAATATGAGTGCAGAAGGTAAGCACTGTCTCTAGTGACCAGCTGTCTGTGAAGGGGCTGCAGTAGTACGTAGTCCTACATGTAGCTGCATTGGAAGGATATTCAATTGGCATTGAAAGACTTTGGTTGTTTGGCACAAGCATAAAAGAATTGTAAACAAGTAAGCACCATCTAATGTATGTGAGAAGGGTTAGGAATTTGGCTTACTTTCATCATCAGTGCCATATTTTACATAAAGGATATCAATGGATGTTTACAGTTTTCTCTCAAACTTCTAATGCTCGCGAAGTGATATAATAACAATATAAAACAGGCCGCATAACACCAAATTTATAAATGTAGCCACTTGGGTCACATTTGACTAATGTCAATACTATGAGTATGTACGTTGTATTGTGCAATCACTGACAATTGAAATCTCTATCTAAGTTGGCTATCTTACAATATAATCCTGCTCTTTCACTTTCTTGGTTGATATGAAATGTGCTCACACAAGAAATAAATCTGTACATCTGCCACAAGATGTTTCTTGCAATGCTAATCTCAATGAAGCTAATTAATTTTTGGGTATCAGCATATCTGGTTTGTATAGTCCTATCTTTTGCACCTGGGTTCTGGTTCTGTGGTCAACAGGAACTCGGGTGAAGAACAGATGTCAGGGACATCAAAAGACAAAACGTATGCTTCAAAAATTGACCCAAGAAGTTAAATATGAAACATGTTTAAAATAAATGTGGCACAAAGAGGACGTTTTAACAGATCATTGGATTCTTTCCTAAGTGTTAGAATGTTTTCATTGTGGAGTAAATGTTTGATCCTAGGTCACAAAAAAGAGAAATACAATGATTCCATAATTAGTATTGTCATTTTGCAGTAATCTGCCACGTAATGTGCAAATATAAATTGCATTGGTACTCTTTCTGTCTCATAATTAACTAATTCAGAGGAAGACCATCAAATATTGTTCGCTGTCCACATTAAACCAACGACAGTTCCGCTGTTAGAAACTTTGGAATTTGTTAGAGAAGTTACTGGAAGCTTGAAGTCTCTGGCATATTCCAAAACCAGCTTCTGATCTGCAGCAATGGATAGCCCTAGCAATTACAGACTCAGTGAGTTTAACACAAATAGTGGAGAAGCTTCTAGAAGCAATTATTTGGGACGGAATTAGCAGTCACATGGAAAAATGTGGGTTGATTAGGAACAGCTAGTATGGATTTCTAAAGTGAAAATCATGTTTAACTAACTTGCAGAAGTTTTTTGAGGATGTCAATGAGGATAATGCTGTTGTTTGTGTACATGATGTGCATGCAGTGCCACACAACAGATTTGTGAGAGAAGTAATTTTTGGAATAAAAGGGACAGTAGCAACAAGAACTCAAAATTGGGTGAATAGTATGAAGCAGAGAGACAGTCAATGAATATATTTTAGGCTGGGGGAAGATTTGTAGTGATGTTCCCCAGTGTCAATATTGGATCTTGCTTTTCCTGAAATATATTAATGATCTAGATCTTGATGGGCAGGGAGCAGTTTCAAAATTTGCAGATGACACTAAGTTTGGAAGCATTATAAATAGTGAAAAGGAGAGTGTAGAGATACCAAAGAACTGGACAAGTTGGTGGAGCAGACAGATAGGTGGCAGATGAAATTCAATGCAGGGAAGTACAAGGAGAAGAATGTGAAGAAACAATGAGTGTGATTTTACAGCCTCACTCATTCCAAAACCGTAAACTCCTGCCTGAGGTCTGGACCCTTCCATGGTCCACCCCTGTCCGCAGGCAGGGTGGTAGAGTTCTGGCCAATATAAATTAAGGGGTAAAATTCTTAAGGGAGTTCAGGAGCAGAGGAACCTGGGTATATATTCATATGCATAGACTATCGAAGATGTAATCAATATTAGCCAGCGGAACTTACATCCCCATGAGGGAAGTTTAAAGAAGTTGAAATAGGCAATAAATTTGCTACTACTAAGGAATAGATCACTTGACCATTTCCATTGAAAACAATCACAAAGGCATTATTTATATTGTATCAAAAAGTCAGTTATTTGGAGTAGTGGTTCCATCAGATTTGTTGCATTGCACAGTGAAAATACTTGGCTGGATTGAAAGTCTCAAAATAGCCTTCCAATAAATAGTTTTGACTGACATTCTGCTGCTTATTGCACCATGAGAGTCCAACAGAAAACTAATGCAATTGAAGTTGTGAATGGATATTGACACAGTGACTTTACCTGAATAATCATTGTAATTTCTCCTTCCCTCCAGAGTAAGAGATCGTGATGACAAGGGATCGTATGCTCTCTGCTTGATTCACGAGGGTAAAATATATCATTACCGAATTGACAGGGACAAAACAGGGAAGCTATCCATTCCAGATGGGAAAAAATTTGACACCCTCTGGCAGGTAGAGTAACCCAATACTCAAGCATTTTGTTGATCAGCTGAATATGTTTTGCAACACTTCTTTTACTCATTCAGTGCAAAATGCACAGCACTGTTGTGATCTGTTTGATTGAATTGGCTGATAAAAGTTACATTTTACAGACTATTTTACAGACTATAATTACTATGCTTGTACCCTAGGACCGAGCTTGGTTCTGTTTTATTTATACAAGGGTTTAATTTCCCCGAGGCATTATTTGTAACACAGTTTTTAACACATTTGCACTGAATTAGGTCTGTTTTGTTTTAATGTGATAACCTATTTACATTAACACAACAATTTAACATGAATATGTGCTCGAAAGTGAGAGGTAACTTACTTGACATGTATAAAATTCTGAAAGGCCATGACAAGGATGTTTTCTTTTGTTTAGAACTGGGGGATGCAGTTTAGAAAAGGGTCGCCCTTTAGGATAAAGCTAAAGAGATATTTTTCTCAGTCAGAGGGTTTTGTGACTTTGCAACTCTGCCTCAGAAAGCGGTGGAAGTGGCGGGGGGTGGTCACTGAATATTTCTAAGGCAAAGTTGAATAGATTCTTGTTAGGCGAGGAATTCAAAAGTTATTGGGGGAAATGAGATTATAGAACTTGAAACACAAACAAATCAGTCAAGATCGTATCAAATGGTAGAGCAGGCACAAGGAGTCAAGTAATCTACTTCTGCTCCTATTTCTTTTGTTTTTATATAAAGATATCCAAAATTTGCTACATCTTTCTTGCTAAAAGCATAAGAGTGATATATTTTATCAGGATTTAATATGTAAACATAGTTTGACTTTCACTGACACACTGATCATTTCTTAATTTTAATTTTCTTTGCTCCTCCTATTCTGAACCCAGTGATTTTTGTCAGTATAGTTCCACAAGTACCAGTAGTTAAGAGCCTTTCCTCTTCTCTCATTCTTAGGGATTGAACATGATCAGATTATTTGACCATTGCTGCGTTAGTTTATAAACAGGGCAAGTAGGAATTTAACTACTGTGTTACAAATCATAAATCATTTTCCAGAGGAAAATAAACCAAGCTGGAATCTAGGGCACAAGTATAGTGATTATAAGATTCCGTAAAATACTCCTATTTTTATCAACCAACTTCATTAAATAGATTAGAACAGTGCTGTGCAAGCCAATTTCATAAATTCCCATCACTATTCTCATCGTTCTTATCACATTATTTAGGGATTAAATTTAGCACTTCCTTGCCTATCTTTCAGTATTTGATCAGGTAATGCATTTGCCAGCAGAGCCTTTGCCCTTAAATTTATATAAATTTTTCTTTTGTGGGTGATGGAACAAACATCTGAGATTCTAATAACAAGTCTACTAACTCACTGTTCAACTTCATCACCATCGCCGTGAGAATGCACCTATTATCCATTTGGTGCCTTCACCAGCGACAAAATCTAGGTTTGGAATTCACTGGGTGAGAAATTTCATCTTGAAGTCATATGGCTTCCTACTTGTGATGATTCCTTTCAAGAAGCTCAAAACTGTGGAGCTTGATCTCTTCCAGTTTTTCTTTTCTGTAATCTTTAAGCTTTTAAAAACCAAGCACTACATCCTAATATATCTTGTTATTTACCTTATTTTTACAATCTGCTGTTATCCTACACTGGTCTCTGATAGATGAAATTGTATATATCTACGTAGTACAGAGATGGGATTCTAGTGTTAGCCCATTCCATAGCATGAATTTAAACTTTGTAACATTTCGGTTGATATTTACAAAGGGGTGAGAAGATGGCGGGTGAGGCCACAAACAACTAAAGAACTGAGCAAAGCCAGCAGCATAAGAGTATTGACAATCTTAATTTCAAAATCTCATTTATCTCTTAGTCCTGTATGACATCTGTTTAATTGAATAGCCAAGCCAGCAGACAAGAGGCTACACTCATGGTAGGAAACCAACATTGAAATTTTGGGCACTATCCTTGGCAATCAGAAGGTCAGGGAAGTCCATGATTGGAAGCATTGAGCAGAGGTCGCCAATCGTAGCTAGGTCAGGGATCAGGGTAGGGGGAAGCAGAAAAAGTTAGCATCTGGAGCTAGTGAAGGCCAAAAGCTTCCTTCAGGGTCTGAGGGAAGAACTCCTGCTCCCCTGGATCTACATGAAGTGATGACTGCGGCACCTAATTTGTGGAGCTGATAGCTACCATCTTTCTTTCACTGGGCAGCATTTTCAGCAACAGTAAATTTTAAATTTGGGTCCATTATACTTTGCGAATCCAACTTGGAAATGTTAATTAAGTGTCCCACTTTCCATAATGGAACATTAGAAGCCAACATTGTTAACATCTTGATTAACATCTTAATTGCTGATGACTCTTTCAGGTCTGCTGTGGAAGAGCTAATTATCCAGGCCCTTGTATGAGTAGTAACTGAACTATTGCTTGATCTACACCAGTAGGAGCTGTGTAAAGCCTTTAATCAGGTTTCACTTCTTTTGGAACAATTCAATGCCTTCTTTCTAAACTTCAGTCTATTTCATTATGTCAATCTCCTTATTTCTTTTGAATTGTTCATTTGTTCATTTCTTTTTGTGAGGTTCCAATACTGCTTCAGGCTATGTGATATTGTAAACTTGGGATTGCAGCTGCCTCTCTGGAAGCCTTGGCAGAAGTAACACCTATTCAGTTGAATGGATCTATTCCAAGCACACCAAGTTCATGGTAGTTGCAGACATCAACTCAAACATTGCCATCTCTTTTTTTGCCTGCTGCTGCAGTTATAATTTAAATCGCTCAAATAGCACGGAGTGGAATAATTGGATTATTTCTCTTTGATTGTTTCATTGATTTTTTTCCAATCTATTACAGGAACAATGGGAGGGATAATATTTTAATATTGCCTCAGGTAACATTCCACCAAAGTGGTGCAGCATTAGGATAGTAAACGTTGAGCAATTTGAAATGCAAAATCATTTGAAAAAATTACTTATTTTTTTGCCCACTCTTCACAGAGACATTGGGCAGATTTTACAGCCTCGCTCATCCAGAAACCATAAAATTTTACCTGAGGTCAACAGACCCTCACCCGCTGTGCTTCCCATGGCAGGCAGGCCGGTAAAATTCCCGTCACTGTGATTTTGAAGTTAGTCATATTCCACAGCAGAGAAAGGAAATCCAAGTAAAATAAAAATAATTGAAGTAGGATTGATTGGGATTATATGAGAGCAAGTCAAGCTGATGGAATGAGTCTCCTATTTGTACTAGTTGTACAAATCTATTTGTTTATCTGTTTATTTTGGGTGGTTTGAAATTAGCTTCTAGTAGGCTAGGTGTATAACATAAAATTGTCTGTAACTTAGCACAAGTTGTCATTAAATTGCCAAATTGTTCAGAGAAGCCACAAGGTTGGTTGGTGTGAAATTGGAAAAAAATGGGTGAGACTGTTTGAAGAATGGAGTATGTCCTTTTACCTATATTAGTTTAGTTTTAATTTCACTCATTATTGCAAATGTACATGTAAACTTCATTTCATACTGTATGATGTAAAACTCAACATGATTGTCTTTCAAAATTACACATAAGGATCAGAAGAAAATTAAAAAGTTGGTTTCTCAACAATCAGAGATGAGTATAATTCTCAATGGATTTATGCTTGTTTGAATACAGTTCCTGATTCTGCTGTCTGGTGCACAAAGCGAGAGGTAGAAAGATAAAAATAAACTTTTAAAAATACTCACATCTGAAATATTTGAGAAGTACTCTATGGATGATGGGGTGTGAAATGTCATTTAACTTTCAGAGTACAGACAGTACTTTAGAAGTGAGATGGCCCTAAGGCTCTCTGTATCACTAATACAATGTAAAAAAAAACAGAATGCTCAGTGTGACATATGTGCAGTGGAAGAGCTATGACTGATTGACTGCACAACAGAAACAGAAATACACAAAACTTCTTGGCTGCAGACAAATCATTTCTACTTCATTTGAAAATGATGGAAGCCTACAAACCATATGGTCTGGTATTGTCTTATCCATCAATAACTTCAAAGGAATTTGTCATTTGAAAAATGCTTAGAGAGGATTTTAAGAGATATAGATAGGCAGATAATGTCACCAGAAACTCAAGGGCACTTCCAGCTGACACCATAACTTCATCAGGAATTCCAAAGACGGAGCTTCCAGTGGCTGGTTCAGAGAATCATTAAGCAAATTCCCAATACTTGTTTTGCCAACCTTTACAATAGAAGCATTGGAATATTCCATAAATATGCTGAAACCGGAAATCCTAGGTTTAAGAAAGAAAGACCTACATTTGTTTCAGGACTTAAAAGGTTATCAGTATTTTTTTAATGAAAGTATAGCAGCTACTTAGCACAGTAAGAGACCTGACAACACCAATTTTAAATCCAACCGATTTATTTGATAGCTACTTAGCACACATTATAGATTCTACAACCAACAATGAGATGAATAAGCAGCTTATCTATTTCTGGTAATAATTTAGAAAGGAATATTACAATTGAAACCTAAAACAGGGTTCAGTTTTATAGTAATCTCTATAGTAAATGATCAGAAAATTCCATGTATTCTTTGTTTTGATTTACCGCTGGCTGCTTTACTGAATTCGCAAGCACAGCAATAGCCAACCAGAGGTCATTCTTTTCTTTTATTCACATATACACATTTCTGTTTAAAAATTCATATACATAATGTAATATTGTATGTTTGTTATTTGTGAGAATGTAACTAATACTGTGTTGTGTCTAAATGTGATCATAGCTTTGGTCAGACTTTAAGATTTGTCTGTTCCAACCATATGGAGCCATGAACCACTCATTAACACAAGGGTCTAAAAGGAATTTATTTTTAAGAACAAGATGTCCTTTAATTTTAGGTTCCATTTTAACTATTTAAATAACATAATTCAATGTTTTTACAGTTTTTTCTCCCCATGAGGTCAGATTCAGTCTCTGTGCTCTAGATGATTCAAATTTCATCTCACTTTCAACTGAAGCCTGCAAGGTTAAATCTGGGTACAACCAAGTTTCTTTGATTAGAATTGTCCCCATCCCCCACCACTCTGCCTTGTCCAGCTCCACCCCAAGTGGACTATCTAATTATACCCAAGACCAATGTGATTTAGAATTTCTCACTCACCTACCTCCAATGGAACCTTCTCAATAATCTAGAGTATAGCAGCCAACTTCTGCATGACAGCTTCCCTGTTATTTTTCAAAAAATAGACTTTTTCTCTTATTTCAATTGTGCTCTTCCCAATATCAGAGCACATGAAAGCCAAAGAAATGAGTTTCTGCAATTATGTTGAATCACTATGTACTTAAGTATGGAGGAAACCACCAAAAATGATAGATATTAAAAATAATCAATCTTAAATTGCCAAAGATTGACTGCTGGGGAGCAGAAAAACACACCAGCTGAGGGTTTCCACACCGTTAGTTTTTCAATATAATTTGCTGGAATTGGCCAAATTGGTACAAAATAAGAAATTTTAAGCATAATTTACATCAACCACAAATTAAGTCTCCATTAACTTCAAAAATACTGTATGTTTTAAATGGCAAAAGAAAGGAAATGAGAAAGAAAGGAAGAGAGAAAAAATAGACAGCAAGATGAAGTGACATTATTTTAGGAAAAGAGACAATTATCATTTTTTCAGTATTGTGCTGATTAATATGTGTGCTTAAAGTGTCTTTGTGCATTTGTCAATTCATTTGCAGAGGAAAATAGTACAGAGAAAAATGAAACTAATATAATGATGCTTACTTACAGCCGATAGAGAACAGTCAGAAATAAATGGTTATGTCTTATAACTGCAAAAGAGAAATGTTGAGAGAACCTGACAAATGTTTCAATCTAAAGCATGGTTGTATGTATCCTGAAATTTATGGAAAATCTTCTCTTTAGATGGTTGACCATTACTACTACAAGTCTGACGGTCTTCTGCAAGTTCTTACTGAGCCATGTCCAAATCCTGATCATCCAGTTGGTATGTTGCCACTTTTGCATTGCTATTTATTATTGAGATAGACAGAGGAGAAAATAAGAGAGCTAATGTCGCTTGCTGGAGAAGAATAAAGCCAGCAATGCACCATGAGAGTTCAAAGTTCAACATTTTACTGTGCTATTGGGAAAAGGACACCATGGAGAGGTTGCAGAACCTTCTGCAGGGAGACGGAATTATCCACAAGTTTTGGTATATGTTGAGACCAATACATAAAGAGATTGAATATTGAAGTCCTGTGGTCAGATTTTCAGAAGCGAGGAAGGAAGTTAAAATGTAGGAATGTGAAGATAGTATCTCCAGTTCACTCTCAGTGTAATGTGCCGATAAAAATGGTAACAAAAATATAGAAAGGATCAATATATGATTTAAGACATGGTGCAGGAGGGAAGGCTGTCAATTTCTGCAGCATTGAGACTTGTTCTAGGTCAGAATGTACCAATTTTAAAAAAGAGATAGATTGCACCTCAGCAGGAATGTTCATGTGGGGAGATTCACCAGTGTGGTTGGGGAAGGTTTAAGCTAAAGTGACAGAAGAATGGACACTGATATATAAAAGTATAAAAGTAGAATAAAGTGCATAAAATGAGAGGTATAATGAAGGAAGTAGTAGAAAGGTGATTGAGATGTATAATGAGTGCTGAATTGTATTAGAGAGGAAAATAGTGCCATATTAGAAGGCAGCAAACTAAAAAGGACTATCATGAATACATGATACATTTACAATATATGAGCATAATTGCACAAAGTACAGTCAATAAGGTGGTGACTATAAGTGCAAATATCTGTATGGAAATATAATGTAGTGGCAATTTCAGAAACATGGCATCAAAGTGTTCAGAAAAGATAAGGAAGGAAGAAAGAATTGAGGTTACCTTGTTGAATTTTTTTAAGGCAAAGATAGATAGCTTTTTGAACAGTGAAGGAATTAAGGGCAATGGTGAGCAGGCAGCTAAGTGGAGTTGAGTCAAGATTAGCCATGATTAGGCAAAATGAGCCGAATGGCCTGCTCCTAGTTCTTATGCTTTTAATATGCAATCAGGCAGACAGTGACCCAAGTCCAGAATTGAACCTAGTTCCCTGGTGCTGTGAGGCAGCAGTGCTAACCACTGTGCCACCATGCCATCCTAATTTTTTGACTTAATTAAAGAGAGCAATCACCATATTGTAGAAGGTAGATCAAGCTTGACTAATTTAATTAAAGTTTTTTGATGAAGTAGTAGAGAAGATTGATGAAGGGAATGCAATGTATAGTGTCTATATGAATTTTTAAGAAGCATTTAACAAAATACCACACAAAAGACCACTCAACAAAATCAAAGAATCAGTGTCACTGATAGGTTGGATAAAACAAAGTAAGGACAGAAAAACAGTAATTTTTGTGGTAAATGGTTGATTTTGAGATTGAAAAACAGATAGTTTTTCCCAAGGATCAATGCTAAGTCCATAGAATTTTTAAAATATGCAGATGACTTGGATACCAATAAGGTGGGAGAAACAATGAGGATGATACCAATATTCAGGACAAATAGGCTAACAGAATGGGTAGACAAGTGTCAAATCGTAAGATGATTTATCCATTCCAAGCACTCCTAGTCATAGATGCATTTTGGAAGAAAGAATAGGGGTAAATAATATAAATTTAAGGACAGTTCTAAGAATATGCAGGAACAGACAAAACTTGGGATGCATGTCCATAGACCTTTTTAATGTGTTAAGATAGATTGATGGAGTAATTAGCTTAACATAGGGATGTTGAGCTTCAAAATTAGAGGTGTTCAGTACAAAAGCAGATAAATTATGCTGAAACTTGACAAAACTTGATAAATTAGACCACAGAGAGATTCCTGGTTATCAACTTTCAGAAGGCTGTGAAATTCTTTGAGAGGATGCAGAGGAGATTTTTCAGAATAGTTCCAGGGATGAAGGAGTTTAACTACAAGTTTAGATTGGTGAGGCTGGGATTGTTCTCCTTGGAGGAAAGGAAATGGAGAGGAGATTTGATAGAGATATACAAGATAGTGACAGCTTTAAGTAGAAAACCTGCTCCCATTATCCAATGAAACAAGGACTAAAGGACATAGATATAAGGTTTTGGACTTAGAGTGCAGAAGAAATATGAGGGTGAACTTTTTTACAGAGTGAGTATTAATTGGCAAATTTTGAATTTGTACTCCAATGTCCAAGTCATTTGTATACATTAAAAAGTCAATAAAGTTCACTGCCTTAGCAGGGTAGTGGACATGGAGATGGTCAATGATTTTAAAAGGCAATTGGATGGATGAGCACTTGAGAGAAGTAAACTTGCAGGGTTCTGGGAATAGGGCAGGGCAAAGGGGCTGACTGGATTGCTCCTCATGTGGACTCAATAGGCAGAATGGCTTCCTCTTGTGGTGTTTGACTCAACATAAATGAAACTGTTCTGCTTGAAGAAATTTGCCTAGAAAATCACCTCAATATGGTTTGTTTTTAAAAAGTGAAACATCAAAAATTTATTTACTTTCTATCTAGTTTTTTCTCATTCATCGTTCTTCATCTGAAGGTGCTGTCTCTCAGATTTGCATTTCTTCTTGGATTCCTTTTCCATCTGGTCTTTCTTCAGGTGTATAGCTCAGATAATGATTTGAGCAAGCTATTCAACTACAAGAGACATCACAGCCTAACCTGTTTCTTAATCCACCTGACAGATGCAGATTTGCCCTTTCTGCAAAATACCAGTGAGGGGAAGATAGGCTGTTTCTTTTTATTTTGTCCACCCATTATCCAAAAGGACTCAATTAACTCAACATAAACTCATAATAGCTGGGACATTTTCACTTGTTTGGCTTAATGCTGCAAAACCAGTTTCTTTAAATCTAAGAATAATTGTCTGGTATCATCCCTACTTAGCTTTTAACATGATGGTGATAATAGCAATAATGCAACAGGGCTGGTATGATTTTGCTACTATCAATGAACACATTCAACAATATATAAATAATTTACTACCATTCAGTTGCTACTTGCACTGAAAGGTAAAATTATATATCTTTTGAAGAATTATAAAATAATTTTATGATGGGATTGTAATGTGCATGTGGTCAATTGCAACAATAGTGGGGAGAATTCATTGGCTTCTCAGCCCCGTGATTCTTGATGGCAGGAAGTGGTATACTGTTTGTTGGCGAAGGATTCTCTGGTCAATTTCCCATTGATGTCACTCCCAGGCTGCCACGAATCCCATGGGAGAATATGCCAGCAGGACAGGAAGATCCTGTCAGTGTAAACGGCAGGAGAATACCCCCACTATATTTTCAAACTGCTCCTGAATGGTATGGCAAGAGCGGGTGCAAAAAATTTAGAAGAGGAAAGGATTTCACTCAATCCTGGTATACTGAGCTTCTCTTTTGACTATCCGCCTTCCTTGTGGATTTTGTAATGTGCTGTGGAACTAGCAAAACTGTTAATTCCTGTGACATTTGCACCTTATGCAATAAACTTTCAGCCTGTCATTTAAACATTTGCGTCACAAGTTTGCTGAAAATAACATGCCTACAACTGTTCATGCTGTAAGTGTGACATGTTTTGAAACTTGTGGCCATGATTTCGACTGAAGCAATATTACAATTCAATACAAAGAATTAATTTTTCCCACAACCTTTATTCAAGAATTATTGAAATGCCACATAAAGAGCTGCACATAATATGCATCTTATACAACTTCTAATTGTGTCCCATAGACATTCTTATCGTGATTTTGCTTTTTAGATTCCTTTGGGTTAACCCCTGCACCACCAGTTCCAAGTAACCATCCTCAGGTAAGAATGTATTTAACACTGTGATAAAGGGCTGAACACCTTACAGAATTTTTTAAACAACTCAACTGTTTATTGATTTAAGAAAACATATTTGACTTTGGTATATCTTGATGTTGTCGCACCAAGAGTCGGTTTAGCTCAGTTGGCTGAACTGTTGGTTTGTGTTGCAGAGCAACAGCAACAATGCAGGTTTAATTCATGTACCAGCTAAGGTATTCATTAAAGCCCGCCTTCTCAACCTTGCCCATCGCCTGAGGTGTGATGATCCTCAGGTTAAATCATCAGCTTTCCCCCGCCCAAAAGAAGAGAGCAGCCTATGCACTGAGGAGGGACTTCTTCACCCAAAGATTGTGAATATGTGGAATTTTCTGCCCAGTGAAGCAGTTGAGATGACCTCATTGAATGTTTTTAAGGCAAGGGTAGATAAATTTTTGAAAAGTAAAAGAATTCTGGCGGCACAGTGACACAGTGGTCGGCACTGCTGTCTCACAGTGCCAGGGACCTGTGTTCAATTCCAGCCTTGGGTGATTGTCTGAGTGGAGTTTGCTCCAGTTTTTCTTCTGCAGTCTGAAAATGGCGGGTTAGGGAGATTGGCTATGCTAATTTGCCCCTGAGTAGGCTGAATGACCTTCCTCTGCACTGTAGGGTTTCTGTGATTCTATGAACTAAGAACTAAGGTGGGTAAGTGGAGCTGAGTCCATAAAAAGATCAGCCATGATCTTATTGAATGGCGGAGCAGGCTCGAGGGGCCAGATGGTCTACTCCTGCTCCTAGTTCTTATGTTCTTGTATTTTTATTTGGGACTATGGTGACTTTTTCTTACCTTAACACATTGGGATGACAGGAAATAAATTTGGAAGAAGATAATAAGTTAGCAGTACATACTTGTGCAAAATAAAACTTTAATTTAACATACAGTTTATTCAAATCTCATACTTATTACTTAGATTCTGATTTTCATGTCTCTTTTGATGACACATTTTTTAAACCTTTTCTCTGGGGAAGGATTTTTTTCTTCTTAGCTTTTCTCACAAATATGCTGTCAAAAACAAAGAATTTCTGTGTGGGGAACTGCAGAAGCAAATCTAAATTCTGTTAACACTTTTAATAGGCAAAATACACTGGGCTATCAGATCACTATAATTCCATAATACTTTGATGTTTTTGATCTATTAGACCACTGCTTCCATGAAATATGCTTCAGTTTCAAATTACATAGATAATTTCTTAACTTGCGCTATAAACTTTGACTTGCACATCCAAATCCCTCAGTGTGTTCTTCACTGAACCAGAGTTGATCCTCTTGGTAATGATAGAGTAGTGGATATGCCAAGCCATGAAGTTACAAGTTTTGGCATAAACTGCCTCATGGATGTCCACTCCTGAGCTGCAAGATCTATTTGAGACCTATCCCATTTAGCAGGGTGGGAGTGCCACACAATGCAATGACGTACATCCTCAATGTGAGGAGGGGACTTTAACCCATCTCCATAAAGACTGTGCGGTGATCACTGCTACCAATACTGTCATGGACAGACACATCTGTGGCAGGCAAGTGGAGGTCAAGTATGTTTTTCGTTCCTGTTGATTCCTTTACCATCTGCTGCATCTCAATCTAGCAGCTATGTCTTTCAGGACTTGGCCAGCTCAGTCAATAGTGGTGCTAACAAGCCACTTTTGATGCTGAACGTTGAAAGTTCCCCACCCAGAGCACATTATATGGCGTTGCCACCCTCAGTGCTTCCATGAACTGTGTTCCTCAGTGCTTCTTTACCCAAAGGGTGGTTCGGGAGTGGAATGCCCTGCCTGCAGCGGTTGTAGATGCGCCAAGTTTGGTGGCGTTTAAGAGGTTAGTTGATAAGTATATGGAAGAGAAGGGAATGGTTTAGTTTGGAGGGGCATTGCTTTTTATATTGGTCGGCGCAACATCGAAGGCCGAAGGGCCTGTTCTGTGCTGTAGTGTTCTATGTTCTATGTTCTATGTTCCTCCAAAGAGGAGTACTGATTCATCAGTTGAAGGTGGATTCACCACTGTTGTAGGTGGGCAACCAGCAGAAAGTTCTCATGCTCATGCTTGACCTGATATCAAGAGACTTCATGAGGTCCTAAATCGATATTGAGAACTGCCAGGGCAACTCCCTCCAGACTTTATATTACTGTGCTGTCACTCTAGTAGGTCTGTCCTGTCCTGTGATGGTGATGGTGGTGTCTGAGACATTGTAAGGTATGATTCTCCTATGTCAGGCTTGATTAGCCTGTGGAGCAGGTCTCATAATTTTGCCCTTCTCAGATATAAGTAAGGAAGATTTTGCAGGGTTCACAGGACTAGGTGTGCAGTTATTGTTTCTGCTTCCCAGGAGATCCATCCAGTTTCATTACTTTTTGACTTCTTAGCAGTTTGATACAACTGAGTGGCTTGCTTGCTCACTTCAGAGTTCACCATATTTCCATGGGTCTGAAGTCACATGGCAGCCAGTCCGGGTAAGGATAGAGGATTTCCTTCCCTAAAAAGCATTAGTGAACCAATTGGTTTTTACAATAAGAAACAATGTTTTCATGGCTACTTCCAGATTTATTCATTGAATTTAAAACATGGATTTGAAGTTTTTCCACAGAGCATTAAGCTGGGCCTCTGGATTACTAGCTCAGCGACATTACCACTATGCCACCACCTCCCTTTAACTATTTTTATCATTGATTTTGCATTTTCTATTTTACTTACAGTATCCCACAGTACACTGTGGATTTATATATGAGTAATCACATCAATCAGAAAAATATCAAAATCATATTGTACAATCTCTACAGTGTTGAAGAAGGCCATTTAGACCATTGAACCTGTCCTGACAACAATCCCATCCAGGCCCTATCCCCATACTCCACATATTTACCCTGCTCGTCCCCCAATACTGCGGGGCAATTCAGCACAGCCAATCAACCTAACCCAAACATTTTTGGAGTGTGGAAGGAAACCCATGCAGACACAGGATGAACATGAAAATTCCATGCAGATAGTGACCCAACATTGGAATTGAACATAGGTCCCTGCTGCTGCGAGGCGGCAGTGTTAACCACATGCTGCCTGTATTCTTTTAATTCAATTGAATCGCCATGTTGCAACAAGTTTTAAATCAGACATCCACTGTTACCAACCCTTTATCAGCATTAATTTCTTGGTGTGCAGCAACATCTCAGTTGAATTCCGGTGTTTTTCAGAAAATGTGAGATAAAATTTAATCACTTAACATCTAAGAATACTCTATAAACGTGTCCCACTGAAATTGATAAGTAGGCCAAGTAAGTGAGTTACAGGAAGATCATTTCAGTGAACTGCTAATTTTTGGAGACTTACACAATGTAATTTGGAATATTAATTCAGCTATCATCAGCAAATCTACATTAAACCTATCCCAGTATCCTGATCTTTTATTCCCGTTTAAGTATCAAAACTGTTCATATATCAAAAACAGGATCTGATGGGATATCTGAGATATTCTTTGAAAGTTTGATTCTTGAACTGGTGATTAACAATTTGATATTGCATTTTTAGGCTGGTAGTTTGGGGAATTATTGTTTTTATGCAGAAATATCTGTAATAAGCTTGATGCAATCACTTTTTCTTGGTGTTCACCACTGCATTTTAAAATGCAAAACTCTTGTTTTCCTTTCATAATTTTGTTGCTAATGGTTGCTTCTTAATTAATAGCAGCCAGATGAATAACCACAATTAGTGCTTCCGAGGCTTGAGTTCAAATCTCTCAATGGCAGTTTAAATTCAGTGAATTAATTAAATCTGGAACAAAAGCAAATATCTCGAATAGTGAATGAGAAACTATAGATTGTCAAAAAAAAACCTGTCTGGTTTCCTAAAGTGTTTTAGTAATGGAAATCAGTTGTCCTACTCAGTCCATCCTGTTTGTGACCCCCCACCCACAGAACTTTAGGTCATTTTATCATATTATAGATGCCATGTAAATATAAGTTGTTGTTGTTGTACTACAACTGAGGACTTTGCTTTATTTTGCAGGCTTGTACTTAGGTGATGACAGCTTCAAAAATATTTTTTCACAATTATACTTCCCCTTTGCCCAAACCCCTATTTTTCAGATTAATAATTGTATGACTATTTCATCCATTTTTTTGCTTAAACTTCTGTAAACGATGTTTTTGGCTTTTCTTTCTGTGTTAGACAGTTTTCCTAATCTTGATTTTGAGTTATTATTCTGTGTTCCGTTTCATAACTAGAAACATGAAACAATAAAAGATTGCTGTTTGTTCTATTGTGACACAACCATTTAAGAATTGATAAGTTGTTCTTTAAACTTAGATGTTTACCTTGTGTAAAAATATGCCTGCTACTCAAACCTGTACAGTGAATCTACGAATGAAGCCAACCTTCTGCTCAATGTTGTTCTCTTCTGTTTGAGTTCACAACTGCAGTTCCAAGATGGGTGCTGTTGGTAGCACAAATTAATATTAAGCAGCAAGTCCATCTACAGACCGCCAATAACTATTCTCAAAAAATTCATGGAGTATTAACTTGAGTATTTTCACTGGTATATTCACAAACATCATTTCACTTGCAAGATACAGTTATAGATATTTATGTATTATTTTAATGGTCTTTAAGCATAAATAAGTAATTGAACAATTGTTAAGGTAATAATTGAGAAAAACTAATGTAAACTTGTGTTGGAAGCTGATCCTGCAGTGGACGTATCTTCTGCAATACAAATTTGCTTAAATTTCTAACAGGTTCTAATCATCTCAGAAACGGATTGTCTTCTAAACCTTCTCCAGATTATGACAATATTTCTTTAATTGAAAGTGAAGCGAATGAAGAGTACCAATTAATAAGTTTAAAAACTGGTGTGTTGTGGCATTGTATGGTAAGATATTTGAGGACACAGCAGTTGTGGAACTGAATACTAGGGATACTTTGTCACTTCTTAATGATTTTTCTTTATTTATGGTCAAATTACAGTGCTGTGGATAATCTGAAAGAAAATGAAAGGAAAAAAATACATCTTCCTCATTTTAATAATAATTTTAATAAAACAGTTTTCATCACATTGTGGAAGTGATTTAGAGGTGATTAAGGGAGACAAGTCTAAATAGTATAATATTGGATTCAGTTAAAGATAATTTGAGGTATTACAGTTTCTGTTTTAACAGGGAGCATATTGTGCATTTTCAGGCATATTATGCCTGAAAACCAGACACAGATGTCTGAGGACCAATATACCCCCATGAAGGTGGTAATTGTAATGAGGTCTGGATGTCTGACTTCATTGGATGCTTTAAACCACAGATAATTTGGCTAATGCTCCTGGACATTTCTTTAATTACACAGCACCCATTTGTAATTAGCCCTGGAAGGAAGTCAGCCTTTAAAGGTGCCAAAGAAACTGTGCACACCATCATCCCTTGGCATCAGAGTCATCTCTCTCCCTCCGCCACACCTTTGAGAATGCACTTCCGCTTTGCTGGACGGTTATCTAGACTGTCTCAGACAGCCAACATCTATTGGTGAACAATACTATGGCTGTGATATCTCAGATACATTATGAAGGACATGCCTTGAGCATCAAAAAAAGATGCAATGGTTGACCATGTCAGGCCAGTTCATTTGTGCACAGACACAAACATTACTGGGTTTTTTATTGACTGTCTGCATATTCAAATATTCAAACAGACTGCTTTCTGGATTGATACATCCCCTACATATCAAACCATGTTCATCAATGCTTCCATTTCAAAAGTAGTAGGAAATCTGAAGTGGTGTGTATGCCCAGAATTTCATTCCATGACTAACCAGTTCAGAAGTCTCTTCTCTGTTATATACCTTACCATGCTGTGCTATTACCAATCTTTAGACATAATTGACATTTCACCATCAATTTTACTTTCATTTAAAGAATTATAGTACATTAAGTCTTGGAATGGTCAAAAGCTGCAAATTGGCCAGAAATCCAAAATAAAATACATGAAAGTCCTTCGTTGAAGAATTTATCCAATATTTTAGAATAAGGAAATATTTACGATGGTGGTTTGAATAGAAATTAAATTTTCCTTTTTGAAATTGTGGTTTCCAGCAAGACAGCAAAGTTGGAATATTCTCAAGGATCAAATCCTCATCTTTTCCAAAATCGGGTTCCAAAAAGGTGCTTGACGCATGTAACTATTTCACAAGTGTTGGTAGGCTGTTGAATCCCTAATAAGATTTCTGCATGAGCTCAACTAATATTTGGTTGTGCTACTAATAAAATGTCTGAGATTTCTTTCTCTCTGCACTCACTACTAACCATTAAAAATGTGCAGAAATTAAAGCATGTAAGTACACTCCCATCTGCTACAAATTAATAAAGCTTAATAATTTCTTTTAAACATTATTTATTCTTACACTTACCAATTTTGGTATCATATTTATTTGATTTACTAAAAGTAACCAAGTGCCTAGGAATTTAATGATAGATAGCTTACAGTGCTGGTATTGAAATATCACTGATCTATTAATGTTATTTAACAATTATAGGCATCAAGCGACTCAATGTCGTAGAGTAACGAATGCCACTCAGGTTACCATTTTAAGACAAAACTTGGAACTGAGAGAAAGGTAGTATAGAATTTCAAATGGACACAGACAAGTCAGTGGAATGACTGCACAGATGGCAGGTGAAGTTCAATGCAGAGAAATGTGAAATGATTTGTTTTGGTAGGGAGAACATAGAGAGACAATATAAGATAAAGGGTACAATTCTAAAGAGGGTGCAACAGCAGGGAGACCACGATGTATAAGTGCATAAATCATGAGGATGTAGGGCAAGTTTGAAGAACAGTTAATAAAGCATATGCTATCCTTGGCTTTATCAATAAGGGTATACAGTTCAAAAGGAAGGAAGTTATATTGATTTTGTACAAGTCACTATTTCTGCCTCTGCTGGAGGATTGCATCCAGTTCTGGGCACCAGAATCAGAATCACAGTACAGAAGAGGTTCTTTGGCCCATCGAATCTGCATCGACGCCTGAAAGGCCCTGACCTGCCCACTTAACTTCATATGCCAGCATTTGGTCCATAGTCTTGAATGCTACAATGTGCCAAGTACTCACCCAGGTACTTTTTAAAGGATGTGAGGCATCCTACCTCCACTACCCTCCTACGCAACACATTCCAGACTATCACCGCCCTCTGGATAAAGAAATTTTTCCTCAAATTCCCTGTAAAACACCCACCCCTCATTTTTAATTTATGTCCTCTCATAACTGACCCTTCCCTATTCACCCTGTCCATGTCCCTCACAATCTTAAATATCTTAATCAGATCTCCCCTCAGTCTTCTCTGCTCCAGAGAAAATAATCCAAGCCTATTCAACCTCCCTTTATAATTTAAGTGCTCCATCCTAGGCGACATCCTGGTGAATTTCTTCTGAGCCCTTTCCAGTGCGATCACATTCTTCCTATAATGTGGCGACCAGAACTGCACACAGTACCCCAGTTGTGGCCTCACTGAAATGCTATAAAACTTCATCATGATCTCTCTGCTTTGTAATCTAAACCCCGATTGATAAAAACAACTGTGCCGTATGCCTTTTTTAACCAATCTAATAACCTGCCTTTCCGTGTTCAGAGATCTATGGACAAATACACCAAAGTCTCTTTGTTCTTTGGACTTACCAGTATCAGATCTTTCATAGTATACTTCCTTGTCAAATTACTCTTTCCAAAGTGTATCACATCCTATTTTTCAGGATTAAATTCCATTTGTCACTTATTTGCCCATTTGGCCATCTTGTCTATATCCTCCTGTAACCCAAGAAACTCAACCTCACTATTAACCATCCAACTAATCTTTGTGTCATCGGCAAATTTACTGATCCTATCCCCCACAAAGCCATCTATGTCATTTATATAAATGACGAACAATAGGGGGATCTCTGTGGTATGCTACTGGTCACTGCCCTCCAGTCACTAAAGCAGCCATCTGTCACCACCCTCTGTCTCCTACTGCTAAACCAATTATGAATCCACCTTATCAGATCATTCTGTATCCCATGTATATTTGCCTTCATAATAAGTCTCCCATGTGGGATTTTGTCAAAGGCTTTGCTGAAATCCATGTGAATTACATCAACTGCACTACTCCCACCTACACACTTGATTACCTGCTCAAAAAATTCAATCAAATTTGTTACGCATGACCTCCCTTTGACAAAACCATGGTGATTATCCCTGATCAAACCTTGCCTATCCAAATGAAGATAGATCTCTCTTTCAGAATATTTTCCAGTAGTTCCCCTACCACAGACATGAGACTCACTGGTCTGTATTTCCTTGCCTTCTCTCTACAACCTTTCTTAAATAATGGGATCACATTAGCTGCTCTTGCCCTTTGACACCTCCCTGGTGGCCAGAGAAGAACTAAAAATTTGGGACGGAGCCCCTGTAATTTTCTCCCTTACTTCCCATAGCAGCCTGGGACACAATTCATCCAGACCTGGAGATTTGTCCATTTTTAGCCTGCCAATATCTCTAATACTTTGTCACTCCTTATGACAATTTTCTCTAAAACCTCATAGTCTCTTTCCCTTAGTTCCATAACTACTTCCTCATTCTCATGGGTGGAGACAGATGTGAAATATTTGTTTAACATCCTGCATCCACAGATTTCCCCTTGGTCCTTAATGGGCCTTACTCTTTCCCTGATTATCTTCCTTCCACTGATATGCTCATAGAACATCTTAGGATTTTCCCTACTTTTACAAGCCAAAGCTTTTTCATATTCCCTCTTTGCTCTCCTAATTGATTTCTTAAGCTTCATCCTACACTTTCTGTACTCCCTAACACCTCTGCAGACTTACTCCCCTTATACTTGTTAAAAAGCCTCTCTTTTCCCTGGCATTATATCCTGGGTGTCTCCGGTCATCCATGGTTTTCTGGGCTTTTTGCACCTTATTATCCTAGAGAGAAAATGTTGGATCTGTTCTCTTCATTTCATCATTGAATGCCTCCTACTGCTCTTCTGTAGATTTTCCACAAGTAACTCATTCCAATTTATCTTGGCCAGATCCTGCCTCATTCAGAAGCTTTTTCTGCAATTTCTCAATTTCTTTGTCTATAACAAATTTGAATTGAACCCTGTTGTGGTCACTATCTCCAAAATGTTCCCCCTTCAACAAATCAACCACCTGTCTGTCTTCATTCCCCAGAATTAGTCCAGCACTGCACCATCTTTTGGTAAATCCTCTACATATTGAACTAAAAGTTTTCCTGTACATTTTAAGAACTCTCCTCCATGTAAGCCTTTAACATAATGGCTATCCCAATTAATGTAGGAAAGGTGAAATCAGCTGAAATAATTATCCTCTATTTATTTTTACACCCCTCATGAATTACACACATATTTTCTTCTTCAATGTCCTGCTGACTATCTGGGAGTCTATAACAAACACCTAGCAACATCGCTGTCCCTTTTTTATTCTTAAGCTGAACCTACAAAGCTTCATTTGATGGCCTCTCCAAAATCTCATCTATCCTCACTGCAGTAATTGCCTCCTTAATTAATAATACAATGCCTCCTCCTTTTTCATCCCTTCCTTTGTCTTGCTTGAAGATTCTAATCCCAGGATGTTGAGCTGCCAATCCTGCTCCTCACTCAATGACATCTCTGAGATGGCTATTAAATCATAATTACACATGTCAACCCTCACACTTAATTAATCTGTTTTGCCTCTAATACTCCTGGCACTAAAGTAGAGGTCCTTCAGCCTTGTCTTATTCTCTTGAAACTTACTACCTTTATATTCCCTCTGACCTGATTGCTTTTCTATGTTATGCTGTGTCTCTATTCTGTCAACAGTCTGAGTCCCTTTCCCCTGCCAAAGTAATTCAAACTCATTCCAACAGCACCAGTGAACCCACCAGCAAGGATGTTTGTATTGCTCTGGTTCAGATGCACACCATCCCTCTCCAGCTCTTAAGCCACACACCATTTTAGGAAGGATGTGAATGCATTAGAGAGGATGCAGAAAAGATTCTTGAGAATGGTTTCAGGGATCAAGAACTTCAGTTACGAGGATAGATGTAAAAGTAAGGAGTGGTTTTTTAAATAGAGAAAAGAAGATTGAGGGAAAGGCATTCCAAATTCTAAAAGGTCTTGAAAGAGTTGATAGGGAAAATTTGTTTCCATTTGTGAAAGGATGGAGAATAAGAGGGCACAGATTTAGAGAACACCCCTTTTTAGGTAGTGAGTGGTTAGGGTTTGGAGTGTGGTGGAGGTAGGTTCAGCTGAAGCATTCAAAAGGTAGTTGGACCATTATCTGAAAAAGAAGAATGTGCAGAGTTACAGGGAGCAAGGGGCAGACATTGAGTTGTTCATTTGGAGAGCAGGAATGGACATAATGGGCCAAATGGCCTCCTTCTGCACCATGGCAATTCTGTGATTCTGTGGAAACAGAAAATGTTGAAATTACTCGCAGACCCGGCTGTAATTGTTGAAAAGAAAAACAGAGTCAATGCTCCAGGTTTGTGATCTTATTTAAAACTGTTTCTCTGTTTCTGTTTCCACAGATGATAACTAACCTGCTGAGTATTTCCAGCATTCGTGTTTTTATTTCTGACTTTGAGAAGTTTTGCTTCTGTATAATATTAAAATAGCCTGTGCTACTATGGTCATGTATCTGACTGCCACAAGCTTCTGGGAAAGTTGATAATAGCTGTCAGTCCAAAAGCCAGAAAGAGTACGGAATTATTTATAATAAGGCCACTGAGTACTGCCCCAAGCTATTGGAAGGATACAAAACACAGTGATACAGTGGTTATCACAGTTGCTTCACAGCGCCAAGGATCCGGGTTCAATTCCCAGCTTAGGTCATTGTCTGTGCAGAGTCTGCATGTTCTCCCTGTTTTTTGGGTGAGTTTCTGAATAGTTAGATGGATTAGCCATGGTAAATGTGTGGCACACATGGATAAGGCATAGGAAAGGGCTTGGGTAAGAGACTCTTTTGGAGAGCTGGTGGAGATTGGATGGACCAGATAGCCTCTTCTGCATAGTAGGGATGGGCAAGGGCCTATGATGGGAAGCCTGCCCTCACCCAATTAAGGCCTTTATATGGCCAGTTGTAGGCCTTTTCCCACCTAACCTCAATGTTTAGGCTGGTGGGCAGATGACAGTTCTGGGGGCGGGGTGGGGGGGGGGCGTTATGAGGAGGATAGTGGAGTACAGAGACTGGAAATAAACTAAAGTCTATCTTGGACAATGGGAGGTGGTGGCTTCATTAGAAGTGCTTTCAGGGCCCAGTGACCTCCAGTCTTCCTGCCCTCTCACCACTCATTCCAGACCTCCAGCCCTCTCTGAGACCTCAATCACTATCCCCCTTAGCCGTCTCCCTTGACTCCTACCATTTCCACTTCCGCTAAGCCCAGGCAGCTAACTGCAGCCCTATTCCTGGAATGGCTGGCTGGCAGCTCCCCATGATGAGATATCTACAGATGAAAGTCTGGCCTTCTGCCGAGCAGCCTTTGTTGGAAAATAGCCCTGGGGCTGCTGGAGTTAGTGGAAATGTATGTTCCCTGCCAATACCAAACGTCCACCATCCTGAAAATTCAAGCCAGTGAGTGGACAAGAACATGGCAGATGGGATATATTGTGGAAAAATGTGAGGTTATTTCCTTTGGTGGGAAAAATGGCTGTGCAATATATTTCTTCAATGGTAAGAGATTGGAAGGTTTAGACATACAAAGGGACCTGAGTGTCTTCATCAATAATTTATTGAAAGCTAATTTGAAAGATGCCCAGATATGACTGGGGAGGCACACGCAGTCCAGCCAGCCCCATCACAAAAAAAATCAGGAACCCCATTGCTGATTAATTAATTAATTAGGTGTAAGTCATGTGATATGATGCAAATTCACAGCAGCTTCTGCAGCAAGAAATACTCTCCATTCCTGCCCCCATCACACCACTTAGTTCCCAAAAGGAAAATTCCATCCATAGATTTGAGTAGTTATTAATATGAAGAGGGAACTCCCTGATGGTAATATAAAAATGATCGTGTGCTGCCCTCTGTTGTCACAGATGTTAAAGATAGTGCATTAAACATAATTTTTAAATCCAAAAACAGTCTTTCTACCAGCAGTATATGCGTGACTGTTATATCAATTCCATGCATATTCTCAAAGTGCTGCTGCACTTTACAAGAGGATGATACCTTAGTATTGATTAGAAAGCTGCCTGTCAATAAAATCCCTATTCTACTAGATATACCAGACTGGTTTGGTAACCCTTTCGGATTTCTTGTCTCATGAAAATAAATAGACGGCAAAATAAGTGACTGCCGGAGAGAGCAAACGTTATTTTATTATTAATTTTAATATTTTAAGCATGTCCTCAGATGAACTTGGATAAGGTCCAGTTTCAGGTAGTTCCCTCCGTTAAAGATTCAAATGGCCTAATTCCAAGTTACTAAGTAAAGAACAAGCGTTCCACAAGCCTAATAGTGAACAAGAATTGTATTTAATCAGAAAAATGTTGCAATGTCTGAGCCTTCAGTGAAGAAGAACAGGCACAAAGACAATGGGCAGCACTGTGGCAGTGATGAGCACTGCTGTCTCACAGTGCCAGAGATCCAGGTTCAATTTCGACCTCAGGTCACTGTCTGTGTGAAGTTTGCACATTCTCCCCATGTCTGCATGGGTTTCCTCTGGGTGCTCCAGTTTCCTCCACACTCCAACATGTGCAGGTTAGGTTGTTTGGCTATGCTCAATTGCCCAACAGGGGAACTAGCAGAGAATTACAGGGGTAGGGTCTGGGGTTTGTTGTCAGTGCAGGCTTGATAGGCCACATGGTCTCCTTTGCATCCGAAGGATTCTGTGGGCTAAAATATTGGCCTCCAATGTAGAATGAGTGAGACAAACAGAAGAATAGCAGATGCGCATCAACATACCTGGATACAATTAGAGTGGGGCAAGACAAGGATTTGAAAATAAAGGCAGCGATTTTAATGTGTGCTTACTAGGGTACTGGGAAAAACTGAGAATATAGCTGAATATCAGATATTTTATTTTGCAGGGAATAAATTTGGTAATGCCTCAGGGAGAAATTGTAAAGTACATGGGGATGGGGGTAAATTGAGATGGCATTAGGAAGAGCCATTCGTCATGGTAATAATATCCCCACCAGAATAGCTTTCACTAATCTATCAAGAAATTCAGATGCCAACTTAGTCACAGTCAAAACTTCTCCATTTATGTTATTTTGAACCTGATTTTCTGATTTATATTTCTGAGCACGGTGTTATAGTGGTTAACACTGTTATCTCACAGAGCCAGGGACCCACATTCAATTCTGGTCTTGGGTGATTCTCTGTGTGGAGTTTGCATATTCTCCTTGTGTCTGTGTGGATTCTCTCCAGGTGCTCTGGTTTCCTTCCACAGTCCAAAGATGTGCAGGTTAGGTTGGTTGTCCATGCTAAATTGCTCTTGAGTGTCAGGGGTACTAGCAGATAAGTACATGGGGTTAAGGGGATGCGGTCTGAGTGAGATTGTGGTTGGTGCAGACTTAGTGGGCCAAATGACCTCATTTTGCACTATAGGGATTCTGTAATTCTATAATTCTAGGGTCAGTAAAATGAGACAGAAATGAATTGTAGTACAGTAAAACTCTTAACATAAAAAATCTGATAAATGTTCTTTTAGTCATACTCCAGGTAACTTTTCACACGTTCTTCCTCCACTTTCTGCTTTCATCCACTTTCCTACACTGAGCTGGCATATCAGGCACTGACAGCAATTGTGGCACATGCTTCATTTACATGCTTGGAATGAAATGGTCTTGAGATTTCTCTCCCCTTTGTTAACTGTGACAATAACAAGAGTCCTCTCACTAACTATTAAATACATTTAAATAATGCCTGATTTATTATTGTTGATTTATATTTGTTTAGAAGTCACCCATGGCTGATCGTTCTGTTAGTGCAGCCAATCTTAACCCATACATGCCCAGGCCCAATAGACCAGTTGGAGGAGCACATGCAGGTGAGCTATGATACTGTTTCCCATTATTTACAGTCCCAACTATTTAAAAAAAAGTGTAATTTCACTGTGCAGCAAAAGTCCAGTTACTATTGCAAAAAGATGCAAATAAGGCTGTTTTCATTCTCTTGGATGTCTTGATATTAGCTGTCATTGTAATTTTCGGATGGGGTATGCCAGACTGCAGCACTGCTCATGCTTTCTCTGTATCAAAGGAAAAAAACCTTGGCTGGGATTTTCTAACCCCAGCCTTGGCATATTTTCCAGTGACAGAGGCAGCTCACTATTGGCCACTGGTGGGATCTTCCAGTCCTGCTGATGTCTATCGATTTTGCATGGCTTGTCCATTCCTCTGCTGGGAAGCCTTATTATGATTATTATGATAATCTGATAGACTGCAATAGTACAAGAAGATGACTCACTATCACTGTCTCAAGTGCAGTTAGAGATAGGCAACAAATTCTGGCCTTCCCAAAGACCTTCACCTCTATCAAAAGAATAAAAAAGTTCCTATAAATGAACCAGTAGGCTGGTCAATATTAGTCATGTTACTAGAATATTGCATCCTGCTGCCTTCAAGTATCAGATCGTTACATCAAGTTTGATGAATTGATTTGATTCACATCTTCCATTGCATGGCTTAAATGATCATTCTTAGCAAGACAAGGATTCTATAATGTGTTTTATTTAATTTGCAAAACATCCTAATTTAAATATTCCATTATTTTTAGTCTCCATGTCTATAGATGGGGAATTAGACAAATGGGATGGGGTTTTAGTTGATTTAAAAACCACCCACTTACATTAAAACTAAAATTGGGATGATATATTTGGCATTAACATTCTTTCTTCAAATAAAGCATCCAGTGTTTTTCTTTCCATTCCACCCTCCAGACCCTGTAATCCTGAGGAAACACCTCTTCTCTAGTCTGTGCCTCCATTAACTGTGCTGTCTTGTATTTAATGGAGAATGTACTCCATGGTATTGTTTCATGCTAGCCAAACAAATAGTTTAAAAATAAAGATGAAGTTACCTGCCCGTAATGTTTCTGTTTTATCTGTAGAAATGATGCTTAAATGGAGACTCGATCCAGCAAGACATTGTTAATTCTAAGAACACATGGGGGAATTTCATTTCCATATGAGGGTTCTCCTGATTGTCTTCAGTAGAAGATCTGCAGAGATATAATATTTCTGATTAAATCATGGCAAATTTTTTGGAGAAACCCCAAAAAGCTCTCCTTTCAGCATTAGAAATTTTGCTGATTGTCAAAAATTCAATAACTAAAGCTAAGCATGTACATAATGTAAGTCATCAGAGACCATCATGTGAGCAGTATAACTAGGTGCCACCAAACCACCCTACTATACAAATGCCATTCATGACAAACTTATAAGTGCAATATAAATATTAAATAACATAATAACAGTCAGCATTTAACACATCTCTGCCATAATACAGGTCCTCTAAGAGACGCTATGCCTATGGATACCAATGTCTATGAAAGCCCATATGCCGACCCTGATGAGCTGCAGGAAAAGACGCTATACTTGAAAACCGATTGCCTTATATTGGAAGAAAAGGAGCTTGGGGCTGGTAACTTTGGTACAGTAAAGAAAGGAGTTTACAGAATGAGGAAGTAAGTATTTCTGAGTTAGATAACCAGGAGAGATTGACGAGAGATAAAATACATAGAATGCAAAATGAAAGATTTTTTCCAGTTCATAATGGTTCTATTTTAGGTAGCTAAAGGGCCATCACTGGATCGCTTCATTCTCAAGGTCTATCGTTGCCTATTTTGCAACTTTAATGAAAAACAGCATATGAGCATCAAACAGGGTTTAATCCAATAATTTATTACAATGGGTAATCAATTATTCCAAATTATATTTTCATGATTAAGGAAGAAAATACAGCATTGCATTAGTTTAATGATATGTCATTATAGGGTAATTGGTTTACAGAGGTCAAATTGATCAAAATTGGCAACTTACTTTTTCCAGATGTTTGCTGACGTACAACTTTACCGCAGCAAATGTGGAAGTTGACGGGTCGGATATGGCTTTTCAATGCATTGTAAATCTTCATCCATTTAACCCTCCCCCTCTGCCCACCACTTGCTCCAAGCCAATTTACCTTTGCAAGTTAAAATTCACCCCGCTTTTAAATGTATTTTAACAGGAAAAATATAAGTGTAGCAGTAAAAGTGTTGAAGAGTAATGATCCTGCTGTAAAGGATGAGTTGATGAAAGAGGCAAACTTCATGCATCAGCTTGATAATCCTTACAT
Source organism: Sphyrna mokarran (assembly GCA_024679065.1). Taxonomy (NCBI): domain Eukaryota; kingdom Metazoa; phylum Chordata; class Chondrichthyes; order Carcharhiniformes; family Carcharhinidae; genus Sphyrna; species Sphyrna mokarran. The sequence goes on from JAGIQG010000006.1 coordinate 81,454,687, forward strand.
TGTCCGCATGATTGGCATTTGTGAATTGGATTGTTTGATGTTGGTGATGGAACTCGCAGAGCAGGGCCAGCTGAACAAATTTCTACAGGCTCACAAGTAAGTTCAACTTTTCTTTGCATGTTGTGCTGCCTCAGTTTAAGACAAATCACTCAAGTAGTTGCCTACAAATTTATCAGTATAGAGATTTCAACCACACATTGAAGTACAATGTGCTATGAGTTTAAAATTTTGTTAATTTGACATGGTTAATCTGGATGAATCTGCTTCTAAATCTGAATAAACTGAACTTCAATTTCAAATCCTTTTAGATTTGTTCTTTATAAGTAATATTACTATGTTATTATTGAATAGCCAAATAAAGAATTACCTGAATTAGAAGCATTACTCAGTCTAAACTTGCCGAGCCCATTCATGCAGCAATCCTGAATATACCATGCAATTCAATAAACAAGTCATATGATATAGCCAAAGTTCCACTTTGCAAGACAAACGCCTCAGCCTGAATTTTACTACCCTCCTGCCATGGGAATCGGAGCAGGCAAGGGGCAGAACATTACCTTGGGCAGGATTTCATGGTTTCAGGACAAGTGAGGCCATAGAATCCCTGGAATCAATCTATGCGAACCTCTTCTGAACCGCCTCCAATACAACTACATTATTCCTCAAGTAAGGGACCAAAACTGTATGCACTATTCTAAGTGCAGTCTTACTAATGCTTTGTACAGTAGCAGTAACGCTTTACTTTTATATTCTATTCATTTAAAAAGAAATTCAGATTCTCTCTCAACTGTTCATATTCAAAGCAAATGGAAATTGCCATAGTGAGGCCTACATTTGCCTCAGTTTGAAACCTGGATTCTTATGTGTGCCTCTCACAAGGGAAATGAGCCATAGGATTAATAATTGTCCTTTTACTGTGACATTTTACACTGATTCGTTTGATATACAGCCTTGGATGAGCAATATTTTCCTCCAGTTGAAAAGTGCAAATGCTGAAGAAATCATCCTTGGCTCCCACTTCAGACAATGCTTCCTTCCAAATCCATTGCCTATAACAGCATTGTTACAGACTAAAAGAAGCTTTTAATTTTGACCATCTTCAACTCAGAGCTGACTTCATAAACTGAGTCCACTTCAATAATATGGCTCACCCCATCCCTACCTTTGTCACCTTCCTGTTCAACTAGTTCTCCTTCCTGACATCATACCTTCAAACATTAACAAAGCTTCACCAAATCCAAAGCTCAGTTGTCTGTATCTGCACCTGCACCGTACCCCAATCAGATATCACCCTGCCATTATTGGTCTGTACAAAAGGAAAAAAATACATCAAGAAACTAGCAATGAAAATACCAAATCTGAGTTGCACAAGGAGGAAAAATTGCCATTAGGATCTGAGTTCTGTAATCCTTATAATTTATAAAATTCTGTGATGATGAAGCTATTTTGTTTTAACTTCTCCTCAAACAACATTTTAATAAAAATGTCTTACATTTTCAGAGATGTTAGCATAACCAACGTGGTTGAATTAGTACATCAAGTGTCCATGGGAATGAAGTACTTGGAAGAGAAGAATTACGTACACAGGGATTTGGCTGCGAGGAATGTTCTCCTTGTAACTCAACATTATGCTAAAATCAGTGATTTTGGCCTGTCAAAGGCCATCAACTCTGAGGAGAATTACTACAAAGTAAGTTGGAAACAAATCCTTTTCTGATTTTAATCATTCCTAAGTATCATTGATAATTTCTCATGTTGACAATTTCAAGCTCAAATTCTGTGCAGCATCATAACAAATCTGCAGTAGTTTCTGGCTAGTTTAAAAGTTTGCCAATTCTTGGAAAAACTTCTACATCACGCAAATTGAAGTATTTCGCTCAAAGGATCTGTGTTCTTTAAAAACACATGCCTATTCATATATATGCACTTTAATGCTTTAAGTTTATATTTGCAATTCCTCCACAGTCATACCCCACTTTGCAATTTGTTCAAACACTACACCCTAGTGTACACAATCTGCACTTCCTCCCATGGCCTCTTTTGCATCCTTGTACTACCCCTATTCCTACTTCCCTAACTCCATTTTTGGCACAAAGCTTTCAATTGGCTTGATCTTAACATTCTCGTACCATCTTGCAAAACTCCTCTGCTTTCTGCACTGTAACAAGTCTGTGAATCTGTGGTTTGCTGGCTTTCCTTTACCAATCTATAAGAAGTCTCCTCTGAACCTATTCCTTTGATCAGGCCTTCAATCACTTTCCCAGCTTATTTCCAACCACTAATCAGTATCTACTTTGCCTTGAATGCTTATGTTTATGATTTTGTGTTCAATCTAGTCTAGAATATACAAATAGACCATAATGAAAATTGAGAAAGACCACAAGGAATATCTAATTATAGAAATGAAAGTACTCTCCTTATCCCAGTGGCAAAAGTGAGCCCACTCTTAAATCTCTGATGAATACACATTGAATTGAAAATTAGTGTGGTCACTGAATAAGACATGTTCCATTCACCAACATAAAACTGACATATGGGTGAATGATAATCTTATTCTTTATTCCTATTCCTACCATCTTTTTACAGTGGCAATGTTAAATACAACCAATTCAAAATAATTAGCACTCAAGATCAATGTTAATGGTGAAGAGCAGTGTAGAAAAATAAGTGAATATTATGACATTGCATATTATTTTGCAAGAATAGTTAATGCTTCAGAATCAAAAGCTTGTTTTTTTCCCCTTTCTAAATTCACGGTAGGCCAAAAGTACAGGCAAGTGGCCAATAAAGTGGTATGCGCCAGAATCTATCAACTTCTTCAAATTTTCCAGCAAAAGTGATGTCTGGAGTTTTGGTGTGATGATGTGGGAAGCATTTTCCTATGGCATGAAGCCATACAAAGTAAGTTTATTTTCCCTCTGACACAATATAAGAATATTGCTTTTGTCATGCTTGGGTATACCTCCATTAAAAATCATAAATACTGGGTTTTCGTATAGTCAAAATTAATGTTCCCATTTATAAAAAATAATGAGTAGAATTTCTGAAAATAATTCTAAGGGCAGAATTTTCCTGTTCCAGTTGCCACAAGAATTAAGGCGCACAGGACAGGATCACACAAAGGTCCATTGACCTTGGGCAGGGTTTTCCAGTCTTGAAGCGAGTGTAGCCAGAAAATCCCACCCTATGTGTTGAACTTGCAAGAAAACAATAGGTTTTCTCACCTGTTTTTTCAGTGAGATGAGGTCATCATAATTTACAACACTCTGTAATACAGAAGCTGCATTGTGAATCTCACCAGCAGGGGGCGTGGAAACTCAGTTCATCGGAGAAACCAGCTGCTGAACTCTAGGGGCACCAATGCGCAGACACTCCAATCTCCTCGTATGTGGTGTACGCTGCATTCTGTTATTACCTCCCACTATCCATCCTCTATCCCACTGACATTGAGTCCCTGATTGCTACTCCATCCAATTTCTTCCCCTACCCCCTTGCCATCCTAGACATCACCCCCCTGCAACCCCTGATTGCTGCACTGGGCAATTGCTCACCCCCCTTCCCCCCCCCCCCCCCACACCCATGATTATGCCCTGTTGGCACTGTCTTTCCCTACCCCTGACCATCACACCTGGTCCCTATTGGTGAGGACCATCTGTGATCCTCGCCACTTAGGACCTTGACCAACGAGGTGAATAAGGTACGTGAGCCCAGATTATTGTATCTGGGATTTGTTAGTGACGTGTTAAACATGTCCCCAATCTGTTCCACCCTCCCATGATATCATGATTGATCAGTGTCTTAACTTCATCCATCCCACCTTAGCTCCAAGTTTATTAATACAATTGCACAAAGAGAAATCTATCAATCTCAGGCTTAAAATTAGTGATTAAGCTAGCTTTCACTGTATTTTGTGGGGGAGAATTGCACACTTCTATTATTGATGGTGGCTATTGGTCAGGATGATGAAAGGATCTTCTACTGTTAGATCTCCTGGTTGTGCATCCATGGCATTTTGGCAACAGCATTTCCTATCTGCAGGGCCCACGTTACAATCCAAGTGTGGATTCTCTATGTGAGCCCCAACAATCCTAAAATGAGTACATTACCCTTCAGAGCATTATTAATCACTAATCCCTTGATTCGCAATGGAATCACAGTGGATTTACAATAGAAACACCTCCAGATCAAGGTATGGGCTTTAGTATCCTTGCCTTAAGGTCATGTAGAGTAAAGGCAGGAATGGTCTTATTGTTTTTGTGAAAATATTTGCTTTGTCAGATCCACAGTATAGTCTCCTACATATTGTTAATGCTGTAATTTAGACAAAGTTAACTGTGTGTTAATAAAGGTACAAAACACTTTGTCAAAAAACAGACATCTTCACATAAACCCAGTTTCCTTTTGGTCAAAATATATAAAAATCAAGCCTCATCAGTTGCTGTCAAAGTATTAATTATTGACTTTCTTTTCTTAAGATTGTTCTGTATCCATGTTTCTTTATCACACAATGCTAATGGTGTAGTAAAAATGTAAATAGTGAAATCACAGAAATGTTGTTAAATAAACAATCTGCTAGCAATGCCTCTGGCAGAACTGTTAAATAACTCATTTTAGTGGTTGGTTTCATAAAGGATGACTTAGCAGTTCTCTCTGCTGAGAGCTGAGTTAGCAGATGTAAAATGAGGAGCACACACATCGGGGTGCATTTTGGATGCCTATCTATCCAAGGGACTACTGTGCTGGCACTTTTGAAAAGTAATTTTGGTGGGAGATGAAACTTAGGATTCCAACAGCTTCTGCCACGTATTACCAAGAAGGCAGACTTTCTATGCTTTTGTCCCATTCCATTGATGAGTTCAATGCATTCTACACCCGTTTTGAGCAAGAGGTCAGTGAGAGCATATCCTCCACGCTGGAAACCTTGTGTGAACCTGTATCTGGGCTCACCTTTGCAGATGTCAGATCATTTTTCTTAAAGGTCAGCCCACAGAAAGCAACTGGCCCGGATGGGGTACCCAGACAAGCACACAAATCATACGTAGATCAGCTGGCGGGGTATTCACAAACATCTTCAACCTCTCTTTACAACTATCAAGAAGATAACCATCATCCTGGTACCTAAGAAAAACCAAGCTATGTGCCTTAATAACTATCGGTCAGTGGCTCTGACATCCATCCATTATGAAAGGCTTGTCATGGCACAAATAAATTCCAGCATCCTGGACTACCTGGATCCACTACATCCACACTGCAAAAGATCCACAGCAGACACCACTTCCCTGGCCCTGCACTCAACCCTTGAACGCCTAGATAACAAGGACACCTATATCAGACTCCTATTTATTGACTACAGCTCAGCCTTCAACACTATTAGTCCAATGAAACGTATTTCCAAACTCCATGGCCTGGGCCTTGGCATCTCCCTCTGCAATTGGATCTTGAACTTCCTAACTCACAGACCACGATAAATAAGAATAGACAACAACACCTCCTCCATGATCATCCTCAACACCTGTGTCCACAAGGCTGTGTTCTTAATCCCCTACTATACTCCTTATACTTCAATGACTGTGCATCTAAGTTCACCTCCAATTTGATTTTCAAGTTTGCTGACAATAGCACCGCAGTAGGTCAGATCTCAAACAATGACAAGACAGAGTACAGGAATGAGATAGAGAATCTGGTGAACTGGTGCGACAACAATAACCTCTCGATGTCAATAAAATGAAGGAGATTGTCATTGACTTCAGGAAGCATAAAGGAGAACGTGCCCCTCTCTACATCAATGGGAATGAAGTAGTAAGGGTCGAGAGCTTCAAGATTTTAGGTATCCAGATCATTAACAACTGTCCCATCCTGACACTATAATTAAGAAAGCCCACCAACGCCACTACTTTCTCAGAAGACTAAGAAAATTTGGCATGTCAGCTGCGACTCTCACCAACTTTTACAGCTGCATGATAGAAATCGTTCTTTCTAGTTATATTACAGCTTGGTATGGCTCTTGCTTAGAAGAAACCTGCAAGGAACTACAAAAGGTCATGAAAATAGCCCAATCCATCATGCAAATCCATTGATTCAGTCAAGCAGCCAGCATAATTAAGGACCCCATACACCCTGAACATTCTCTCTTCCACTTTCTTCCATCAGGAAAAAGATACAAAAGTCTGAGATCAAGTACCAACCAACTTAAGAACAGCTTCATCCCTGCTGCTGTCAGACGTTTGAATGAACTTAGCTTGCATTAAGTTGATCTTTCTCTATACCCTAGCTATGACCGTAAACACTATATTCTGGACAGTCTCGTTTCCTTCTCTATGAACGGTATGCTTTGTCTGTATTGTGCACAAGAAACAATGCTTTTCACTGTATTTTAATATATATGATAATAATAAATCAAATCAAATCAAATTCTAAGCTCACATTTCACCATAGGTACAGAACTAGCCCATTCTGTCATGCAATTATGACCAGTTCTGACCATGCGATAACGGTTAGAATGAGTCTCCTCTTTTTCCACTCTTCTTTTTCCACAACTTTTTTATAAAGTGATGCTTGCCAATTCAGTGTGAGTTTAACTATTTAATTGCTGTGACTGTAAAAGACACACACAAATAGGTTTCCTTGTAAGTTTTTAAACATAATATTTACTATATTTTAATCTGGGCCAAAATAAAAATAATAAAAATGCTCTGACTCTTTCTCACAAGTATATACAGATCACATACACATGCACACACGCACGCAAGTCACATAGTGGGAGGATAGATTAAATAGTTTTAAAGTCTAAGAAAAGTAATTGGATACAAATGATGTCAATTAATAACTCAGGCTGCGATCAATGGTTCTGAGGCTTCCGGATTGAGATGATTTACAGATGTTGACAGATGATTTGTATCTTTTGTTCTGGAGGCACCAGCTGTTGGGTTGATCCTTCAAAAAACTACTTGCAGTATGTGGATAGTCAAACGTCAGACAGGGCTCAGGTTCAAATTACAGAATTGATGGAGGGAGAGAGAGTGTCTTCACTTAAGGACCTTTTTTTCTGAATATTACTTCTTCAGTTCTAAGGCCTGCTGTAAACACAATACAAAAAAGTGCGAGTTGGCTCATCACATGATCCATCTCAACAATTGATCAGTTACCTAAATAAGGTCCTGGCATGTTATTCAAGGTCCATGACTTAGACATAATTAAATCATGGCTTGATGAGTTCCTTTCTCAGTTGTAGTTCATTGTCCAAGTGACTGCATCTGATGGGTTTTTCCCACCCAGTTGAATACAGAGGTACTACCTGGATGTTTTGTGACTGGGTCAAGAGATGTTGGCATTCACTGATCTCTAATCTTCGATGGGTTCTTCTAGACATCTTAATTCTGTGCTTACTAGTTTTGAAAATTATAAAGAACAGCTACACAAATGTTCTGTCATCTTAGTAGCCACTGTTTTAAATCTCTGGAATACTGATGTTCAATCTTTTAAAACACAATCAATGGTTTTGGCCCAATAAATAAATAGTTATTTTCGATATGAGGTATGGCTTTATGATACCACTCTGTCTCACTATTCAATTAAACCTTATTAACCTGTTCCTCAACTCCAGTTACTCACTTTTTCAGCATATCTCTCAGTTGCCTGATCATTGATCTCAGTATTGAGAATTTCAGTTGACAGCGGGTGGAGGGGTTGGGGGGGATAGAAATGCAGACTCCACTATGTGACTGCAAGCATACTTCTAACTTCACTCCTAATGGGCTTAATTTGAAGATTATGCACTTCTTTTCTGGATTCCCCCATCTGAAGAATTATTTTCTCCATATCTATCCAATTGAATCATTTTTAATCACTTCAAGGACCTCACTTAAACCAATACTCGCATTTCTAAACTCAAGGGTACGTACCCGCCAGGTTTATGTGCAACATTCTCTTACTTTAAACTTTTCAGTCTTGGTACCATTCTGGTGAGTTTGTATTGTACCCTTTCCAAGGCCAGACTGTCTTTCCTGAGATTTGGTACAAATGCTGCAGATGACTCTGAACAAGTCTCTACACAACTGAAACATCAGTTCTTCACATTTGCATTCCAACTCTTTTGAGGTAAAATTCACTGTCGCATTAATTGTTTTATTAAAAAGGGAAAACGCTGGAAATAATCAGCAAATTTGGCATCAACTGTGCAGAGAGAAATAGAGTGTCGGGTCTGTGACTTTTCATCAGAACTGAGAAAGGATTCCATTACTTCTTGTCCTTGTGCATTTTATTTTAGTGACTTTGGCACCTAAATCTCCTTACTCCCATGCACATTAGAAAATATGTGGGCAATGGTAGTACAATGCTATTGTCATTGCATTATCCAAAGGCCCAGGATAATGCTCTATGACTTGAGTCCAGATCTCCCTCATGGCAGCTAATGAAATTTAAAATAAATGAATAAACCTGGACTACAAAGCCAATCTTAGTAATGCTAACCATGACATCTATCATTGTTGGTTGTTTCAAAACTCATCCGGTTCACTAATGTCCTTCAAGGATAGAAGTCTGCCATATTCCAGGCCCTGCCTACTTATAACTCCAGACCCACAGCAATGTAACAGAATCTTAACTGGTTTCTAAAATGACCCTTTTCCGGCAGCTTTGCCCACTAACTGAGTATGTCTATTTTCCTTTGCAACTTCCTATTCTTATTTAAACAACCTATTGCCTTCTGCCCAATTCTCAATCCCTTTAACTAAGGGATTGCTTCTGCCTCCCGCCAATGATATACCAGGAATCTGTGGGGAGACTCCATGAAGGCAATTATTCCTTGGAGGAGGGGTGGCCTTCTGTTGGGGGGTTGCACGTTTGGGACTCCATGAGGGGTTTCATAGTTCCATTAGAGGTGTTCTATTTTTATTTTTAAAAGTCTTTTGTAAACTAAGCTGGCCCTTTCACCAACTTTAAGTCATAGGATCCGCCCCTTAATTTCTTTTCTGTAAGTGTATGGTGGAAAACATGGTGGAAAAAGCTTCTATGACATTTTTCCTGCCTGCTGTGCCACTCTGCTTAGAAATGATAAAATTCTGCCCAATCTATACAATCCCAAGGTGAAACCCCTAAATACAAATCTCACATCCCACTAAATCAGAGAGTTGTCCTGTTATCCCTACTCATTATCACTGCTCTGTCTCCCACCATCCAACCAATTACCAACTCATGCCACAAGGTTATTCCCAATTCCATGTACTTTCAATTTTTAAAAGTAATATTTTCTAGGAAATCTTATCAAATGTCTTGGAGTTCCATCTAGATACATCCTTGGATAGTCCTCTATGTACCATGACAGTCAGCACTTGAAAAATGAACTAAGTTACTCAAATCTCTTGGATCAGCTTATACCTTTACATTTATTCAGCTATTCTCATGATAGATTCTAATCACTTTTCCACAACTGATGTTGAACTGACAGATTTTCTGGGTTCACTCTGGAGTAATCTTTGTAGTTTTTTAATCCAAAGGCAATTTTATAGCTCACCCTACCCCAGGGTAGAGGCAGGTGGAAGGTGTCGCTGCTACTCTGCATTGTGATCAATACGGGGAAGGAAGGGAGGAGCATTTGCCATTCTGCATTGTGATCAATTTGGGGAGGGAAGTGAGAGGGACCTGCTGCCACTCTGCATCAGAATTGATATGGGGAGCGGAAAGGGGACCTGCTGCCACTCTTCATCACAATCAATATGGGGAGGGAAGGGTTGCTCGCTGCCACTCTGCATTGGGATTGGAATAGGGAGGGAGTGGGGGGTCTGCTGCCACTCTGCATCACAATTGATATGAGGCAGCGAGGGCAATATTTGCTGAGATGTGGGGCTCATGATCAAGCACAGGCCCCTGTGATAGCTGGTGGAGGTGGAGTCAGTGAGGCGGTGTGTGTGTGTGTGTGTGTGTGGGGGGGGGGGGGGGGGGGGGGGGAGTAGGAGGAGGAGTGTGGGGAGGCACTCTTTGAGTCCGGCTTCACCAACAGAGGCCTCTGTCATGTCTCTGCTATTGCAATTGTGCATGGGCAGACACAAAGGTTTGCCCATCAGCAGTAGCTCCCTCTGTTGCTGAAGAAAGCTGGCTGGTGAATTAAGCCTTGCACACTGGCCAGAATTTTTACCATGTCCGCCCCTATTCCAGGGGTGGGTGAGGCTCAGAAAACGGCATTCTCCGTTGGTCTCGGGTGGGTTATACGAACCTCGGGCAGATGTGCCAGTAAAATTCTGCTCACTAGTATCTAGAAACAGTCTCGCCAATTTTTTTCATGCAAGAATTGCATAAAATTGGGAGTAAAGACTCACCCAAAAAAAAGATATGATACTCTCCCATTTTCACACTAGCTGGACACTTAGAATTTTTCTCGAATCTAAAGAGCTTTGGAAAATTATGAATAATACATGAGCAATATACTCAGTACTTCTCAGCTGAAACTATAGGCTCTTTTTTACCATTTTGATTCTAAGTGCCAAGAGGACTTGAAACTGGGAGTATTTCAGATCCGACTCTTAGATCGTTCTGAGGCATCCCCATACTCACTCTGCCTGCAAAAGTATCAATGAATCGGAATTACGCTGCACAAGCCTGTAGGCGGGGCATAACATGCCCAAAATCTCCGATCGACGCTTCCAACTGTGCATGCTCAGAAAAAAATGATAGAATGCAGCTCTCCTGCCACATCCCTCCCAGGCCGGATAATTCCACCCCCCACCGGCCTCACAGACATTGTGCCACCCCACAACGTTACTGACCCCCTTATCCTTGCCCTCTACATCAGCCTACAAACATGGCCCTTCCTCCTTTCCCCTCCAATCACACAGAGATTGGCAATGGACCCTTGTTCCCTCCCACTGATCTCAGGCAGAGTGGCAGCAGAGGCTCCCTTCATCCCCCCTCACTGATCGCAGGCAGAGTGGCAGTGGACCCACTTCCCCACCACGACCCCCCCACCCTTCCCCCCCCAAAAAAAAACCGATCTCAAGCAGAGAGCCATCAGACGCTATGCCCTTTTCTCTTCACTAACCCTCACTAATGGAGCACCGGAATCAGGCTTATATGGAGCATGTCTGTTTCACGTTGGTTCCTGATTGGTGACTGCGTTGGTAAAGAGGGAGCTGCTGGTAAAGTTGGGCATGCGACCGATTGAGTCAATCTAAATACATGCAAATGTATTTAAATGGTCATCACCCTCATTTCAGGCGTGGCCTCGATCACAGTCATTTTCGGCCCTTGGTAAAGGGAAAACTGGCATGGAGGCAGGTGCTGCTCACCTTATGCCCGGCTTTACCAAGTTTTCGTGCCCGAAAATGGGCACAATATGATGGTAAAATCAGGCCCTATGAAATTTAGATGTTTTACCTATGTCCATTATCATTTTCTTCCCCATTTAGTTCTTCCCTTAAGATATATTTAGTTTCAATGTACAATGAGTATTTTGTTCCCTGCCTCTACTGTGAAAATTGATACAAAGAATGGAATTTAACTTGGGCACAGGGAGCCCATCATTTGCAGCAAACTCTATTGGCATCCCCCGCCAATCATTTCTCTGATAGCTCTGATGAATGAAGTTCCTAATTGAAGGAGGGGACCCTGTTGCCAGGGATACTGGCTGACCCACAGTGACATAATTGCTACACTGCTGTATACCCTGTCCCCGAGAGCTGTCCAATCATAGGCTGGCATCACAGCAGTACTTACAGGTCCACATTCAATTTTCTTCCCCCAAAAAGTGGTGAAGAAGGCATTCGGCATGCGTGGTTTCATTGGTCAGAACATTGAATACAGGAGTTGGGACATCTTGTTGAAGTTGTACAAGGCATTGTTAAGGGCACACTTGGAATATTGTGTGCAATTTTGGTCACCCTATTTCAGAAAGGATATTATTAAACTAAAAAGAGCACATTTACTAGGATGCTTCCAGGACTTGATGGATTGAGTTATAAGGAGAGGCTGGCACGTTTTTCCTCTGGAATGTAGGAGACTGAGGGGTCATCTTATAGAGGTCTATAAAATAATGAGGGGCGCAGATCAGTCAATATCTTTTTCCAAAGGTAGGGGAGTCTAAAACCAGAAAGTATAGGTTTAAGGTGAGAGGGGAGAGATACAAAAGCATCCAGAGGGGTAATTTTTCGCAGGGGGTGGTGAGTACCTGGAACAAGCTGCCAGCGGTGGTAATAGAGGTGAGCGCAATTTTATCTTTTAAAAAACATTTAGATAGTTATATGGGTACGATGGGTATAGAGGGATATGGGCCAAATGTGGGCAATTGGTATAGTTTAGGGGTTTTAAAAACAGAAGGGTGGCATGGATAAGTTGGGTCAAAGAGCCTGTTTCCGTGCTGTAAACCTCTATGACTCTAAATAGGTCTTCTCAGTAAAACAATGATCGGAGAGCATGAATACCTATGATTCCACATCCTATGATTAAATACCAGAAACAAATATCTGGTTGTTCAATGTGTTTGTTTGCAATTTAAGAGTCTGTGTATGTCTTTAATTTGTCTGCACAGGGAATGAAAGGCCAAGAAGTTGTACAAATGATCGAGTCGGGTAGACGTCTGGATCCTCCAGTCCGCAGTCCTGTTGAAATGTATGAATTGATGCAAGAATGTTGGACATACAAGTAAGTCCTTTCCTCTAGTTTCAGTTAAATTTTTTAACAGCATAAGACATTTTATTTAAGCAATTTCTAAATCAAATTATCCCAGACATTGCTGATTAAGTATAATGAAATGCTTCTCCTCTGCTTCTGATTTGATTTACGATAATTGGTTGGTTGCATGTTATAAAACTTAAACATAATCTGAACTCATGAGGAAGTTAAACTCTCAAAAGTTAAAACACTGAAAGAGTTTATTAAAAGTTACATATATTTTTACAGTTTACTATTTAGAATAATAGTTAAAATGTTCAGGTGAAATTCCTTGACTATTTTAAAGTCAGTAACGCATTGCAATAAGGAGTTGTTGACTAGATTAAAAGATAAATTAAATGTGAGTATCACAGAGAGAGGAATCTCTATTCCACTGTGTACTGAAAGATAAACCTAATCCAATTTTGAGCCTCTAATCCATAAAAACCAAACCTCATTAAACAAATGAAGGATATTGATGATAAGTGGGAATTTTCCATAGAAAAAAATAAATGGAAAGTTTATGGTTGCTTGTGAATTTTTTTGTGAAATGATTGAATAATCTTAACCCAAATCCTAATGAGTCTGGTCCAGAGCACACAATGTGGAAACTGGTGGCTGATTAAAGTGATATAGTAAGACTTTCCCTGGTTACCTAGCTCCTGCTAATTGGATCCACTCTGTTAAACTAACTGCTAGATTGACTGATCAACTCAATGTGGCCACCTATGGCTGCAGACATTCAACCAAAGGGAATTGATCAGAAATGCTCCCTAAACTGTTCACAAGCATATAACGCAGCATGAACCCACCTCTAATAAGGCTGCATCAACCAATGTTCACTTCAACACCTTAACATGGACCTTTTATGTAGCAATGTCAGGACCAGCCATTTTGCAGGAAGGGTAGTGAATACAACATAAGAATGAGCAGCAGGAACAGGCCATCATTTGGCACCTCGGGGCTGTCCTGCCTTTTGATAAAATCATGACCTGATTGTAACTTCAACTCCACTTTCCAGTCTGCCCTCCACAACTCTCAACTCCTTTGTCAATCAAAAATCCATCTAACTCAGCCTTAAACATATTTAATGACTGCTGCTCTCTGTAAAGACTACTCCAGACCCCTTGAGAGCAAATAAATTCTCCTCAATTCAGTTTAAATGGGAGACTTTAAATTTTTAAATTATTTCCTCTAGTCGTCAACTCTGACATAAGGGGAAACATCGCCTCGGCATCCACCCTGTCAAGGTCTCTCAGGATCTTATATATTTTAGTAAGATCATCTCATATTCTCCTAAACTCCAAAGGTACGGTCCAACTTATTCAATCTTTTCTCAATAGATAATCACATCATCCCAGGAATTAGTCAACTGAACCTTCTCTGAACTGCTTCTAATGGAATTATATTCTTTCTCAAGTAGGGAGACCAAAACTGTACTCAATTATATCAGATGCAGTTTAAACTGAGTTGCTATACAGCTGCAGCAAATACTCGACATCTCTTTGCAATAAACACCAACATTATGTTGAAAGCAAATTACTGCGAATGCTGGAATGGTAACTTTGACAAAAGATCATCTGAACTCGAAACGTCCGCTCTTTTTTCTCCTTACAAATGTTGCCAGATCTGCTGAGATTTTCCAGCATTTTCTCTTTTGGTACCAACATTCTGTTTCCTTGCTAATCACTTGCTATATCTACGTAATCTTTTGTAATTCATGTACTTAGGCACCAAAACGTTCCTGCACCACAACATTCTGTAGTCGTTCTCCTTTAAAATAATATGCTTTTTTTCATTCTTCCTACCAAAGTAGACATGATTGCATTTTCCCACATTAAGTTTCACCTGCCATTTTTTTTGCCCACTTGCTTTATCTGACTGATTTTCTTTCATGTCCTCTTGCCAACTTGCTTTTCTACCTATAGAGGCATAGCGGTTTATAGCATGGAAATAGATCCTTCAGTTCAAATTGTCCATGCCGCCCTTTTTGACATTAGCAAATTTTTCAATTATATATTTGGTCGCTTCATCCTGTCATTGATATAGAACAGTGTTGGGCAACCTGTGGAGGGGGGCCATATGCGGCCTATCAGGGTTTTGAATGCAGCCCATAAGACATTTTGTTGGCCATTGCCACATTCTGCTGATTTTCATCCACATAGTTTATTCCTACTGGCATGAATGAAGTGAAACTCACGTAAAGCAAGGACAAGTGAAGTGAGGTGCATGCTGATTGAACACAACATATATTCCATTGAGAAAGGAAGATTGTATGGGTGGGATGCACAATCCATAGCTAACTAAGGAAGTTGAGGATAGCATCAAATTGAAAGGAAAAGTGTGTAATGTTGTGACGATTAGCGGTAGGTCAGGGGTTTGGATAGGTTTAGAAGCCAGCGAAGAACAAGTAAAGACAGTAAGGAGAGAGAGATTAGAGTATGAGAGAAATAGCTAGTAATATAAAACAGATAGTATAAGTATTTACAAAGGAAAAAAGTTTTTAAGTGAGCATTGGCCCCTTAGAGGGCAAGACTATAGAATTAATAATTCTGTCTTTTTACTATGTTTACAAACTCTGGCTCTATCTGCTTTTGCACGCTTAAGTTTATACAATCAATCCTTTCCTCTAGATTCATTGCCCATATGTGCTACCCTGCTCTATTACCTTGTCCTTTCTCTTTAATTTATCACATCTCTTCTCATGTGATCCCTCTCACTTGCTATTTAGTTTAAAGTCCTCTCTTCCACCTAAGGTTTAGGATTTGCCAGAACACTACTCCCAGCACAGTTCAATTGAAGTTTCACATGGCAAGTACCCCAGTTGCCACTAGGTAAATATCACGAATTGTGGAATGAGACCTTTAAGTGGGCATTCATTTCCCACTAAAAGATATCAATTGATGATGGGACAGAAAGGCCATTCCACAGGCCTTCCCCAATCTGGACTTAATCAGAGCAGTAGCAGAAATGTGATGGACGCCTGCACCCATCCACATCCTCCTGCCTGATGTCCAACCCCACCAGCCACCAAACCCAGTACTGGAGAGAATATTGGATTCTGCTCATCATCCCTAAGTCAGAACTTTGTAGGTTCAATGTCCACTCCTGGAACTGAAGCACAAAATCTAGAGGCTGACAATCCAGCTCATGAATGAACAAATGTTAAAAGTATCATCTTTTGGGTGAACATTTAAACTGAAGCCCCATCTATCCTTTTAGCTGGACATAAGAGATCCTGTGGCTGTATTCAAAGAAAAGCAGGAGACAAGCAGTGTGCCTCACCCACTGAAACAAATAATTTGGTCTTCATCTCATTAGATATTTGCGCAACTTTGCTGCATGCAAATTGGCTATGTTTTTCCTACTTTACAACAAAGCTTACGATTCAAACATATTTCACCAGCTGTAAAGCGCTTTGCATCGTTCTGAAGTTATGAAAGATATTATAGAATGCAAATCTTTCCTTTTAACAGTGGCTGTATGAAAACTGTAGACATTCCTAACCTTCCCTTCAATCTAATCCTATAGCAAGAAGAAATTTGTTCTCCTTTCTTCCCCCATGCCTCAAATGCCTTAATCAATTGCTGCAGGCTCTTATTCCCCGTTCCCTCTTTGCTTCCTTATTACTGTAGAAGGGCAGCATAAACAACATATTGTGTATAAATATCGTTGTCAGTGGAGAAACAATTTCCAAGGTACTTCACAGGAATATAATCAGACAAAATCCAGAAGCATCAGCTCATTGTTTAGTAATGAGTGGGATACCCAGCTGAGTTCTGCAGTGATGGGACCTCCCCGTCTCTTAGATGTTGCAAAGCTGCTGAAAAGATATTCTAGATGAAAGCTGATCTTCAGTCTCCCTAGCAGCAGCCAGCAAAGGAGAAAAGACTTTTTATTGCTGTTGCTCTAATGAGGTCAAAGAACTGAACTGCTGTGACTACTCATTGCTACTGGGCCACAAAGCTAGCAGATATTATAATTCAATGTCACTTGTTCAATCTCCTAAGAGCAGGAGGTAGACTTTACAGCTGGGGAAAATGGTGTATCACATCTACTTCCAGATTAACTTGCTGCAAAATGTAGTTATTGTGCACTTTTTCTTTTGTCTCTTTAGAGCTGCTGAACGGCCAGGCTTTGTCACTGTGGAGCACAAGCTGCGTGACTACTACTACAATGTGTCAAAGGAATAGCACGCTTAATAGTAATCTCACAGAGAAACTTTTAAACAGGACTCAAAGATATTTGGATTTTCTATGATATTCGCATGCGACTTATCAACGTAAATCTTGTTACAAATTTAAAAATGGCCAAAGATTTGGGGTGGGGGAAGAGGGGGATGCTGCAAAGGGTGGAATGCCTCTGTTTACACCTGGAAAACCAGGAATCTGTGTGCAAGATGCTTATTTCAGGATTTTGCCTATATGTTGTTTCCCTTTCAATTCAAATCTGTGCGACCATGATGTCCCACAAATGAGAGGGATATTCAGTTGGGATGATTCCATGAGCTGGATTTTACTAGCTCTTTGAACATGGGTTGGGAGTTGGGGGTGATGTTGTAGAATGGTATCAGATGGCACAAAGGACAGCACCCTTCAACATAACATTCCTTCACTAATACACTGCATTTCTGGTTTGGGAATAGGGTGATGGCATTCTGCCACATTTGTGTTGGCTAAATGACCTCTGGGAATCTGAGGGATTAAGTGGAATGATTTTTATATTCTAATTTATCACAGCACAAAATATTTGAAAGAACCTTCACTTCTTAATCGGAAGCTGTGTGCTAAAATCCCACTCCAGG
The DNA here is from genome assembly GCA_024679065.1 of Sphyrna mokarran. NCBI lineage: Eukaryota > Metazoa > Chordata > Chondrichthyes > Carcharhiniformes > Carcharhinidae > Sphyrna > Sphyrna mokarran. Next base: position 81,472,130 of record JAGIQG010000006.1, read on the forward strand.
AGTTAAGTGTGTAATCTAGTTTGACACTCTGCTGCAATAGTGAAGGAATGCCGTATTGTTGGAGGATGTTGTCTATTTGTCAATTTGTATGTTGAGTGTCTGCTGCTGGTATGGGTGGTTCAAATGGACATTAAAGATCCCATTTGAAGAAAAGGGAGGAGTTACGTAAGGAGTGGCATACACTCTTCCCTCAATTAACACCACAAAACAGGTTAATCGCATTGTTGTTTATAGGATTTCACAATATGCAAAATGACTTCTATTTTCCTATTTAACAATAGCTAGTTCAAAGTAGTTCATTGTATGTGAAATGCTTTTGAGCAACTTCTGAGAGACGTATGTTCATAAGAGCCCTCAACTGGAGACTTTGGCCCAGATTTTCATCTTCAAGGCACGATTTGTCAGTCGGAATATTGTCATGATCTCACCCACCTGCATTATTTTATTGGTGGAATGATGAGTAAGGTGTGAAGTTGAGGTTGTTACTGCCCAAAATAGTCTCAAGCTATGAATGAAGGTGAGAAAAACTGAAGCAACTGGCTTTTCTGGGACATCAGTCTAGTTCTGAACATGAGTTTTAGGCACATTAGCCTTCACCTCTCACCCTATCCACACCCACCAACCCCAACACCCTTCGTTGAGTGGGGAGACAATGAACTAGTGGTACTATTGCTGCACTAGAAACTAGAAATTCAGCTCTGGGAATCGGGTTCAAATTCCACCACAACAGGTGGTGGAATTTGAATTCAATAGAAACTGTGTGGAATTATGAATCTACTAATGACCATGAAACCAAAGTCAAATTAAATACAGAGCCATTCTAAAACTTCTCCAAAAAAATCTTCCTTGGAGGTCATAAAATATTGATCAAAGTAAACTTCACCGTCTCCTTCATAGCTATATCAACAATCCTAGCTGAGCCAAATCCAGTAGTGGATTTTGGACATTCACCAAGCATTCATAACAAGATTTCATTGTGCAATCATGTCAACAAGGCTTCCAGATCTGAATACATTAAAACCTTTAAAGTAGTGTGCTATATGGCCATTGCTCCAATGTTTCAAAGGCTAAACAATTGGCTGACATTACAATAAATTGAAAGATCAAAGTGCAACATGTATCTTACACAATTAATTCTGAATCTCAATACTTAAATATTTAAATAAAAGAACCAATTCATCTGATTCAGTATAAGTACAACAGATATTGTGATTTGGCCTGATGCATGTTGGCAAATTACATGCGGGTAACATTGCCTTCAGCTATTTTGCTGTAATTTATTAAACTGAATTGTCTGAAGCACCCAGAACTTTTCTGAGCATCTGTGGAATCCAATAATTCACCAATTCAGTTTAAATGAAATGACAAAAAAATTTAAAACTGAAAGGAGTCATTAATTGTTTTTATTAATTGGTAGTTATAAAAGATATTTCACTTGGGTTCACCTACTTGGAGTTTTTTTATTCCAAACTGAGATATATACAAGATTCAAGACCGATTAAACCACTTTGCAAGGCTCTTCATTAATTACTCAATTTATCACCCTTGTTTCTGATTATTGATTTTCTTTCCTCAAAGGAGGATTGCCTCTATGGTCCATCTCTGAATCATATGAACATATAAAATCAGTGGTAAGAAAGAACCAACTGGTCCATTAAGCCTGCCCATATCATGTTGGCGTCATGACATACCTTCCCTGCCATTTGCAGCTATGTAATCTTGTGGGAGCAAGAAATAAAAACATGGTTTTTTAGGGAAAGCATACTCTTGATAAATCCTTTCCAACTACCTCATGTAATTGAAAGCAGTCCAGGCAAATATATGGGCCCAGTTACCTTCTATTTGATGAGTGGCCTACGCCAGTCAAGAATTCATCAATATTTGTTTTAGAATCCCTGAGAAATATCTCTGCAATGATGTCACATGAAAATGATGTAATCATGTACCTCCATGCAACTGCTGTCATTGTGATGTGTGCCTAGAACAAATTGAAAATGTTCACAAATGTCTATAATTCTTTAGTAATGTTGTGCTTATGTCTCCCCCCATAAAAGGCAACAGTGGCTTAGTCAGTAATTTTCAAGACTGAGATTGTTAGATTTTTGTTAAGTAAGGTCATTATATGGCCCAAGGACAAATGAGTGGCATTGGGGTACAAATTTTCCATAATCTCCTTGAATGGCCTACTCCTGTTCCTATAACTGTCTCCTCTTTGGTAATGCCAGAGTCGCATTGTACAGAAGGTTCAATCACAGCTTCAAAGATCATTGAACATATAAATTGAAAAATATTATAACGCAATTGCTTGATCAAATTATGTTAATATTTTCATGCATTTTTGATGCAGTCTTGCTCACAACCATATATAAAAAGATACTGGTTAAAGGTCCCTGCCCCTGTAGGAGATGAGAAAGGAGATGGGTAAGGTTGAGAATTTGGTGGATTGCTGTCAGGACCTTCCTGCTTTCATTGGAAGTAAGCTCTGGGTGAGCATTTAAGGGGCCCTTCCCACCTCCACTCTGATCTTCCCAACTTTAATAGGCCTGCCAACGTGTAGCCTGCACATCTGGTAAAATAATGCATGTGGGCTAGAAGGGTTGAGTGGTACCCCTCAAACTGTATTAATCTGTCCGTGATCAAGAAAGTCAATGTGAGGCAGGGCGTGGCTACTAATGTGTTTTCCCTCCCATCTTCTTGTGAATCTCATCCCACAAACCATACCTCCAACCTCCCCCAACCTTTCCCCTAGGTCGCTTTGAAATCCTGGGACATTGGGCAGTGTTGTTTTGACAGTAGCCCAGGCCTCCTCCATGGCAATAACAAGTGCAATAATCTCTGATTGGCCAGCAGCCTTTGGCACGCAGGAGGTTGTCTTCCAGGGTCTAAAATCTGGAGGAAGGTCTCCTGCTGCCCACATATCTGCCAGATGAGTAGAAGATACAATGGGCCTGCCTTTTCGGAGCTTTTTCAGGCAATGTGCGAGACAGCTGCCAAGAATGGAAGATTCCACCCATAGACAAAATCATCAAAGAAATGGAGGGATAACATATCCAGGAAATGATTGATAATCAGGGAGCATAATTCTAATAAGCAAGTATTAAAGTCTTTTTTATGATCTAATTGTTCTGAAATAGTACAAAAATTTACTTTTTTATTTTTGCAAACTTACATCAGTCAAATTAATGTTATTAATGGAGATCTCTTATCCTATTTAAAACCAAATTCACCTTCACGGGATCCATATTGTATTGTGCTCAGAAATATTTGTGCTGCAGTTTCTTAACACAGTGGTTTCACCATTACCTCATGCATTCTGGAGAAAAGTGACATGAGGAGGTAATCTGTATTGACAAAGTGGAACCTTGGCTGCTGCTGCTGCCAGTGCATATCAGAAAATCATGAGTAAACTTGCCATCGACAGGCATCTAATGCCAAAGGATAGAGATACCTCGTTGCTGGTACAGAGATTTTCTGCTTTTACCTGCAGTTATTTCCACCACCGGCAGGGTCAAAAAATCCTGGCCCTCTTATCATTCTTATTATTCTGAGATTGATAACTTTCCATGTTAAAAATCTAGGTGAGGACTTGATGTGATGATGAATATTATATTCCATGTAAGTCATATAAATAAATGAAGAGTTCAATCAACTGAATCAACTTGGCATAGAAGCTCACCTGCAGGATCCTCAAATTAGAATTTAAATTAATGTGTGGAAAATTGAGAATTGAGAACCTAACTTTCTGACCCATACTCCCAGCTGATGGAGTTCCACAACGGGCAATTCGTTAAAGGTGCCCTGAAGCTGTTAAGCACAAACTAGCAAAAGTGATCTCATCAAACCAGAGCATATTTTGTAAAAGAAGTAATAACATCTTCCAGTGGTGTAATAATGCCAAGCTAAAAGGCAGGTTTCTTTTTGTGACTTAAAGCAGACTCACCTGAGAGAGAGGGATGGAATCTGCTTGCTTCATTGAGTTTTTTTTTAAGCAACACAGCACGGGAAACAGGCCCTTCGGCCCAACGAGCCCGCGCCGCCGTCATACTATATAGTAGCAAATCCATTATCCTATTTTAATATTCCTATATAATAATATATATATTATTCCTAATATGGAAAATTCTCACTATAGGGACAGTTTGTTTCCCAATCAGCCTAAGAGCGAATTTTTGGGTTGTGGGAGGAAACCGGAGTGCCCGGAGAAAACCCACGCAACCGCGGGGAGAACGCGCAAACTTCCGCAGACACCAGCCCAATTCCAAGTGTCTGCACAGCCACATCGATAGTCTCTGAGCTGTCATGGTGCCCTTCAGATGGTCCACATAAAGCACTCATTTATGACATGAGGTACCAGGCAACCCATGAATCAACATCCAAGAGCCGTACCCACACCACCTGCCGAATGCAGTTCTTAGCATAGAAACTTATAAAATTATAAAATTCCAACACAGTGAGGGTAGATTCAGAAAGAATGTTCCCAATGATGGAGGAGTTTAGAACTAGGGGTCATAGTTTGAGGATAAAGGATAAACCTTTTAGAACTGAGGTGAGAAATTTCTTCACCCAGAGGGTGGTGAATGTGTAGAATTCACTACTATGGAATATAGTTGAAGCCAAAACGTTGTCAGATTTCAAGAAGGAATTAGATATAGCTCTAGGGAGTAAAGGGATCAAGCGATATAGGGTAGAAGGGGATCAGGATATTGAATTCAATGATCAGTTCTAATGAAAATGAATGGCTGAGCATGTTCAAGGGGATGAATGGCTTACTCCTGCTTCTAGTTTCTATGTTTCTATTACTGCAATGTAATTTTTTACAATGATATTTGTAATATTCATTGAAACATTTTGCTATACCTAATGCAGACAAAAAATGCATGGATTCACTTTGCAAAACTCGTTTAATTAAAAATGTGTCATTTGAATTGACAAATTTGGTCTGTTTTTCCATTAACACCACCTTATCCTTATGGGAAGACATTCTGGTAACTGATTTGTCTAAGATGATTACATTGATGATTACTGCTTTAAAGAACACATTTGCCTGGCGAAGACACGAGAGTGTCGAAAGCTCGCAAATTTACTATCAAATAAATCAGTTGGATTTAAAATTGGTGTTGCTAAATTCTTACTGAGTTCTTACTACCCCAGTCCAACGCCAGCATCTCTACAACTTAAAGAACACAATGCAGCTGTGACAAATTGTTTGCCTTTTTAATTGGCCCAAGTTATCCAGGATCTCAGCAATTCTTAGAACCATCAAATCACATGCAACAGGGTCAATTTTCCTCTGAATTTTGACTAACTTCCTGCATAATTCCAGAAATAAGCACAAAATTGGGAATGGTTCAGTATCATCTCCACTAGATTTCCTATTGAAAGTGATTTAAAGTGTTCAAGATGGCTTCCTAAATACAAGTGAAAACATTGACAACTTGAACAGGACCCAGGAAATCAGTCAGAGTCAAGGCATTGTATGAAGTGAGTAGATTTTGCCTACCAACGTTAAGCTGCTGTAGAGTTATGGAGAAAAATTGTCCCCAATATCTCTACCTGTACTCCTAGTCCTGTTCCTACTCTGATATTGTCCACTTCAATTTATCTGCTTAGACTTTTGTGGAACATAAGCCCTAGTATACACCTTTTGACACTGAATGGCTTCTGTGCAGCAGAATTAGAACATAGAACATAGAACATTACAGCGCAGTACAGGCCCTTCGGCCCTCGATGTTGCGCCGGCCAGTGGACCCTCTAACCTAAACTATTCCAATATCATCCATATGCCTATCCACCAACCATTTGAATGCCTCCAAAGTAGGCGAGTCCACAACTGCTGCAGGCAGGGCATTCCACGCCCTCACCACCCTCTGTGTAAAGAACCTGCCTCTGACATCCGTCCTATAACTACCACCTCTTAATTTAAAGTTATGTCCCCTCGTGTTGGTCATCACCATCCGAGGAAAAAGGCTCTCACTATCCACCCTATCCAGTCCTTTGATCATCTTATACGCCTCAATTAGGTCACCGCATAACCTTCTTCTCTCTAATGAAAATAACCTCAGGTCCCTCAGCCTTTCCTCATAAGGCCTTCCCACCATACCAGGCAACATCCTGGTAAACCTCCTCTGCACCCTTTCCAATGCTTCCACATCTTTCTTATAATGCGGCGACCAGAACTGTACGCAATACTCCAAGTGCGGCCGCACCAGAGTTTTGTACAGTTGTAACATAACCTCACGGCTCCTAAATTCAATCCCTCTACCAATAAAAGCTAACACACCGTACGCCTTCTTAACAACTTTATCAACCTGGGTGCCAACTTTCAAAGAGCTATGTACTTGTACCCCAAGATCCCTCTGCTCGACAACACTATTAAGGGTCCTTCCATTAGCCCTATATTTCATATGCCTGTTATTCCTACCAAAGTGAATCACCTCACACTTATCCGTATTGAATTCCATTTGCCACCTCACGGCCCAGCTCTGCAACCTATCTATGTCCCTCTGCAAACTGTAACATCCATCCTCGCTGTCTACAACTCCCCCCACTTTGGTATCGTCAGCAAATTTACTAATCCAACCCTCTACACCCTCATCTAGGTCATTTATAAAAATGACAAACAGCAGTGGCCCCAAAACAGATCCTTGAGGTACACCACTTGTAACTGCACTCCAGGTTGAATATTTCCCATCAACCACCACCATCTGTCTTCTATCAGCTAGCCAATTCCTAATCCAAACTGCTAAATCACTTTCAATCCCATGCATCTGCACTTTCTGCAGTAGTCTACCGTGGGGAACCTTACCAAACGCTTTGCTAAAATCCATATACACTACATCAACTGCCTTACCTTATAGATATATAATTATATCTAGATACCTGACACCCAAATTTCCATAGGAGTTATGCCAAATTCCTCTGTAACTCTAGCAGTAATCTTTGTAAACAGGGAGCAGGTTATATGGGATTTCAGCTGATTTCTGGATTCTCTGATCTAACAGACAGAATCTTTGCCTGTTCATTGCAATGTGAGGATGTGCAAGTGGACCACACCATCGATTGTGTGACGGTGTAACCTGGTCCTAAAAAAAGAGAATTTAAAAAAAATTAAAATAGTGTCTCAAAAGAAGAGCAGAGTCACCTCCCCCAACCCCAAAATTAATAGACAAGCACCAGATTCCATTGATGGATGGACCATACAGATCCTGATACTAAAGATTAAAGTATAGTAAGCTCTGGTTAGGGATGTCCTTTTATACCACATTTTACAGACAATGAAGTCTGTCTTAAGTAATAAACATTCTGGGCCTGAATTTACTAAAGAACTAATTCAATTTGGATTCCAAGCCATTGAATTCCAGACATCTTAAAAACTTGACTACCGCCTCCTCAATAACCCAGTCTCTAGTAGCAAACTTATGTTCATTCAATGGTACAATTCATTGGACTGTAAGCCTATTACAGCATGATTAGAAAGGCCTCCTATGTTATCTTGGAATACAATCAAATACAAATGACACTTTTCTTAAAGAATATGACATCCTGGTGAATAAGGAGCTGAATTTTATTTACCCAACTTCTTGCACTGCTTGCGCAGGCACATTTACCATCCTGTTAGTTCAACATTTTGCTACTTCCTCAAGGTCTTAACTGACCACCCTTTCATTACACCCTATGCAAGTCTGTTCCATCGACCTGCATTCATTGCCTCAGCCCTCGGATGCTTCTGCTGCTGTCAAAGGTCGCAGGAATGCTTGTTCTCTCAGGGCTCAACAGGCTGACTGCTTTCCAAGCCTTTTACAAGAACGCATTTCATGGTTGGGATTCAAATGCCTGACCAAAATGACCCCACCATCCAATTGACTGTCCTGCCAAGGAGGTTTCACATTATATCAGAACACGCCAGGACCACTGTGGTGTGCACAAGTCAGGATTAATCTGGATGGATGGCTGAAACCTTGTGATGTGGGAGCCAGGAGCTGCAGTGGAGACTCGGCCCAGTGGAGCCTCCAGCAGCAAGTGTATGTCTGCAGCAGGCAATAGTGCATGATGAAAGCCTTTGTGGGAGCAGGGGAGCAGTGGAAAAGTTGGGGACGTAAGGCAGTAAGAGATGGAGTGATTTTGGATGCAAGAAAAGAGTGGAAGATGGGGACTCTGAGTGGGGTATTTGGGGGAAAGAATGGGACCATGAGCAGGGTAGAGCGTAGGAATAGAGAAGAATGGGATGCTGAATGGGTAACTCCAAGGGAAGAATGGGAATGTGAGTGGGGAAAAGAGTTGTGGGGGAAGAATGGGATGCTGAGTACTGGTGTCTGGGGAAGAATGGGACTATGAATGAGAAGGAGGGTATGGAGAAAGGAATCAGTTGAAGAATCCTGGGAGATAAAGTGAGAGAATGAGTGGTATGATGGAATAGTTACTACTATAAGGGCAATGGCATGCAGGAGGGCAGAAAGATAACAGTACAGCAATCATAGATGAAGGTTTGTTGGAGGGAAGACAAAATGAACCATGGATCCTTGCTGGGATGGGGAGGACAAGGAACTTCCATGGTAAGAAAAAAGGGACTTCGACATTCACTGTAATGGGCTAAAGGATAATGGGGAGGATTTAAGGGACGGTTAACACCAGAGGGCAGGGATAAATGATGATGGAGGGTTGGGGGAGGGAGATCATGGTTCATGGGGGCAGGGTAAAATATTTTTGACTGAGCCTCCAATAACACATCGCCATAGCTGCTCCAGGACTGCCCAGTACCTCAGAGAACAGATATAAAAATATTAGATGGACTTAAGGTTATCAAATGCAGATCAGCTCAATTAGTCAACTAAAGAGGAACACAAACACATAGTTCTAATTAGATAGGGGTAGTTGTATTGAAAGGGTATCCACTCAGCATTGCCCTAACTTTGCTGATCTTCTTCATAAGTCATCATAGTTAGGGCAATGATTACTTCCTTTAAACATTGTGCACCGAGTTCAAAATTCCATCAAATGGCTTTGACAAGAGAATTTCATGTAATTAATCTGAAACCAATGTCTTCAAGAACAAAAGGAATTCTGACCCCAAGTAAATACCTTAAGATTTCAGCTATCCTTCGTCAGACTGTAATATTGCCTGGTGGAATTGAACTCAGGCAGTTATTGTTTTGATCTCCAGTGTGAACAGAACTCCAGGCAATAGCCTGTGCTGCCTACCATGAACCAGAAAGTACTCTGGCCTTCATTAAATCTGCCAATTGCTAAAACGTTGGTACTGAGATCTTCATCCATTGTGGAATCCGTCTGGAAAGACAGTTCACCTTACAATCAGTCAACTTCCCCTCGGAAGGAACATTCCAAATGACTTCTGATTCTGGACTCTGGTCACGTGTAAAACCTGAACTTTGACATGCCTTGAACCCTCTTCCTTCTTCTTTCTCCCTTATTTATTGTGTGAGTACAAAAGGGCTAGACATTGCGAAAACCCTCTCTTGCATGCACTTGCATATGCATGTGTGTTGTGTGTAAAATAAACCAACACTTTTTATTTTACCTTACCTCAAGTTTGCTGTGCAAGTTATTCACAGAGGATTGAAACACTCTTAATTTAAGGGTTGGGAAAATATTCCATTCATACTTGGAGAAATCAGAATAAAAGAACAGATTTTTGTTTATGGACGGTGAGAGCGGAGATATCAGGGCAGTTCAACTTGACCCATCTTGTGTCCATGATATATTCTCCCCATTTCAATGATGCCCAACTTGCTCAATCTTTCTTCATAAGTCACTATAGTTAGGACAGTGATTACTTCCTTTAAAACCCTGAGATGGAAAGCATCTTGTCCTATTGATCTGCCATTCCAGTGCTATTGTTTTCTTCATCTTATTTTGTTTGCATAATTTTGCACCATTAATTTCTTTGACATGTCTCCTATCCCTTCTAAAATTATGCAACAAGTCTGCCACTTCCTTATTTTCACTGACATCACTGTCATCAGTTTTCTAGACAACTTTGCTGTTCCTCACAAATTTTTTTCCTAAAGTAATTGTAAAAGCATTTTATGTTAATTTTGTTATCCTTTGCAAGTTTTTTTTTTATTCTCTTTATGTAGTTCTTACTAACTGACTTATTACTTTAGCTATTCTTTGTATCTCAGCCTGTTGTTAGGATTTATATACTTTTTACATTTTGTAAGTTTCTTTCTAATTTTATGTTGTCTCTTATGTCTTTAGTCTTTCATGACTTTTTTTTTAGCAAATGGGAATTTTTCCTGTTGGTAAATAAACTGGTTCGGTGATAAGTCCCGTACCCCTGCCATCAATTCCATTTCTCCCTCTAGCAATTATGTCAAGATAAACCAGACTTTACAAAGTTAGAACTCGATTTGAGCCTAGTCTGTTTCAATGTTTGTGGGTTATGGGCATCACTTACAAGGGCAGGATTCATTGGACATCTCCAACTGCTCTTGAGAAAGTAGTGGTGAGCTGCCTTCTTGGACTGCTGCAATACTCTGGATGAGAATTCCTCCATAGTGCTGTTAGGGAGGGAATTCCAGTATTTTGATCTATTGACAATGATGGAGAGGCAATATTTTTCCAAGTGGGGATAGTACATGACTTGCAGGGGAACTTGCAGATGGTTGTTCCCTACGTGTTTTGGCTGAAATCTTACCATTATTCACACCAGCAGGATTTTCCCATCCAGCTGCAGTGAATGGAGGTTTGTCGAGCTGCCAAATTCGCCGACCTCATTGCAGCAGGAGGGTAGCATGAATGGCAAGTAAAATCAAGCCTCTTGTTTTTCTTGATGGTATTGTAATATGAAGACAGGGAACATATTTTAAACAGCTGTCAGTCTTTGCTATTTTGAAAGAATGTGATGTATTAGTCACATGACTTACAGATGGTCTGCAAGCAGCATTAGTTAAAGTCAGATGTATGCTTCACATTCTCCCAGTTAAGATTATCTGTATATCTTCAATAAGGAACCAACATAATTGTCTTCTTTGTGTATGATTGGTATGCTTACATCAAACAGAAAAAGATTGTAACATGTTTGTGAAGATTTGGCAGAATACAAGCCCTGACCACTTCACATCCAAAAGAATGTAAAAGCTGGTGTGAAAGTGTAATATCTATAAGAGTGCATACCAAACAGCATAAAGACACGACCCACAAAATGCCCAGCCGAGCAATGTAGTCAGATGATGACCAGCACATTGACACACAAAATGAGCTCACACTCAAAGAATGTACATCAAAGAATGTATTGGTACAGCGATACCAACAGGAAACCTCATCATGTCAAGAGCTTTAGAAAGAAGAAGTATCTTTTGTTTGATAGGAAGACGATCAATATGTTCTAACCCTAACCCTAGCTCTTCAGCTTTATGACCTGACCAAGGAGACTACAATTGAAATTGATGCATCCCAAAGTGGATTTGGAGCGTACCTTCTCCAGAAAAAGAAGCCTATTGCTTTTGTTTCCAAGAGTTTGTCCACCACGTAGGCTAATTATTCAAATCTAGAACATAAGACCTTGGCACTGGCGCCCAGTGAGTCTACACCTACTTATTTGGAAAGATGTTTGTTAGAGTCATAGAGTCATAGAGATTTACAGCATGGAAACAAGCCCTTTGGCCCAACTTGTCCATGCCACCCTTTTTTTAAAACCCCTAAACTAATCCCAATAGCCCGCATTTGGCCCATATCCCTGTCTACTCATCAAATCCATGTAACTATCTAAACGTTTTTTACAAGATAAAATTGTACCAGCCTCTACTACTACCTCTGGCAGCTTGTTCCAGACACTCACCACCCTCTGTGTGAAAAAATTGCTCCTCTGGACACTTTTATATCTCTCCCTTCTCACCTTAAACCTATGCCATCTAATTTTTGACTCCCCTACCTTTGGGAAAAGATATTGATCATCTATCTTGTCTATGTCCTTCATTATTTTATAGACCTTTATAAGGTCACCCCTCAGCCTCCAATGCTTCAGAGAAAAAAGTCCCGATTTATTCAGCCTCTCCTTACAACTCAATCCATCAAGCCCCGATAGCATCGTAGTAAATCTTTTCTGCACTCTTTCTAGTTTAATAATATCTCTTCTATAATAGGGTGACCAGAATTACAGTATTCCAAATGTGGCCTTACCAATGTCTTGTACACCTTTGACAAGATGTCCCAACTCCTGTATTCAATGTTCTGACTGAACTATTAAGTTTGTTGTGGAAATTGATCATAAACCACTCAATATGATCTGACACAAATCTCTAACTTATTCACCACAAAGTTACGAGTTTACTGGTAGTTATAAGGCTATAACTGTGACGAATGCTACAAGACAGGCAAAATCATGTTGACATCTGACACTCTAAGCCATCTACCTAAGAGGTCACAAACTGCAGAAATTTCCCTGGATCTACAATTAGATCTTTTGGACATTGAAGTAGAAGACATTCTGAACATTATCCTTGTGCATTTTGGACAATCTAATTGCAGGAAAGACCCTATACTGCAACAATGGAAGACAGTGACTGGCAAGTGGTCAGAGTGCATTCAAGACATTTTGTAGGCTGCAAGACCATTTTGACACTATAGAAATGGACCCAGAATATCTCAAAGACTCATCTTTAAGGGAAAGCAAGTTACCACTGCAGATCTAAACAACTCGATAATTGCACCAGTCATTCATGGAGATTCATTGAACCAGAAATTTTGTCAGAGAGATGGTATATTGCCTAGAATTGACCAAGACATTGAAAAGGCTGCGAATGAAAATGAGAGCCATAATTAAACTCCCATGCCTAGCAACCAGGAAAAAATATTATTGTCCCAGGATGGAGATTAATTATCTCCAAACATCCATAATCATCTTGCTTTTTGCTAAGTGTGACTCAGACCAGAAGAGGGCTTTCTGTCTGATTCCCATTTATTTCAATCTAAGGTCCCTTGATGCCATATTCGGTTAAGTGCTGACATGATGTCATTGGCAATCACTATCACTTCATCTCTGGAGTTCAATTATTTTATCCATGTCTGGATTAAAGCTATAATGAAGTCTAAAGCCAACTGGTCCTTGTAGAATTTAAACTGAGCATCAATGAACAAATTATTGCTGAATAAATGCCTCTCAACAGCCCTCTTGACAACACTTCCTATTGCTTCACTGATAATTGAAAATAGCCTGGTGTGGTGGGAATTTGCCAAATTGGATTTGTCCTGGTTTTTGTGGATAGATTGTACTTGGGCAATTTTCCACATTGTCAGTTTGATACCAGTATTATAGCTAAATCAAAACAGCTTAGTTAGGAGCCTGACTACTTCCGATGCACAAGCCTTCAGCGATACAGCTCAGAAGTTATTGGAGCCTTATAGCTACTTGATGTGTGAAGCATGCTGAAGCTGTTTCTTGGTATGATATTGGAATAAATCAGATTTGCTGATGACTGACATCTTTAATGCTGGGACCTCAACATCTGCTCCATGTCATCTCATTATAAACACTGTGTCCTTTCAACTCCTCAACTTTACCTGCTTCTGTTCCTATCTCAGAACATCAACTGCGTTATCCACCTCTTTTGTTACCTCCAGCCCTGACCAATGTAATGATTTCATGGCTGTCCTCTCACCATCCACCACCTTAAAATTCAGTAGATCGAAACTCCCTGGGCAAATCTTGTATATGATGTAGAGATGCTGGTGTTGGACTGAGGTCAACACATTAAGAAGTCTCACAACACCAGGTTTAAGTCCAACCAGCTTATTTGATAGTAATTCCACAAGCTTTCGGAAACAGTGTTCTTTCGTTAGGTGCGTGGAAGGTTCTGATCAGAGAAGGGCACATAAAATCACACACAGTTTACAGAATTCTGATTAGAATGCAAGTCTTTGCAGCCAATCTGCTATTCAAGTCTTAAAGATGCAGACAATGTGAGTGGAGATAGCTTTGGCACCGGTTAAAGAAATGTGTATTGTCTCCAAACAGGACAGTAAGTGAGATTTTACAAGCCCAGGCTAATCACAGGGGTTTACAGATAGTGTGACATGAACCTCAGATCCTGGTTGAGCCATCATGTGTGCCGAACTTGGCTATCAGTGTCTGCTCAATGACGCTGCATTGTCGTATATCTTGCCTGGTGATTGTTGAGCGATGTTCATTCATCCATTGCCATAGCATCTGCATGGTCTCCCCAATATATCATGCTTTGGGACATCCTTTCCTGCAGTGTACCAGATAGACAATGTTGGCCTAGTTGCAAGAGTATATACCATATACCTGGCGGATGGTGTTCTCACGTGAGATGATATCATCCATGTCGATGATCTGGCATGTCTAACAGAGGTTGCTTGGCAGAGTTGTGTGGTGTTGTGGTCACCATTCTCCTGAAGGCTGGGTAGTTTGCTGCAAACAACCTGTTTGAGGTTATGCAGTTGTTTGAAGGCAAAAAGTCGGGGGTGCGGGGATGGCCCTGGCGAGATGTTCGTCTTCATCAATGATGTGTTGAAGACTCTGGAGAAGATGTCGTAGCTTCTCAGCTCCAGGGAAGTACTGGACGGTGAAAGGTATTCTGTCCATCGTGTCCTGTGTTTATCTTCCGAGACAGTCAGTGCGGTTTTTCACTGTGGCACGTCGGAACTGTCAATCGATGAGTTGATATTGTGTTCTTATGAAGGCATCTTTCAGTGTCTGGAGGTGTCTGTCATGATCCTCCTCATCTGAGCAGATCTCATATACCCAGTACGCCTGACCGAACTGCTTAAATTCCTAATCCCTCAACATTTTGAATATTAAATACTTATCCTTGTATTAAATGCCTCCAAGTTTTCTCTTATCATTAACACTATAGCTTCCTCCAGCATTGCATCCTTTCACTCCTAATTCACCTTCCTCTTTTGCCAGCATTTTGTGCCCACATTCACTGTGAGCACAAATGTCGACATTGGCGCAAAATCTTGTGAGACTTGGAAAACAGGAACCTCACTGACAAAATCTCATTTTCTGAATTTCTTTGCCCTTGCCAATGACATAACAAGGTCTCCACCCAGAAAAATCAGGCAGCTCATTTCAATACATTTAAATAGAATTTGTGTGAGTGTCTCTGCCACATCAAATTCCCCTATCATGTTAGCGAGGTTTCCAACTGTAAGATCATAAGACTATAATACTTAGAAGCAAAATTAGGCCACACAGCCTATCGGGTCGATCCACCATCCACCATTCAATCAGTCTTGATAATTTTCTTATCCCCATTCTCTTGCCTTTTCCCCAAAACCCCTGATCTCCTTATCAATCAAGAATCTATCTACCTTTGTCTTAAAGACACTCAATGACCTGGCCTCAAAAGGCTTCTGCGGCAGAGTTCCACAAATTCACCACTCTCTTGTTGAAAAGATTTCTCCTCATCACTGTTTTAAAGGATTGTCCCTCTTGTCTGAGATTCTACCCTCTGGCTTTAGTTTTTCCCACTAGTGGAAACAGCCTCTCCACATTCACAATATCCAAGCCTCGCAATATCCTCTAAGCTTCAAGATCCCCCTCATTCTTCTAAACGCTAATGAGTTCTAAACTCTAAACTCTAAGTGGCCTAGTGCTTCATGTTGTTAGTGTATGCTTAAACTGGACCATCAGATGGGCAACATGACAGCTCAGAGACTATCGCTGTTGCTGTGCAGACACATGGATTTGGGCCTGTGTCTGTGGGAGTTTGCGCGTTCTCCCCATGGTTGCATGGGTTTTCTCCAGGTGCTCCGGTTTCCTCCCACATCCCAAAAATGTGCTCTTAGGCTGATTGGGTAACAAATTGTCCCTATATTGGTCTCTATATGTCATTAAGACATTAGGATGGCGGCGCGGGCTCGTTGGGCCGAAGGGCCTGTTTCCCGTGCTGTGTTGTGTTGTTCTTTGTTGCTCTTTGTTGAGTATAGAAGCAGTGTCCTCAACTATTCCTCATATGACAGCTCTTTATTCCAGGGATCATTCTTGTGAACCCCTCTGGATCCTTTCCAAGGGCAGCACATCCTATTTTAGATATGGGGCCCAAAATTGCTCACAATACTCCAAATGAGGTCTGACCAGAGCCTTATACAGCCTCAGAAGTACATCCCTGCTTTTGTATTCTAGCCCTCTTGACATGAATGCTAACATTCCTAACTTCCAACTGCATCTATACATTAATCTTAAGAGAATCTTGAACAAGAACTCCCAAGTCCCTTCTGATTTCTTAAGCATTTTCACATTTAGGAAATAGTCTATGCCTCCATTTCTCCTTCCAAAGTGCATAACCTTACACTTTTCCACATTATATCCATCTGCCACTTCTTTGTCCACATTCCTAGCCCGTCCAAGTCCTTCTGCAGCCCCCTGCTTCCTCAATATTACTTCTACATATCTTTGTATCATCTGCAAATTTAGCAACAATGTCTTCAATTCCTGTTTCTAAATCATTAATGTATGTTGTGAAAAGTTGTGGTCCCAGCACTGAATCTCTGAGGCACACCACTAGTCACCAGTGCTATCCTGAAAAAGGCCCCTTTATCCCCACTCTTTGCCTTCTGCCAGTCAGTCAAATCTCTATCCATGCCAGAATCTTATCCTTGACACCATGGGCTCTTAATATATTTAACAATTTCCTATGCAGCACCTTGTCAAAGGCCTTCTGAAAATATAAGTAAATCACATTCTCTGGCTCTTTATTTAACTTCCTTGTTACCTCCTCAAAGAACTCTAACAGATTTGTCAGACATGACCTCCCCTTGATGAAGCCAATCCCATTTTATCATGCTTTTCTATTTTATCAACTGCTTTTCAGAAATGAGAACCTGCCCAGGACACACAGATAAATAGAGCTCTTGAGGGGAGAGGGGCATGTCCAGATAGTATCCTGGCACTGCCCTCCCTAATGCTATCCCCAGCACCCTGATACCAGGGGGCAGAGCCATGTGGACCTTTTTGGGGACTCTATTGGAAGGGCTCTTCTTATCAGTTGGGGGTTTTCCCTTGCACATGTGTAGTTGGGGTGGGAGGGTCCCTCTGCATGTATGGGTGTTTCTATGTGCATGGGGGAGATTCCTGTGTTTTATATTATGAGATTGGGCACCCTCTGGCCACCAGCTTTTTCTGGCCTCAACTTGCCATTGTGACAGTGAACCACATCTCTAGAGTTCTGAATCATCTGGAGTGGAAACCCAGCCGTGCAGCCTCCCAACTGCGCTTTGGATTTCCCGTCTCAACCAGCACTCTATGCAGAAAATAAAAAATTCCTCCCGAACTCCAATTCTCCTTCCGAATGCATTTGCCCCACCTTTCATCTCACTAAAGTTACCTGTGCCTTTTGCCACCTTGACAGAATGCTTTGCAATTCCCACAATAATGTTTCCATCTGCATCTTGATCTTTATGGCCTTCCTTCATAATCACTTCTTCAACTAAACTTCGGTAATTCCTCCAAATGTCATATTTTTTGCTTTGGTATCCATTTGGATGGAAGTGCGTGAAAATGAGAAGTTTGTTGCTGTGATAAAGACTCTATTTAGGATTGTATTCTTTCCAAGAGTGTCCAAACTGTTGAATCTTGTACCAACCTCATTCATTTCTTCCTTCTGGAACTGTCCGTCGTTTTTAGTCCAAACTTAGTACTTATCCCTGACTGAACTTATCTCCTTTACTCTTTATAAATTTGATGAAATCTGAATTATGGATAACAGCCCCTTCACCTGAGTTTGTAACAAAATTAACAAGATAAGATTTTCAATGCAAACTGTTTTAAACTTGACAGTTACATCTGATGAGGAGTTACCAGCACTAGTCTGGGCTGGGCATTGTAAGAAGTTTCACAGCACCAGGTTAAGGTCCAACAGGTTTATTTGGAATCATAGAATCCTTACAGTGCAAAAGAAGGTCATTCACCCATCGAGTTTGCAATGAACACATTCCTACTCAGGCCCTATTCCCATAATCCCACTTATTTACCCTACCAATCCCCTGACACTAGGCTCAGTTTAGCATGACTAATCCACCTAATCCATATATCTTTGGACAGTTGGGGAGACCCGGAGGAAACCCACACAGACATGGAGAGAATGTGCAAATTCCACACAGACGGTGATTCAAGGCCGGAATAGAACCTACGTCCCTGGCGCTGAGAGGCAGCAGTGCTAACCACCTAATGAAGGAGCAGTACTCCGAAAGCTCATTCCAAATAAGCCTGTTGGACTTTAATCTGGTGTTATGAGATAATTACATAGGCATTGCTTACAATAACATTGTTTCCTCTTATGAGGATGTTTTTAGAATCGCAATGAATGTAACGATTCCCATCTGTTTTAACTCAAATTCATGCTACATAAAAGCTACTTCCTTTCCAAATTGCAGAACATAGCCTCATCTCAAACTGGAAGTTCAGTGAAAGGATAGGAGGACTTTGATGACTAAGGTCACTCTCTGTATTTATTATTTCCATGTGATGATACAGCAAGCAATGTTGAGCATGTAAATCACTCCCTTCTTTCCTGAGATATTTTACGGTTCCCAGTAAAATCTGATGCTCATGGTCTCCTTCACCATACACACTGTCTAGATTGAATGGAAGACTAGCTAATATCAAGGTGTAGCAAAACAAGCTTATGTGTACCAGTATTGTATTCCTTTGTAGGTATTGATCTTCTTAATATTGCCAAGTGTTATTTTTGTTTTCCTTTAAAGATTATTGTTGGTGGTTTTGGCTGATCACTTTTATGTGATTTGCTGCTATTTGAACATAGGTTTTAATCTAATTCAGGGGTCTGCTATCTCCGGCTCTTGAACTGCATATGGCTCATTGAAGACATGCACACTTCCGACTTTAATCAATTGTACCCATTACAATGGTCATTAAATGTTTTTTAAATAAGTACTTATTAACATTGCACTAGTGAGAAAGTCTTATTAATTATCAACCTTTCTCTATTAAAAGACATTGAAATAGGCCTCTGTCCTGTTTGATTTATTGTTGCTATTTGTGTAAATATCTTTTGGCTCTTCAGATATTGCCTTTTTTTGGCTAAATTCGAAAGATTTTATAGTCTTGCTCAGACCAGTCCAAAAATTCCCACCCAAGATCAACAGAGATTTCCATTGCCAGACCCTCGCTGGCACCAATACCATGGTGGGCAAGGTGGTAGAGCTCCAGCCAACTTTTCACGTTATTGATGTTGTCTACCCCCAGTCTATTTTTAAATCAGTCAACACCACTGGAAAAACAGAATATAGAGCACGATTTTAAAAAAGTTTATTTATTAGTCACAAGGAAGGCTTACATTAACACTGCAATGATGTTACTGTGAAAATCCCCTATTCCACACTCCAGCGTCTGTTAGGGTCAAACTATCTAGCCAGCACATCTTTCAGACACCTACACAGACATGGGGAGAACGTGCAGAATTCACCCAGACAGTGATCCAAGCCAGAAATCAAACCTGGGTCTCTGGACTGTGAAGCAGCAGTGCCACCCACTGTGCCACCATATCACCCAACTCATCAGCTATTATCAGCAACAGTAATATTTCAATTCTTTCATTTAAAGAAACACATTTCACCCATCTACAACATATACAAATTCTTGTGCCTGCTTGGAATGTGAGCATCACTGACAAATTAATTTATTGCCCATCTCTGATTGCTTGAGAAATTGGTGGAGAGCATTTTTCTTGGACATCTGCACTTGTTATTCATGTTGGCAGTTTGTGATTCACTGGAGTGTATTGTTAAGCCATTTCCGAGGTTAATTGTAGGTCAAGCACCATTGGTATGGGGCATGAGTCACATGCATATCCTTCCTTACTCTCCTCGAGGATATTAGTTGAACTATTTGAGTTTGTGTAACAATTCCACAGCTCCATTATCATTTTTACTGATACCCAACTTTGATTGAAGGAGAATACAAATTTTCAAACTGCCGTGTTAGGAATTGAAATCTCATTCTCTGGATTATGAGTGCAGGTTCCTGGAGTATCAATCTAGCAACATAACCATTTATATCTCTTGTGGTGATTGTCCATTTAAGGGCAGTACAGCATAAGAGAGTCATCTGGTTTGTGGGACCAACTGGGACTGTCAGTGGGTGGAGCCCACATTCAGGCTGAAGATTTCTGGAAGCTATGTAGAAGGCACTGAGGGACTGGGGCAGATGAAGCACCTAAAGATAATTGATCTATCCTGAGGAATTCCTGCAGCAATATACATGGGCTGAGATGGTCAGCATCCAACAACAGGGTGAGGGGGGCTATGTATAAGACGAATATTAGAGGGCATTTTTTCACACAAAGGGTAGTGGGGGTGTGGAATGCGCTACCGAGTAGGGTGGTGGGCGCAGGCACGCTAGGGTTGTTTAAGGGTCTCTTGGACAGCCACATGAGCGGTCTGCAGATAGAGGGATATAGGAGGACTGTTTAAATACTTTATTTGTTTCCACAGGCTATTCGGTCCACCTTGTTGACCAACAAGGCGCATGCATTCGGCAGGTCGTGCGAGGGCTGCTCTTGGATGTTACTTCAGGAGTGGCCTAGTGCTTCATGTCGTTAGTGTATGCTTAAACTGGACCATCAGATGGGCAACATGACAGCTCAGAGACTATCGCTGTTGCTGTGCAGACACATGGATTTGGGCCTGTGTCTGCGGGAGTTTGCGCGTTCTCCCCATGGTTGCGTGGGTTTTCTCTGGGTGCTCCGGTTTCCTCCCACATTCCAAAAATGTGCTCTTAGGCTGATTGGGTAATGAATTGTTCCTATATTGGTCTCTAGATGTCATTAAGACGTTAGGACGGCGGCGCGGGCTCGTTGGGCCGAAGGGCCTGTTTCCCATGCTGTGTTGTTCTTTGTTCTTTGTTCTTTGTATAAGACACTTTCCTTGCTAGGTTTGATTTCAAACAGTATGGAACTCCACCCCCCCCCGCCTTTCCCCTCTCCTCCCCCAAAACCTGGGTCCCATTGATTTCAATTTTTCTAGAGCTTCTTGGTGACAAACTAAATTAAATACTGTATTGATGTCAAGGGGCAGCCATTCACACATAACCTCTATTGCTCCTCATTGGATTAAGGATGGGATGAGATCTGGTGACCGATCTTGGAGTTGTCCTGCTTTTTTGTGGACAGGACATTGATGTCCACTTTGCCAGATAGATAGATGGCAATGTTGTATCTTTACTGAAACAGACTGGCAATATAGCCAGGCTGTTGCTGAGCCCCATAGCCTTTGCTGCATTCGCTGCCCTCATTCTTCCTTAATATCATGTGAAGTGAATTGATTTCGCTGAAGGTTGGCATCAGTGGGATTCTGAAGAAGCAGCCTAGATGGATCATTCAATCTAGCACCTCTGTCTGAAGGTGGTTGTGTACACTTCAGTCTTGTTTTTTGTAATGATAGGTTAGACTCTGCCATCATTGAGGATGTAAGTGTTAAAAGAGCAATTCCCTCCCTTTAATTGTATAATTGGTTGCCACTATTCATAACTGGATATGGCAGGGCCACAGAATTTTCATTTGATGTGGGATGGCTTAACTCTTGTTTTCATTGCAAATGAAAACAAAAAACTTAGCAGGTCTGGCTGAATCTGTGAAGAGAGAAACAGCATTAACGTTTCAACTGTTCATCTTCTGCCAATAGTATGCTATTTCTGCTGTTTAGTCTTTTGTGTTGTAACTTTATCAAGTTGGCTCCTCATTTCTCGGGAGCTATTGCTGTTTCTATCACATTCTTCACTCAGGATTGATTAGTATATATAGTGAATGGCCACTAGATGGCAGTGTGTTACTATATTTGCTTAATAGACCACAGTGGCTAAGGAAATCTCACAAAGTTGGCCCACAGAGTAACATCAACAGGAATTGAGCACTCAGATCCGCTCTCTCCTTACTTCTCAAAAGCCCACCATTTGTGGCAGATATTCTTTCTTGGCATTAAATACCCCTGATATTGCAATCCCACACAGAATTTATCTGCTTTTCCAGTACTTCATTTAACTAGGAGTAAAATGGGGCCGTTCCATGATAACTATGTGATACTCTGAACCCATTTTCTTCAACGTACTGCGTCAGCTGATTATTTAATGTCTAAAGGCAAGGAAATCTCTCACTTTCTTCACTCTTTCACGTGATGTGGGTGCTGCAGGCTAGGCCAGTATTTATTCCCCATCCCTGACTGTCTTTGAACTGAGTGGCAACATAGCCCTCGGTCTGAAGTTACAGTAACATGTAGACCAAACCAGGTAAGGATTTTCTTCCCTAAAGGAGATTCATGAAGCTGGTGAGGTTTTAAACCGTAATCATCATTTGGCTTTTCATTCCAGATTTTTACTGAATTTAAGTTTCGCCACCTGGATTTGAACTTGAGTCCCCAGAGCAATAGCCTGGGTCTCTCAATTACAAGTCCAGTGATAATGCTAGAACATCACCAACTCTCTTTATGTCAGTTCCTTACTCAAACTAGTAAACTGGATCTATACTGACTTTCCAATAGAGCACTTAACTCAGGCCCTACCCCCATGACCCACATACTTGTTGAGAGGCGACCTGATAGAGGTTTATAAAATGTTGAGAGGAATAGATAGGGTGGACTCTCAGAGACTATTTCCCCGAGCGGAAATGGTCAATACGAGAGATTTAAGATGCAGGGAAGCAAATACAAAGGAGATGTCAGGGGTAGGTTTTTCACTCAGAGGGTGGTGAGTGAATGGAACCGACTGTCGTCGGAGGTTGTTGAAGCAAACTCACTGGGGTCTTTTAAGAGACTTCTGGATGAGTATATGGAAAAGAATAGGATAGGGGGTTATAGATAGGTCTGTGGATTGGTAGATGTGATCGGCGCAACTCGTGGGCCGAAGGGCCTGTTTGTGCTGTATTGTTCTATGTTCTATACTTATCCCACTAATTCCCCTAACCTACACATTTTGGGGAACTGAGGGGTAATTTTAACATGGCAAATTCACATAATCTGCACATCTTTGAACTATAGGAGGAAACTAGAGCACCTGCAGAAAACACAGACACAAGGAGAACATACAAATTCCACACAGACAATCACCCAAGGCCAGAACTGAACCCGGGTCCCTGTGAGCCACGGTACCACTCCAGGTCTTGTTCTAGGAAGTTGCAGATGCCATGAAAACCTGTGTCTCCTGAGACATTAGTTCACAGACATGTCGAGAGAGCTGATTATTGCCCGCAGACACTATGTTGAGACTCTCACCTCTTTCCAACTGTGTGTTGGTGTTCATTTCTTCTGCCCTGAGGAAGGATAAGCGGTTAAGAGAAAGAGGCAGATTCTGGTGATGCTGCTGGAGCTGTTCCGGTGATGCAGCTGTTTGGTATTCCTTCTCTATTTGTACCTCATAGAGCATAGAAACAGGCCTTCAGCTCAACTCATTCATGCCGCCCAGTTTATACCACTAAGCTAGTCCCAATTGCCTGCATTTGGCCTACATTTGGTCTATACCCATTTTGCCCGTTAAACTGTCTAAATTCTTTTAAAAAGACAAACTGTACCAACGTCTACTACTCTCTCTGGCAACTCATTCCAAACACTTACTGCTCTCTGAGTGAAAGAATCATCTCTCCGGATCCTTTTGTATCTCTCCCCTCTCACCTTAAACCTATGTCCTTAGTTTAAGACTCCCCTATCTTTGGATAAAAATGTTGACTATCTAGCTGAGCTACGTCCCTCTTATAAGCCTCCTACATCGAGGGAAAAAAGTCTCAGCCTATCCAGCCTTTCCTTGTAACTCAAGACCTTCAAGTTATGGTAGCATCCTTGTAAATCTTTTCTGCACAGTTTCTATTTAATAATAAACTTTCTATTTTAGGTGACCAGTACTGTCCACAGTATTCCAAGTGTGGCCTTACTAACATCTTGTACAATTTCAGTAAGTTGTCCCAGCTCCTGTATTAAATGTTCTGACAATGAAATCGAACATGCTGACTGTCTTCTTCACCACTCTATCCATCTGTGACTCCACTTTCAAGGAGTTATGAACCTGTACCCCTAGATCTTTTTGTTCTATACTTCTCCTTATTGCCCTACCATTAATTAAGTCCTTCATCTATTCAATCTATCAAAATGCATCGCCTCACATTTATCTAAATTAAACTCTATCTACCATTCATCAGCCCACTGACCCAACTGATCAAGTTCCATTGCAATCCTAAATAATCTTCTTCACTTTCCGCTATGCCACCAATCCTGGTGTCATCTGCAAACTTACTAACCATGTCCCATAAATTCTCATCCAAATCATTAATATAATTAACAAATAATGGTGGACCCAGAACTGATCCTTAAGGCACACCACTGGTCACTGGCCTCCAGTTTGAAAAACAACCCTCTACAGCCACCCTCTTGTCTTCTGTCATCAAAATAATTTTGTGTCCAATTGACCTACCCTGCCCTGAATCCCATGAGATTTAATGTTATGCAACAGCGTAGCGTCTAGTACTTTATCAAAGGTGGAAGGTACAATTATATAAGCTGCCCTCAAACTGTGATGAGGACTGATAGCAAGGAAGAATACCTGAAGTGAGTGAAGTGCATTGTCATGGAGAATTCAACATTCTGTGCATCAAAGAACTGAAGAACATTGTGCATTGGTGTTGGTGTGATGCCAGGAACATAGGCTGTACAACTCTACAAGTGACTGATACAATTAAATATCATGTTCCTTTGTTTGTTACAGGCAGAGTACAGATGATACTCAGTCAGCTGCACTTGCAAAACCGAAAACAAGATGTTTACTGTTCGACGTGATTCGGCAATTGGGCAGTACCTGCTGAACATTCCTGAGTGTGATAAAAGCTACACCATATACAAATTTCTGATAATCGGTTGAGCTTATCAGAACATGATAGAGGTATATAAGATTTTGATGGGTATAGATACAGTGAATGCAAGCAGGCTTTTTCCACTGAAGTTAGGGGAGAAAAAATACAGAGGGCATGGGTTAATGGTGAAAGGAGAAAAGTTTAAAGAAAATATAGGGGGACTTCTTCATGCAGAGAGTGGTGGAGTGTGGAATGAATTGCCAAGTAAAGCGGTAAATGCGGGGTCACTTCTAACATTTAAGAAAAACTTGGATGGGAGCATGGATGAGAGGAGTGTGGAAGGATATAGTCCAAGTGCAGATCAGTGAGACTCGGCAAAAAAGGGTTCGGCATATTCAAGAAGGGTCAAAAGGCCTGTTTCTGAGCTGTAAATTTCAATGGTTCTATGGTTCTATGACTTATTTACATTTTTCTAGAGGTGATTAATACACAAGAACACGTTTTCTGAAAATAAAAGAAATAGTTCGAGCCTAATATGATGGGAGGATGGTGGTTGGTGCTCTGATAAGTGATGCTTTACAGATTTGCCTAGATAATGTATGCACTGCAAGGAGGGAACATTGTACATTATGAAGAACATACAAGTATCCATGTGAAAACTGCAGCACTCTTAAATATACAATTTGAACACTATCATATAGATCCTTTATTTTGCATAGGCTCCACCAAAGTTTTCATGCACTCCCTCCTAAACATCTTGATAGTAGTGGAGTCCACAAACCATTCAGAAGTGGAACCAATAAGTTTATGTCCTGCAATAGCAAGGTAAGTGGGTTGAAGAGACTTCAAATTCTTACAAAGAAGTACTACAATCTTTCGACTGTTATTTCAGTGTCCATCTGCATGTAATAACAGAGAGGGCTAAATTTAATAAAAGAAAGCAAAGACCAGATGAAAGCATGGATTGATTCATCAATGATCTATCAGCTGGCAGGGAACTAGGACAATAGGACCCTAAAGGATGAGCTGCATAACGAGAGAAGTTGAGAAAGTCTTAAACTAATCTATGAGGGCAAAGGATCAAATCTGGGAAGATGTGCTAAACCAAAGATTAGAAATGAAGCAAGAAAGTTACTAATATGGGAAATGACAAATAGACCATGGCAGGAAGGAACAGAGAGTACAAACCTAGAATAAATCAGCAGATAAGGCTAAATGCTACAAAAATAATAAAGAGCCAAAACTTAAGGCTCTGGTTTTAATGCATGTAGCATTCAAATCAAAAGAGATAAACTGATAGCATAAATAGAAATGAATAGGTGCGATTTCATAGCAACTATAGATACATGGCTGCAGATGACATAGATTTGGATGAATATTGAATGACATGTGACATATAGCAAGGACAGGAAGTTGAAAACAGGTATATGGGTGGCTTGCTTAATTAATGATGGTATTAGCACATATAGAGAGGGATCATATAAGTTTAGGAAACCAGGATCATAGTGGTTCAAGAAGACTGCTCGCCACCACCTAGCAACTAGGGGTGGACAATGAATGCTTGCCTAGAAAGTGAAGCCCACATTCTGTAAATGAATTTTTATAAATATTTCTTCTTCATCATCAGGGTCTAAGAATTAAAAATTCAACCATATTATGATTGCTGCTATCTAGATGTGCCTTCACATGAGTTAATAGTCTTGAGTTAATCCAATCTCATTGCACAATGCCAGGTCCAATTATAGCCTGCTTTCCAATTAGCTTCAGAACATGCTGTTCTAAAAATGCATCCCAAAAACATTTAATGAACCCTTCACCTATACTACCTTTGCTCATTAGGTTTTTCCAGTCTACACATAGATTAAAATCTCCACTGATTATTGCAGTATCTTTTAAACATGTTCCCATTATCTCTTCTCTTATACTTAAAGTTGTTTGGGTTGGGATGAGAAATTATGAAGACTTGTGGGAGTGCTGTGAAGGTCTTACAAATGTAACTACACAGTAGGACAGCGTATAAAAAAAGAGATAATGAGAGCATGTCAAAAAAATACTACCTGTAGGCTCCTCTCGAAGTCACTCAGGATCCTATCCAAAAGGAATTCCTGCAGAGATATCCTGGAACTGGGATGTTTGATCTCCAGCTGTCACAACCTAGCTTTTTGCCAGATATGACTCCAACCAGTGAGGACTTCTTCTGATTCCCATTGACTCCAATTTTTCTAGAGTGACTTGATGCCACATTCAGTCAAATGCTGCCTTGAAATCGAGGGCAGTCACTCTCAGCTCTCCTCTGGAATCTAGTTCTTTTGTCAATGTTTGAATCAAGGCTGCAATGAGATCAGGCCCTGGTAGAACTCAAACTGAGCATCAACGAGCAGGTTATTGTAGAGTAAGAACTACTTTGAAGCATTGTTGATGACTCGTTCTATAACTTCACAAATGATCAAGATTAAGCTGATGGAGTGGTAATTGACCAGATTGGATCTGTCCTGTTTCTTGCTTACAGCACATACCTGGATAATCTTCCAGATTTTTAGATATCGGTGTTCTAGCTGCACTGGAGCAACTTGACTAGGAGTGTGGCAATTCATGGAGCACAATACTATTGCCAGAATGCTTGCAATATCCAGTGCTGCGAATGCTTCAGCTTTATCTTTTGCACTGATGTGCTGGGCTCCTCCATCATCGAGTGTAGGGATATTTGGGGAGCCTCCTCCTCCAGTAAGTTGTTTAATTTTCCGCCACCATTCACAGCTGGATAAGGCAGGAGTACAGGGGTTAGATCTGACCCGTTAGTTGTTTAATTGCTTAGCTCTGTCTACCATTTGCTGCTTATGCAATTTGGCATGCGAGTAGTCCGCTTGGTAGTTTCACCAGGTTGACACCTCATTTTTAGGTATGCCTGCTGCTGTTCCTGACATGGCTTCCTGTATTCCCCATTGAACCAAGGTTAATCTCCTAGCTTGATGGGAATGGTAGTGTGGCAGAGATGCCAGGCCATGAAGTTACAGATTGTGGTTGAGTACAAATTTGCTGCGACTGATGGTCCACAGCACCTCATGGTCACCCAGCCTTGGTTTGCTATTCAAAATCTATGCTATTTAATATGTTGGCAGTATCACACAACACAATGGGGGGGAGGGTGTGCGCAATGTAAAGACAAAACTAAATCTCCACAAGGACTGTGGGGTGGTTATTCATCCCGATATTGTCATGGTCAGATGCATGCAATTTGATGAAGGTGAGAACATGTGTGTTTTTCCCTCCTATTGGTTCCCTCACTACCTGGCACAGACCCGGGCCACCTCAGTCACACTTGGTAATGGAATTGAAATCCCCCACCCAAAGTACATTCTGCACCCTTGCCACCCTTAATGCTTCTTTCATGCAGTGTTGAATGTGGCTGGGTACTGATTCATTAGTTTGGGGGGTGCAGTACAGAATAATCAACAGGAGGTTTCCTTGCCCAAGGTTCCTTGACTTGACACCATGAGATTCATGGACTCCAAAGTCAATGTTGAGGACTCCTGGGCAATTCCTTCCTTTATGTATGCCACTGTGCCACTAGCTGGGTCTGCCTTGCCAGACAGTCAGGATATATCGAAGAATAGTAATGGTGGTGTCTGCGATGTTATCTGTAAGGTATGATTCTGTGAGTATGACTACCAGTCAAGCTGTTGCTTGAGACAGCGCTCCCAATTTTAGCACAAGCCCCCAGATGTTAGTAAGGAAGACTTTGCAGGGTCGACAGGCCAGGAAACCTGTGGTGTGGACATGGGCCATCGATGAGACAGTAAGATGCTGCCAGCATGAGCATCAGCAAGATTTCAGGCACAGGTAAAAATGGCAGATTTCCTTCCCTCAGGGCATTAGTGAACCAGATGGGTGTTGGTTTCAGCATTTGACTTTTAATTCCAGAGTTTTACAAATTGGATTTAAATTCTACTAGTGTGATGGTGGGATTTGAGCCTTTATGTTTCCTCCAGCGTTGACCATTGCATTGTCTTCTTCAAAAAGTGCCAAAAATAAAAAAAAACTCAAAATACACATGCTAATCCAAACTTATAACTTGAATCATGACATAACACACGTAGAAAGAAACCAATCAGCTAATTGCATTCCCAATGTACCTCTACTGTGTGCCTTTGCCTCTCCAGAAGTTTATATACAGTACTGTCCCAGTGACTGCAGCATGGCTGGTAGCTTTCCATGAGGGAGACTCTAGATGGCCCTTGGAGTTGTCTTCAAGTGAAAGCCTAGAAAGTCTGACCTCACTTTGCACCATCTAATCCAGCAGAACGAGGTGAGAGGAAAGGAGAAAATAACAAGCTGCATTTATACACTAGGCAGCTTGTCACTCACAAGTAATTGTATGATGAAAGAGAAGAAGGTTTAAGTTTAACTTTATTTATTAGTGTCACAAGTAGGCTTATATTAACACTGCCATGAAGTTTCTGTGAAAATACCCTAGTCGCCACATTCTGCACCTGTTCAGGAACACTGGGGCATATTTAGCATACAGTGTACTTAACCAGCACATCTTTCAGAAATCAGAGGAGCCCATGCTGACATGAGGAGAACATGCAGGCTCCACACACTGACTCAAACTGGGAATTGAACGCGGGTCTCTGGTGCTGTGAGGCAGCAGTGCTAACCATGCCGTTCATAACGATTAGATATGCTTCATAATGATTAGATACGCTCGTATCTTTGTTATCAATTGTTTCAGTCTTGCTGGTTCTCACAGCCTCAGGGAGCCCCCTAAGCCATGTGGCAAGTAGCATTTCTCGATGGAAATTAATGAAAATGCAAATGTGCTTCTGAACTATCAGTTAATCTGCTGCCTGTTGTTATGCTTCCCCATTCCACAAAGCGGGAAGTGAGTACCATGCTGTATGTTTGGGTCGTATGCTTGTCATGGTTGAATAGCTACAGGTGTGTGCAAGCTATGAAATGTGGGTATGAGGTTTGTAATAGTGCTATGTGTGTGACAGTGAGGTGAAACATGAATTGTGGGGGTTGAGTCCTGACTGATAGACTGATGGTTGGTGGGAGAGGGGATGAATTGAATAATGAATAAGGATAGAAATGGGTGAAATGGCCTGCTTCTGTGCTGTGACAGTTTTGTGATTAACAGGATATGGTATTTGAAGATAAACTCACAGAACCTAACAACTCATTTTGTAATCATTAAACTACTTCTTGCATGAAATCCGTATTCTTGGAGCTATGGTCCTGGAATTCATCTACACTGCTATCTTTTCCCACTACAAGAGAGAATCTGCCTCCTTGGGGAATACAAGATCTTTCCTATTCTAACCACCTATTTTGCTAAAACTGCCACAATAGTTCCTGAAAACATCGTTGCATGCTCTCTACCATGGCCAGTCATTGTTGAAACTTCTACGGCGCACCTCAAATGGACACAAAGCCTTTAAGAAATGTATACTGCCTTTAAGTAGTGATATCATTTGTGCTCTCAAGCCCCCACTGGCAGCCAGTGAACAGCCACAGGGAATACTTGCTGAGTGCAATAATTACTTAAAGCAACAGGTAGCATCAAATTGATATCCTGCTTGCATTGCAATCAATGAGCAAAGGTTAATCATGCAATTTGGTGGGAGTAACAGCAAAATGGACTATTATTTAAATGGTAAAAAGTTGCAGCATACTGCTGTGCAGAGGGACCTGGGTGTGCTTGTGCAGGAATCTCAAGGAGTTGGTTTGTAGATGCAGTAGATAATTAAGAGGCAAATAGACTTTTGACTTCATCGCTAGAGGGATGGAGTTTAAAAACAGCGAGATTATTTTGCAGCTGATAAAGTGCTGTTGAGGCCACACCTGGAGTACTGTGTACAGTTTTGATCTCCTTACTTGAGAAAAGATATACTGGCACTGGAGGGGGTGCAGAGGAGATTCACTAGGTTGATTCCAGAATTGAGAGGGTTGGTTATGAGGAGAGACGGAGTAGACTGGGGCTATACTCATTGGCATTCAGAAGAATGAGGGGAGAGCTTAAAGAAACATATATGATTATGAAGGGATTAGATAAGATAGAAGCAGGGAAGTTGTTTCCACCAGGTGAAACTAGAACTAGAGGGTATGATCTCAAAATAAAGGGAAGCAGATTTAGGACTGAAGTGAGAAGGAACTTCTTCACGCAGAGGGTTGTGAATCTGTGGAATTTCCTGTGCAGTGAAACAGTTAAGGCTACCTCATTGAATGTTTTTAAGGCAAGGATTGATACATTTTTGAACAGTAAAGGAATTAAGGGTTATGGTGAGTGGGTGGGTAAGTGGAGCTGAGTCCACGAAAAGATCAGCCATGATCTTATTGAATGGCAGAGCAGGCTCGAGGAGACAGATGGCTTACTCCTGCTCTTATGTCTTACATTCTTATATTGCCTGCAACTGATTTTAAGGATTATCCAACATGGCTCCAGTATTTCTGGCATCCAAACCAACTATTGAAAACTGGGCAAATGGGCGGGTATCTCAGGAGACCTATCCACACAAAGTTTACGCCAGCATTACATGGATTTTGATTTTAACTTGTCCTTTTTCAATTAAGCAAATGTAAAATTCAGTGATGAAAATGGTCCTTTACTTCAATTTTAACTCTGGCCTGCCAGGTGAAGACACCAAAATAGGAGCTGGTGACAGAACCATCTTTAAGGTTTGTTTTATTGTCCTTGAGGGGTCATGGAAAGCAGAAATACTCTTGTAATACCATAAAGGAAGTTTGAGCCCTCTCTGCCATATAACCCCACTTCCTCCCAAGTCCCCTCACAATTTTCCTTTGCACTGATAAGTTTTTCTTTGATGCCAGCTGGTGGCATCCTGCCACCTCTGCTTCCACACCAACCTGCTGGTCAGCCACTACTTTCCAACCAGTTTGTGTGGGCAACTGACTAATAGCATGCAGATGAGCCAAACTAGCCTCATGGTACAAGTATCTAGCAAATTCTGCCCCACTACCTGAATCCCTTGCCCAGGTGAAATTTTTCTACCTGCCAATATCTTGTTCACTGTCTTCATGATGAAGGCAAAAATAATTTGCTAAGAAAATAAATTAATAAAGGGTGTCCAATGGGTCCTAAGTAAAGTTGAAATATTCACTCTGAGGAGTCCTTCAAGGGAAGTATAGCAAATGCTGGAAATTTACAATGTCATGTAGCATTTGAGAATCGTAACATGACTAATGAAACAGAAAATGTTGTTCAAGGTTGTCTTCAAGGCCAAGTCAAAAAAAGAATAAAGTTACACAAAAACAGAAAATGCTGGAAAATCTCAGAAGGTCTGACAACTTTTGTGGGAAGAGACGCGAGCCAACATTTCCAGTCTGGGGTGACCCTTCGTCCGAGCCTGTCAGAGAGAAGAGCAATACTCCTTCAAGGAAGGCATTTCAAGAAGAGAAGTGACAATGCATTAAGCACTAATGCTTAATGATAAACGATAAAAGCAAAGTACTGCAGATACTGGAATCTGAAACAAAAACAGAAAATGCTGGAAAATCTCAGCAGGTTTGACAGCAACTGTGGGATAAGGATGAGCCGATGTTTCGAGTCTGGATGAGCCTTTGTCAGAACTATAAGAGTAAGCTTATGCTTTGCTACATATACCAAATATGAAGAGACATTTGAGCCATAGGAAATAAAAACTGCTTTTCTTTTCTTTGCCTCCCCCAGATTCCCTCCTCTATTTTCATGATACGTTAAAGAGAGCAAGAATTAGAGAATATTCAAGGTTAAGAGTAACACAAGAGTATCCCAAACATTTCTGATATCTGATGCTGAGTACCATTAACTTACGTCACAATAAGCAAATTGGCCAGACAAGATGGCTCTCTCGTGAATGCAGTGAATGTATTAAACTACCGTCACCAGCCAATGCATATGGAAGGACTTATCTAACACATTCTGATGCCCAGAATGTCAAGATTCAATGGGAAATTTTGAATGTCGCTGATACAAAAACAGAGACAGTTAAAAATGAGGATAACTGTGAATGCTTTCCTTTAGCAATGTAAAAGAATAAACGTTTATTCATCTTTTCTTTTGAACATTTGTTTAAAAAGACATGCTCACTTTGGGGGCCTTTTCTCTGAAGATCCCATTTCAAAATAAAATTCAATTTTTAACACTGATTTTGGGAGGTGTGTTCTTCCGCGTTTTGAAATTTTGGAGATTCCTTTGACTTTAGTCATCTGGATCCTCAGTGATTTGCTGTAGATCTCCCTTGGGTGGGCCAGGCCCATCCTTAAGCCATAATTAGATAGAATGCTGATTCAACAGGAAATGATCAGTGCAGGATTTAGCTTTATATTGGTGCGAGGCTGACTGAAATATTAGACAATGAAATGTAACATAGTGAAACTCAAACACAACTGTGCAATCAGCCAAACTACAATTATTCTCACTTCAATTTGCGACTGACTTGCATATCAAATTTACCAAGCAAATTGCAACAATTAGGCCTGTAGTGTTTGCTATACTTCTACTTCAGAATAAAAGAATTGATTCCTCTTGGGTCAGAAACACATTATGAATTCCAAAATCAAATCAAGAATCTTAATGCAAGGCCCTACCGGTTCACAAAGCAGGTGGCAAAAAAAG
Source organism: Sphyrna mokarran (assembly GCA_024679065.1). Taxonomy (NCBI): domain Eukaryota; kingdom Metazoa; phylum Chordata; class Chondrichthyes; order Carcharhiniformes; family Carcharhinidae; genus Sphyrna; species Sphyrna mokarran. The sequence continues at coordinate 81,505,517 of JAGIQG010000006.1, forward strand.
ACCAGTAGCAGCTTACATAGATATACACAAGCCAGAACCACAGTTGGTTTCCGGAAGCTCTTTTTCCGGAAGCAAGGCTTCAGCTCTACATGCAAGAATTGTTGAAAAGATGCAGGTGCCTTTCTGAAGTGGTTATTGTATCCTACATGCATGCTTTTTTTTCTGTAACCCAGACTGCTTGCAATGTGAAGTGGGGAGACAGGTTAAACGTTTGGCCATAGGGAGTATTGCCGAACATCTTATCAGCATCTAGCTATCAGGTTACATAAAAAGAAAAGTCGTCTGGTGGCTTTTTGGCTAATGTGCTCACGTTGATAGAGGCAACCTTAGGTAATGTTAGCATTATTCATCAGAGGGTCGCGCTTTCTTTCAAAGCGCAACTTCAACCGCAGTGTTTTGATTGCAAAATCTGGTAGGTTTCCTATTCTCATGTGATTGAAACAGTGTGGCATTATGCAGTGAAAAACCACACGCACGCCAGTTCAATCAACAGGTAAATCATCCAAATGAAAGTTTTTTGCCTCTCGCACATTTTGGTAACGCAAAATCAGGAACAATCCAGTCTCATGGGAAACACAGATTCAATGTTGTGCTGAGAACGAAATGCTGAGCAATATAAAAGTGGACTTATCCATGAAACGACTGTTGGATGAGATTGATAATGGGATCAGTATTAACATCCATGAATTTGGATTTTTTGATCAAATTAATACATGCTGGAATATATGCCTTGAAAGGGTGATAGAAATCAATTCAATAGTAACTATCAAAAAGGAATTGGACCTAGAAAAAGACAAAGCTTCAGTGATGTGGAAAAACAGCAAAGGAGCTGGGCCTAATTGGATAGCTATTTCAAAGAACCAGAATCAGCACAGTGGGCCGAATGGTCTCCTTCTGGACTATATGAATCTGTGATTCTAACCTTGATCAGCCAGTCTCTTGATATAACCACACCAGAACATAACAAAGCCTGTTCATTTTAACAGCTGCATGGGAAATTTGTTTTAAAGATATGCCCACCTGATACTCTGTGTCATTTTACTGCATAAATTTTTAATGTGTTTCAGAATCTGTGAAGATTCTATAAGTTATATTCTTGGCGTAGATATATATGACCACCCCTGAGAAGAACAAGTAGTATGCATGGTATATATCTTTCATGTACTTTCTTGCAAGAATCATGCACATTCCAATTTTTCACACACACTGCTCTAATTTAGTCCTTATCTTTGTGTAATTTTTTTCCATTATTATTTTGATGATGAGAAGACCTGGGACTTGGGCTCTTTCCTGGCTTCTGGGAAGCTAATCCATGATCAACAGACTGAAGTACACTAGAGGAAAAATGCAAGTAGATTTACCTCTCCCTATTCAGCAATTACATGCAGGTCTTTCATCAGGTTGAGAGTTGACACAGCTCAATCAGTGAAAAGAAACTGGTCTGAAGGGTTTTGAAGGTAGAGATGGCAATTCTTTGCTTGTCTACTTTAAATGTTAATCATAGTTGAAAAAAGAGAAATAATGATCCCAATGAGTGTCACAACATTGATGTTTGTGAAAATGATTTTTGTTTACCAATCTCAGAGTTAAAATGATTTATGGTAATATTAATACAACAGCCTCTAAGACTCTTTGTTGGGGCCTCCAGTCTGTATGGTAGAGCCACTTGTTATCTGACGATCTCTGGGTGAAACCTATGCCATCAGTGTGAAAGAGGCTCATAGTGAATTAGCAATTGATTTATCACCACAGTTTTTATTTTCCATTCATTTGGAAAATATTACCAAAATTTTTCATTTCAAGACAAGCCAAAGTGATAGTTAAACTACTAAGCGAGTCTCCAAAATGAGTTTGAACTATTGTTCTGTCAACCACAGCGTAAAGATAATCAGCCACAGTGTAGCATCGGTTGCTGATACACTGTGAGCCTGTTTTGTGCTGTTGGCATGAACCAATTTCACCCCCTATATATCTCATCAGTCCAGATATTCCTTTGATTCTTTGGATGATTCCCTGTCCGGAAGGAGTTAATGGCAGGGATGGAAAATACGGTGAAAAATACAAGAACTAAGCATTGAATAAGAAGATGTTTCATAACAACTTTTAAGTAAAACAAGCAAGGAATCTCACAACAAATATTATGTAAAATGCACCATCAAGCGATAGTGCACCTTTCTGAATACTAGTGCATTGATAAATAATACTTCACAGCAAAATTCACTTCTAAGGTTTTGCCACCTATAATTTTCAATCTTTAGTCTGGTTTTTATGCTTTCAAATATACATTGTAAATATTCTTGACTATTTAAAAAATAGAATGTTTATGCCATTCTAATCTACTGTATGTTTCAGAGAAATATCAGATCATTCTGTCAGTAAAATATAGAGACAGTATGTGAAATCAGATGTTAACGATTCAAGACCTCTAGCCGAGCTGTTTTAGAGTAACGTTATTAGGGGTGATGCATAGAATTGGTCTTTCTCATACAGCTAATATAATTTAAATGCAAAAGACATTTTACCTTCCAAAGATTTCATCCTGAAATATTTCAATATCAACTTAATTCATTAATTATGAAAATGTACTTCTAGTAACTTTTCTATTTCGCAAAGCTTTATTTTACTTAATGCATCAAGTGAATTAAGTTGTTTTCTTGGTGCCTTTTTAAATTCTACATTTTTTTTCATAAGTCTGAGGCCCTGCCCTGGTTATAGATGTCTAATAGAGATGTAGAGTGGTTTTATATCCTTCTTGTACTTATTTTTTTTATTTAAAGTGCTTCACTGTATCTTCAAGAAGGAAGCTTTACTGGATGTCGCCACAGACTATTCTTGACCTTTCCACAATACTAACCAACGGAAGAGTCCATTTTTCTAACATCAGACAGAATGTGCTTTTTTTTGCGCAACTTTCTGTATATGTGGAACTGTGGTGGGATCTGATGGCCTAGGTTTTGGGACACCTGCCGGAAGCAAGCCATCCTCTGTGGGAGTCTATACTCATCTCAGCTGGTCCCACTCTGCTATTAGCTGAAGCCACAGCCTAGCCTCACTAAGCAGGTCTGGTTAGAAAGTAGCTGCCTGCATCAAACTGATATGAATATGTTTCTTTTTCCATCCCAAGCGAATGCTGCGTGCAGAGAAGAGACCCTGGCATAGGGTCCAATTTCCGTGAGAAGGTGAGACCAATGGTAGACTTGTACTTGTGGTGTACTTAGGAACAAGCCATCTGTTGCGCCTTGTCAAAGGTAAATTTGGTCACGAAAATAGAATATCTAACGTTCAACTGTCATTTTGGACCAAACTCTCCTGTTTCTTCATTCTAAAAGATATAAATAATTCCATATTTAACCCCTACCAGTCCACAATAAAAAATCTGAAACTCCAAGCTGAAACATAACCAGGCAATATTACTGCCATAGAAAATATTTTTTGTCAAGAAATTCTTGCCTAGAGAACGTTATCAAGAATTGTATTATTCTGCTAAATTCTGGGGGGATTAGTGCAGTTGTGTCCTTCCAAAACTTGCGTTCAAATTTAGCCCAGACTAATTTCTGTTGAGATAAAAACCTTCAAAAAAAAACACTGAGAAAGTTTATTCAGATGCCAATAGACATTGCCAAGGAGGACAAAAGTAAAAAGAGAGAGTCTTCAGCATACCCTTGAATATATATTTCCCTAAACATGGACAAACTCTTCTTTATAAGTTAAAAGAAGGGTTACTCAGTGTGTGGCTCATTACCACATGTACCTTTGGAGGTTGTGTTGCACAGTGGTATTGTCCCTACCTCTGGGCCAGAAGATCTGGACTTCAGGACATAATGACCTGGGAAAGTGAAATCACAATGTGGCCAATCAGGTTGATTATCAGCCGGGGAATCCTTCCAATATGTCTTTTGGTGAATGGGAAATTTTTCTGGTCAGCCATATTGCAGAAGGCAATGGCAACACTGCAGCACTTTACCAAGCATAATCATGGACCAATTCTTTGGAAGTCTGTGGTTGCCAACACCCCCTTAAAACATAGTACTAGAAGGAGGATATAATCTTCAGTATCTGGGTCCTTAACTAAAATTTCCTCCTTAAGCAGTTTATTCAAGCCCATTTCTCATAGAAGATTTTACCTACTTCCCTTTGAGCTTGACAGCTAATATCTGATTGCACTTCTGTAAAGTATCTGGGACATTTTTATACATTAAAGGTGCTATATAAATGCAATATGTGGTGCATCCCCACATTAGCTTTACTGTTCCACCATAGTGGTTTCCACTCAAGTTGTTAAAACAGAAATTGTCACCAATAGTCACAGAGATGATCTTATTGGGACTGTTAAGTTGAAACTTTCCAGAACCAAAGTTTTTGTATTCAAACTGTAGATCCATGCTACCATGTAAAAGCAGTTTTCTGCAATCTTGACCCAAAAACCCACACGAAAAAGATTGTTAGAACATTGCCAGCAAATTAAATGCAATGGAAAATTTGTGAAGACAAACTGAACACTGGGTGAAAAAAATAAGCACTGACAAATACCAAAATTGTTTTATGCTTGTGTGCTTTTAAAATTTATTCATTCACAGGATGTAGGTATTACTGGAAAGGCTTGCATTTATCACCCAGACCTAATTGCCCTTGAAGAGGTGATTGTGAGCTGCCTTCTTGAGTCCATGTAGTATAGGTGGATCCACAGTGCTGTTCAGAAGGGTATTCCAGGATTTTGACCCAGCCGCAGTGAATGAATGATGATATAGTTCCAATTCAGGATACTCTGTGGCTTGGAGGAGAACTTGCAGGTTGTGGTGTTCCCATGTATTTGCTGCCCTTGTCCTCCTTGGTGATAGATATGAGCTTGTAAGATGCAGTTGAGAAGCCTTGGTGAGGTGAGGCTGTGCATATTGTAGATGATACATACTGTTGCCATTATGCATTGGTAGTGAAGGGACTGAGTTTTTATGGAGGTGAATAGAGTGCCAAACAAGCAAGTTGCTTTATCTTGGATAGTGCTAAGTTTTAAGACTGTTGTTGGAACTGCACTCTTCCATACATGTAGATAGACATAGTTTCTATGAGACTTTTGATTGTGCCTTGTAGATGATGGGCAATCTTTGGGCTGCCAGAAAGTGAGTTACTCACTACAGGATTCCTCTGACCTGCTCTTATAGCTGTAGTATTTATATGGCTGGTCCCATTCAGTTCCTGATCAATGGTAACCCCAAATATGTTGATAATGTGGGATTCAGTGATGGTAATACCATTGAATCTTATGGGGAGTTGGTTAGATTCTCTCTTATTGGAAATGGTCTTCTGTGATATGAATTTTACTTTCCGCTTATCAGTCAAAGGTTGAATGTTGTCCAGTTCTAATTGTGTGGATACTGATCTCTTCAATATATGAGGAGTCACAAATGGTGCTGAACATTGTGCAATTGTCAGTGGACATCCCCACTTCTGACCTTATGATGGAAGAAGGTTATTGATGAAGCAGCAGAAGAAGGTTGGGTCTAAGACATCACCCTATTATCGTGGGACTGAAAATTTTGACCTCCAACAACCACAAAGTCTTCCTTTGGGCCAGATACGACTTCCAGCAGGAGAGAGTTTTTCATCTGATTCCCATTGACTTCCATTTTGCTGGAGCTGCTTCATGCTATACTTGGTCAGATGTTACCTTGATATCGAGGACAGTGACTCTCACCTGACCTCTGGAGTTCAGCTGTTATGTCCGTCTTTGGACTGAGGCAGAAATGAGGTCAGGAGCAGAGTGGCACTGGCGGAAATAAAATTGAGCAACAGTGACTGACTGTTGCTTGATAACATATTGAGAAGACCTTCTATAATTTAGCTGATCATCAAGAGAAGACTGATGGTACACCATGGCTGGATTGTACTTAACTTGTTTTTGTGGACAAAACATACTTGGGCAATTTTCAACATTGTCAGATAGGTGCCAGTGTTCTAGCGGTACTGGCTAAGGGTGCCACTCATTCTGAACCACAAGTCTTCATTACTATTGCTGGAATATTGTCAGGGCAAATTTGCAGTATCCAGAGCCTTCAGCCATTTTCTGAGTTGTAGTCTGGCATTTGTGACACGCAGGAGCTCAGGGAGAGACCAAGATGGTTCATTTACATGGTACTTCTGGCTGAACATTGTTGCAAATGCTTCAACCTTATCTTTTGCACTGATGTGTTGGGTTCCTCCATGAAGATGGCACAATTTGTGAACCCTCCTGCTGCAATGTTTATCATCCATCAGCATTCATGGCTGGATGTGACAATGTACAGAGCCTAGCTCTGATCTATTGGTTTTGGGGTCAATTAGTTGTTCATCGCTTGCTGCTTTTGTTTATTTCACGTATAACTAGTTTATGTTGTAACTTCACCAGGTTGATGGCTCATTTTTAGCTATGTTTGGTGCTGCACTTGGCATGTCCTCCAACATTCTTCATTGAGCCACGGTTAATCATCTGGTTTAAAGATAATTGTAGTGAGGAATGCCAGGCCATGAGGTTATAGATTGTGGTCAAATTCTGCTGCTTCTGATAGTCCACAGAATGCCATTAGATATCCAACTTTGCTAGAATTGCTAAAAATTCAAAACCTATCCCATTTGTGCTGTTGTAATGTCAGCATGTATATATTATTATCGAATAATGTCAACATGAATATTGCTGAGAAAAGAGACTTGGGGTGGAATTTTCCCAACCTGCCTGCCTTGGGAATGATAGCAGCCAGGACATGGACCATGCAAAAGCCTGTTGACCTCAGGTGGGATTTTCCAGATATAGGTTGAGCATGGTTGGAAAATCCCAACCATGATATCTCTTTTGGCTATCAGGACAGCTTGCAAAAATGCTAAATAGTAAAGGCAACAACAATATATGCTGCATGGGAAGACAAAGCTGACTGGTTGTCAAGAGGATTCTGATTGGTAAAAGTGTCGCCATGGAGAATGTACCAGGGAACAGTTAAGCGCTAAGCTTTTGTTCAAATTCAAACCACACAGGTTTGTTCTGATCAGAGAAGACAATTTCCTGGGAATTGAAGCAGGAAACGGCTGACACCAAAGTTTTTGTTGAGTTGGACAAGATGCAATACTTGGTTGTGCTTCTTCTGTGTGCAAAGGACAGGGCCATGTATGTGAATATATGTAATTTTTAGCATGCATTAATGGGACATAATATGAACCCAGCTGATAATCTTAAATTGAACTACAGAATATAATTTTGCTCTGATTATCATGACTATTGTGGAATATCTAAAGGCACTGAACACAGAGTCATTCATAGGTGAAATTAGCAGCAGCTTATTCAATACAAGTATGCATATAGGGGATAACACCCTCAGATTGGTTTAAAAGGCTACAAAAAGCTACACAATTTCTTCACTATATTTATATTATCCTCTTAATCATTATTGACCCACATTGTTCTTATATCACATTTCCATATAGCATTAACTGAACTGAACTGGACCAGCCATGCAGCTACAAGGAGAAGTCAGAGGCGGGGAATTCTGAGGAGAACAACTCACTTCCAAACTCCCCAAATGCTGTCACAAGTCAGGAATACTCTTCACTTGTCTCAGTAAGTGCAGCTCTCTAATAACACTTAAAAACCTAGACAACATCCAGGACAAAATAGCCTGCTTGATTGGCACCTCATGCTCCATCTTCAAAACCCCACTGCTGCTAGCACCAATGCACATTGGCAGTTATATGTACAACCGACATGATGCACTGCAGGAACTCACTAAGGCTCCTTAGGCAGCTTCTTCTAAACCCATGATATTTACCATTTGAAAGGACAAGGGCAGCAGATACATGCGAACACCAACACCTGCAAGTTCCCCTTGCAGTCACTCTGACTGCATTTCATATGGATTCATAAGCCATCTCGACTTGGAAATATATCACCCTTGCTTCGCTGCTGCTGGGTTAAGATGCTGGAACTCCCTCCCTAACAGCTCTGAGGGTCTACCTCATGTAGACCTCATTCTGCATGTAGAAATTGCAGTAATTTAAGATGGTGACTCATCACCACAGGAAATTAGGAATGTACAATAAATACTGGTCTCACCAGCGATGCTCACATCCAGTAAAAGAACACAAAAGACATAAACTATCATAACCACTCATTTTTGGCTGACCTGTTACGCTTTGACATGGTTTTCTCATTTTCTTTTTTGTTTGTTCATTGTTCTTGCTGAGAAAATAATTTTGGAAGCATTGGCATCACAAATCTGTTCTCAATAATTCACGCCTTCCAGGAATAGTGAATAGATCATGATCAATAGTTGGAATGCTTGTTGACCTTATCCTCCTCAAGCAATGAAGCTAAGCCTGATGGATATCAGCTCATATGGGACAGAGCAAAGTCTGAACGAAACCATTTCCTGGTTGAAATATTAAGCATCGCATTCTTTTTGTTCATCAGTCAGTGGTGGTCTTGGAAACTGAATCCATATGAAATGCAGTGTGTAGTAAGATTGCCATTGTGCTCAGTGAATATCATGAGTGTTATCTTAGTGTTGCTGAAGCATTACTTCAGTGAATCAATGGTTTAAAATACCACATGTTATTCAAAAGATTATTGGATCATTGACTTAATCAGTGGTTGAAGTTTGAAGCAAGCACATATTGAGACAGCTGCTTCATAAACCACATCGGAAATTTGCCAGAAATCTTTATCCTCTTCCCAGAGTCCTATGTGGTTGATTTGCGGTCAGATTTGGTGATATTGTCGATATATAGGAGCCTGTGAGAAATGACTGGACCTTGACACTTTCAAAATCTTATGGGGCATTCCACTATCCCTTTTTTACTGCACAATTGTTATTGAAGAACGTGTGGAGTCTGATAAGGACAAACATTGTTGGCTGCACTTAATGATGTGATTATTCCAACAAACAGTTCTTAAAACTCAAAATTTCCGGTTTCCATCTGAAACAATCATCAATTTTATTTTGTTGGTTGATTTATTTTGCTAACCAGCAAAACTCATGCATGTTGAAGTCTTGAAGGCTTATTCTGAAAATGGGAAATGACGTGACTAGATTTGCTGTTTTGAAACAGCATTTCCCCTGTCTTCTCACAGAACCCCAAACCTCTCGAAAGAAACTATTTCTTTAATTGCATTTGAAATATAGTTGACTGTGGAATCAGCAGGAGTGCCAGGTCCAGATGCAAGCTAGTGGGAGCTATCAATCACCTCCTTCACAAGTGCCTTATTGTGCATGTTCATGCATTTGAGATTTTTCTTCTGTTAAACCACAAGCGTAGACAGTAAACAAATTCCTATTATAAATAAAAGCAGCAAATGTTAACAATGCAAAACTTGCCTGCCAATATCTAAAAGACAAGAATGGTTTATGTTTTGAGTAAAACTTTTAAGCAGAAAAATATGCACTTTTCTTTTCATTACTCCTACCGAGTATAATTTTTGGTAATGGTTTTTGTCAGTTCATAACATGAATGTTTCAGTTTGATGCATTTTTAGGCTTAGAAATAGTGATTATAACAAATAGAAAAGTGATGTAGCAAAGAAAGACAAACTTTGCAATCCTTAATGGTGTTTCAGAAATTAGGACTCATTAGCTGCTCAAATATGTTACCCCTGTTCACACAGTTAGTGAATTTTCAGGATAACTTTACTGACATTTTCTTATTCTGAACACCAGTGAGAAACATTTGGAACAGAAAAGTCATTAAGTGCTGATCAGTCTCCACAATGTTTCAGGACAGTTACAGTGTGCCAGAATCTTGCTAGGATATTTGCTGTCTTCTGAATCAGTTGCAAAAGTCTGTATTGCTTTGCTGCTGAAAAGTAAATCAGAATTTATTAGAACTTCAACTGTTAGTTTCAATTAGCAGTAATTCCTTTACCATGTGAACACAGGCTGTGACTGGCAGGGAAATAGGTGTCAAATAAATCAAGAATAGGTGGAACTCAAGGACTATGCTCAAGAAGCAAGCATTCACATTTACTTGAACAGCTTTTATTTATTAAGCAAGCTCTGACATTTCCTGACTCATGTCTTATGACTGGTAACAATATTTCTCAATGTGACATCGTTGCCAAGATGAACTGGCATATTCCACATGCTTTCCCTGTGTCTTTCTCTACAAAAATCCTGTTTATAAATGAATAGGTTGCCAACAGACTTACTCACAGAAGCATGACTCTTTAACACATTCTTATATTGCTTTCTTTCCCTCAATTGCTCAGGACAGAAGATCACTTTATTTTTTTTACAGATATCACCCTGCATCAAGTAGCTGCACCACAATAATAATTTGGGTGAGAAATCCCTGGACCCCCTGACACAAATGAATTGCCCTTAACGGTTGCTATCTCAGTTAATTGTGGACATGAACAGCCTGGTGACATTGTGACTCTTTGTTGTCAGTGGGAATAGTGCCACAATAAACATATTCATTTATACTTACCACATAATTCTGTTGGCTTTGGTATCTCTGCAAGCTTCAGTCTGACTTCATGTCTACAGGAAAGGAGAGGCAAAAATGGCAGGAAGAAAAGTGACATCTTACATGGAAAGAATGCAATAAAATATCATTAACATATGAAGGCCGCTGGTTTCCAGATCAAGGAGGCAACTTGTCAAAGTTGAGTCACGTTAGTTACATTTAGACTTTATGCCAAGCCCAAATTAAGCAGCAATTAAATGTGATAAGGACGCTCCACTCTTAGTGAAAAGGACGTTGTTTTCCTGCCAGGATAAAAGAGCAGTAACACATCTGGTAAAAGTTTAGTTTAGTTTGAAACAACACCAGGCTATTTGAGATGATGAAAGAATGTGTCAGCCACAGGAAAAAGCAATACTATTGAAGCATTCAAAGCTGTGATATTCATATGGAAATGATATCAACATTGTGTATAACTATTGCAATTTACTCGCATTCTCATTATCTTACTATATTTGAGTAAAGCGGACCATTTCATTAACTAGTATCAATTTCTAATACACACACCAGAAAAGATTATGAGTAACTGTTTAATGACCTTACCTGGGAATCAGTCCAACTTTGAACAGCACAATTTTAGTTAAAGATATTCAAATTTGTGGGAGTTGTTAAAATTTTAACATGCACAGAAGTTCAGGATTGAATTCAAGGTCTGAACTTTCCCCATCGGACTGCATGAAGCTAAGCAGTATAGTAGTGGGGCAAGAGGGAAAATGGGGCAGGAAGGCCTAATGTCTGAACATTGTTCTTGAAACTCCAATGGGAATTTTACTGATATCTGCCCTCCTCAGTAAAAAGCTCATTCCCTTTTAACTGTCCCATCTTATTTAAAAGATGGTGGTTGGGTATTGGCTTATGAATATTGACCATTTGCCTCAAGTTCTGCCAAACCCAGGTGCCAGCAGAAAATGGGCATAGTATGTCTTGCAGCGATAGAAAGCTTTGCTGAAAACTGTTTTGGAAGGAGAAAACCTACTACCAGTTACCTTTCCTTTCCTTTGCCCCCATAACGGGTCACAAAGAAACTTTTGCTGATGGAGAGTTGCTGATTACTAATTTGAAGGAATCATCTGGAATCTTAACCAACATTTAGAACTGGATGAGCACAGATACCCTCCAATTAAATACTGAAGCCATTGTTTTTTAGTTTCCACTCCAAAAGCCATTCCCCCTGCCTGACAATAGTCTGAAATTAAACTGGTCTGTTCACAACCAGTTGACCCTGAGGTGAGCTTCCAATGCCATATCCCTGCCATCAGTAGGATGACTGTTTATGTGCTGTTGTATTGTCTGTAAATATCTGTAAAGTCTGTAATCAGCTCAAAGCTATTTGTTATATGAAAGTGTTCCAGGTTGCAATAGAGACCAATGGAATGTGTAACAGAACCAGTTCAAATCAGTCCTTCTTATGTACAAGTCAGTATGGCAAGTTAACGATACAGAGTTCCAATCTTTCTAAGCCTTATATACAATTATTACCAATATCAGAAATGCAAATAACAACAGGAACACACTTATTTCCACCTCTGTAACATTGTCTGAGTTTGCCTCTGTTCCAGCTCTTCCGCTACTGAAATGTCCATTCTGTCCTTCGTTGGCTCTATACAATTCCAATGCATTTCTGGCTGGCGTCCCATATTTTACTCAAATTGTTAAACTTGAGCCCATCCACGTTCTGCTGCCTGTGTCTTAACTCATTCCAAATCCCGTTCCCCTATTGTCCCTGTGCTTGATAACCTCCGTTGGCCCCTGTTCAAGCAATTTTTTGATTTTTAAATTCTGAGTTTTGTTTTCAATTCCTTCCATGAACTTGCACCTCCCTATCTTTGTAATATCTTCCAGCCTAACATTCAACCAAGATATTTACGCTGCTCTAATTCTGGCCTTTTGAGAATCTTGGACTATAATTGTTCCTCCTCTGGTGATTACATTTCCAGTTGGCTCGGCCTCAATCTCTGCATTTCCCTCCTTACACCATTCTGCTTCACTTTAACACACCCTACAAACCTACCATTTTGAGTAAGCGTTCGGCATCTGACCTAATGTCTCCTTATGTGGTTCATCGCATACTTTGTTTTATAATTGCCTTGTGCAGCACCTTGACACATTTTGTTCCATTAAAGCATCGTTTAAATATAAGTTGCTGTTTTTGTTTTGCATCTGGTGGCATAGTGGCACAGTGATTAGCCTCACAGCACCAGGGACCCAGGTTCAATTCCCGGCTTGGGTCACTGTCTGTGTAGAGTTTGCATGTTTTCCCCGTATCTGCGTGGGTTTCCTCCAAGTGCTCTCGTTTCCTCCCACAATCCAAAAGACGTGCTGTTAGATGCATTGGCCACACTCAAATTCTCTGCCAGTGTACCCAAACAGGTCCCGGAGTTTGGCGACAAGAAGACTTTCACAGTAACTTCATTGCAATGTTGATGTAAGCCTACTTGTGACTAATAAATAAACTTTTACTTTACGCCATTTAACAACTATGTCTTGTCATTTGGCATTGCCTTTTACTTGCTGGTGATGGTCAGCGATGGGGCTGTTCTCCTTAGAAAGGCAGAGAATGACAGGAGATCTAACAGAGGTGTGTAAGATTATGAAGGGTATAAATAGAGTGAAACATGGGAAGCTTTTTCCTAGGTTGGGTACAATAATTATGAGGGGCCACGGGCTTAGGGTAAGAGGGGCGAGGTATAATTTGGATGTTAGAGGGAGGTTTTTCACATTGAGGGTGGTAGAGGCCTGGAATGCATTGCAAGTAAGGTGGTGGAGGCAGGCATGCTAGGGTTGTTTAAGACTTACTTAGGCACATGAGCAAACTAGAGATGGAGGGATACTGGAGACTTTTCTAAATAAAGATCAAGAGCCTTTGGACATCCCTGGGAATCAATTGATTCCTATGGACCTTCCACCACACATCATGGCTCACTTGCTTTATTTCTGCGCTTCTGGGGATTCTGTAAATGTCTAAGTTTTGTATGTTTATTGACGTCTTTTTCCTTACTTCACAGGTAATTTGGTCCACCTTGTTGACCAACAAGGGGCATACACACAGTGGGTCGTGTGAGGGCTGCTCATAGATGTTGTTTCAAGAGTTGCCTAGTGCTTCACGTCATTAGTGTACGCTTAAACTGAACCATCTGACAGGCAACATGACAGCTCAGTGACTATCACTGTTTGTTATGCAGATACATGGATTTGGGCCAGTGTCTGTGGGAGTTTGCACATTCTCCCTGTGATTGCATGGGTTTTCTCTGGGTTCTCCGGTTTCCTCCCACACCCCAAAAACGTGTTCTTAGGCTGTTTGGTGTAACAAATTGTCCCTAAATTAGTTCTCCTTCAATCTTCTCCAGTAGGTGTAGACAAAGGTCATAGGTAGAAGAGGGCATTCATAATGTTAAAATGGCAGCGCGGGCTTGTTGGGCCAAGGGGCCTGTTTCCCATGCTGTGTTGTTCTTTGTTCCTTGCTCCATATGTGGTGATACTGTGTCGCAAGGGTCTGCTTTTCACAATGGGATCAGAACAGTGCAATGTCCCATTCCAACACATTGCTGACAGTTAAAGCAGCCAATAGAGGAATTGATTTTTGCTGCCCTTCTCTGTTTAGGTTAAATTCATGTTGTCATAACACTGGAATAATAAGCTTTGATGAACAAATAGATTCTTTTAATCCACACTTTTCCAAAGTTGCTTTGAACATCTCGTACTACATGTTTTGTCTAGAAGCATTGTGGAGGAAGTGGAAGGTATTATTTGATTTGATTTATTATTGTCACATGTATTAGTATAGTGAAAAGTATTATTTCTTGTGCACTATATAGACGAAGCATACTATTCATAGAGAAGGAGAGCATGCAGAATGTAGAGTTTAATCAGAGCATTGTTAGAGAGTTTAAAAGAGTTAAAATGTAGTTTTAGAAACATAAAATGAGAGTAAAAGATAAAATTAGAAGGCATCCTGGGCACAGTTTGCAAGAAGTTGCCTTGCACCGGTGCCATTTTGAAGAGATATATGTTTAATTTCAAAACCATCCTTAGTTAGTTACATGGATCAACATCTGTAGAAATTTTGAGTAGGTGAAATTTATGATGCTTAACGTATTCAGAACTACGTTCCTGTCTCTGCTGTTTGTACACAGGGCTTTAACCTGATTATTTTCAATGAAAGACAGCCAAGTAATAGTTTGAACAAATATTTTTAAAGTTTATTTATTATTGTCACACATAAGCTTACATTAACACTGCAATGAAGTTACTGTGAAAATCCCCTTGTTGTCACATTCCAGCACCTGTTCAGGTATACTGAAGGAGAATTTAGCATGGCCAATGCACCTAACCAACATGTCTTTCAGACTATGGGAAGAAACTGGAGCACCCAGAGGAAACCCTTGCAGACACGGGGAGAATGTGCACACTTTACGTAGCCAGTGATGACTGCAGAAAATCTATTGAAATGTTTACCTGGATTTGCACCAATTTTGCCCCAATGTTTTGGCAGGAGATTTTCAGTGATATGGGAAGGAATAGAGGGATATGGACTGCAAAGAGACAAAAGGTCTTTAGTTTAGAAAGGCGTCATGTATTGCTGTAGGCTTGATGGGCCGAAAGGCCTGTTCCTCTGCTGTATTGTTCTTTGTTCTTAGATATTCAGTAGACCTCCTCTGGGTAATCTTGATATTCACCATCGTTCTGCTGAAACCTAAAGGCAATGATAATTCACACACTGTCATAATGCAACAAATTTGCTGAAGCAATAAAAATTACTTTTCATCTGGATTTTCCAAATCATTTGCCATGTCTTTGTAGAAGAACCATGGACATCCTGCAAGTCTAGCATTTCCATGACTCGAAGCTGAAATTTCAGTGGACAGTCGAGTAGATCCTTGTTGAAATTCACTCCAACAACACACAACAAATACCATTTCTATATCCAGCTGAAAGAAGAGTTAGTTAAAGGGTATTGAAATTATGTGAAGCACAGTGTTAGTTTTGGAGCATTTGCTGCATAGCGAGAAGTAATTTTGAGGGATTTGATTATTTGAATGTTTGTTATTTACCTATTCTTCATTGATATGGTTTGTCATTTTTTGCTTCAGTGAGTTTAGTATTTGATTAGTAACTTACCAATGGACTTGGAATGAGTCAGTCAGTTATGAATTCAGTTCCACAAACATGTGCCCTTTGGGATGTATTGGATGATTTTGAACTTATACCCAAGTGGAAGCTATCAAGTGGGTTTCATACAAGTCTGAGCCACTTATATGTTGTGCATCATTAAAATACACTCAGTAGCGGACATAACTCACTAGAAACACTAGCCAACATTTCACTGAAGACAGGATTGGGGTGGAATTCTGCAGTCTGGAACTATGTCCCATGATGGGAATGCAGAGATTGGTAGGAAATTATGCTATATATTCTGGCTCCAACATCAATGGATGTTTTGTGCCTTATGCATGGCAGATCAAGGATGATGGCATGTAGTCTGCCATCTTATCTAGGTACCATATTGAAAAGACACCAAACGTCACTGATCTACTACTGAAGAAAGAAGATAGAGCTCCTCAATAACATTGAATCTACTAGATCCATTTGTAAATTCTGCCCCTACCCTCAGCTGTGGTGTGTTCCAGTGTCCAGGGTTGCTGGCAGCCTCAACTGAATTCTGGACGCAGCCCCAGGCATTGTTCAGGTGAGTTCCAATATTTGCACAGTACATTGTTCCAGACTCACTTTACATCGACATGTTTTCCTGTTGGCATCGTGGAGAATCGGGCATGGGCAGAAGGCTCTACTTGGGCCTTTATCTGCATCTCATTAGCAGAATACAAATCAGTTTCGCACTGGCCTCCAGTGGGTTTCCCAATCCAACAAGGCGGGCACCAGAGGAAAATATGGTAGTAAATTCATACCAGTGTGAAACTCATTTTTGCACTTCTACCATATTCATCCTCCCACCTGCCACTGAATCTACCAATGAGCCCATGGGAGAATTCCATCCAGAGAGTGTGAAGTCAGGTGGCTGCTTGTCTGAGGTCAGTTGGAAGATGGCAGGAAAATAGGGCACACAACACACACTTTGTTCATTGCTCTTGAAAACTGCAATGTGGACCTTATAATTATCTTAAACCCTAAAATGCAAATACAACCATCCTCCCATGTGTTGGGCCCCCATTTACTGATCCAATTACCTCATAAATGGCCTTCTGACAGTTTAAACCTTCCCTGTAACAGCTAGAGATTTGAGGTGTAACAGTTCTGAGAAAAATTTAGCTTCGCGATTTCCTGAGTTATATTAACAATTCTAACCGTTCATGATAAGCAGCTCTAAGCTTTCTGAGGAGCATGCACTATAATCAGATAAGACCATCATAGTCTAATTGCTTGTGTGATACTCATTTATGCTTGTCTCATTTATAGCAGACAATCCTTACTCTAATCTTTATAAATTTAATGTGAGCCCAGTCCAAATGGAGATTATACGAATGAGCAAAAATAATTTTGCAAAGTAGAAACTGTGTTCTACAATAAAGTCACTAAGTATCTTAAGTCTTCCAATGCAGGTATTTTCTTTTTGTGGATCTTGTGTGTTGACCTACACTCTAGAATTTTCTAGAAAGTCAAATCAAACGGAGAGCACAGAGCACAAAGGATTTCTCCAGGGGGGCATGCCAATCAGCTAACTCTGGGGATATCCACAATTCAAATATTGTTCTGTTGTTTCATGAGAGTTGGCAACATATTTGTTTCCTTTTACAATTGTGATTAAGTGTGGGATATCAGGAAATTAAACATGTTTCTACTTATTGTTAATAGAGCATTTGAACTTCCTCTCGCTGTAATGCCTTACCACTTGGTGGCGCCAACCGAGTATTTGAACATATTCTGGGCTGTTTTGTATCCAGATTTATTACAGGGGGGGGAAAAATTAAGTTATTCTTAAAGTCAAGAGGTTAGAAATTACTATTAATGATATTAGTAAAGGTACATCAATGCATTTGCTTGCCATCATTATTTAATAGAGGTATTTTATTCTATTTATTTTAAAATGGTTTAATGCTTATATCAAAACAGTGGAGCGCTGCATTGGGGTGTTAATAATCATCAATATCTTTTCTGCTTTAATCTGTACTTCAGAATTTTTTTGAATGACAAAACCAGTTGGGAGTCCAACACAGCAGTAAATAGTATTTCTAAAAAAACACCTCAGCATGAATATTTGGAGCACAAAATTACAGTAACAGCAAATCTTCTAACATATTGATCTTTTTTAAGAAAGTTAAATAGTGTGACCCAGAAGAGAAGATTTTGGATTTCTTTTCAGCAATGTGTTATTACTGAACCTGTGAGAGAGAAAAAACATACTTCTTCCTCCAGATGACATGTAACTATTATATTTTAAAGCATTTTCCGAGACTGCACTTTATTAACTGTAAAGTGCTTTGGAATGTTAGGAAGGACATGATGTGGGGTACTTTTATATCCATTGTCATTATGGTCCCTGCTGTTCAGTGTTGGGGTGGAGGGGAGCGGGGGGAAATTTGAGGAATTAATTATTGTTCCCCCACCGCCCCGCCCCATCTGAGCAGTTTGGTGTGGATCCACCATACTGGTCTCAAAGATGGAATGGAAATATCTGGACAAAGTAACACTATCAGTGAGAAGGCTATACAGTAGCGGTATGCAAGTTACTGACTAGAAACTGCGGCTCACCTTATTGCTGACAATTACCAAATCAGTATTCACTATTGAATCCATAAGGAAGTAATGTCACAGGACCAAACTGTGGCAATAGTTGACTCTCACAGAACATCCATTAGCAGAAGGCTCTGGCACCCCAGATAGTATTGCTCACAGACACAAGAATTTGACTTAAATGATTTGCAGGAGTATGTGAGAGGAAATAGTTTATGTTGAGACAAGTACTTCAACAAAAATGTTTTCCTTTTAAGATCAGTGCATTACAGGCATTGGCTGATCACTGGGATTTTCTGAAAGCTCAGATCCTACTGCCAACCTGCATAGTTCGAAAAATTTCCATAAACGTTTAATAAGAGTATGGCCTTTTCAGTTTAAAGAAAAGTTATGTGATTTGATCTTCTGGAAATCACTGAAATTCTTTAGGTTACGTCTATATGGAACAATGAGGGGCACAATTTTTTATTAAATCAGTACAATTCATACTGGAAATTTTAATTTGTAAGCTACACTTTCATGCAGATGTCTTTTTAAAAAAGACTTCAATGTTTAATGGGCAATTTTCCTACTGTGAGTTCCCAATGGTGGTCCTCACATAAATAGATATTCTAACGTATACTCCCCACAATTGTCTGATCACTGTTTTAAATGGAAAATCACGGTCAGTATACACTGCAATAGTAGCAATGAGAAATGGCTTGCTTTTTTTTAAAGATTTTAAAGTTTTTATTTATTAGTGTCACAAGTAGGCTTACATTAATACTGCAATGAAGTTACTGTGAAAATCCCCTAATGCTCAATTTTTTTGAGATATTTTGCCTTTCCAGGGTAATTTAAGAATGTGAACAACAGGTCAAGCAAGGTGATTTTTGTTGCTGCAATGTAGTGGCTATGCAAGTGGTATTTTCCTCTAACAGAATGCTGCCATCAATCCTAAAAATACATTCTGTCTATCACAAAATTAAACAACATAATGTATGAATATCAGAGCCAGTAAGATGCCAGGTACATAGGCCAAATATCACAATAACCACATGATCGAATAAAACAGCACATTCCTTTGATTTTTCATAATATTCAGACTTCAGACCATTTCAGCCAACACATGTTTACTAAACTAAAAAAAACTATTATTAAATATGAATTTGTCATTGGGCAGCACTTGCTGTGTAACCCTGAGTCTGCTGATAGCTATACTAACAACCAATTTAAGATAACGAATCAAGCTTGTAATCTGGCTTATTTACACTTCCTAGAAGTGACATACATTAATATGTAGAGATCCTTTCTCTGCAAATAAAAGGAATACATTCAAGCTTTGTGCCTTTTTTGAATTACTTTAGGAAACATACAGTTCATTGTTGTTTTCTCCATGACTACATTTCAACCATTCTGATTCAATGTGCCAACCAATCAACATCCTTTTTCACTATACTGTAAATTGTTGTGGTTATCTGAAATTTGGCATTCTTGCATTGGTCCTAATAAGTGCATGATGAAATATTTTGGCAAAATTTCACAAGATTCAAGTTCTGTACTGATAAGCAACTGTTTCTATGTATGTTAATTGATCTCCCATGCTGTGCGGTGGCATGGTGGCACAGCAGTTAGCACAGCTCCCTCATGGTGCCAGGGACGCAGAATCGATTCCCGACTTGGGTCAATGTCTGTGTGGATTTCCTCCAAGTGTTCTGGTTTCCTCCCACAGTCTGAAAGACTTGCCGGTTAGGTGCATTGGCCATGCTAAATTCTCCCTCAATGTACCCGAACTGGTACCAGAGTGCAGCAACGAGATTTTCAAAGTAATTTCATTACACTGTTAATGCAAGCCTGCTTGTAACACTAATAAATAAACTTTAAACTTTTGCTGTGTATACATCAATGAGTAGGACCCTCACCTTTAGATCAGTTGGTTTTGAGTTCAAGCCCCATTTCAGTGCTTGAGCACATAATCTAGGATGGTACTTCATTGAGGAAGAGCTACGCTGTCAGAAGTGCCATCTTTTGGATGCCATGTTGAAGTGTCTTCATGTGCCTTCTCAGGGTGAATATAAAAGATCTAAGTGCTATTCCTAAAGTAACATTACTAAAACAGATTACCATGTCATTAATATCATAGTTACTTGTCACAGCATGTCAATTGAATGCTACATTTCCTAACATAGCAACTGTGACTACAGTTGGAAAATACTTGATTGGCCGTGAAGTGTTTAAGGATGTTGTGAAATGCCAATGTAAATGCTAATGTTTTCTCTTTCGATGACTAGCAATTTGCTTGTCAATTTTTTATGGAATTGAATTCCAGGTTTGTTCCAAGAAAGAAGTGTGACTGGACCCAGGCTTCAAACATGGTTACAGTTCAAGTCAGGATTCATTTCATTTCAATAATAACAGCAAATTTAACTTATTCAACAAAACCTTCACTTGCAGCTTTAAAATAGCTACAGTTCTTTCAACTTATTGAAATTTCTGCTTTTTAAGCTGGAGTGAATTGGCTGCTTTGTGTACCTGATGGACCTGATTCTCAAATCTGATTGGTCCCTGCTTATTGTGTAATCAATAATATCACATGATCAGAGTAGGCCAATAAGAATCTCTCACCAGACAGCAACACTGACTGTTCATCAGACTGGTCAAATAATTCTGATTTATTTATTTATTTATTAGTGTAACAGTAGGCTTACATTAACACTACAATGAACTTACTGTGAAAATCCTGGCCGCCACACTCCAGTGCCTGTTCGCATACACTGAGGGAGAATTTGGCATGGCCAATGCATCTAAGCAGCACAGCTTTTAGTCTGTGGGAGGAAACTGAAATTTACAGAGGAAACCCACGCAGGCACAGGTAGAATGTATAGACTGTCTATGTCTAGACAGTGACCAAGCTGAGAATGGAACCCGGTTCCTTGCCTCTGTGAAGCAGCAGTGCTAACTATTGTGCCACCATGCTGCTCACGTTATACTGTGGAATGTAGTGCACTAATGATCATTATTTGCCAGCTTGACTTGTGAGTGCAGATATGCTTTGCTGATTGAGTGCTTAAAAAGTAATCTTCCATTTTGTGGATGGAATACATTGTAGTTGAGCTCTCATAAGATCTGTATTGTACTGGCAGCAACTTAACAATGGGTTACTGTATATGTATTTCAGAAGATTAAACAAGCAGTAAATTGAAGGAGATATATAAAACTTCATTTCATTAGCCATAGACCTTGTGACTCACAGCAGCAGCCCACATAATTACCGTGGTGCATTTCCAGGTCCCACGTTGTTAGTCATTGGACAAAAAGCTCATTTATCAAAAGCAGATCTACTTTATTATGTTGAGAAATTTCTTCAAATGATGTTAAATTAAAAACATGCAGCCAAGCACTGCAATGTCAATATGTTGAGAAGGATGTGGACCATAAACTGGGGAATCGGAAATTTTTAAAAAATGCAACTTCTTTCTTAAATACAGTTGCTTGTCAGCTTCCTGTGTGTGTTTGGAATGATGGAATCAGGCTGTAGAACACATTGTGATTCCAGTTTACACTCAATTTCAGCATCAACAGTTTTCAGAAAGCACATTACAGATCACAGAACGCAGAACAGTGCAAGAACATTTATTGTTCAAACTCCATAACATTAATTATTCTTCACTTCTGAGTTATTGCTGAAACATTGGGCAGAATTGTCCCAAAGATTGCTGAGCTCAGTGGGAAAATGGGTGAGATTCCTGTTGGGTGGTTTGGTGAGAATCTGTTCGCATTTCACCCACACTTAGAGATTAACTAGGATTTCTCCAGCCATTCACGCCCCATCACCGCTGCCAGTGAGAATGGAGAATTTGGTGCTTGACTCCCCCCATCACCACTGCCACGGTGGCACAGTGGTTAGCACTGCTGCCTCCCATTGCCAGGAGTCCAGGTTCAATTGCCAGCCTTGGTTGCTCATCTCTGTGGAGTTTGCACATTCTCCCATTGTCTCCATGGGTTTCCTCCAGGTGCTCCGGTTTCCTCCCATTTTTCAAAGATGAGTGGATTAGGTGGATTGGCCATGCTAAATTGACCCTCAGTGTCAAGGGGACTAGCTAGGGTAAATGCATGTGGTTATGGGGATGAGGCCTTGGTGGGATTGTGGTCATTGCAGACTCAATGAGTGAATGGTCTCCTTCTGCATTGTAGGGATTTTATAACTCACTGATATCAGCACTGCGCCCCACCCTCCTCCCATCTTCCCTACCCCCAAAAGAGCAACACCCCAGTACAGGTTCATCAAAATCCCTCGCCTACAGTCACCAACCCACCCCTCCATTCAGGAGTTGCCCCCCCCCATGCCTCCCCCCTTCAAACCCTCACTTTGGCACTGCCAACCTTGCACCTTGAGCGTCAACCTGGTTGTGCCAATCAACCTGTGCCAACTTGGCAGTGTCAGATTCACTGCCAGTTTGGCACTTCCAGAGTGCTGGTGGTGAGTGCCAGGGCACTTCCCAGCCATTTCTCCAACTGCCTGGACACTTCATTAGCCTCTGAGCTGCCGGCATGGCCATCGTGACTGGTCACTATTTGTGGAGACCACCAGTGATTCAGGCCAGGTTCCGCTGTTTCCGAGGGTCAGCAATTTCCAAGACCCAGGGAAATCCAGCTCCAAACCAACCCTGCTAATCTCTCACTGGGCATGAACCAGATTAGGTTGGAGCACAGAAAGACCCAATAGGGATTCTTGCCAGCACTATCCACACCATGACCCACCTCCCACCAATCTCCAGCCTTAGATTCGCACTTGAGCATGCGGGGCCAGAGAATCATACCCCATGTCAATCAATGCCATTTCATGGACAGTCTCTCGTACCACGAAGTGAGGACAAAGAGAGTGATTGCTTTATCCAAACTCATGTAAAGTCTTTTAAAACCTAAAATACCATGAATCACTAAGTACAGCGAAGCACAATAAAAATTTGATTACATTTAAAAAAGGATGATTCCTGTAGCATGCCAATACAGAAATTATTCCTGCACAGCTGTAAAATAATTCTGTGTTTTCAATGACTTCGGTGAAGGGTTGTGAGTGTGTGCTAATTGTAGAAAGCCAACGAAAATGGAAAGTTTATTATGTAACTTCATCAACATTGTGATCACAAGCCGCAAACATGCTCAGGCAAAATGTTTAATGAAAAGAATGTGACTGGGAAACTCCAAGGCAACTAATGTAAACATCCTGAAAATAATGCTAAATCATGCTGTTAATAGCAACCCACAGTATTGAGAAATAATTATGCTCCAAAAACAGTGAAGTTAATCTTCATAATTGAAACTAATTTACTCTTGTACATTAATATAGAACAATGAAAGAGAGAGAAAAAGACAATCTCAGGTACAGAATATTCTGAGGCAAAATACAAAAGTAAATATAAGAACAATATAGATCAGAAAAGTAGTGAGAGGAAGAGAATGCTAAAAGAAAATTGGAGTCTGAGGAAGACTTTTTTGCCAAAGCAGCAAAAAAGTAATGCAAACACATTTTTCTACATACCAATATTGATTGCTTTTTGATCAGACTCTTCTGGCCCGAGGTTTGATGGACCCAACATTGATTATGTTGCTTCTTCCAGCTCTCACCAAATACTTCAATTTAGTTTTGAATTTAGGAAACAATGAATAAAGGTTGTGTTACCAAGTGAATTAATACATTCTCTCTGCCCCCATTTTGTTTTACACACATTTACACATAAACACAAGCAGACAGCAAAGCAAACGGAGTAGACAGACAAGCAGGTCGACCATAGCAGACAGTTGAGTAACTGGACCACTTGATGGCAGTGCTGACAAAAATTGCACGGTGAAATCTATTGACATAAAAGTTTGGTGGCAGAAATAAGCAAAAGTATTGGATGAATAAATTTCATTATTACGCTGCTGTGCCGAGTTCCCACAAACATAGAACATTCCTCTAGCACTAGCGACAAATGCATTCCAAACAAAGACCTACAAAGGCAACTCTATTTCAGCATGGTGTGGAGTGAGCTGTAAACTAGTAACCGTTCCAAAACAGTGCTCATCTTGCCAATTGAAGAATGGAGGGCATTTTGTCAGTCTAGTGACTATACTTCAAAAGAATCATGCTGTTTTTGTCCATCTTTCACATGAGATTTAAACTTAAACCCCTCCTGTCCCCTTAGGTATATATAGAAAATCCTCTGGTATTAATGTTATTCAAGAAGTAAAAGGGTTGTCCCCAATTGCTTGGTTAATGAGGCAGCCAGGTGTGACAGTGGTTAGCATTGCTGCCTCACAGTGCCAGGAACCCGGATTTAATTCTGGCTTCGGGTCACTGTCTTTGTGGAGCTTGCATTTTCTCCCTGTGTTTGCATGGGTTTCCTCTGTGTGCTCCGGTTTCCTCTCACAGCCCAAAGAAATGCAGATTAGGGTGATTGGCCATGCTAAATTGACCCTTAATTTTCAGGGGACTAGCAGGGTGGATGTGTGGGGTTAAAGGGATAGGGCTTGACTAGGATTGTTGTCAGTGCAGGCTCCATGGGCTGAGTGGTCTCCTTTTGCACTGTAATGTTTCTATGAGTACGTAACTCTCAACCAACATCACTGAAATGATAAACTATTTAATTGGCTAGGAAGTCAGGGATATTATGAGTTTGCAAAATATGCTGTATAAATTAATATTCTTTATTTCTTTCTTCTAGAAAACTGTTATGGGTAAGAGGTGACGGCGGGGAGGGGGGGGATGGTGCTGTTAATTTAAACAGCATTGGTTTTCCTAATTCTAGTAGTTCACACTGGCCTCTGAGATTTCTCTTCTTTGTTGCAGAAGGACTTCTTGCACATTCTTTGTATTTTTTTCTGGTGAATGGACTTTCCTTTCTAGGTCACTCTACTTGTCTGTCCAGTAAGAAGTCTCACGGCACCAGGTTAAAGTCCAACAGGTTTATTTGATAGCACGAGCTTTTGGAGCAAGCCTTCATCAGGTGAGTGGAGGACTGGATTCACAAACAGGGCATATATAGACACAGACTCAATGACAAGATAATGATTAGAATGTGAGAGGGTTAAGAACAAGTTAAAAGGTATGAATTATCTCAAGCCAGGACAGTTAGTAAGATTTGTAAAATGGCATAGTTCCATTGTCTCGTCTGCTTGGCAGTGTTTCACAGCTGGTCTGCATCCTGAGGACAAGTTGAGAATATGGACTCTATCTTGGCTTCTAAATTGCGCTGTCTGCCGTAGAGCTGGTGTTTGAGGTGGTTGAGAATGTCAGAAAGTTGCAATGACAAGATTTCTCAGCATATTCTGTGTTAAAGGTTGACCTGAGTGGGTCCATGATCTGTGATCTTTCGGGATCTTGTCTGCTTTCTTGCATTTTTGTAGAAATTTGATGTCTGTGTCGATATGCCCTGGACCTTCTTGGAGATCCTCTCCACTTTGAGCTGGCAGTTTGCAGTGTCGGTGGTGGCTGACTCATTGACCAACAGCCAAGTGAAAGTGACACCACAGTGAAAAATTGCACTGACTCCTCAGAAAACAAACATGGGACACAGCAGACAGAGTATCCTTCATCGTCCAGTATTTCCCCAGACCGGAGAAGCTACGACATCTTCTCCAGTGTCTTCATCATGTCATTGATGAAAACGGTCACCTCACCAAGGCCACCCCCACATCCCTACCAGTTGCCTTCAAATTGCCACACAACCTCAAACAAACCATTGTCCGCAGCAAACTATCAACTTTCAGGAGAACAATGACCGCAACACAATATAATCCTGCCACAGCAACCTCTGCAAGACATGCTGGATCATCGACATGTATCCCATCATCTCACATAAGAATACCATCCACCAGGTACACAGTACACGCTTACGCGCCTTGGCCAATGTTGTCTATCTGATATGCTACAGGAAAGGATGTCCCAAGGCATAGTATATTGGGGAATCCATGCAGATGTTATGACAACGGATGAATGAACACTGCTCAACAATCACCAGACAGGAATGTTTCCTTCCTATCGGGGAATAGAATATAGAACATAGAACACTACAGCACAAACAGGCCCTTCGGCCCACAAGTTGTGTCGATCACATCTATACGTACCAAGCCACAGACCTATCTATAACCCCCTATCCCATTAGTTCCCATATACTCATCCAGAAGTCTTTTGAAAGATCCCAGCGAGTTCGCCTCTACCACCACCGTCGGCAGCCGAATCCATTCACTCACCACCCTCTGAGTGAAAAACTTACCCCTAACATCCCCTCTGTATTTGCTTCCCTGCACCTTAAATCTGTGTCCTCTTGTAGCGACCATTTCAGCCCAGGGAAATAGCCTCTGAGAATCCACCCTATCTATTCCCTCTCAACATTTTATAAACCTCTATCAGGTCGCCTCTCAACCTACGTCTCTCCAGGGAGAAGAGTCCCAGCTCCCTCAACCTATCTTCATAAGGCATGCCTCCCAATCCAGGCAACATCCTTGTAAACTTTGCACTCTTTCAATAGCTTCCACATCCTATAGTAAGGCGAACAGAACTGTGCACAGTACTCCAAGTGGGGTCTGACAAGGGTCTTATAAAGCTGCATCATTACCTCCCAACTCCTAAACTTAATCCCT
Organism: Sphyrna mokarran; assembly: GCA_024679065.1. Lineage (NCBI taxonomy): Eukaryota > Metazoa > Chordata > Chondrichthyes > Carcharhiniformes > Carcharhinidae > Sphyrna > Sphyrna mokarran. The sequence goes on from JAGIQG010000006.1 coordinate 81,532,289, forward strand.
CGATTAATGAAGGCCAGTACACCATATGCCTTCTTGACCACATCTTCCACCTGAGAAGCCGATTTAAGAGTCCTATGGACCCGGACCCCAAGATCCTTCTGCTCTTCAACACAGCTAAGACTCCTACCCTTGATATTGTACTCCTTCATCCCATTATTCTTGCCAAAATGGACCACTACACATTTATCTGCATTGAAGTCCATCGGCCACTTCTCTGCCCAGTCTTGCACCCTGTCTATATCCCGTTGCAACTTTTGACATCCGTAACTTTTGACATACTTCAGCAGACAAGGACGTTCAGCCTCAGACACACAACAATGCAGAACCACCAACCAGAAACTGATAACCAAGTACCACACACATGAGGATGGCCTCAACTGGGATCTTGGATTCATGTTACACTATCTGTAACCCCCATGATTTGCCTGGGCTTGCAAAATCTTACTAACTGCCCTGATTTGATATAATTCACACATCTTTAACCTGCACTTAACCCTCTCTCCACTCACCTTGTCTGTACCTTAAGACTTGATTATCTGTCAAGACTCGCATTCCAACCATTATCTTTAATTGAATTTGTGTCTATATATGCAGTTTATGAACCCAACCTTCCATTCAGCTGGTGAAGGAGCAGCGCATTGAAAGCTTGTGCCATTAAAAAAGTCTTTAACCTGATGTTGTGAAACTTCTTACTGTGTCCACCCCAGTCCAATGGTGGCAACTTTACATCATATCTATCCAACGTTCACAGAAATTATTTGGAAAGGGTCTGCCCAAGCTTCTAGGCCTATGGGGCAAGATAGTAGCTGCCTGTAGTGACTGCTTCATCCATGTCGATTGTGAGGATTCTCTACTCCAAAGTGCATTGTCAGGCAGGAGGGTTAGCAGCTTTTAAATTCCTCTCACAATACCAATTCATTCAATACCTCATGACCTCACCAATCAGTTGAATGCAATTTGCCTCAGCCTTTTGAACTGGGTGTAAGTCTGTGTGGGTTTCTTGCATGCTTTCCAGGATTACTAGCAATGTGTCTCCAGGACTAACTCATTAGTATTTAGGATGGTGGTCTTAGTCTGCTCATAGTTCAGGGACACATCAGGAGGATGAATGGAGTAGACTTCTTGGGCTCTCCCTAACAGCAGCCCTTGAATTCAAAATTTCCTGAGATATGAGGCCATTTTAATTGCACTTCCACTCTCTCAAAAGTGCCAAAAACAGACTCCATATCACTCTCTTCAAATCTAGGAATGAATCTAACATACTTGAGGGCCTCAGAGAGTTGTTCCTGATTAGGGACGTTAAGAATGCTACCAAATAAAGGGAGACTTTCCCTTATAACTTTCAGCTGCCTGATCTCTTGTTCCCTTTCAGCTGCGAGCTCTATTTCCCATTTATGGTGCTGGAGTTCTCTTTCCCTTTCCTGTTCCCTTGCTCTCTCACTCTCTTAACCATTCTCTCTCCTGCATTTTCATTTCCTTCCCTCTTTAACCCCACACCTGAAATTCTAGCTGGATTCTGAGCTTTTCCAGCTACAATGTGACAAGTGGATGGGATTTGGAGTTCATTTTAGATCAGTTTATTTCTCTTCAATTTACTGAGCAACTTTAAATGTGCGTCCCTGGCTACAGCTGTTAGTTGCTCTGGCTAATGTTTGCTAATATTCCATTAGATTCTCTTGCTTGTCTGACATCAGAGCATCAAAAGTTGCCATTTTCTTAGAGTTTGGAAAAGCATTTGCTGCAGTGAGTTATTGAGTTCTAAAATTTGTTCACAGCCAGTGAATATTTTCTTTTTGGTTTCCAATTGGCTGTTTTATCTCAGATTTGGCTCATCTTATCTTGGACTCTGGCCATATTCAACTGGATGATCCCAGATTTGAGTTCCCAGTTTCTATTATGCACAGAAGGCAAGGACGGGGGGGATTAATTATAAAGCATTAATTTCTTCTCTCACCATTTGTCCATAAACGGAAAGATGTTCTGAATTGGTTCACTCTTAATAAATAGTGCATGTTTCCTAAACATGTCGTTTTGATGCAATCCAATTTTATATTCATAACCCCACAGCAAACTCAAGATAGTACGAACTCAAAGGGTTAGTTTATTTGCACACACTCAAAACAAGGTTCACAATGCTTCCCATTGTATTTAGATAGTAAAGAGAGGGACAGAAAAAAGAAGGGGGGTGAGGGGCTGAGACCGATAGCTCGGTAGAGAGAGAGATGGGAGATACAGTTTCCAGTACAGACAGCAAAGAGAAAATAGATATTGTTGCACATGTGTCCAAGAAACAAAGTCCAATGAAATATTCCTTCACAGAGATCAGTAGGTTGAAAACCAATGCTGAGGAATTCACTTTTCCAATGGTGTTGACTTCACATAATAAGATAGATATGCAGAGATGAATCAGTTTTATAGATGATGGTATAGACCCAGAAGAAACAAACTAGATGGGGCTAGTTATCCGACTTGGGCCAGAGCACTTTTGATATGGCCTGACAACCAGATGTTAAACAGCAGACTGAGTTTTCAGTTCAGCAATTCTTTTCTGGTTCTACAACCAGAGGTTACATGACTAGTGCTTCTATCTTTGACAAGGGACATGTCTGGGTTCCAAGATTGTTAAATGTCTCAACAATTAAGAATGGAAAGAAACAATGCAGGCCCTCTACCTTAGCAGATGAGCAGACCGCCATTGACCAACTTGGTTTATGAAATGTCTTTTGTCTTTGTATAGCCTTTCTGAATTTGGCCTGTGCAGCTCATGGGGCAAGTAGCACCTCAGAGATAACGGTGAGTAACACAGATAGAGATTCAACTATTTTTAAATATCTTTGTCCAGTTTTTAAAATATTAGAAATAGTCATAAGGATATCAATATATATTTTATAAAAATGTACAGTGTAAAGTCTTAATCCCCATCGCAAAACATACAATGCATTTTATCAATATATTTTTGTCAGCATCTTATACTGGAATTGTTCTCAGAGCTTCTGCTCTATTGTTATAAGTTTGCAGAATGTTTGTCACAAGAGATTTTTTTCTGCAGTCCCACCCAAGTTTTTTATTCATTCATGGGACATGGGTGTTGCTGACTGGCCAGCATATATTGCCCATCCCTAGTTGCCCTTGAGAAGGTAATGATGAGCTGCCTTCTTGAATCGCTACTGTCAAGGTACTGTGGGTTGATCCACAATGCAGTTAGGGAGGGAATTCCAGGATTTTGACCTAATATATTTCCAAGTCAGGATAGTGAATGTCTTAGAGGGGAACTTGCAAGTAGTGATGTTCCCAGTTATCTGCTGCTCTTGACCTTCCAGATGGAAGTGGTCATGAGTTTGGAAGGTGCTGTCTAAGGACCTTTGGTGAATTGCTGTAGTGCATCTTGTAGATAGTACACACTGCTGCTACTGAGCATCGGTGGTGGAGGGATTGAATGTTTGTAGATGTGGTGCCAATCAAGTGGACTGCTTTGTCCTAGATAGTCTCAAGTTTCTTGAATGTTACTTGAGCTGCACTCATCCAAGCAAGTGGGGAGCATTTCATCACACTCCTGACTGGTGCCTTGTAAATGGTGTATAGGTTCTGGGGAGTCAGTAGGTGAGTTACTCACTGCAGTATTCCTAGCTTCTGACCTGTTCTTGTAGCGACGTGTTTGTGTGGTGTATCCAGTTGACGTTCTGGTCAATGGTAACCCCAAGGATGTTAACAGTGGGGGATTCAGTGATGGTTATACAATAGAATGTTAAGAGGCACTGATTAAAGTGTCTCTTATTGTTGATGGTCATTGCCTGGCATTTGTGTGGCATGAATGTTATTTGCCATTTGTCAGCCCAAATCTGGATATTCTCCAGATCTTGTTGCATTTGAACATGGACTGTTCAGTGTCTGAGGAATCATGAATGGTGCTGAACATTGGGCAATCATTGGTGAACATCCCCACTTCTGAGGGAAGGTCATTGATGAAGCAGCTGAAGATTGTTGGGCCTAGGATTCCTGCAAAGATATCGTGAAGCTGAGATGGCTGACTCTCTACAACCATCTTCCTATATACCAGGTATGATTCCAACCAGTGGAGAGTTTGCCACTGATACCCGTTAATTCCAGTTTTGCTTGGGCTCCTTGATGCCACACTCAGTTGAATACAGCTTTGATATCAAGAGCTATCACTCTCACCTCACCTCTGGAATTCAGCTCTTTTGTCCATGTTTGAACCAAGGCTGTAATGGGATTAGGAGCTGAGTGACCCTGGCAAAACTCAAACTTGGCATCACTGAGCAGGTTATTGCTGAGTAAGTGCTGCTTGGTAGCGCTGTTGATAACTCCTTCCATCACTTTACTGATGATCGAGAGTAGACTGATTGGGCAGTAATTGGCTGGTTTAGATTTGTCCTGCTTTTTGCGTATAGGGCATGCCTGGGCAATTTTCCACATTGTTGGGTCGATGCCAGTGTTGTAGTTGTGGCTAGGGGAGTGGCAAGTTCTGGAGCACAAGTCTTCAGTACTATTGCTGGAATGTTATCAGGGCCGATTGCCTTTGCAGTATCCAGTGCCCCCAACCATGTGGAATGAATTGAATTGGCTGCACTGGCATCTGAGAGGCTGGGGACTGCTGGAAGAGGCCAAGATGGCTCATTCTTTTGGCACTTCTAGCTGAAGATCATGCAAATACTTCAGCCTTATCTTTTGCACTGATGTGCCGGGTTCCTCCATCATTAAGGATGGGGATATTTGCAGAGTCTCTTCCTCCAGTGAGTTATTTAATTGTCCACCACCATTCACAACAGGATGTGGAAGGACTGCAGAGCTTAGATTCAGTCCTTTGATTGTGGGATTGCTTTGCTCTGTCTATAACTTCCTGTTTTTGCCATTTGACATGCAAGTAGTCCTGTTTGGCAGCTTCACCAAGTTGATACTTCATTTTTAGGTATGCCTGATGCTGCTCTTGGCATACCCTCCTGCACACCCCATTGATCCAGGGTTGATCATCTGGCTTGATAGTAATGATTGAGTGTGGGATATGTCAGGCCAGAAGGTTGCAGATTATGCTAGAGTACAATTCTGCTGCTGTTGATGGCTCACAATGCCTCATTGTGATGCTCAGTCTTGCATTGCTAGATAGGTTTGAAGTCTGTCCAATTTAGCACGGCGATAATACTGCACAACTAGGAGGGTATTCTCAATGCAAAGGTGAGACTATGTCTCCACAAGGACTGTGCGGTGGTCACTCTTACCGATCTTGTAATGGACAGATGCATCTGCAGCTGACAGATTGGTAAGGATGAGGTCAAGTATGTTATTTCCTCTTGTTGGTTCTTTCACCACCTGCTGTTGTGTCTATAGAATATCAGCAGATCTGAAAAATGTATTTTTTGATTTGATTTATTATTGTCACATATATAAGTACACAGTGAAAAGTATTATTTCATGCTATCCCATCCTGCCCGCCACGGCAATTGTAGCAGACTGGGAAATGAATCATGTGAAGGGTGAGATTTTCCGGTTTTGGATCGAGTGTGGCTGGTAAATCCCATCCATAATGTAGAATAGACCGAGAGTAAGAGAGAGAGAGATAGGTAGATAGGGAAATCCAACAGAAGATCTGAACATTACCTTCATACCATATTTTTAAAAATCAGTGTTCCAACATTTTCACAATAAACCTCTTGCATTGTTCATTTTGTGGCCTCCACAGTCTTCCAAAGAAACTTACTCCTTGACTAGGTCATAAGTAATAATCATTCAAACTTTCACCTTGTAATCAATGTTAGTGTGCATTATTATGTACTATGTATTATTCGTCTATTACTTTATATCGATAAGAATTGAAGACAATTTGCCCATTAGCCCAATTACTGACTGGATCAATAAAACAGATCCATAGTTCTCTATGAATGACTTCAGTATCTGTTACTATTTGAAGTAGTTCTTTGAGATTCTCTCACTAATACGTAATGAAGAAGAATTAATGTTTTTTGTTGGAAGAAAAGTTATGTTGCTTCTTATAGCAATTATGATTTCTGGTGCAATCCTTAGGTGGGGACCATCAGGGGGTCCCCAGCCCATCTTGCAGGATACCTGCAGGATCTGAGCCTCCAGGGTGTTGACAGTGATCTTGAAAATGTTGAAAACAGCACAAGGGTAAACTTTGCCCAAAAGACTACGTGAAAGTTTTATTTCATAAAGCAAGTTCCCAGTATATTGCGATCTGTACTGTGGTCAGTGTGTGGTCATTTGGATTTATGACTTGTTCAGTCTATTTATTCTGCGTGTTTTCCCAATAAAATGTTCCGTTTGTGGCTAAGCAAGCTGCTGATCATGAACAGAAAAAATCAGGGGTTGGAGGTTTTGGTTCCTCTTCCTGTGTGGTTCACATTTGTAACTGTTCCATATTAACATTTTTGGACACTGAGTATATTGAGAACCCAGTGACACAAATGACACAACCTGCTGTTTGTACAAAACATATTTTTTAATCTAACTGCTAAATTGTTAACTGTATTACCAATTTATACAACAGCAGTTTGCTTTTATATAGCAACCTTAACAGACAAAGCATTCCATGATACTTTCGAGAAGAGAAGCAGTCACTGAATATTGGTGGGAAAGTTAGTAGAAGTGATTGATTGGAAGGATAGCTTTTGAAGTTGTGCTTGAAAGATAGGGACAATAGTAAAAGAGTGAGCATTTGGGAAGGTGCTTCCAAGAATCAGACACAATCAGCTAAAGGATTGGCCATAAATTTGGATTTGGATGGAACAGAGGAATGGGTTTGGAAAGGCTGATTCCAATTGGTTTCAATTATATGCAGCCTTCTTTTTAGAAACTCTAGAGCAGGTACTGGCCATTCAGCCCCTTGAGCCATTCTGCCATTCAATATGATCATGGCTTATCCTGTATTTCAATGCCATTCTTCCACACTCACCTCATATGCTTTGACACTTTTAGTGTCCAGAAACCTTCTTATTTCCTTCTTAGATATATTCAGCAATTTGGGCTCCATAGCCTTCTGTGATAGACAATTCCACAGGTTCACTACCCCCGAATGAAGAAATTTCTCCTCATCACTGTCCTAAATGGCCTAGTCTGTATCCTGAGACTGTGTCCTCTTGTTCTGGATACCCCCAGTCAGGGGAAACACTATCCAAGTAACCAGTCTATCCAGCTCTATCAGAATTTTATACATTTCAGTGAGATCTCCTCTCACTCTTCTAAACTCTAGTGAATACTGGTCTCGTCACATCAATCTCTTCTCATATAACTTTCATTTGATCAAAAAATATTTTACTCATTTAAAGTGTTCCTTATACACCTATCCTCTTTTCTCTGCTTCTTGACTTCAGTCTGTTCTGTTCATACCCTCTCCTTTCTTGCTTACAGCGTGGAATTGGAGGCCAATATCCCATTCCATCTTAAGTATCATCTTTGTCACCTTCTTTAGCTTCCACAGCAGCTAAATCTTCCACACAAGCTTCAATGATCCTCAAGACTAATTGGGCAAAAATATATGCTCACGCAAGGCAGGTTCTGAGGAACGGAGGGGTGGGTTGGAGAGTATAAAACTTCACAGGCAGCATTCCTCCGGGATTCCTGACTGCCACAACCCAGATGCAATTTCACAGTTGGCACAGCATTGTCTTGGGCAGGAAATCCTATTGTGTTTGATCATGTCCTCAAGAGCTTCTCTATGAATGTCTGTTGCCCTGGCAGAAGTCATATTGCTTCCTTCCTGAGCCAGACAGTTAAACCTGGTATCTTCAACCCACTTAGAAGAACCAGAGACTGCCCCTTGCATGACAGATGATACCCACTCTTAACGTGGCTCTATCCCATTTTTACCAACTGATAATACAAGGACAGCTTGACTGTAACAAAGCCATCAGGAACTTTGCGGAGATATCCATCAGCAAGCCGCAGCGACAGTTTGGCTGTCTAGGCTACACAGCAAGGGCCCACCAGTACTCACCACATTGTGTCTCCAAGTCCATGGTTGTCTGATGCATCTGCCATTATCTTGCTATCACAGATGAGCAGCCAGGTCTTCAGAGCCCACTTAGAGAAAGAGGAGGAAGGGAGGAGGGAATTCTTTGCTGTTCACAGGTGTCAGCTGTGAGCAGCTACCCAGAATTCGATTCCCCTGAGATCTCACCAGCATTGCTCTACAGTCCTCCATCTTCCAATCCATCTGCTGATTCGTAAGTTTAAGGAGTTTGTGGCATTGAGCTGCATGACATGTTGGTGATGTTTTAGGAAGGCGATGTCATTTGAAGATGTATTCACTGATGTGAGTTCATTGAGATATGTGCAACAATGGAGTCTGACTCCAGGAACTGAGCTCCCTGGCTACTCATTTCCTTCTCGGGTTATGTGTTGGATTCCTGTCCTTCTGCAAGACCATGACATCTTCTTTCCTATACCCTTCTATCATGAATGCCTCTAGCATCACCTCAGGGAACTTGCTTGCCTTCCAGTTCTACACGATATCAATCACAGCATTACTAACCTTTACTGTCCTTGTGATCACAATGCTGAAATAAAAGACACCATAAAACACCAAATCCATAACAGTTTGATTTAACATTTTCCACAAAACTCAGCTAATCATTCTCATGCATTGCCTTACTGCCTGCCTTTGTCTGTCCTCACTTTCCTACATCTCAACTCCAGTGTTTGCAGCAATTGCTGTTATCTTTCACTGGGGAACTGCTGGATAACTCTGACAGCTCAAACGCTAGAAGGACCAGCATCAGACTGTACCACTGCAGTGTGAGCAGCAGCAGACTGGCTGACAGGTAACAACAGAGACATCGACAAAGTAACAGTTGGGGGATGAGGAAAAAGGGAGAGCATAAATGGGAGAGGCCAGTCACTGAAACAGTGCCTTAGCAATATCCGAGCACTAAGATCCACAGCCACAGTAGCAGCAGTCTAAGCCTGCATGGCAACAAGCTGAGATTTCACGACAGCAATCAGACATTGGGTGTTACTGCTTGTGCCACAAAGGAAGCTGAGACATCGGCCATTAGACATTGCATCAAGTGTTCTTAAAATTGGCCACCACTTTCACGTTGGCAAGGATGAGCTCCAAGCTGTGCACAAAGCCCAGTGCCAACTTGGAACAGGTGTTCTCTATTCTCAGTGACTGCAGTCTCTCCAGCAGGTCTGTCAAGAATGTCATTGTGCGTGTTTATCAGCCTTTTTCTGCATTCCACCCATCATAATCCTCGTCTGAGTTCTCTGCAGAAGGACTCATACCTCTAGGGAGCTACCTCTAGGGAGCTAGAAGGGTAAAGGAAGGAAGACGTCATGGTCTTGCAGAAGGACAGGAGTCCAACACATAACCCGAGAAGGAAATGAGTAGCCAGGGAGCTCAGTTCCTGGAGTCAGACTCCAATGCTGCACATATCTCGATGAACTCACATCAGTGAATACATCTTCAAATGACATCGCCTTCCTAAAACATCACCAACATGTCATGCAGCTCAATGCCACAAACTCCTTAAACTTACGAATCAGCAGATGGATTGGAAGATGGAGGACTGTAGAGCAATGCTGGTGAGATCTCAGGGGAATCGAATTCTGGGTAAGTTCTCACAGCTGACACCTGTGAACAGCAAAGAATTCCCTCCTCCCTTCCTCCTCTTTCTCTAAGTGGGTCATAATATCCTTTCACCCTGAGCTCAGTGTTGGCCATTTGTGATCAAGGACTTACCACATGCAGATCCTGCCTCTGAGTTGGTGGCTGAGCGTGCAAGAGTGAGTGATCATGTTTCCTCATCATCAGTGTTATGCTCCTTTTGACTTTCCCATTTGCTTACTACGTGGTACTTCTTTGATGTCTGAAAGGAGAAAGCTGCAGGGATAGGGTCGTGGTGAGGGGAAGGGGGAGAAATAAGAGATATACTTCCACCATCAACAGTTAGTAAATCAGAAAAGTGGGGTGTGAGAAGTGAATTAGGTATAATCATATTGTCATCTTCTGTTTGTCAGTGAATCTGGTGCAATATGGTTGGGTGATATGGCTGGCATGACTGAGTAGGTGTCAGTATATGTAAGTATATACCGATGGTGTGAAGTTTGGAGCAGAGGTGAGGCTGAGGTGAAGCTATGACTGTGAGGTATTGATGGAGGTAGTTGGTAGGCAAGTTGGTCGGGTGTGGGACATTGCACAGAGTGCGAGACTGCTAGCTCAGCTGCAAGGATACAACATTTGAAAATGAACCCACTGACCTTGACTACTTGTGTAGGATCATTACATTTCTTTCAGCACTGTACCCAACTTGTCAGGAAGACACTGTTAACATTGACTTCCACAGTTTTCTGCCCCCATTCCTTTCTGACCACCTGCTTGGAGGCTTCTATCCAGAAGAGAACCTCTTTCCTCCTATCAGTCTCCTTCGCCAAGGCCTCAAGTGCTACATCAAAAAAACAGGGAGCTTGCTCTCTGCTACACTGTGTCACATTTACTCTCTGTAGGCTAGATATTTTTCTTTGATAATTTCCAATATCTGTTTCAGCTACAATGCACATCCCTTTCAGAGATGTGATCTGGTTTTAAGTAGTATAGTCTAGCTCTAAGCGGTTCTAGTCTCACATGAGCCTCAGTCTCTGACTGAGACATGCAGCTACTCGTGCTGGACCGCTCATCACTTTCATTTCAATTAGCAGACAGCAGGAAGTTTACACCCACAACAGTTTTCAGGGCTATCAAATGTTTAGCCCTAGATCTTTCGTCCTGTCTTGGCAGAAGTTTTGCTGGCATCGTAAACCTTAATAGAAGGTGATTGAGCTAATCACCTTCAATCATGCTGACACCTGGCTCTGACTTACTAGTGCTGGCATGATAAATTGGCACATGCTGAAAAAACTATGACAGATTGTTAGATATTATACATTCACATGTACAATAAAGCGATTGACATTGCACATTAGCTGCAGATTAAAGGAATGAAAGTATTTCCTGTTCCTGAAATTGTGAGGGTTGTTATATGGAACTTTGAGTGCAATCGACATTCAACGACTGTTGCTTGCAGCAATGGGAATCCTGCCAGTCTATAGAACTGTCCGGCTCTCTCTCTCTCTCTCTCCTTTCTAGATTCCTTGTTTCCACTGGGAAGGAAATGAAGTGTGCTGTCCACCTAAGTACAGCATTATTCACCGTTCTCACACCATGGGAAGCATTTGCCTGACTAACATGATAGAACTCTCCCTAGGCTGTCTGAGTTAATGGTGGAAGTAGACTGCAGGTTTTCTGTCAATAAACCACTTCAGTAACCTTTGTGGGTAAGCACAGCCTTTTGTGACATTGAGAGTCGGGGAAGTCTGGTATATCTCCTTAACCTGTAAGCAGTAGGTGCGCTGATAACACTTTGAATAAGTGTTCCCTGTAAGTGAAGAACAGACTGTTCACTGCAATAGCCTCCAATCCAGGCTTTCCATTTGTCCACCTATCTGCTCCTCTTCATAACTGAGGATTCCTGGTGTAAATCAATGTCCAAGACCAAATCTGTATTTCCCCAAAGGCAACTAAACAGGCGGTAAAAGGTCTAGAACACCAAACTTAAATTAATAGGCAGCCAAATTAGAACTACCTTAGTCAAATTAAATATTTTCCTCAAAGTGCTGTTTATCTAATGATGCCATTCTAGCATTGCTTTCTTCCATTTACATAATGGTGCTAATAATTTGGGGAAAAGATTTTGGAATGAGGAGTTTGATGATGAAGCAGACAGCATACTGGCAGGCATTAAAAGGGCCTATTCACTTACCATACTGGTGCTATCACTATGTCTACATATGTTCTCAATGGGAGAGTCACATTAATGTGGTTGACTGAGTCCTCCATTCTGTCCGATCCATTTCACACACTTCTGCTTTCACCCATTCTCCATCCTTCCATCCCTATACCTTCTGTACTCCACAGATATTTTCTTTGTTCCTTCACCTTCGATTTGAACAGTTGCTGTGCAGCCATTCACACTGCACCTGACACATCTGTTGTTTCTTTACCTGTCTCATTACCACTTCCTTTGGCTTTTGTACTTTGAAACCATTTGTCATTTAACCTCTCCATCTTATCACAGGTTTTTCCTGTCGTTCTTCCTCCCATTCCTCCCCCCTTTCACTGTTCACAAACCATTGCATTTTTATCTTTCTCAGTTCCACTGAAAGGTCATCAACTTGTGCCATCAAATCCATATAGAACTTTCCAGTTATTCTGCGAATAGTTTAATGGCAGTTGGCTGTGTGGGAGGGGCAATGCAGCGGAAACTGAAAAGTTGGTTTCCTGTCGACGTTAAATGACGAAAGGAACATGAGCTCCTGCTCAACATGGCAGGTAACCATTCTTACCAGAGGCCAACATGGAAGCCATTTTGAATCCCATCAATAGGATGCAGATGAATTTGAATTCCGTTCTCCCCAGCTCAATCATTCACACTAACAGCAGAATTTCACACCTGTCCAGAATGTACCTAGACCAACGTGGCATGGCGCTTCCCTGGAGGAAGGCCTGGGGCAGCCTGTGGACGTCAATGGATGGAAGCCTCTAGTGACTGTGGAGCCCTGAATACCATAAGCAGTAATTGGTGGGTAGTGCATCAACTAAGTGGGTCATCTTGCTGCAGGATCTTCCAGACGATGAATCAATGAACAGTGAGGATGGAAGGGCTATGATGGAGTGTCTGCAGATCTGAATGCCCAAGGGAAAAATGTGTAGATGTGAATTGTCCTGCTCTCGCATAGCCATAGCAAAAGTTCACACATGGCTATGATGATGGAGTACAAGTCCATGCAGACCTGTGGCAGAAACTGGGTTTTCTATTAGACTAAGCTGTCCATGGCAAGCATAACCCTCACCATGGAAACATTGACGCATGCACTTGCCAGCATCACTTCATCAGCCAGCAGACAGACTGATACCTCCTCCTCACGTGCCAATCTGTTGAGGGCCTGATGTTCTTTTACTTCTTGCAGCGTCTCCAGCATTTCATGCAAGCCCCTCCCAGAGAGCCATCATTCCACTTGGGTGTCACAGATGCCTCAATGCCAGAAGTCCTCTGAGTGCCAGTGAGCTTGAATGACGCTGCCTCCTCCTGATGTGGACGCATATCTCTGTGGTGACAACCAACTGAACAAGATTGAGTGCCCACTGAGGTGTGTGTCTCTATGCTGGTGCAGGGTGCAGGGTGCATTTACAGGTGCACTTCCTTCCTCCTTTCAATGTCCTGGGTCTTATGTGGCCTGCAGGAACTGCCAGGCAGAGGTTTCCTCTTCTTCCTTTGCCCTCTTCCTGCTGCCACCTGTAAGTGAGAGAGGAGACATTGAGTGACTGCATGAGCTGTCTCCAACATGGAAAGATGCATGATCATTATGTTTGACCACATAATGCACATCCTAACTGGAGTGAGGCCATTCACTAATCTCCCCATTTTCCCCAGTCTCAATCTGGTTGCTCCCCTGCCCGCTACTTGAATTCAATGATGTTCTTGATGTCAGGCTGCCTCCCTCCTATCTTCCCTCTCTCTCTCTCTTTCTCTCTCTCTCTCTCCTATTGTGCTTCAACTTTTCTTGTGCAATAAGAAAAGATGGGGTTGAGAGCAATTGGGTTTCATATATCTTTCTCATGCTCCCAGTCTTACAAATAACTCACTGGATTGTGCGTCATGGATTGTCCAGAGCCACTCCAGAGTGATGATTACATGTAAATGAAAGGACAAGGCTCACAGATGTATATTATTGGCGGAGCTCATTGATGGCCTCTGTGCCTAATCCACCCATCCCCACCCAGCATACCTCCCAGCCAACATCTGAGCTCTTAGTGTGAGAGGACCTTGACCCACAGCGCAGACAAGATGGCCTGCAGTGGGGTTATGAGGCACCATTGTAAAACAACAATTGTGATTGTCCAGCCATTTCCACTTGTAGGATCTTCCAGTCCTGCCAAAGATGATCTACATGATGAGTTTCCTTGGTGGCACAGAAAGTGAGCTACGCAAATGGTCATTGATTCTTTGATTTGATTTGATTTATTATTATCAGATGTATTGTTTCTTGTGCAGTATACAGATAAAGACTATCATTCATAGAGAAGGAAATGAGAGTGTGACAATGGTGGAAGTGGAAGATTCTGCCACCAGTCAATGGCAAGCTACTTCCACCACTGGAAGGTAGGGTGCAAAAAATCCTGGCCGTTGAGCAACTCGTTTATGTTGGACTGCATGGTTGGTGTCCTTGTCACTGAGGCCCAAGTCCCCTGTATCATTCAGTGGGATGAGTGTGAGGATTCATTTACTCTGGTGTAGCAGATGAGGTCATCCAACCATCTGTTTGTACCATTGCAGTGCAGTTAGATGGTGGTCGACATTGACACTGACCACCCTGCAATCTTCCTCCCATGTGGGGTTGGCCAAATGGCTCAGCTTCCTCCTTCCATTCTCTGTGTACAGAATAATCCTCCCTGGCCTCCACTGCATTAAGCAGCAGTTCTCATTGAATCTGGGGGCTGGAAGCCCTTGTCATGGGTAGGCCATCTCCTCTTTCAAAAGCCTTTTAATTATGGTCCCTGATTTGTTGGCGGAGCACACCCCATCTAAACCAACCCATTGTGCACAACATTGAGAAACCCCAATGCATAATTAGCATTGGCAATTTGGCACAAATTCCTACCTGCCTACATGGTTTCCATCCCTAGAGAGGATTTAGTTTCAGAATGGAAAATTCCAAATTCTCTCTCCACAGGTGCTGCCAGAATTGCTGAATATTTCCAAAATAGTCTGTTTTTGTTACAAGGGAAGGCTTTTCAATTCATTTGTTTTTCAGGATGTGGTTGTCTTTGGCAACATCAACACTTATTGTCCATTCCTGTTACCTTCTGATGTTTAAGGCCAAAATATGGATGGTCCATTTAACATCGATGGTGACAAAAGTTTCAGAAATATTCATCAGGGAAGTAAGTTAACAGGAGCTTGGAAATGTTTGTGTTAATCAAAGTGAGCCATTACAAATTTGTAAAAGGCAGATCATACTTGACTAATCTACAACCTTCTGAACTCAATACTTGAGATGGACTATTTTAAATTATAACCTCTACTTTGTGCTTTTTCTTATTGTCAGTTTGTTTTTTTTTTCTTCATTTCTATGCTTCAAGGCAGGAAAGGGGGTTAAAGCCAAAGATCAGCGATGATAATGTTGAATGACAGAAGAGGCTCAACAGGCTGTATGATCTACTTACCTTTTACTTCTGGCTTTTCTTTGAACTAAATTCAAATTCTTAAACTACAATAGTGGGATTTGAACAGACTGTCTGCTATTAAACCAGTAAGTGAACCACTGACATGATTGCATCCATTTCTTTGTAATAGTGCAAATTCTTAGCAACTTAGTTAAAGTGGCAGCCATTATTGCCTCACTGAACTCTGCTTCAAGTCCCTAAACTGTTCAATTTCATGAATTATTATTGGTGTGTGAAGTGACTCGTGTGTTATTTGATATGCAGGTCAGCATGCTTAAATTCTAGTCGTGTATTTTTGCTACACAAACCTCTGCTTTGGAAGGAGTAATTCATAAACTCTAAACCATTAGCAGTTGCTGATGATTTTCTTGGAGAGTTTTCAATTAAAACTCTGTCCTGCAAATGAACTGTGCAAGAATTGTGGTCAGACGGAATTTCAACTCATTGCTTTCACCTAGTGGTGACCTTCTTCAACTCGCAGAGGCAAATGCACCAAAATAGTAAGACTTATAGGTAATACAGGTGCGGTGCCTCTTCCTGCGTAGATCTGGATGAGTTTATAAGGGCTCATCCAGCAGGACTCCTGTGCTAGACTAGATTTTTCTTCATACTAGGACATGATGCAGACTATCCAATCTGAAAAGGGCAAAAACATGGCAGATTCTGGAATGGCTGCAAACTCCAACTCCAATCTAATTCCCAAAGGGTGGGATTGTTCCCCTTTCCATTTATGGAGTGCAGTACAATTAAGGATAAAGGATGCGACCCAAGCCTTGGACTCTGTTGAGTTTTTGAAAACTTTTTTTAACATTAGCTTAACGTCAGCAGTTAGTTCCATGCGTTGTTAAATAACCCCACAACCAACAGATCAGATCAAAGCTCTGCAATCCATTGGCTGCTGGTAATGAACAATTAAACGATGACTGGGAGGAGCAGGTTTCCGAAACACCCTCATCTTGGCAGATAGTGGAAATCAGCACTTCAGTGCAAAAGATTTGCAATTATCTTCATGGAAACAAGTTTCACTGCATGCTCTTTGGAGAAAGGAGGGGATATTGATCCATTGTGTTCAGAATAATATTAGAAATGGATTGGAAACAAATCACCAAAATGCCCCCTAAGTTGGAAATTGATTGTAGGTAAAGGAGAAAACATATGGAAAAAAACATTGCAAACTAACTGGGCACAAATCCTAAAGGGTAGTTTACATAGAATGTACAGCATACAAACAGACAAATCAAATGAACTGATCTAAGCCAGGGTAAATCTCCACATGAGCTTTGTCCCACCTTATTTCATCACAGTCTATCAGCACATCTTTCTATTCTTTTCTTCCTCATGCACTATCTAGCTTTCACACAAACACACCCATATTATACATCTCATCCACTGCATTCAGTAGGGAATTTTGCATTCTCACCACTCTGTCAGTAAATTCATTAGTAACTATCTTAAATTTATGGCCATCAGTTTTGAAATGAAAACAAATGGAAATATCTTCTCTACATCTGCCTAATCAAATGCCTTCATAATTTTAAAGATCTCAATCAGATCACTTTTCAATCTTTTTTCTATAATAAAGATGCCCAGCATATTCAGTCTTCCTGATAGTTATGAATTCAAGCCCCATTCCAGCACCTGGGGGTGGCACAGTGGCACAGTGGTTAACATTGCTGCTTCACAGTACCAGGGGCCTGGGTTCAATTCCAGCCTTGGGTCACTGTCTGTGTGGAGTTTGCACAATCTTCTCATGTCTGTGTGGGTTTCCTCTGGGTGTTCTGGTTTCCTCCCACTGTCCAAAGATGTACGTGTGAGGTTGATTGGCTATGCTAAATCAATGTCAAGGGGAATAGGAGAGTAAATATGAGGGCTTACAGAAATAGGACCTGGGTGGATAGAGGTTGATGCAGATTCAGTGGGCTAAATGACCTCCTTCTGCACTGTCAGATTCTATGATTCTATGAAACACAAAAATCTAGACTGATACTAGATTGATGGGTGCTGCACCATCAGAGGTGCTGTCTTTCACATGAAGCACTAAACCAAAGTCCTATCTGCCCTGTTAGATGGACATAAAATATTGCAAGTAACTAATTTAAAGAAAAGCAGTGGAAATATAGCTGATGTTCTGGTCAAAACTTATCACTTACAAAATCACAAAGCAAATAATCTGATTAATGTTAAATTGTTACTTTGGGAGCTTGCTGTGCACAATTTCCTACATCACAATAGTACACTTCAAATGTATTTCATTGGCTACAAAACACTTTGGGATGTTCTGAAGTCATGAAAGGCACTTTAACAGAGCAAGTCCTTTCTTCCCTTTAGTTGTTCAATGTAAGTGATTGGCTATAGACTGGCAGAATAGTTGGTGTATTGTTAACAGACTTGTAATTTTAATTGAAGACAAGCAGAAATAATTCATTCTTCTGCTATCCTCTATTGTTTCATTTACTCTTTCTGGTAATCTTTTCTGTTTGCAACTTTAAAGATACTTGCACGTTGTTGTAACTAATCTCCTACAAGCGTGGGTGTTGAAATTGTCCTCTGTGAGAGGAACAGCAAATGTGCTAACCTGTTCTTATGAAATCCCTCTGTCAGTATTTTGACAAAGGTGTTAATCCATTTTAAATAAACACACTCATGTCACCATTACAATAATAATCAAAGGAATTACCTAAGAATGTGTTAATGCAATCATTTCCAAAACAGCACAGCACCATTTTAGCTGGTTGATTTCTTTCCCAATTCCCACGGTGAGTAAAATTAGAGTTGTTTTTGTGAAAGCAAAAAAGGATGGAATATATCTCAGCTTTTCCTAACATATTCAACTTGCACAGCCATTTGAATGCAATGATCCCCTGACTCAGTCCTAAGAATTCCCTCAGAAATGAAGTTGTGCAAATCAGATCACATTGCAATTAAGTATTTTATTTTCCAAAAAGCTGTAAATTCTGAGAACTGTGGAGTAAAAATCTGTGGTGCTTGTTAAACTTCAGCATCAGGACATTAGACGGTTTGTACATGTCATGCAGAAGGTTTTAAAATAGGCTGGGATGTCCTCTCAAAATCAATAGTTGACACTCAAAGTTAAACCTATATTTTTGTCAACATAGAAGACATTTGAAAGTGGCACTGAGTTTGATTTACTCTCAGCCTTCCTTTCTAAAAACAATTACTTTCTCTTTCTCTGGCCTTGAAATGATGGTCTGCAAAGTAGCATACAAATAGCCCAGATTTTCTGGGCAGTGGTCAGACAAGGCCACTCGTAGAAAACTGCACTGAGCAATCTTGTGATTTTTGTGGCAAGATCTTTACCTCTGTCAACATGAGATTGATTATAGTCCAGTTAATAGTGATTCCAATGCTAAACTGAAGCAACTTCATTCAGCTCCCCAGGCAGCCAATCACATTAACTAATTCTCTCAAACAACCAGCCAGGAAATTAAAAATGCAAATAACCAAATCACTTTTAAAAGTTTTACAGACAATAAAACAAAGAGTGGGATAATTCAAATTGATATAAGGTAGAAATTGAAATATAATGAACAAATTTAGATGTTTTAATGCTTTAAAAAAATAATTTTAAAGATTCAGTAATTCATCAAAAATTAGCACTACTCCACAAATGTTTTTCAGGTGCAGTTCGGTTGATCAGCAATAGCTGTTAATCAAATTGCTATTCTAGACTCAGTTACATCTGATTGAACAAGGGTTAGCGTTTCTGGTGAAGTGGTTCTAACAGCAGTATGAAAGCGGGAAAAGGGAAGTTCTCGTCAAGTCAATTGACTTCGCTAATTGCTGGTTCTTGGCGGTTTGTGGGAGGAGCACAGCAGAGCCTGGGGCAGAGTATTTGTAAACCGCAATTTCAGGATATCCACGTTGATCTGTAATTTGTTAAAATCCTGAGGTGGTGGTTAGGTGGGGCAATAACAGCAAATGCAGATTTTGCCATCAAAAACTCTTCATATTCCATGCTATTGCATGAAATGACTTAGTTGTTAATGAAAGCTTTAATGCTTTCAAGATAAGAGAAGGCAATGACACAGTGGAATTATCACTAGGCTATTAATCTAGAAACTCAGCTAGTATTCTGGGGACCTGGGTTTGAATTCTTCCAAGGCAGATGGTAAATTTTAATTCAATGAAAGATATCTGGAATCAAAACTCTAGTGATGACCGTGAAACCATTGTTGATTGTCGTAAAAAACCCATACAGTTTGCCAACATCCTTTAAAGAAAGAAATCTGACTTCATTACTTTGTCTGATCTACGTGTGACTCCAGAGCCACAGCAATGTGATCGACTTTCAACTGCCTTCCAAGGGCAACTAGGGATGGGCAATAAATGCTGGCCAGCCAGTGGTGCTCATGTCCCATGGATAATTTTTTTTTAAATGACTATTATGGTTTTAAGTCCAGATTTTCTGCAGATCTTATGATGTTCATGCACCTTTAAGAAATGTCCTTTTTAAAACATGTTTTCTGCAGTGAAGCAGCTTTGGATTTTTTCAGGTTCTTTAGAAAGGATCGAGAGCTTCAAGTTTTTAGGTGTCCATGGTTCCCCCTCACCCCAGACAATATACTTAAGAAATCTCACTAACTTTCTCAGAAAACTAAGGAAATTTGGCATGTCAGCTAATTCTCTCACCAACTTTTACAGATGCGCTATTGAAAGCATTCTTTCTGCTGTATCACAGTTTAGTATGGCTCCTACTCTATCCAAGGTTACAAGGAAATACAAAAGATTGTAAATGTAGCATAAACCATCACACAAACCAGCTCCCATCCATTGATTCTGTCTACACTACCCGCTGTCTCAGCAAAGCAGCCAGCATAACTAAGGACCCCACGCACCCTGAACATTCTCTCTTCCACCTTCTTCCATCGGGACAACAATACAAAAATCTGAGGTTACGTACCAACCAACTCCTGCTGCTGTCAGACTTTTGAATGGGCTTACCTTGCATTAAGATGATCTTTCTCTACAACCTAGCTATGACTGTAACACTACATTCACACTCTCTCGCTTCCTTCTGCATGAATAGTATGTTTTGTCTATATAGTATGCAAGAAACAATACTTTTCACTGTATGTTAATATATGTGACAATAATAAATCAAATCAAATCCAATCATTGTTGCCAACTATCTGATTAGAAGTCCTTTTATTTCTGCTCCAATGCTTTAAATTGGATTTTTTAATTTCTACTCTGAGCCTCAGATATTTTCTGGATTTATGTCCTTGCATTGTTAGGACGGAGAATGATTAACAGTTCAGGTTACAGTAGCTGTGCCATTTTCAGTTTTGAGCTGCTACTTTAGTTTAGAAGATGTTTGGACATCAGACTGAAAAGCAGTGTTTTTCTCTCTCTCTTTCTCTCTGATATTGGAAATTCTACTGGATAGTTGGAAGCAGGTATTCTTGCCTTCCTGGAATGAAAATTCTGCTGTTGGTGGTTTGCTAGCTTGTAACTAGAGTCAGTCTCTCTCTCTCTCTCTCTGGTGTCTTGGGAAGTTGTTCTGACTTCAAGCTTGCCTATGTGCATGTATCAAGGGAACTGCAGCATCCAACCAAAGGGCTAAGTTCCAGTATCATGTGACATTCATATTTTCTGTGTTAAGCCTGTGACAAGGGTTTTGTTTATGGGATTTGTTTGGTTGGAATGGTACTTAGCTGTTAAGGTTTATACAATTTCATAGTTGTTCTTTTTATCTTGTTTGTAATTGGTAAATATTATTGCTAATTTTCTTTCTATACATGCTAACTGCATTAGAACATAGAACACTACAGCACAAACAGGCCCTTCAGCCCACAAGTTGCACTGATCATACCCATACCTACCAGGCCATAGAACTATCTGTAACTCCCAATCCCATTAAATCCCATGTACTTATCCAGAAGTCTTTTAAAGAAACCCCAACGAGTTCACCTCTACCATCATCGACGACAGCCAATTCCACTCACTCACCACCCTCTGAGTAAAAAACTTACCCTTAATATCTCCTCTGTACTTGCTCCCCAGCACCTTAAATCTGTGTCCTCTCATAGCAATCATTTCAGCCCTGGGAAATAGCCTTCTAGAATCCACCCTATCTATTCCTGTCAACATTTTATAAACCTCTATCAGGTCACCTCTCAACCTTCGTCTCTCCAGGGAGAAGAGACCTAGTTCCCTCGACCTTTCTTCATAAGATGTGCCTCCCAATACAGGCAACATCCTTGTAAATCTTCTCTGCATCCTCTCAATAGCTTCCACATCCTTCCTGTAGTGAGGCGACAAGAACTGTGCACAGTACTCCAAGTGGGGTCTGACAAGGGTCTTATAAAGCTGTAGCATTACCTCCCGACTCCTAAACTCAATCCCTCGATTAATTAAGGCTAGTACACCATATGCCTTTTTGACCACATCCTCCACCTGCGGGGCCGATTTAAAAGTCCTATGGAACCGGACCCCAAGGTCCTTCTGCTCCTCAACACTACTAAGACTCCTACCCTTGATATTATACTCCTTCATCCCATTGGTCCTACCAAAATGGACTACTGCACATTTATCTTGCACATTTATTTTGCGGCTAAGAGGGGATCTTATTGAAGCATATAAGATGATTAGAGGTTTAGATAGGGTGGACAGTGATAGCCTTTTTCCTAGGATGGAGAAGCTAGCACGAGGGGACACAGCTTTAAATTAAGGGGTATGAGTTATAGGACGGATATCAGAGGTAGGTTCTTTACTCAAAGAGTGATTAGGGAGTGGAATGCCCTGCCTGCAGCTGTTGTAGATGCGCCAAGTTTGGTGGCGTTTAAGAGGTTAATTGATAAGTATATGGAAGAGAAGGGAATGGTTTAGTTTGGAGGGGCATTGCTTTTTATTTTGGTCGGCACAACATCGAAGGCCGAAGGGCCTGTTCTGTGCTGTAATGTTCTATGTTCTATGTTCTATCTGCGTTGAAGTCCATCTGCCACTTCTCCACCCAGTCTTGCATCCTAACTATGCAACTTCTGACTACCCACAATACCACCAATCTTCATATCCTCAGTGAACTTACTAACCCATCCCTCCACTTCCTCATCCAGGTCATTTATGAAAATGACAAACAGCAAGGGTCCCAGAACAGATCCCTGGGGCATCCACTGGTGACTGATCTCCATGCAGAAAAAGACCCATCCACAACTACTCTCTGCCTTCTGCAGGCAAGCCAGTTCTGGATCCACAAGGCAACAGCCCCTTAGATCCCATGCCCTCTCACCTTCTCAAGAAGTCTTGCATGGGAGACCTTATCGAATGCCTTGCCGAAGTCCACGTAAACTACATCTACCGCTCTTCCCTTGTTAGTCACATTTTCAAAGAAAGTTTATCTTTAATAAACTTTGTTTGATAAAAGCTCCCTAGTGGGTCATTTGAATCATAACTGAAGTAAAACATCTCATGCTTACCCCAGCCAAATTCAAATTGCAAAACTTATGATCCAACTTTATTAAACACTTTGGGACTTCTGATCTGAATTATAACAACCTGCATGTCAGATTAGTTTCATCGATGCACTGTCATTCACTGTCATTGCCTTTACCAGCCCAACATTTAGGTAAGTAATCAATCTCCTGCGGCTTTGATCGCAGTTCGTTTAATTGTTTATTAGAATTATTGTTTGCATTCCTTCCTGTTCTCTCTGGTTCATTGTTCCTTTGTTGCAGCAACCCCCCACCCCACTGCATCCCATTCCATTCCATTTCCTCTCACTTCTCTGCCCACTCTCTATCTGGTTAGAAGTCTTTCTCCCAGATCTGCATAATGTCCTTCAAGTGTCACTGAACTCCTGATGCCCACTCTCTGGTTATCCTCATTCTTCATATTTGTCCTTTTGTAGCTTGCTTTTTTTCAAATATCTCTCTCAATATGGAAGAAGAGAGCAGAACGGTGATGGCAGGGAATGTGCCAAAAGTAAGACATACTGAAGGATGTAAAAATCAATGTGCAACCAGGGAACATAGAGAGCAGGAGGTGATGTTATGGATCTCTCAAGCACTTGGACAATAGGGATCTGGGAAAGAGAAAGGTGAGAGGGAAAAGAAATTCAAATCTTAAAACGACATTTCAAAGTACACAGTCATGGAAAGAGGAGGGTGGATGAGAAAAATTCAAACTGCAAAAACAGAATTTCTCTTAAAAATCCTTGGGCCAGAATTTTTCTTAAAAATCCTTGGCCAGGTCTTGTGATGATGCTGGGTCCATTGCTACTACCCACAGAGATTTCTGCACCCAAACCTTTCGTTTTTGCATTTTTTCAGCCGGGATTTCCAATGGGTCACCACAGCCTTTCAAGAGAAAAACAAGCAAATGCAAGAACAAAACAAGTGAAGGATGGACATGACCCCTTCCTGTGACATTACCTGCCATATTAAGCTAAGTTTTTAAAGGTCTCAAGTCTTTTAGAAGTTGAATAGAACATAGAACATAGAACATTACAGCACAGAACAGGCCCTTCGGCCTTCGATGTTGTGCCGACCAAAATAAAAAGCAATGCCCCTCCAAACTAAACCATTCCCTTCTCTTCCATATACTTATCAATTAACCTCTTAAACGCCACCAAACTTGGCGCATCTACAACAGCTGCAGGCAGGGCATTCCACTCCCTAATCACTCTTTGAGTAAAGAACCTACCTCTGATATCCGTCCTATAACTATCACCCCTTAATTTAAAGCTGTGTCCCCTCGTGCTAGCTTTCTCCATCCTAGGAAAAAGGCTATCACTGTCCACCCTATCTAAACCTCTAATCATCTTATATGCTTCAATAAGATCCCCTCTTAGCCGCCTCCTTTCTAACGAAAATGAGTCTGGGATCATTGAATGGGTGGGTTACTGAATGGATGAGTGGGTAATGACTGAGTGGGTGTGTTAGTGAGTGATTAAATGGGTGAATTATTGAGTGGCTGGCTGAATGAATGGATGGTGAGATGATAGTTGGGTAGTCAGTTTGTGGGATTGGTTGGGTCAGGTTAGAGTATAGTTGAGTTGAGTCAGGGAGAGCTTGTGGGAGCGGCATAGTGGATAGTTGCGTGGGTGGGGTAATAGTGTCAAGTTGGGGGTGGTTGATTCTCATTGTTGGGTGATTGATTTGGGGAAGAAATTGATCAAGTTGGTTGAGTAAGGTTTGGGAGGACAATGAGGCTGGGTCAAGGATGTGATTAGGTTAATAGGGATAGTTGGCTCAGGTTTGGGAAGATAATTGTGTCAGCAGTGTAATTGATGGATTGGTGCTCAATTTGTTGACTAATTACTGAGGCACACCAAAGGCTAACCTCACATCTTTTCCAGGACAACTCTCCAACACAGAGATCTGTGTAAGAGATGTTCTCAGAGGGTCACAGTCAGTGCAAATCAATCCACTGGAAGCTGAAATCACCCAGGCAATTACAGTGCATAGGATTTCTGCGAAGTCTAAAGGCCTACCACAGACTTAAATCCAGATTTTGCTGCTCTGGATCCCAGAAGCTTTGGGCCATAAGAAGTTAAAGAAACAGCTATAGTTAGACTATAATGGTGGGGGAACAGAACAAGGAGATGGCTCAGTGGCTCCACCTGCTGTATAGTGACAGGAACTCTTCCAGCTAATAGGACTGGTATTTATGAACAACTCATACCAAATGCTTAGAATAGGAAAGATCCTCTAGTCTGATAGGTACTGGTGTGAGCAAACTGTGACATTTAAGCATTTGAAATTTTTAATTTTAATGTAAGGAATATTGGTTAAACAGAAAACTTCTCTCTGTCACTGATATTTTGGCTTATTGTAACTTTCCTTGATTTTGAAACATGATGGAGTGGTGTTCCAGTAAACCATGGATTAGACCAATAACTGTTAAGCAGCAAACATTTATGAGTAACTTGGTGAATGAGTTAAAGCCTGCCACAAATGTAACCAACTGATGCAATCACCTTAGCATTCTCAAGAAAGGTCAAAAATTCTTCCAACTTCTTTCCAATCCTGATAATGTCATCAACTTGGTGATAACAATAGGGCTATTGTGAATTGTAAGAATTTTATTCTGGCTGGGGTCAAATGGCCAGTGCAGAGCTGTCTCCCTGATCATTATTACAGCGATCCTGACAAAGCGTTGTACACTACTTATGAACCGATTTCCCTTATCGATCAGCTGCTGTAGATTTCCAACATTTCCTAAATTTTGTGTTCAAAAATAATGTTCAGTAACCTAGGATGACAAAGTTAACACCATAATGCTTTTTAAAAATCAAACAGTCACAACTAGAATCATAGAATCTCTACAGTGCAAAAGGAGACCATTTGGCCCATTGAGCCTGCACCCACAACAGTCCCACCCAGGCTCTATCCCACTCTTGAATAAAACGAATTCACTGTGCAGTGGGAATGAGTATCAGTCTAGGAACAATATGCATGAAAAAGCCACTTGATAGGATAGTGGCAGTAATAGAAGTGTGGCACAACAAGAGGAACTGAGTAAAGTGTAATGGGTGACACAGGATCAGCAAAGGAAAGAAAGTCCCTTAAGCATATTACTGATTACAACATCTGTATTATAACATCTACATTACATCTAATACATAAAGGCTTAATGTAGAACTGAGTACTACCCACACAGTGATATTCAAAAACACATGGCCCACAGCTAGACACAATGCAGTGTAGGACGGAGCTGTGTGTAGAAGCATCTGTGTGTACAGCTCCGAGCTTGGACTTTACTCTTCCTTTATATTTAGTTTCTCGTAGTTAACAAATACTTACTGTTGAACTGCCTAATAGTACAAATACCCCATTAAGCTCAACCAAACTGCAGCCAACACTTTACAACATGGTGGCAGCAAATGGAAGAACTCAAAACCTCACAGAGATTACAGAAGAAAGCTTAAACATTGAAAAACAAAAGAAAAAATCAAAGAAGCCTTCTGACCCGAAGATAAGCTCAAAAATCAAAGACACAGAAGGAAATCACCAAGGAAAAGCTCCAAAGAAAGGCTTGAAAACGGAAACTAAATTCCTCACTTCAGCAGAAGACTCCACTGAATCCTGTAGAAGCCCAATATCAATTCCCAAAGTGTGAAAAGTCAGCAGACCTAACAAGAGTGAACTAAAAATGTAAAACTTCTAGACAATGCAAGTCTTGAAATTGTTAAATACTACAGTGATCAGAAATTGTCATTTAAATTGAAGCACTGAGAGGCTGATTCTTGAACAGCACCTGAACACACGGCAGCCTGAAATCACTCCAAGCAAAGGAAAAAATAATAATGAATTAAAAATGAATCATGACTTAATAGGCAGCTTTTAAAGCCCAGAAAAAGTTGGGATTCAACACTTCCAAGACCTGAAAAAATTGTCCTAAAGTGAGAAAGATTCTAACCAGCCAATCCAGGCAATCATTGTTGAAATAATTTAAATGTCGAGATTGCGAATGTGACTGCTGTGGGAGCCCAGCAAAACCGGCAAGCGTGGGAAAACCCACGCTGGTGCCAACTTGGATTTTCATAAATTTAAAACATTTTAACCATGAATCAGAAATCCAATTGGGACTTATCAAAGGCCCAGATCAATCACAAAATTGGGATTATGGAAGAAAAAATTTCTTAGATACATGATTGCTTCTGATCTGGATAAAAACTCAGAAGTTGAAGAAGTTAGCACACTGCTTTAATTGGTATGTCTGATAATGGCTAGGCAAGGAATCTATGAATAAAGTTTTAACTCATTTGATACTTATTTTAAGCCCAGGAGTAACAAAATAATTGAAAGGGCTAAATTTACAAAACATGTCCAGCAGCCAGGAGAACCTGTTGTCTCCTTCATCAATGATCTGTACCAAATGTCTGAAGGCTGTGATTACCTGAAATCTGAGCTAATAAGGGATTGAATAATTGTAGGAATGACAGGTGATGCACATTCAGACATCCTTCAAGTGAAGGAAGATCTAACCCTGGAGAAAGTCATCCAGCTTGTCATCTGAAAATCATTTGCAGTACAGATCCATATTAAAGGGGAAAAGCAAACAGTGGTATAAAGTAAACCTCCCTGATTCAATTAGTGAAACAGCACAGGAACAGGGAGCTGACACAATGAGTAAAGCCATAATCAGAGGAGAACATCTGGGGCAAACAAGGGTGAAGAATCTGGTGCTCTGCCAAAATTCCATTCACTGCAATGGGACCAGAAAATTCCGCTGGGGTGAGCAATTGGGAATTCCATCTTCGATGTCCTCAGTGGATGAAAATCTGATTAATCCCCAAAGAACATGGTGTTTTAAAACTTGAAATCAACTGTGGCTGTTGGCAACTTCCCCGAGATGAAGGGTGCGATCTTACTGGCTGTTCGTACCGCGCTCCCACTGCAGCAAGTTCGAAGAATTTGGCACCCAGCAAAATCTCCATTCACTGCAGTGGAATGGAAAAATCCCGATTGTGTGAATGGCCATAATATTCCGGATAAAGAGTTCAGGCTGCTGCTAACATTCATTACCTGCTTGGGCAACCACCTGTCACTTAGAATCATGTCAGCACCAGAAATATTGCAATGTACAATGTTGGCTATTTTGCAAGACCTACAAGGGGCCATCTGCCATATGGATGATGTTTTGGTTCATGTTACAACAATGGAGGAACATAAAAAACTCACAGCATCCTAGATCGCTTGGAGGCAGCAGGACTGACTTTGAATGACAAATGTGACTTCTTCAAATTCGGTTCCTGGACCATGTCATCAGTAATAAAGGCATCACGTGGACCCAAAGTGAACAGATGCTATCAGCACGTTCCCAATCCCATCCTCAATTCTGGACCTTCAGAACTTTCTGGGCCTGGTGAACCAGCTGGAAAAATTCTTTCCAAATCTGGCACAGGTCATTGAACCTTTGAGCCACCTATTTAGAAAAACCAGACACAGCACTGGTACACACATCAAGGGCAAGCAGTCACTGGAATCAACATGATATAACTTTCAACTGACATTCTGATCCATTATGACCATCCTTACCCACAACCATAGCAGCAGAGGCTTCCTCCACAGGCTTTGGAATGATCCTACCTCAAGAGCAATGAAATCCTCATGATTCCAGCTGACTGTGCGACATAGAGATGAGGCACACCATCATTGAAAAGGGGACCCTGGTGAAAAATTTTCATCCTCTTTCCATTGGCCTAAAGGTCACAACTGAAACAGACCATAAGTCACTCTTCTCATTACAAGAAGAGAGCAAAAATGTATCCCAGAATCCAAGGATTCTGCCTTTGAGGCTTGCTACAAGTTAGTATTGGTCCAGGGAAAAGCAAACAATAATAAACACGCTTTCTTGGGCCACAGTTGTTCTTATGATATAACAAGATGTCAATCTGACTGAGGAACTTGAAGCATACTCTCAACTGGCAAGAAGAAATCTTCTGGCAAGTGTAAGAACACGCCAAAAGATTCAGTAGGAACAAATGTGAGATACAGAGTATGCCCACATTCATTGTGGAAGACAAGGTATTACTAACGATGTAATTGCATAACTTGGATAACTTATAAATATGTTAGATAAAGACTTTGACAAGGTGAAGTATAAGCTTAATGTGGGACTGTGGTGCCCTTACAGCGATGCAAGAGAACACATGACCTACATCTAAAGGTCAGTGTTGTGTTAGACAGATCCATGTGTAGAACAACATGGAGATAGCTCCTGTCTTGGATCATTCACATACTTATAGTTTCTAATAGTTAATGAATACTGTTGAAGTATTTAAGACTATAAGTTACTCAATAAGACCTGCTAAACTACTCCCAGCGCATTATAATAATATTGTGGGCAATGAATGTAATACTGGAGACAAGGTGATGTTTTTGAATTCCATCCCCAGTCCCAGTTCCATCCCCTCAGATATATGGTACCATGTTCTGGATCAGTGAAGGTTTCACCTAAAAAGGCCCAGAAGGAAATTAGCTAGAAGGCTGGAAATAGATGAAGCTGGGTCTCAGCCTAATTGGCCGGCCTTCTTTCCAATTTATAGTGGAAAGTAGGAGCCTATATCTAAAGTTGGGACAGGATTTTGTTTGTGTTATGTAAGCAAATAGAAAATGGGAACAGCATGTCATTAAGGTCCTGGTGAACCATTTGTGGGGATTGGAGGTGGTTGGAGGCAAGGAAAAAATAGAAATCTCCAGTTCCAGCTGACCCATATGTTTCTTTCAGTTCTGATTACATAAGAATTTTCATGCCACATTTACAATCTTAGCACACTGATCTACTTCAAAGACCTCCTGGAAAACTGCCAGAATGCACTCTGAGCTATTTCCTTTCACTGTAAAGTACCTAAATTAGCAATGTTGCTGCTGTGTCAGCTTCACTCTAACATAAGGGAAGGAGTACAAACCAATGTGCAATGTGGCATTTCAATGAGTTAACCAGGTTATAAACTGGGTGCCCTTTTCTCCTTTGACATTTGGAGCGCTGTAATTGTGGAGCAGCATGACCCATCAGGCAAATGCCAGTGTCTGCACAGCAACGCTGTGAGTTTTTAAACAGACTGATCACCCTGAATGCATGACCAATTTAACTTGGCTGGCACAACTGAAGCAACATTAGTCATCACACATTATAAGTCGTGACTTGTGTTAGCACGTTACACATTAGAGCAACTTAAAGATTCTATTGATCAAAGATTTCTGGCAAAATGATGACGGCAACAGAGCTGTTGGATTAGTGTTCAGATTCCATGTGTAAGTCTGGCACATTACAATAGCTGAGAACTCTGTAACTAAATGCATGGCTGTATTAGCAGCTCAATTCTATGGACTCTTACTGTAAGCTATAAGCTTATATTTTTCGTGAGAAATATGAATAGTCATACATTTACATTTGGGAATTAGATTTTCAAACTAATTGCATGACAATCAATTCACATCATTATTAAGCCACAGTGGATCTTCCCTGTGCTCTCATCATTCCATTTCCAAGCAATTTTTCTTATTTTGCTGTTATAGCAGCTAAAAGACATTGGGTGGCGCTCATTGTAATAATTTTCTCTAAAACATTTGCCAAACTTATGCAAACCTATTTAAAAGTTCTATTCACATTTTGTCTAATTAACCATTGTTAGATCATTCTGGAAGCAATGATATGGCTCTTCAGCCTAATATTTTACAAAGCTTCAGCACAAACTGGCCTGATGCCTTCATTGGCAAATATGATTCCATCTATCTTATTTTCAATGGAATGGATGTCTGTTTCAAGTATAACTTACATTGCAAATAATGCTTTAGTGTACAATATTATAACATTAAGTGAATGGACAATATTATGAATTAAATGAGTGGTACTTTGCATTAGAAAATATATCAATAACTTTAATCATAATCAAGCAACAAACTGCAAGTATCAAAAATAAGGTACTTTACAAAATAATATATTAACGAAGACCATAGGAAACATACCCTGGAGTACTTGGATTTAATTTTGTATCTATGCCAAGAAACAATTGCTGTTTAAATAGACCAGCAAATCATTTTTGGATTTTGCTAACTGCAGTTTGCAAAATAAGATCCAAAAAAGGAACCCATAATTACTTCAAAGTGCCAACCTGTCAGGGTCACTATTGTGCAGGTCGGGCAGGCTCAGCAAGCTACACTGTACATTCCTGCCCTGATCTTTTTCCTAGCTAGCATCGCTCTCCAGCCGCAAAAAGTGGATAAAACTGCCCGGGAGTAAAAAGCAGAAACGATGACCCTCTAAGACATTGCCCCTCCTCCACAACATAACTAACCCCCTTATCCACCCTCCCCCCGTTATCCAGACCAATCATGACCCCCTGCCTCCCTTTTCCCTCCACAGATCACCCGCAGAGTGGCAGTGGATCCTGTCCTGCCCCTGCCCCCACACTCCCCCACCAGAGAATGATATGGCTTCTCTCCCCCTCCTCTCCCCCTTCCTCCACCCCCACACAAGAGATCCCACTGACCTCCTCCTCTCTACCACCCCCCCCCCCTCACCAGAGAATGATCTGGCCCTCATCTTCCCTCACCCCACCAAACAACCATCTGGCATCCTTCCTGTCCACCACCACCACACTGCACGCACCCCTACCCCCTCCCCTGCAGAGAGCAGAGACTGATCTGGCCCTCTTCCCCCTCCTTCCCACACACCAGAGAATGATCAGGCCTCCCTCTTCTCCCACCCTTCCTCTTCCCCGCCCCCCAACCACAGAATGATCAGGCTCCCTCTTTCATCCTCCCACCAGAGAACGAACTGGCACTTCTTCATCCCTCCATCAGAGAACAATCTGGCCTTTCTTCCTCCTTCTCCACCATGCCTCCGACCCAATTGATCTGTGTCAGAAAGCCATTGAAATCTCTGAACTTATCCCTTCAGAAGTTGAGTGCTTTGCCAAGCATGTCGGTTTTGCGCTTATCTGGATGGGCGAACACGATGGTAAAGGAGGAAATGCGGGAAAGATTGGGCATCCAGCTCATTAAATCAATTTAAATACATTTTGGGTGTGGTTCAAATTGCGGCCAGATTCAAGTCTTGGTAAAGCGGGCATCAATGTGGACGTGGGCATGGATCGTGCTAATTGCCTCACACCCGACTTTATCAAGTTTTCATGCCCGCAATGGTAAAATTGGTCCTGGACTGTTAGCTCTGTTCCACTCTCCACAGATGCTGCCAGACCTGCTGCGTTTATCCAACATTTTCTGCCTTTATTTCAGATTTCCAGCATCCACAGTGTTTTGCTTTTAGTGAAAAGACAGGGGAGGTTCGGCTAGTGATTCAGTTCCTCAGCTGACAAAACCTTGGAAGTTACAAATTTACAAAATGTCCAAAGGAGTGAGAATAAGTATAAAATTTACATTTACCAAGTTATAATTGTGGAGCCATATGGTTGCTTTGACCTTTCAATGACTCATGTTCTGATAGTACTCCAAAACGTAGATATAAATGTAGTGATTCAAACTAGTTCAGAGACTGCCATATTCCTGTAATTATTATCAATTTGTAGTTACTTTCTCAGTAAAATATGTCAAGATTTTGAGTTGTATTTAGCAATATTTTATACCAATGTAAAGACTCCACGTGCCTTTGTACATGGAGGTATATTAAAGACAAAAAGTCAATCGAGTTCTTTAGTTGCAGGCTGAAACATGAGAACACTTAGAGCAAACTAAGATGTTTTCTTTGACTCAGAGTCTACAACTGCATAATGTTTGGAACATAATGTATGTGTTGACTGTCCTCGAAGTTTGAATTATACACTTCTTCTGGGCACTTGTCCAAGAGAATTGCATCAGATTCCAGCCATATTCGGCATTAATGTCTGCTAAATTTGGGAATTAATGTTGTATCAGCCGATGATTACGTAGGAACTGAAATCAGGTCAATCAGTGACAGATAAGAATTGGACTAAATTTTCTGTTGCTGAGCATCAACATCTAATATAAACTCTTTTAATTTTGATTAGTCAGAGGTGTCTCAGTGTTCAGCACCATTTGTGATTACTCAGATACTAAAGCAGTCTGTGATTGCGTGCAGCAAGAACTGGACAACATTCAGGTTTGAGGTGATAATTGATAAATAACGTTCACAGGCAGAAGTGCCATGAAGTAATTATTTCCAACAAGAGAGAATCCAAACATCTCCCCTTGGCATTCATCACTGAATTCCTGACTATTAAAATCCTGGGGACTATCAGAAACTTAACAGAACTAGCCATGTGAATACTGTGTCTAAAGGAGCAAGTCTGCGGCAAAAGTTCACCTGACTCTCCAAAGACTATCTATCATCTTTACCAATCACGAGTATAATGGAATACTCTCCACTTACCTGGGATGAGTGCAGCATCAACACTGAAGAATCTCAACACAATCCAGGACAAAGCAGCCCATTTGAGCAGCACCCCGTCCACTTTAAACATTGATTCCCTCAACTACCAATGGCAGCACTGTGTCGCATCTAAAAGATGTATTGGAGCAACTCAGCAACTGCACTTTCCAGACCTGTTAACTCCACCTCCTAGAGTGAC
The DNA here is from genome assembly GCA_024679065.1 of Sphyrna mokarran. Classification (NCBI taxonomy): domain Eukaryota; kingdom Metazoa; phylum Chordata; class Chondrichthyes; order Carcharhiniformes; family Carcharhinidae; genus Sphyrna; species Sphyrna mokarran. Next base: position 81,565,537 of record JAGIQG010000006.1, read on the forward strand.
TAGGACAACAGATATATGGGAACACCACCATCTACACGCTCACCTCCAATCCAAACATCATCGTGACTGGGAACTTTATCAACGTACCTTCACTGTTTCTGGGTCAAAAATTTGGAGCTCCCTCCCCAACAGCACTGTGAGCATACCTATATTAGATGGTTCAGGAAGGCAGTTCACCATCATATCCTCAAGAGCAATTGGAGATGGGCAATAAATGCTGATCTTGCCAGTGCCTAGCCATTGAGATTGACATCCCAAGAATGAATTTAAAACAAATGTAAAAAATATGCATAGTGAAACTTTTGGGACTTCTTTATCCTGAAAATTGGTGGCTCAATAAAATCTTCTGCTTCTTCTCCTTTCTCTTGCAAGCAGTACATGAGACAATCCATTACCTTCTTTTCATTCAGCAGATTGTGTTCTGGGCTGTTTCCAGAAGGAGGCATTTATTTAGTGGAATGATCATGAGCCTGAATCATAATTCCTACCCAAAGGACCTGTAGTATACAATGGGGAGTTGCTACTTCTATCATGAGTACACTCATTTGAGTATAAGTTCATTCAAAGTCCAGAGTTTCAATATCCTGCTCACCAGAGTCTTGCAGCACAATCCACCTTCTCAACTATTGCATATTTTTACAATTCAGTTGACCTACAAGCTCCTCACTATCACACAGGACTGACATCCTGATCTATCTGAATGGTGCATCTGGGTTCTGCTCAACTTTTCTTAATTTTGTGGATGTGAGCTTTGCTGGCAATTGAGCATTTATTGTCCTTTCCTAATTGCTCTCGAGCAGAGTGACTTGCTAGGCCTCTTAACAATCACCCATATTGTTGTGGGTCTGGAGTCACATAAAGCACAGACCAGATATGGACAATAGATTTCATTTCCTAAAGGCAGATAAATCAATGACAATTTCATCATCATCATTATAATTCCAGATCTTAATTGAATTCAACTTTCATCATCTGACATAGTGGGATGCAAACCCGGGTCCTAACAACATTACCCTGGATCTCTAGATTGTCAATCCAGTGATAATATCACTATGCCACTGCCTCCCCATAAACTATTAATTTATAAAGTGGAAAAATTGAATCGTGAATCCTTTAATTATTCTGCAAACATATTGGTTCATTAGGCAGCATTATTTCCCCTGTGACATGCAGTAATGCAGTAATAATGGGGCATTCCACAGCCTATGGGGCAAACAGGCTCTACTTAGGGATACACCAGAGAGAAAAAAGGGGGCCAGTGTTTTGTGCTGCTGCCAAGGACAACAGAAAACATAGAGTTTGGTACTGTAGGGAGAGTTTTTACAATTAGATTGAAATGTAGGATTACTCTGATCTCAATCATGCCAATGAGTATGAATTACAAAGAACTGCATTAACTGATTAAGATCACTTTGACAAGGCCTTTGGTAATTGGAGAAAGAAGATTTACTTAAAAAAAGGGTGGCACGGTAGCACAGTGGTTAGCACTGCTGCTTTACAGCTCCATGGTCTTGGGTTTGATTCCCGGCTTGGTCACTGTCTGTGTGGAGTTTGCACATTCTCCTCGTGTCTGTGTGAGTTTCCTCCTGGTACTCCTGTTTCCTCCCACAGTCCAAAGATGTGCAGGATAGGTTGATTGGCCATGCTAAGAAATTGCCCCTTAGTGTCCAGAGATGCATAGGTTAGAGGGATTAGTGGATATAATATATGAGGATATGGGGCTAGGGCCTGGGGGGATTGTGTTCAGTGCAAACTTGATGGGCTGAAGGGCCTCTTTCTGCACTGTAGATTCTATGATTCTATGAAGAGCAGCAAAAGCAAGAGACCACCTTCACTTACAAATTCCTCTCTGAATCACTTAGTTGAAATGCAGCACCATTCCACAATAATTCTGGACTGCTGGAATTCCTCGAACACCATCATGAGAGCATGATCAGTAATAGAATAGCTAGCTATTCAAGGAGAAGGTCCACCACCAGCTTCTCAGAGCAACAAGGGGTTGGCAATATTTGCAGCATTACCAACATCACTTATACTTTGAGAATACATTATTTGAACAACAGAGGATGTCTCTTAGCATTCTTTTAAATTTGATCTTGGGATGTGAAAGTCACTTTGAGACATTTAATCTTTTTAAACTAATTCTGACTCATTTTTGCTTAACCCTGCTAGGTCCTTTTAACACTGCATTTTATGTTTTTTGATTTTTGGTTTTGATTTGATTTGATTTGAGTTATTATTGCCACATGTAATTAGTATACAGTGAAAAGTATTGCTTCTTGTGCGCCGAACAGACAAAGCACACCGTTCATAGAGAAGGAAAAGAGAGAGTGCAGAAGAGAGAGTACAATCATAGCGAAGGTGTAGAGGAAGATCAGCTTAATATAAGATAGACCCCTTCAAAGGTCAGCTGGCAACAAGGAAGAAGCACTTCTTGAGTTGGTTGGTACGTGACCTCAGATTTTTGTATCTTTTTCCTGACAAAAGAAAGTAGAAGACAATGTGCCTGGGGTGTGTGCACTCCTTAATTATATTGTTAATTTTATGCTGTTAATCTCTGTGAGATCTTGCAGAATCCTCAGTCACATAGTGGAGTTTTCCTTACTTCCTGTCTGCTCGCAATTCTGCTACGGAGCTTCTTTCAGGCGATCTGCCTCTGCTTCTTCACTTCAGGCCTTCATTTCTCAGCTTTTGTATTTTTGTTGCAGTTTCTCTTTTGTTCCGAGTGTTTCCATTAGCTGCCACCATGTTGTATTCTGTCTGCTCAGTAGGTTTCACAAAGTGGTTTTGAATCAAATATTTTTGCAGATTAAATGTTTATTAATAGCTTCTAACAACACACATATATACAAGGTACAGCCCAAGTTATGAGCTAACTCTATTCTACACAGATCACAGTCTCTACATCACACCGCCCTGTTTCCCAGTCCCACATTAACAATTGCTGTGCCAGACACCCTTATGCTAAAATTAATAGATTGATTTTAAATTAATTGATTGAACTCATGTCACCAAAATATGAGTCCAGGCCCCTGGGTTACTAGTCCAGTAATATTGCCACCATGTTACAGACCCCCTTACAGCTAGAAAAAAATTCTTAAACTGGAAGAAACAGTTTGTTTCTTTTTTAACAGTAGGATTGCTATAACAAGTGATATATTCTTAACAGACCACAGATTTATAGTGGCTAAATCAGATTCTGACTCTTATTACATGCTTTCCTGTAATATTTATGACTATTCCGAGAATTGAGTTTTTTAATTGTCATTTTTTCAATGAAAACTGTAAAGGAATGCCAATGATTAATTCTGTGCATTTTATAAATAGCAAATCAATTTTATTTCACACTTTTTCAAGCTTAGACTATATGAGGAGATATTAGGCATCTTGTACAAGGCTGGCTGAGCAGGACTAATAAAGAGGAGAGTCATGATGTTTGGTCATGTTGAAGTGTGTCTAGATTGTGATAGCATTGGTGGGAGGGGTTTGGAGTTTGGCACCACTATGGGATGTCTGGTGTCAAAAAAACAACTACAATGTGAAGAAAATAAAACATCACCAAAAATAGTATTCATACTTGCCCAAGAGAATTCATCTGGGGGAAATAAAACCAACATTTTGAAAAAAATGCATCTCAGCTGTTTGGTCGCTGCTTGCAACATCCTCAGGAACAAATACTCTTGCAAAACCAATCCTCAGAAACCAATATCTTTGAGTGCCTCTGTCTCAGTTTATGTGAAGAAAAGTAATATTAGAGTCTGCAAACTCATGTTGCCTAACTTTTCAATAAGTCTAGTTAGTTGGTAATGACAATTTCCAATACCAAAAAGATACAATGAATTTTCCTGTGACTCACTGATAAACTAGCATGAACATGAGAGGACACAGTTGGCTCTGAGGTGAGGAAGGTGATGGAACCTCTGGAGTAAACATCACGCCACCTTCTTCCAGGCAAATAGCCACACTCCAAAGAACTGGGCAGTCATGCTGTGGCACTCAACTCCTCATATCAATGAGAGGGTATAGACTTGTAGGGCCAAGAACACCCCAGAAACCCCTGATTCTTCGTGAGAGCTGCCATTTTCTCAATGCAGTAGGCTGTGCACTTGAAGCTCAGAGTCAACACAGTGTTCACATTCTTCAAGACTCCTTCAAGTCAAAAGCAATGGCACAGACCTTCAGGGATTTTTGTCACATCTCCCCGTTCATCCTGCTGGGCATCCAGTATCTGCCACCTGATGGACAACTGCAGAGGCTCATCATCTGGCTCAGACTCAGCTTGGTCCTGGTCTCCACCAGTCCTCCGACTTCCAGTGCCTTGGGCACTGTCTGCCTCTGGCAGCTCCTCAAACAAGTGCATAATGTCCTCCCTACTGTGCAATACAATCTGAGCTGATGATCTAATGCTCATAGACATGCTTGTTCTGCAGTTGTACCTGATTCCGATAGAGGATGTTACATAAATAGATCTGGTTCCACATCAGGTGTGTATGAGGTTGCTTAGGACCTTTGCAGCCTCTGGAGAATAGTCTATCAAAGGGAGGAAGACATTGGGCACAAAAATCCCACGTGAGGCCTAAAGTGAGATTCTGGCCAGTAAAATTTCCTGTCTCAATCGTCATCGTACCCCCACCCTCCAACTCGCAATACCTCCCAACCCTCAGCATTCATGTAATGAGGTTCCCGCTCAGGGACCTTGGGAACCTCACTTAAATGCATTAACAGCTTTCCCCCACTGCATCGCCCCCGCCACCCACATTGGGATCTCCAACATCACAAACGTGAGGTTTACAAAAGGCTCTGTGAAAAACAGGAACCAGATGAAGGGATCCTTGCCAAACCAACTGCCCCAGAGTTACCTATAAGCCCAGCTCTATGCTCTTCCTTCTCAGGATTCCTTGTTGTCCCACCAGCAGCCACAACTAGGTCAACTGGCTGCTCTTGAAGGTGGGAGTTTCTATCCCTGAGGGACAGAAGTGCCATTCACAATTCAGTAAGAACATCCCCAGTGTGTAATTGCTGCGGGGCAGACTTCTTGAAAGTTTTCAAAGACTTTTTCAATTAAAGAGGTTTTTGATTGTTGATATAAGGGCTGGGATTTTGTTTGAAAGTTTTTTTTTGCATGGAATTTGGGAATTTTTTAATATGTGGGTTGACTCATTCACATTGTATTTGTTAATAACCTTTAAATTCCAAAGAGAGTTTTCCAATCAGTTAATTATTTATAATTAAACATGTAAGCCTAGCAAATACAATACTGTTGACAATACTACCAAGCAAATGCTTAACATGCTAGCACGTTAGCATGAATTCATATTTTAATGTAGATGTTAAAATATTTACTTGGAATAGGTTAACACCTTCATTAAAATAATTAGACAAAAGAATAACATATGAACTCTGAAGCATTCATCCTCCATTAATATCAAAGATAAAACTAAGCCATATAATTAAATTAAATTAACAATTTGGATATTAAACCATTTTTTGGAATATGGCAGGAATTTGATTTGACTTCTGGGGACGAGGATAGTTCACAGTGGGTGAGGAACAACTAGCCATAGAGAGATTTCACTATGTGGAAGAATTTTTATCAAATGGAAGTAATAATGCTGTTATTACTCACCAGCATTTCCAGCTGGCAATTATCATTGTCACAATCATTGTAACTCAGCATTGGAAACTCGGACCTCTGAATGGAACATTGGCCCCTTGATCATGTATGCCCTTCTCCCTTTTACAGAAATCTGTTGATCGTTTAGAAGAGTTTGTTAATGGTTGGCACGGTGGCACAATGATTAACATTGCCGCTTCACAACGCCAAGAACCGCAGGTTCAATTCCAGCCTTGAGTGAATGTCTGTGTAGAGTTTGCACATTCTCCCCGTGTCTGCTTTCATTTCCTTCCCAAGTCCAAAGATGTGCAGATTTGGTGGATTGGCCATGCGAAATTGCTAAGGACAGCATGGTGGCACAGTGGTCAGCACTGTTTCCTCACAGCGCCATGACTCATGTTCAATTCCTCACTTGGATCACTGTCTGTGTGGACTTTGCATGATCTCTCTGTGTCTGCATGAGTTTCCTTCGAGTGCTCCAGTTTGTTCCCATGGTGCAAAGATGTGCACGTTACATGGATTGGTCATGCTAAAGTGCTCTTAATGTCAGGGGGATTAGCTAGGGTAAATGCATGGAATTATGGGGATAGGGCATGGATGGAATTGTATTCGGTGCAGACTCAATGGACTGAATGGTCTCCTTCTGCACTGTAGGGATTTAATGATTCTATGATTCTAAATTGCCCCTCAGTGTCTTAAGATATGTATGTTAGGGGGATTAGCAATAAATACATGGGCTCACGGGAAAGGGCGAGGCAGCTTCCTCTGTCGGAAAGTCAGTGCAGACTGGATGGGCCAAATGGCCTCCTTCTGCACTGTATAGATTCTATGACATCTTAGTTCGGCTGGACAGAATTTTCTAACCGCACTCATCCACTAACATTTCCAGCTGGCAATTATCATTGTCATATGGGGAAATTTCACCCTCTGTGTGAAGTCATCTCCTCCGAAATGCAACAGCATTCACTCGTTTCCCATTTTCACAGATGTTGATCTCACAAATTTAAACTTTTCCATCGGATTGCCTCCCTGTGCCCAATTTTTACCTGAATTTCTTCCTGACCTGTCTCACTTAACCTTCCAACTCAGGCCAGGTGAGATCCAGGCAGTGCAACACATCCCCAGAGAGGCTGGATAGACTGGGACTTTTTCCCCTGGAGTGTAGGAAACTTGAGGGAGATCCTATAGAGTTCTATAGAATAATGAGGGACATAGATAAGGTAGATAGTCAACATTTTTTCCCAAAGATAGGGGAGTTTAAAACTAGAGGGCACAGGTTTAAGGTAAGAGGGGAGAGATACAAAAGAGTTCAGTGGGGCAATTGTTTCACACAGAGCTGTCAGGGATAGTTGTGGACACGGGTACAACTTTATCTTTTAAAAAGCATTTAGACAGTTACATGGATAAGATTGTTTTAGAGGGATATGGCCAAACATGGGCAATTGGAACTAGATTAATGGTAAAAACTGGCCAGCATGGACAATTTGACCAAAGATCCTGTTTCCAAACTGTAGACATTTATGCTTCCGTAGGAGAAATTTACCACCTTGCGCATCCAAGGCTCGTAAGATCCTGCCCAAGGCCAAGAGAGAATGCTGTTCTGCAAGCCATGCCTGACCCCATTCCTCAATTCTGGCGGATGGCTCCATGACTCAATGGCCTAGCATCAAAGTGCAGCTCAATCTAGGGTAAGGAAATCACAACCCCTTTGATGCAGCAGTAGCTGCTGTAAACCAAGTAGGTTTAAAGGTCAAATAAAATTTGAAGGTTTTTGACAGGCCAGAGAGAAGATAAGGGTCTAAGTGATAAGGTAAGCTCGGAAGTCAGGAGGATTAGAGGTCAGGTGCATCAGTCAGGGCAAGTGGCCAGAGGTTAGGCTGAGTTATTGGGTCAGATCAGGCATCAGTACTGAACAATGTGTAGTCATCAGAGAACATCCCCACTTCTGATTCAATGCTGGAGGAAGGATCATTCTTGAAACAGCTGAAGCTGATGGGGACTAGCACACTTCCCTGAGGAACTCCTCCAGTGATATCCTGGGACTCAGGTAATTTACCTCCAACAACCACAACCCATCTTTATTTTCGATAGATATCACTCCGACCAATGAAACATTTTACCCTTGGTTGCCATTGACTCCAGTTTTGCTAGAACTCCTTGATATCACACTCCATCAGATGCTGCCTTGGAATCAAGGGTAGTCACTCTCAACTCACCTCTGGAGTTCAGCCCTTTTATTCATGTAAGGATTACAGCTTCAGTGAGGTGAAGAACTGAACAACACTGGCAGAATCCAAACGGAGCGGCAGTGACAGGTTATTTCTGAGTAAATGCCACTGGCTAACACTGTCGAAAGTCCCATCTATCATTTTTCTGATGGTCGAGAGAGAGTAGACTGATGGGGCTATAATTGCTCAGATTGGATTTGTCCTGATTTTTGTGAACAGGACATACTGCTAGTTTCCCTCATTTCCAGATAGGCATCTGCCAGTGTTGAAGCTGCACTGGCACAGCCTGACGTGTCAGGCTCGTTTTGGAGTACACATCTTCAGTATTATTGCTGGAATGCTGTCAGGACCCATAGCCTTTGCAGTATCCTGTGCCTTCAGTCTTTTCTTGATGTCACGAGAATTGAACTGGGTGAAGACTGTTTACTGTGAAGCTGTGGACCTCAGGATGAGGCCAAAGAATGATAGGATTATAGGTATTGCAAGGTTTTTTTTTGCACATGCTTGATTTCATTTTTTTCCTCTCAAACAAAATAGAGCCTTTATTGGGTGATGAGAGCTCTTTTTTTAACCAAAGAATAAAAATCTTTTTTACTGAAATTGCATGGAATGAGAGAACTGTACATGAAGCGTATTGGATGAATAGCTATGGAGAATATATGAAGACATAGACGTGACATATTTGATCTGAGGGGGCATAAAAAATTCATGGGGGCACAGATTTGGCAAAGCAACGGTATGGGTGATCTAAGGGGACATGGGCTGACTCAAGGGTGGGTGGTGATTGAGTGAGATGAAGGATGAGTTTTGGGGGAAGTTTAAGCACAGCTGGGAGCTGGAATATCATGTTGGAGAACTGAGCAAGCCTTTGTAACCAGTCCAACTTTGCATCCACACTCCTCCCACACTGTTTCGTTGCTCAAAAACTGAAATGTGAACTTGTTCCCAGTGCATAAAGACAAAAATAGCCAAGTGTTGGATGTCCAGTCTGCCAGCAGGGGAAGTATGTGGGTTGAGTTTTCCCGAGCCCAGACGAAGAGTCAGCCAGAATCAAATCACTGAGTGTCTAATGTGTATGACCCTGTACCACATTGGTGGTGCCTTTACCTACTGAGGCATTGAAAGGGGTTTGTTATGCATAGGGCGGAGGGAGAGGTCCTAAATTCACCCAGAAACATGGCTGGGATTTTCCAGTCCTGCCCAAAAGCCAATGGTTATTTGCTGCCTCTCCAGATTTTCTGTCTCATCCTTTACTATTCCCATGGGAGAGAACTAATAGCAACCATGGTGGAAATATTATTCATTGCAATCACAGAGATAAAACTATAAGTGTAATTTTTTTGGGGGGCTTTTATTCAAACAGATTTAAAATCTACTTATAGCCAGCAAGTAAATCTCAGTGTATCCATACATTTGATAAATGTGTGAATACATTAAGATTTACTGACTGGCTATAGAATATTCTGAAACAATACTTAATTGACAAATATAAAATAATGCAGATGCTAGAAATTTGAAACAAAATCAGAAAATATTGGGAGCAGTCCTATGTATCTGGCAGTATCTATGGAGAGAGAGAAACAGAATTAACATTTCAGAGCTGGTAGCTATTGGAGATGAGCAATTTTCTCTCACCTGCTATTCTGTTGAGAAATCATTGATCTGAAATGTTGAAAGGAATTATAAACTCAGAAACCTCTGGGTTTGAATCAGGTGGTAAGTAAAACTGTAAGAAATCTCAAACTCGAACACAACCCATTTGAAGTGACCCCCACCCAGTCTGATGGAGTTGAGGATAGATACCTCAAAGTGCTAAGCCTCTTTTCAGCCATGCTGTAGGCCAGGAGGAGTATGGGGCGCTTCTTCCTCCCCCCGCCCCCACCAACATCCTTCCAACAACATACAAACATGGAAAACCCACCCAACTTTATGTCACATCCTCATATTCTTCCACAGCAGCTCATCCCTTCCCCAACCCCACGATCTCTTTCCCTTCTCACTTGATCTCTTCAACTTCCCTAACAATCCCTTATCATCAAATATTTCTTCAATGTTTTATCAAGTTTTAACATTCTTTACTATTTTGTTTAGCAATTAAAATCTGTAAACAATTGGCCCGCCTGAGAGGCAGCTGAAACTATGATTAATCTCTTTCATAAAATTGATTCTACTGCAAGACTTGTACTGGGAAAGATCGTTCCATGCTACTAATTATAAATTATATAGTTTCTTACATGCCTCTAATATACTGTGCGATATGCTATATCTCTCTGTTAGCAAGTGCCAATATGGTTGATTCATACATCACATTTATATAGACATCTGTCTGTTTTATAGTTTGCAAAATTACATTACAAAAAACAATTATGTTAACAATTTCAAAAAGACTAGTTATAACTTTTGAAATCTGATGAACTTGAGTTGTTTTCTGTATTCTTCTTTTGGGGAATCAGTTTTGCTCCAAGTGTGCATTGGAAGATGCAAATTTAAAAAATACGTTCAAACCACAGAGCAAAAGATTCCAAATATATCTTGCTATTGACAATGCAATCATTCAGTTTCAACAGTAAGATGACATGTACAGCTTCATTACACAGCATATGTTACCAGTGATGAAATTATGTAATAGTAAGGATGACATTATTTCAAGAAGAAATATTAAAATAATTGGTAATGATGTAAGATCAATGGATACCAATTGTTTTATGTAATTATTGCCCATGTAGGGAATACAAAAACTAATCATGCTATAGACTTCCTTACTGGTCAAGCTTGTACAAAAGATGAGAAATGAGCTCTTTCACTATTCCTTTCCCAAAAATATTAAATTAAGTCAGTCTGCTTTTTTGTCCTTCATGCTGGTTAAATGAATCTACTGAGGTTCAAGAAGCCTTGAGATTCACATGGATTGGGATGTCCATAATAGGAAACTTCAGTCAACAAATACGTCCTTTGCACTGATCCGTGTTCATTTGTCCTGAAGAATTGCTGCAGGCAGCCTGCTGACATGTGATTTGTTTATAGTTAATCACTTGTTCCTATTCCAGTCACACATGAGTATTTCGAGCTTCAGGCCTATAACAATCACAATTCAACATTCTAATATTGTCGCCATGGGGTTTGTTTCGCATAGAGAAAAATGAGAATCTAAATGAGAAATCTGTAGCCTTAAAATGAAATGGACAGGTTTTCACTAAACAGAAGAATTCTATGTATATGTGTGTGTGTGTGTGTGTGTGTATTTGTATGTGTGTGTGTGTTTGTTATCCTTGAGTATTTATTAACTTGCTGACTGGTACTTTATCCGTTTTATACTCCTTGAGTGCAATGCTTTGACAAAGAGAGCAATATCCATTATTAATCAAATCAAAGAGCTGGATTACAACTACCCTTCTTCACAGCGTGAATCCTTTAAAATTACTGATGAACCAGGGAAAGGAGTTCAAACAAAAGGACTAATATTAATGTTTCAAGACAAAATCCTTTTGCTGGAAAAACATGTCCTAGATTTTAGGGCATTCAACAGAGAACAGCAACAAGGGAATTAAGACATTGGATTGTGACAAGGTTTGAGAAAATGCATCCCTTTAGGCAACAAATTTCAAACAAGATAAGGTTAATGGGCTTTGTTTTGTTTCCAACTTGATTGTCCAGCAGGATGATTGTTATTGGACTATGCATCTCACCTTGTCACAATGCACTTACTATAATTCTGCAAATTGATGTTAGCAGCTTCAAAGCATTGCATAATTGTAGAAATTACCTTAAAGAAATGTAGCAATTGCTGATAAATGCTTCTCGATATTAATGAAGAAATTTAACTTCTCCAATACCCATCCTGATTCAAGGAAATATTTATCAGCAGTTTATATTATACTTCAGGTTCTTTGTTATTTATTTCTATCTGCGGTTATAATTTTAAAATGGAATTCTGCTGTTTTACAGAATATGAGTCATCAAATTATATTTTGCACATTTTTACTTTAGTATCTTTCCTCTTGTGTATGTATTTTATAGAATAGAAATCTTTAGATGCACCCCGTTTCCTGAAGACAATGTGACATCTTCCAGGCAAGTCAGTAATTTGTGCTGTGTGGCAAAGCTCTCTCAAACATTTATTTCTTTAGAGGTTGCAACAGAAACGCACACTATTGGTTTTGTAATCACAATATTGTCCAAATCATTATCCTAGTGTATGTGCCTACAGTGCAAGTGACAATGGGCTATTCAAACAGTGGAAAGTGTCACATTCAGTTCCAATCCGCTCTTCGCTTCTGTTATGATCCTGAACCAGACTCCTATGTTCATGGTAAAATTTGATTAGACACTGGAAACTCTTTATTTAAAGTTCACAAACTTTGAGATCCAAGACACTTGCTCAGAGAATAAGGCTCCAAGGTTTCATAGGTATTGAATACAGAAAAAATAATCACAAACCATGTCAAAAAGATAAAGCAATACACAAGTTTTAGCTTATACTCTAACGTTCAGGGTTAGTATGTAGTAAAGATGAATTAACAAGCAAAAGTACCACGCTGCACGATAAATGGCAGATACAAACAAGGCAGGTTTCATGCAGTTCTCAGCAATCCACCCAGGTGTCAGTCAACACTGGATTGAATATTGAAATTCTGTCTTTCTTGCTTGAGATTCCAATCTTCACCTTTAAAGATCTCACTGCAGAATTCTCTCCAAATGTCAGTCCAACTCAGTTGGCCTCCTACAGTCAAGTCCGGAGTTGTAACCCTGTATCCCAACACTCCATTTCCGATTCCTCAGTCCACCCTCCAGTACGATTTCACAAGCGCAATTTCAGCTCTTTGGCCTCGTTAAGCAGAGTTATACCAGTCCAAAGGAGTACCTTCTCCCCAACAACCCACAGAATGGGGTCACCAATGTTCTGCTACTTCCTTAGATCCTTAAATCTTCAGGACTTCTCCCTGAGCCTACATTACGTGAAGTCTGCAACCACAGCCCTTTTCCTGCTTGGAGCCTCTTTCTTTCTTCCCCTCTTTCTTGCTGAACCTTCCTCAGTCCCTTCTCCCTGTTGTCTGCCTGGGACTCCTTTTCTGATAATAGCGCACATCTTCCAGTTACATGATCAGGATTTTCACACATTCTCTTTTTATGCAGATGGACTAAATGCTTCCTTAGCCCAAAGAGCTAAAAGAAAAGTATTGCACAAGTATTGCCAACTGCTCCCATTTAGGTACAGATGTGAAACCCCCAAGGCCTGTTGGGATTTGGTGTTCCAGACTCCAACTTTATTGATTAGGCTAATTTGGATTTGGCAACCCTTCGCATTTAGGCATTTGTGGAAGTGCAAAATACCAATAAAGTAAAACTGAAGGAACTCAAGCTGTCTTCCTTCTCTCCCACTTTTTATTCCAGGTATGGGAAGGACAATTGCAAGTCTCAGCACTTATGTAAAATTAACTCAGCTCATTAAATGGTCCTTGAGACAAGTGGGTTGTCCTAAGCTGAGAAACTAATTAAATTGGGTCGATATTCTCTGGAGTTTAAAAAAATAAGAGGTGATCTCATTGAAATATTTAAGATTACGGGGGGGATTGACTGGTTGGTGTATCCAGAACAAAGACACATAGTCTCAAAATAAGGGGTAGGTCACTTAGGACTGAGATGAGAAGAAAAGTCTTCATTCAAAGTATTGTGAACCTTTGGAATTCTCTACCATAGAGGATTGTGGATGCTGCATCATTGAATATACTTTAGGCTGGGACAGAGAAATTCTTGGTATCTTAGGGATTCAGAAGATATAAAAATGGGTAGAAAAGTGAAGTTGAAGCCTATAAGATATGATTACACTGAGTGGCAATGCAGACTGAAAGGGCTGCATGATGTTGTCCTGCTACTGTTCACAGACTTAAAGTAACGTGGACTATTGCTGATATATAGATTCGGTATTATTCAGAAATTGGCATTATATACAGAGCATTCAGTAAATCCCAGGTTTGACTTTATAGTTGAAACTGATAGTTCATGCAGGACTTTAAACAAGGAGAATATTAATTCAAGAAAACATTTGAAGAAAAGATTTGGAATATGAAAGGAGAATTATTTTTTAAAAAAATGCAGAAAATAAGAAAATAAAAATACAGTGGAAACAAATACATTTTGACTTTATATTTGTTTATCTTTTGTGTATTCAGTGTTCCCTATCCTGGTGTTCAGTGTTCCCTATCCTGGTGTTCAGTGTTCCCTATCCTGGTGTTCAGTGTTTCTTGTCCCGGTGTTCAGTGTTCCCTATCCTGGTGTTCAGTGTTCCCTGTCCTGGTGTTCAGTGTTCCCTATCCTGGTGTTCAGTGTTCCCTATCCTGGTGTTCAGTGTTTCTTGTCCCGGTGTTCAGTGTTCCCTATCCTGGTGTTCAGTGTTCCCTATCCTGGTGTTCAGTGTTCCCTATCCCGGTGATCAGTGTTTCCTGTCCCGGTGTTCAGTATTTCCTGTCCGGGTGTTCAGTGTTTCCTATCCTGGTGTTCAGTGTTTCCTGTCCCGGTGTTCAGTGTTTCCTGTCCCGGTGTTCAGTGTTTCCTGTCCCGGTGTTCTGTGTTCTCCCTCCCAGTGTTCAGTGTTTCCTGTCCCGGTGTTCAGTATTTCCTGTCCCGGTGTTCAGAGTTTCCTGTCCTGGTGTTCAGTATTTCCTATCACGGTGTTCAGTGTTTGCTTTCCTGATGTTTAGTGTTTCCTATCCCGGTGTTCAGTGTTTCCTGTCCCAGTGTTCAGAGTTTCCTGTCCCAGTGTTGAGTATTTCCTCTCCTTATGTTTAGTGTTTCCTGTCCCGGTGTTCAGAGTTTCCTGTCCTGGTGTTCAGTGTTTCCTGTCCCGGTGTTCAGTGTTTCCTGTCCCGGTGTTCAGTGTTTCCTGTCCAGTGTTCAGAGTTTCCTGTCCCAGTGTTCAGTATCCTGTCCAGTGTTCAGTGTTTCCTGTCCTGGTGTTCAGTGTTACCTGTCCCGGTGTTCAGTGTTTCCTATCCCGGGTTCAGTGTTTCCTGTCCTGGTGTTCAGTGTTTCCTATCCTGGTGTTCAGTGTTTCCTGTCCCAGTGTTCAGAGTTTCCTGTCCAGTGTGATATTTCCTCTCCTTATGTTAGTGTTTCCTGTCCCGGTGTTCAGTGTTTCCTGTCCTGGTGTTCAGTGTTTCCTGTCCTGGTGTTCAGTGTTTCCTGTCCTGGTGTTCAGTGTTCCCTATTCCGGTGTTCAATGTTTCCTGTCCCAGTGTTCAGTGTTTCCTCTCGTGGTGTTCAGTATTTCCTGTCCCAGTGTTGAGTATTTCCTCTCCTGATGTTTAGTGTTTCCTGTCCCAGTGTTCAGAGTTTCCTGTCCTGGTGTTCAGTATTTCCTGTCCCGGTGTTCAGTGTTTCCAGTCCTGGTGTTCAGTGTTTCCTGTCCCGGTGTTCAGTGTTTCCTGTCCCAGTGTTCAGAGTTTCCTGTCCCAGTGTTGAGTATTCCTGTTCCAGTGTCAGTGTTTCCTGTCCCGGCGTTCAGTGTTTCCTGTCCTGCTGTTCAGTGTTTCCTGTCCCAGGTGTTCAGTGTTTCCAGTCCCGGTGTTCAGTGTTCCCCCCTGTCCCAATGTTCAGTGTCCCCTTCCAGGTGTTCAGTATTTCCAGTCTGGTGTTCAGTGTTTCCTGTCCTGGTGTTCAGTATTTCCTGTCCCAGTGTTCAGTGTTTCCTCTCGTGGTGTTCAGTGTTTCCTGTCCTGGTATTGAGTATTTCCTGTCCCGGTGTTCAGTGTTTCCTCTCCTGGTGTTCAGTGTTCCCTGTCCTGGTCTTCAGTGTTCCCTGTCCTGGTCTTCAGTGTTTCCTGTCCTGGTGTTCAGTGTTTCCTGTCCCGGTGTTCAGTGTTTCCTCTCCTGATGTTTAGTGTTTCCTGTCCTGGTGTTCAGTGTTTCCTGTCCCGATGTTCAGTGTTTCCTCTCCTGATGTTTAGTGTTTCCTGTCCCGGTGTTCAGTGTTCCCTGTCCCCGTTTCAGTGTTTCCTGTCCCGGTGTTCAGTGTTCCCTATTCCAGTGTTAAGTGTTTCCTATCCCGGTGTTCAGTGTTTCCTGTCCTGCTGTTCAGTGTTTCCTGTCCTGGTGTTCAGTATTTCCTGTCCCGGTGTTCAGTGTTTCCTCTCGTGGTGTTCAGTGTTTCCTGTCCTGGTATTGAGTATTTCCTGTCCCGATGTTCAGTGTTTCCTCTCCTGATGTTCAGTGTTTCCTGTCCCGGTGTTCAGTGTTTCCTGTCCCGGTGTTCAGTGTTTCCTGTCCCGGTGTTCAGTGTTTCCTGTCCCGGTGTTCAGTGTTTCCTGTCCCGGTGATCAGTGTTTCCTGTCATGGAGTTCACTTTTTCCTGTCCTGGTGGTCAGTGTTTCCTCTCCTGGTGTTCAGTGTTCCCTGTCCTGGTTTCAGTGTATCCTCTCCTGGTGTTCAATGTTTCCTGTCCTCGTGTTCAGTGTTTCCCGTCCCGGTGTTCAGTGTTTCCTCTCCTGGTGTTCAGTGTTCCCTGTCCCAGTTTCAGTGTTTCCTGTCCCGGTGTTCAGTGTTCCCTATTCCAGTGTTCAGTGTTTCCTGTCCCAGTGTTCAGTGTTTCCTGTGCCGGTGTTCAGAGTTTCCTGTGCCGGTGTTCAGAGTTTCCTGTCATGGTGTTCAGTGTTTCCTGTCCAGGTGTTCAGAGTTTCCTGTCCCGGTGTTCAGTGTTCCCTATTCCAGTGTTAAGTGTTTCCTGTCCGGTGTTCAGTGTTTCCTGTCCGTGTTCAGTGTTTCCTGTCCTGGTGTTCAGTGTTTCCTGTCTCAGTGTTCAGTGTTTCCTGTCCCGGTGTTCAGTGTTCCCTGACCTGGTGTTCAGTGTTTCCTGTCCTGATTTACACTGATTCCTCTCCTGATGTTCAGTGTTTGCTCTCCTGGTATTCACTGTTTCGTGTCTCGTGGTTCAGTGTTTCCTGTCCTGGTGTACAGTGTTTCCTGTCATGGAGTTCAGTGTTTCCTGTCCCAGTGTTCAGTATTTCCTGTCCAGGTGTTCAGTATTTCCTGTCCCGGTGTTCAGTGTTTCCTGTCCCGGTGTTCAGTGTTTCCTGTCCTGGTGTTCAGTGTTTCCTGTCCCGGTGTTCAGTGTTTCCTGTCCCGGTGTGCCTTGTTTCCTCTCCTGATGTTCAGTGTTTCCTCTCCTGGTGTTCAGTCTTTCCTGTCCCGGTGTTCAGTGTTTCCTCTCGTGGTGTTCAGTCTTTCCTGTCCCGGTGTTCAGTGTTCCCAATTCCGGTGTTCAATGTTTCCTGTCCCACTGTTCAGTGTTTCCTCTCCTGGTGTTCAGTGTTCCCTGTCCAGGTGTTCAGTGTATCCTGTCCCAATGTTCATTTCTTCCTGTCCCGGTGTTCAGTGTTTCCTCTCCTGGTGTTCAGTGGTTCCTGACCCGGTTTTCTGTGTTTCCTGTCCCGGTGACAGTGTTTCCTGTCCCGGTGTTCAGTGTTTCCTGTGCAGGTGTTCAGTGTTTCCGTTGCGGTGGCAATGTTCCTGTCTGGTGTTCAGTGTTCTGTCCTGGTGTTCAGTGTTCCGTCCTGGTGTTCAGTACTTCCAGTCCCGGTGTTCAGTGTTACCTCTCCTGATGTTCATTGTTCCTGTCTGGTGTCAGTGTTCCTCCTGTGTCAGTTTCCTGTCCCGTGTCAGTGTCCTTCCGTGTTCATGTCCTTCGGTGTCAGTGTTCCTGCACCTCCCGGTGTTCAGTGTTTCCTGTCCCGGTGATCAGTGTTTCCTGTCATGGAGTTCACTTTTTCCTGTCCTGGTGGTCAGTGTTTCCTCTCCTGGTGTTCAGTGTTCCCTGTCCTGGTTTCAGTGTATCCTCTCCTGGTGTTCAATGTTTCCTGTCCTCGTGTTCAGTGTTTCCCGTCCCGGTGTTCAGTGTTTCCTCTCCTGGTGTTCAGTGTTCCCTGTCCCAGTTTCAGTGTTTCCTGTCCCGGTGTTCAGTGTTCCCTATTCCAGTGTTCAGTGTTTCCTGTCCCAGTGTTCAGTGTTTCCTGTGCCGGTGTTCAGAGTTTCCTGTGCCGGTGTTCAGAGTTTCCTGTCATGGTGTTCAGTGTTTCCTGTCCAGGTGTTCAGAGTTTCCTGTCCCGGTGTTCAGTGTTCCCTATTCCAGTGTTAAGTGTTTCCTGTCCTGGTGTTCAGTGTTTCCTGTCTCAGTGTTCAGTGTTTCCTGTCCCGGTGTTCAGTGTTCCCTGATCTGGTGTTCAGTGTTTCCTGTCCTGATTTACACTGATTCCTCTCCTGATGTTCAGTGTTTGCTCTCCTGGTATTCACTGTTTCGTGTCTCGTGGTTCAGTGTTTCCTGTCCTGGTGTACAGTGTTTCCTGTCCTGGTGTACAGTGTTTCCTGTCATGGAGTTCAGTGTTTCCTGTCCCAGTGTTCAGTATTTCCTGTCCAGGTGTTCAGTATTTCCTGTCCCGGTGTTCAGTGTTTCCTGTC